>CM060629.1:10830749-12030749 GCA_030578275.1 Meda fulgida | reverse complement strand
ATTATTATTACAATTTTAGTTAAACCTATTTATTTCTGTAGTGGCCAACTGAATATATTTTTTTTCAGCCTTTTTGGATCGTTTTAGTTAAAAACACTATCCTGTACTGCCATGGAAAGTCCAGTGTCATTAGTTGAATCAGTTGACACTCTCTTTCATACCAGTCTGTTATTTTTATGTCATGGATTTCAGTTGTACCCCATAATCATCATAAAAAATTGAACTATGGGCTTGTTGTATTATGTGCCGGTCAGACAGACACATCTTGTCTAAGTGGCCTGCCTTGGGATAAAATAAGCTACAGTGTGGACCAGACTATAGATATAGATTTAGTTAAAGGTTTAGTTTGATGGATGGTTGCTAGTCTACCTCCCACTGCTGCAGTATTAACCAGAGACTGAGCCTGATGCATCCTGTGGGCCTCTCTCCCTGATCGGAAGCTCAACTGAGTCAGCAAGAGTGTGAAAGTACCAGTGTGAAAACTTCAAACACATTCCCACAGTGCCGTCAGAGTGGCCAATTAGTTTCAGGGCTTTTTCATCTCACTGGTTAGTCGGCAGCACAATGCGAAGGAATGGCTGTGTGACGCTGTGAGCAGAGGCTGTGTTATGCCAGCTGGATGGAGATGCAGAACATCTCGGCTGGTGCGCATGAGTCACTTAAACCCACACACACACATCGCTCATTTCAGAATTCATTTCTCTTTTGCACTGCACTGTTTATTAGTTGGAACGCAAAAGGTGAGGAGTCCAAAAATTGCAATAGCTTCTATTTAATTCCAGGGAGATTAGAATGAAATGCAACTGCAAGAAGGATGGATTTTCATTACAGTGAAATGAAAACAATGGAGGGTCATCCGCCAACAGGCAGCAAACATCGAATTTTTGTTCTTTCTCCGATATCATTCAAAATGATGGGCTGCATTTATCAGTAAACACACCGGTTGCAGTATATACGGGAATGTGTCTTTCTCCTCGGGTTTTAGAATCGATTCTCTGTGGAGTTTCGTAAATCACCTCCTTCATCTTATTTAAAGTCACATTCGCAGCAGCGCAGTCACAGATATATATGCATGGGTTTACCCCGCTATTGGCGCATGTTTCAAATGAAGTGGGCCGTGGGGATGCTCTAGCCACCTACACTATTTTCCTATCAAATTTCGTTTGCACTGTTTACGTCGCCGCCACGCGAAACGCCTCAGGCTCCCGTTTGCGAGATCACCGGCCAAGAGCAAATTATGGAGTTTGCCTAGCGGTTTATAGACTGGCTTTCGGAGGAGAGGAATGCTGATGCCGATTTTATGTCAGAAAGACTATGGAGCCTTGATCTGTGAGCCATGCAATGAGCTGGAATGAAACGGCTCTTAGTGCTGTTAATGTGTCCTGGCTCCCAGGAGCTCGTTCCACCAATACTGTGGGTCTTTTATTCTAATCAGTCCCGCCGTGGGGAATTCTGGGAGTCTTTTTGCCTCCCCTTGCTTCCTGCCTGGCAGAGACTCGAAGAATACAGATGAAGGCCTCGAATCAGGGCGTCACAGCGGGTCACATATGCCATATATGCGTATAGATATTTCTCTACTTCGCTCATCCCATTTTCTTTTCTTGCTAACCATTGATTCCTAAGGCTGCTTAGTAATAATACACCGTATGCAGCCGTTGATCTGCAGCTTTTGTGCTGACCGCTCCTATCCACCGTACTACAGGTCTGCATGATGTTATTATGACCCGCTATGTTCAGTAGGCATTGGCTCAGGCTGTATTTTGATTGGAGGTAGAGGGAAGAGGCAGTACTGTCTGCTTCAAGTCTTACCTCATTAATCACACAGTGGGAGCAGCTGTTACCTCCAACATCCTAACAGTCTCCAAAACTCAAACTCCACTCCATTCCTGGACTTTGCTGCCTCAGCAAGTTGTGTGGAGTCATATGTTTATGAATGTGACACTGAGTAGTCCATTCAGCCAACCATTTAATCAATCCCGCCTCCATTACGCACAGCTGATGGCATTATCAAGAGAGAGATAAAGTGTGTCTCTTTTAAAATCCTGAGCACACTTTTATTGAGCAACTACAAGGACTGTGTGAGAGTTAAAGAAACACATTTGATATGTATCCTTTTGTTCTGAAATGATTTATAAGGGTAACTTGATTTACTGTTAATTAAAAGTTATTACAAATAGCTATTGTTGCCAATCAACCAGTTAGTTGGAATGCCATGTAAAATAGTTCTAAACCAAGCTCGAGCAGAACCGTTGTGTGACTCCGCAAACAACACACAGCGGTGTTTCATTACTGAATGAAACTGTGTTTCGAACTAATCATTTGAGTGAATGATTCAATAATCCATTCGTAAATAGTCACTTGCTTCCTTTCTGAATGAATCAGTCGTTTTGAAAAAAAAAAGCGAATGATTCAATGACTGGGACTTGACACCACCTACAGTTTCAGATTTCAAAATGCCATTATTTTTCATTTAAAAAATAATTTCATATTCAAAAATGTATTTTTAAAACATTTATCTTGTAGTAGTATTTATGCAGTTGTAAATGCATCTAAATGCTGCTTCAGATGTCGTTTCTGTGCTACTTTTGTTGAGCAAAAAAAGGCTTTTGTTTCATGCGACTGGAAAAGGCCCTATAGTATCTTAATATATTAATTTAATTGGTAACACTTTACAATAAATGTTAATTTGTTAACAGTTAATGTATTAACTAACATGAACTAACCATGAACAATACAATTGGTACTGTATTTTGTAATCTTTTTTTAATGTTAGTTGATAAAAATACAGCTGTTCATTAAAGGTAGAAATGCTCCTGGAAATCAATTAAATGGGGCAAATATTGCCTCCAAGTTAATTTGTGTCACTGCTGTGAACTAACCACCATACAGAATATGAAAGAAATTTTTTTTTTAGCCAAGATACCAGCTCAAAAACACATTTAGCAAAATTATCTAATTATTATGTGTTTTTATGGGTTTTTTGTTTTGTTTTTTGGTCAATATTGCACACTCTTAGTGAATATTCAATATATCGCTCAGCCTTTGTAACTACAGTGTATTCTGGCAAGTACACTGCACTGTGTGTTTTCTCCTGGCTACAGTCTTGCTTGCACTTTACTGAGATTAATTATTCAGAATCTCTGACCAGCTGTTCGAGCGCTGGAATAGTGGCTTCAATACTCTCATGCCCCGGACCATGTCAACACACAGCCCCATTTTGAGCTAGACGGTTTAGGATTGCTGCATTGGAGATGTTGGTATTCTGAAATGGCTGTGCACTCGTAAGTAGTAAGAAGGTGTTTCGTAAATCCTACCAATGTTGACTGATTGCGTTACAGAAGACTTAAGAACATGTAAACTTTCCTACTTCTGTTGACTTTCCATTCACAGGAATGTAGTATTCACTCATTTGCTTAGCTCACTTTCCTTGCGTTTGTGTACAAGAGTCTCCTGTGCCTTTGCAAACATCTTTCTCCATGTCTACTGTTATTCTAAGTTTATTATTTAGTATTTTTCTCAGCCTCTGCTGTTGAAGATCTCAGCTCATGGGGACCTCTGGGCTGAGTCAAGTGTAGTTGCTCTTGACTCTTCATTTATCTGTATAAATAAGACTTCTCCTATGAATGCATCAAAGAGATATGTGTTATTGCTCTTTGTGGGGGTCCACAGGCCTTAACCACAGCATATTTTTATGCTTCTCTATATTTCCACTCTCCTTAGGCAGGGAATGTGGGTCTTCTCTGTGATACATAATACTTGTGAAGCTCCACAGGATTCATAGGGAGCAAGTATTATGATCAATATCATCAGGAAAGATAGCTAATTGGAACGGTCTCCAGCTGAGCTCTGGCTCTTTTATGACCATGATTTAAAGCCACATTTACATTTTCCCCCACATAACAGTCACATTTATCTATCTGTCTGTCTGTCTGTCTCTCTAGCTCTCTATCTATATCTATCCAAATGTCTGCCTTTTCACTGGACGCTTAAAGATCTGTTAATAACTTTTTATGAAGGTTATCTTATACAGTATGATGCATATACAACGTTTTAATAATTTGAAAATTAAGTGACCAAAACTGTATTCATTCTAATTCTCCAGAACAGCATTTTTTACCAAAATCTGGGTGCCTGCATTGTACGTAGCTTTGTAGATTATATTTTTAGTTTAGCTTCATTGTATATTTCTTTTCTACTTTGTACAGGTCCTTCTCAAAAAATTAGCACATTGTGATAAAGTTCATTATTTTCCATAATGTAATGATAAAACTTAAACTTTCATATGTTTTAGATTCATTGCACACCAACTGAAATATTTCAGGTGTTTTATTGTTTTAATACTGATGATTTTGGCATACAGCTCATGAAAACCCCAAATTCCAATTTCAAAAAATTAGCATATCATGAAAAGGTTCTCTAAACGAGCTATTAACCTAATCATCTGAATCAACTAATTAACTCTAAACACCTGCAAAAGATTCCTGAGGCTTTTAAAAACTCCCTGCCTGTTTCATTACTCAAAACCGCAATCATTGGTAAGACTGCCGACCTGACTACTGTCCAGAAGGACAGACACCCTCAAGCAAGAGGGTAAGACACAGAAAGAAATGTCTGAACAAATAGGCTGTTCCCAGAGTGCTGTATCAAGGCACCTCAGTGGGAAGTCTGTGGGAAGGAAAAAGTGTGGCAAAAAACACTGCACAACGAGAAAAGGTGACCGGACCCTGAGGAAGATTGTGGAGAAGGACCGATTCCAGACCTTGGGGGACCTGCGGAAGCAGTGGACTGAGTCTGGAGTAGAAACATCCAGAGCCACCGTGCACAGGCGTGTGCAGGAAATGGGCTACAGGTGCCGCATTCCCCAGGTCAAGACACTTTTGAACCAGAAACAGCGGCAGAAGCGACTGACCTGGGCTACAGAGAAGCAGCACTGGACTGTTGCTCAGTGGTTGCATGTCATTCGGAAATCAAGGTGCCAGAGTCTGGAGGAAGACTGGGGAGAAGGAAATGCCAAAATGCCTGAAGTCCAGTGTCAAGTACCCACAGTCACTGATGGTCTGGGGTGCCATGTCAGCTGCTGGTGTTAGTCCACTGTGTTTTATCAAGGGCAGGGTCAATGCAGCTAGCTATCAGGAGATTTTGGAGCACTTCATGCTTCCATCTGCTGAAAAGCTTTATGGAGATGAAGATTTCATTTTACAGCACGACCTGGCACCTGCTCACAGTGCCAAAACCACTGGTAAATGGTTTACTGACCATGGTATTACTGTGCTCAATTGGCCTGCCAACTCTCCTGACCTGAACCCCATAGAGAATCTGTGGGATATTGTGAAGAGAAAGTTGAGAGATGCAAGACCCAACACTCTGGATGAGCTTAAGGCCGCTATCGAAGCATCCTGGGCCTCCAGAACACCTCAGCAGTGCCACAGGCTGATTGCCTCCATGCCACGCCATATTGAAGCAGTCATTTCTGCAAAAGGATTCCCGACAAAGTATTGAGTGCATAACTGAACATAATTATTTGAAGGTTGACTTTTTTTTCGTATTAAAAACACTTCTTTTATTAATCGGATGAAATATGCTAATTTTTTGAGAAAGGAATTTTGGGTTTTCATGAGCTGTATGCCAAAATCATCAGTATTAAAACAATAAAAGACCTGAAATATTTCAGTTGGTGTGCAATGAATCTAAAATATATGAAACTTTAATTTTTATCATAACATTATGGAAAATAATGAACTTTATCACAATATGCTAATTTTTTGAGAAGGACCTGTATATTGCTTTGCAGAGCTCATTTTGAAACTGCTTACTTGCTAAATACAGATGTTCTTTGTATCATTCTCCAGCTGTGTGATTTTGAATGGGAACCCATGCTTATACATTGCTCACTTATCTTGACCTGTCATTTTATGGCCTGTTTGATATGCAACCTACAGCTCCTGTTTCAAAGTTGTCAGTCAGTATCCACTAGCCTGCAGTAGTCATCGGGGAATCAATGTCCTCTGCTGCTGAAATGAGAGGACTATTTTTCACTGTCTGAATAGAAGGCATCTAAAAATGATTTACTGCGTATTTAGATTTAGCAGATAACTGTGAGTCAGTCTCTAATGTAGTGATATAGTTTAGTTCCATAATACTTGGTATAGCAGAACATTTACAGTCAATACAACCCTGTATCCATATTTAGCTTTTGTTTGCCATTCTGACTCCTTCTCATCAAGACCCTCGAATTCTTTAGACACACTTTCCAGAGTTTTAATGTAACATATGAGCTTTAACTTTTATTATGCATTCAGTTAAACACAGGTTTTGACACCAGGGCTTTGTTTGACCCACCGTTATACTAGAGTAAACTTGTGCTTAAAAATATAATGAATGTATTGTTTTTAAATGTGTGGTGCTGCTTTAGTCACATCTGGTGCTTTTTATGGAAACAGCTATCCCAGAAGTTATGAAAATGATTGTTATTGAGGCTAAAATAAGTATGTTAAAGCACTGTTCAGGCTCTCTGCGCTAGGTATAGTGGGGTAAAGTAAAATCCTACCCCAAGAATCCCTGCAAGTGTCAGGGGTGAATTGCGGTGTGAAACGGCAGATCTTCAGCTGCAGATTTCCCACAAAGACATGCTGACTTGTTCCACTGGGAGATGGTTTGCACGCCTCATTTGAGAATAGCCAATATGCCTCATGGGGTGTATGTGTGTCATTCTTTAGCATTGCTGCTGAGAGGGACGTTTGCAGAGGAAGGTGGAGAGCGTGGCAGACCCCTCCTCCTCAGCAGGCACCGGTCGCCAGCAGCTCTTCACTGTTAAATGCCAGCATGATTTTTTTGACTCTCTTGCTCTTTTGATTGATGGCTGCCTTTAATGCAGCTGCCCAAAGCGAAGCTAGGTTTTAGAAGTATTGCATATTATTAGTGGTATATCCAACTCGCATTCCAGTGCAGCATCAATATTTAAAGCGTTCAAAGTAATCCTACAATAAATAATTGAAAAGCTGTTCTTGTGTTTTGCCATGAATTTTGTTTGGTTGTTTTTTTCTATTTCTCTTGCATATTTTGAGAATATGATCACTGTTAGATATTCAGCAGAATCACTGCACTAAACACAACTACACTAGTCGTTTCAAACCTGTATGTCTTTTCTTCTTTTGTGGATCACACACAAAAAAAATAAAAAATAAAACATTGAAATCAGCAACATAGTAAGTCCAACAGTAGCCTCTTTGCATGTTTGCAAAAACCATTCAGATGTGTGTATTCACTATGGCTTTTAACAACAACCACAGATACTTATAAAAAATAATCTGTGATTTGTTTTCACATTTTTAATATTTGAATCTGGACTAAACATGCCAGCTGAGAAAAGAAATCTAGAGATTGGTCAAACATGTTCTGATTCTTCATTTTAATTCTTCATAGTTGTGCTCTTCTGCACCTAAATCAATTTGAAACATGTTTACTTGTTTTACATTTTTATTGTTTTAATGTATTTAAATTATAAAGTTTTTTTAAGTTATTAAACTTCTTAATACTAAGTTATTAAGAGGACAACATTGTTTCTAGATATATGAAAGCTGGGAGAGTGGCTCATGTGTTAATGTGCTCTGTTTGTGACATCAATACCACAATGATTTCTAAATGAAACAGTTTGCTGCCTGGTTCTAATAAAAGATCTGGGTGGACAAAGGAAGCTTGTGTTATGAATTAGATTATGTTGATACAGAACACCAAACTCTCTTAAGCTGCATGTACACTGCCACACAAATCAGATTTTTTTACTCACATCTGACACAGATCGGATTTTGTTGCACTCTTGTAAACACACAAATCCGATTCGATTTTTTCCGCATCCGATCTGAGCCACTTTCAAATGTGGTTTGAAATCAGATACATATCCGATATCTGGACAACTGACCTACGTCTAAACCGGTATATCCGTTTTCCATTTGATTTCAAAGCCACCATAATGTGAGGGCAACATGTTTGATAACAATTCTGATCGCAATTGTGACTTAGATAAAAAGTCGCAATTACCTTTTTTATTTTATTTTTTTATTCCTTGGGAGAAACCAGCTTCCATAGTAAACTTTACATGTGGTTTCCACAACTACATGCATTTACAGTTGTCCAGTTTTACCTGGAATGCATCTCAGACCACCTACTGAAGTGGTTTGAGCGACAGATTTATATCAGTCTCAAACACATTTCGGAGGCCATTTACACCCCAATCTTTTCACGATTGGATGGCTATCCAATCAGAGAAAACACATTAACCAGGTGTGAATAAGCCCTAAAGTGAATGTAAACAGGTGGAACAAAAAAAATGGATATGGTCAAAAGATCAGATGCATTAAAATGTGCAGTGTTAAAATATACTGCAGCCTATATCTTCTCATTTAAGAAACAACTCCATGCCAATTGTTAGGTTTCTTCTGGAGTAGTTTTTAACAGAGCTGAGACAAGAAAACATGGGTGTTTTCCCCACATCTCTTATTCCTCAGGCTTGAGAAAATCCTTCCTGGGCTTTGCGCTGAGAACAAATGTAAATAATCTCTGTTAAGCATTACTGCCCTCGGATATTCCCCTGCCTTTCCTTAATCTAAACCTGATCCTGATGTATAGCGGATCCTGCGGTGGGGGAACTGTGTGTATTTGAATCAATCTACCTTTGATTATACTAGATCAGTTTCTAAACAAACGTATCGTTTTATTTATCAGGAGACACCGTTTGTTTGTGTGGATCATCTATCTTGTAGGTGCCATGAATAAATATCTTATCTAGCTTTAATTTTTTGACAGGCTGCTTTTCCTGGAGAACAGGTCTGTTTCTCAGCCTGCGTAATGTGCTGTGTGCCAGCCGAGAGCAGGTTCCATAATTCATCGGTCCGGTGCCTATTACCTCTGCAGACCTGCACCTGCTGCCGTGAGGCACATTAACCCTTAAAGACAGAGACAGCAGCCTGCAGATAAAAAATAACTATTGTTCTTAAATGTAACTTTTGAACCGCTAATCCAATCTGTATGCTTTGTCTCCGGTGAACATTCAGAGGCTCCGTGGTGAACGTGATTACGTCATCAAGTTTTGATCAGCATTGATTTGTCGAAGAAACGCATGCGGTTTGTTCCTCTGAGCCAAACTCAGTCCAGCTGAGGCGTCGTGTTCCGGCGGGAAAGTGACATCAATGCATAATCTTTATACCCTCGGTATAGCCACTTGTATTGCTGCTTCAGAAGTCCGTGTTGGATTCCCCTTTTACTGAAACTGTTCTATTGAGAAAGTCATGGTTTCTGTGTGCTTGCAGGAGAAAGAGAAAGTGTGCTTGCGCTGTCCATTGGTTTGATGCCAAGGACCCCCAAATTTAATAATGCTCTTGCAGGAAATAAAATTCCTTATTTAAGCAGCTATATTTGTATTTATATTAACACCCTTGGGTAATAGTAAACCACTTTTTCTTAGGACTACACCTCTGGTGAAGGTGGTACCAGGAATCCCTGAAACTGCGTAATGACTTTGTGGCTGGCTTTATGAAGAAATGTTTTGTTTCAGAAAACCCCAAACTGTATAGCTTCCTCTAGCACTCTTCAGGGATACTTTTGGTCAAAGGCGTTTGATTTCAACTGCATGTGTCATCTGGCAGTGCAGCCAAGCAGCCTTATTTTTGTCTCTTCCATGGATAGCACATTGGTCCAACAGTCCTAATATTTACCTTGACATGATCTGCTACTGAGGATCTATATTCTTTTTCGAGAGCAGGGGCTTCTTCCTTCCTGACTTTTCATGTAGGGCAGAGTTGTGCAGTCTCTTTTGGATTGAGGGGCGTCTGTATTTTGACACTGACTGAGGCAAGTCTTGCAAGACTTACTAGAGGACGTCCTGGCCTAGATAGATTGCCAGTGGTTTGAAATGTTCTGTATTTGTAGATGGTAGTTCAGACAGTGATTGACTACAAAAGGCTTTGAAATGGCTGCCTAGACTGGTAAGCATCAACAGTGATTTGTCAGAGCTTTTTTGATCTTAGCATGATGTAGCCCCAACTCAAGTTTCTCTCTAATAGTGCTCTAATCTGGTTTGGTGCACCTGATTCTAATTTTAGATATTGCAGAGATACAAGTAGGGTGTATATTTTCCACATGTTGACGTCATACGGTATCTCTCTTGGTTTGAGTTCAGATGAGAGAGGTTTTTATACACTTTTCTGTTAATTTATCACCATTGCTAACATGATGAGACAGTTTCCTGTTTCACCTAACCCTATTATAGAGTATGGCTGTTTTTTTTACAATGCAATGCTGGACTGAGTTTTTTGTTTTGTTTTTCAAATCGAGGGCTCAAGGTTTGGCTGGCTGTAATGCCCATTAGTCCCTGATTATAGATGTCATAAAACATATTTCTCAAGTGACAGTTCAAAAATAAACACTACCATTCAAAAGTTTTGGGTCGGTGAGATTTTTCGTGTTTTTTAAAAGAAGTTTCTATGTTTAAGTTTCTCACCAAGGCTGCATTTATTTGATCTAAAATAAACCATAATATTGTGAAATAGTTTTACCGTTTAAAATAACTTCTCTGTTTTAATTTATTTTAAAATTGAATGTATTCCTGTGATGCAAAGCTGGTGTGAAAAGAGTTACACATACAAAAATGTGTCATGTTAGAGCTGTGCCATTTCGAGTTGTTACTGTCATTTTAAGACAAGTTATTTGTAATTTGTCTTTTAAAGAACTTTACAACTGTTTAATTAAAAAAATTCAAGTACACTACTTGGCTAATTGATGATGCTTTGCTTATTCCTTGGAGTTGTATGTTCTCTTCTACACAGTTGGAATAAAGGAAGCATAGGCTGAAAATGACGCAAGTGTGTCTAAACCTTTGTGCTCTACCTCTTCTGTATCTTCATTGTATCTCCATTACTTGGTCACACTAGACTTGCAACTTCACAAAGATTTACCCCTGGCTGTTTTTTATTTGGGATCGAAAGGTTCAACTTTCAAAGTTGTTCATAGTATTCTCTGTGCCCTTGGCTGCGATTTAATATTTCCCTTTCAAACCATATCCTTTGAAAAATCCTTTTTTTATCCTTCAGATTCTAATGCCATGTGATTATCAGGGCTTTCCCTGTTCATCCACATGCGTGAACTTTGTTGATTGTATATATACAATTAATGCATTTGATTGTTAATTATGTTTACATAAAATATATGAATTATGGATCATTCAAGCATCTTGAGCCTTTTGAATTCAGCACATCATTTCCTACTTCTAATTGCTATAAGAAGTCAAACTAACTTTACATAATTATCACCTCATTTATATAGAGCTGGTTAAAATATTCTGACGGCACCATGGAATGTGTTTCTAATGAGAAATTTTATTTCCTGCTGATTCACAGATATTGTTTTCCTTTCATCAGACTCTCTTTATGATTTAATTCATCTCTTGTAATATCTGAAAGCAAACAAGGCCCATTTTTCATAATATCTGAGAACAGCAGCGTGTAGTAAAAGTGAACCTGACCTCCTCTTTCCCTATTTAATGAATAAATGACAGTTCTGTGAATGTAACACTTCATTTTACTAACGCACATTTTAAAACATGATCATATATAATTTAATTTGCTTTGGCATGCTACAGTTTTATTTGGGTGGCAGCTGAAATTACCATGCAATTATGTGGCACCGATTTAGACTTCCAGGCCTGGTGGTATGCCAATGTGGGTCATCTTATCTCCTGCCTCCAAAAATATCAATACTAACACCATCATCAAGGCAGCTTCTCATGCTGCACGTCCTGTCCCACTTCTGTTAATGGTTCTCAGAGAGAGGCCGTGACCCGGACCTGTCGCCTGCTGCAGGGCTCTCACCTCTCAGACACATCTGCCAGTTCAGATCTCACCGCTCCATCCTGACCCTCCCTGTGAGATTCATGTCTAACAGTTCTTGCAGACCATCGTGAAAGACATTAGGCTACAATATGAGAGTTCATGTTTTTATATTTGACTTTCCTATCTCAATAATTGTCTGTTAGTGTCTTACAATTGATTTTCTTAACTCCAAATGAAGCTGTCTGACAGTTTTGGAGAAAAGTTACTTTTAAAAGTAGTGCATTACAATATTGTGTTACTCCCTAAAAAATGTAACTGAATGTGTGAATGCATTACCGTTAATTTTGTTCAAAACCTTTCACATCAAAAGTGTAGTGAATAAGCCTCAGGCAGAAGAAAATGCAAATTCATGAGTTCACAGTATAGAGGTTGCAGCTCAAACAAACCTTTCAGCTGTAAAAGGCAATAAAAACAAACAAAAAACAAATGTGGTGTTTAACTAAAATATTTTTTGCTTATTTTATATTTGAATTGGATCAGCGAAGACATTGGTTAATAAAGCAAGATTAAATATATAAGTATATTTGTATTATTTAACGTATTTAATTATTGAAAGTTTGCGTAATATTCAGAGTTTACATTTCACTGTTTTTATTCATGTTGAGGATTACTAATTAAAAGCCTGCCCTGAGTAAATGCCTGCTCACATTATTGTTGTCTAGAACTACAATAACCATCATGCTCACACAGCGTACAAAAACACCTCTGCACTCCCAATTGTTCTCAACATTGGGATAAGAAAGTTGTCAGGGAATAAATGTTTTTGAAAAATGTGAATCAATCATTTGAAAAAGTAACTCAGAAATTTTGTTGTAAATTTAAAAGTAATGCATTAGTTTACTGGTTACTTTAAAAAAGTAATCTGATTACATAACTCTTGTTATGTTACTTGTAATGCATTACACACTGTCTGATGTAATAGAGTTGACCTGTGTCATATAAAAGCATTTTATAGATGAGATCAGACTTCTGGGCCTCTGTCCTTTTGTCATGTTTCATAACTTTTATTTTGTATAGAGACTTTCAATGTGAACCCTAAAAAAAGTTATTACATTATTTACTTTTACAGTGTGATGCATTTATTTACAGTGCGATTTACATTTCATAGATCTTTACTCTTAGAACTTCTAAGCTATTTTTACCCCATGCCAGAAGCAGAGCTTGTTTATCTTGCATGGCTGCAAATAAGGGAAATATTTGAAGTATGTGAGTGGAGTGCTCTTTGTAAGGTTAGATAGACATATATACTCTCCACAGGTGCTTGAGAGACCGCAGAGAGTGAGGGTTTCATCATTTCCATTTCAAAGAGCTCCACGCTGTCATGCAGCTGTAGTCTAAACCAATACCTGTAAATGAAAACCAGTGTTCACTTTTTTTGCCCACAGATGGACAGCTTGTGCATAATAACAAGCCAAGGCAAACAGCTGGGGGAATGAGTCAGTAAAAACCTATTCATTCGAAAAGACTTTTAAATATGTATTGGACTTAATAGTTTATTTATCTTTGAAGGGAGAATGTTTAGCTCTCATAGCTTTATTTGTACCACAAAAGAATGCTATCCCCATGTAGAATAAAGTGGCTTGTATTCACTCGGTCCTTTGAGATGTCCTCTCTTCTGTTTTACAGATTTTGACCCCAGTCTTGGCATGATGACTGGCATTGCTCCAATGAACCCCATGATGCCCGGCCTTGGGATTGTGCCCCCGCCGGTTTCGCAAGACATGCCCATTGTGAAGGAAATCATCCACTGCAAGAGCTGCACACTTTTCCCGCCCAACCCCAGTGAGACGTCTCTTTTTATCTCACTCTGTTGTGTTCCAAAACCTAGTGAGCTGACTATGAGGCAGCATTTAAGGCACCCTAAAAGGCCTTGTTTTGGACAAATACAAAGGAAGGTTTGCATGTATCCTTCACCTAGAAGGAAATCTCAGAATATATTGCAACAAGCTCCGTTATGTTGATGATTATAAATAACTTAAAACGTCATACAATACTAAAAGGTATTGATTAAGGAATGTATATTTTGAGTTGGTGTATTTTAATGCTTATTTGAGTATTCCAAGAAGTACACTTATTTAATGTGTTGACTAATATATTAAAACACATGATTATAACTGTGGTGTGTAGTTCAATTTTACATTAAAAGTTAGTATATTTTAAAAAGTACTAAATTGCAACTTCATCATGAATGTGTAATTACAAATATATTTAAAAACTGGGCATACAAGTGTTAGTAGAAATTCAATTCTACTACAGGGTTAGTTCACCCAAAATGAAAAATGTGGTTACCCTCATGTCGTTCCAAATCCATAAGACTTCTGTTCATCTTCTGAAAAATAATAACAAATGAAGATATTATTTTAATGAAATCTGTGATATTTCTGCCCCTCTATCGTCTATTCACCCAAAACTCTATTACTTCAAAACGTTCATAAAGAGATCAGGCAAGCATTGAGCTTCCATGTTTGTGCGCTTAATGTATGTTCGCTAATTTATGTTTATAAAAAGCCTATGTGAATAAAAGTCTTAAGTTAAATCTGTTAATCATAGAAAGCGATCATGTCTCTTCAGAAGATTTCTCTCACGATCTCTTTATGATCTTCATTTCATTAAAATTATCTTCAGTTGTGTTTTGAAAATGAGCAAATTGAAAAAGTGCCTTCAGGGTTTGGAACGACATTAGAGTTAGTAATTTATGACAGAACTAACTCTTTCAAGTACATTTTTGTTTACCATAAATGCGTTTCAGTACATTTGGCAGTATACTGTAATAACCATATTTCAAAGATAATAGAAGTAATTATACAAATACAGATTTACAAAAACACAAAAGTTATTTTAATTATAATCAACATCCAATTAAGTGTCTGAAAACATTACATTCAGTTTGCACAGTATATTATTTATGTAATAAGTGCTATTTTAAGTGCACTAAAGTGTACTTCTTTTTCACAAGGGTAGACTCACTTTGGAGATTTCATGATGGTTAGGATGCTGCCTTAATGCTGGAATACACTAGACATAATTTTCTCCGATTTATGCCCCGATTTGCAGTATGACAATAGTTGCCGAAAGTCTGCGCAGTTGGAGTTGACCGATTTCACAGAAAATCGCATAGTGTTTGATGGGCACAGACTCAGATTCTTTTAGCTTCAGATTGTGTTTCCATTCAGTCGAAAGATATCAAAACGTTTAATACTTTGAGCCAATTTTAGAACACATATCGTATATGGTTTGTCACCACTGAAACCAAAGCTGTTAATCTACTGTCCAATCTACCAGTGTTGCAATAAAATATAATTCAAATACAAAAAAACAACACAAAAGTACATTAACAGAACACGTGTAACAAATTAGCCTCGATATTTAACTCATCAGCACGGATAAAACAACTGACAGTGCCACTCACCTCTAACTTCCTTTGTAATCTAGACTCCATACTGACCGCATCTACCGACCCAAGACCGCATCCAAATGCGCTTGATTCGTTTTTTCTTTTGAGACTCAGCACACAACAGTCGCTACAACAAGGTAATCTCCTGCACATCCATGTTTGTTTCATCTGTCATGCTTCTCCTATCAACAAGTTGCGTGCTTCTGTGAGAGTTTGTTGTGTTCGGAACGATTTAGAAGTCTGGTAGTGTATGATCCTCAGTCCTATAGTGCAGGGGTCACGACCAGGGCTTGACAGTAACTTTTTTTGCTCACCAGCCACTGTGGCTAGTGGTTTTCCAAACTTACTAGCCACTCAGCATTTTCACTGGCTACAATTTTGACATCGATGCCATGGAGGAAAAACTGACATGTAAATATTTTTAATATTATCTCATAATTTGACAGCCGGTATAATAGGCTACTGTCACTTTAAGACCTGGCACACGGATCCATTGGATAAATAGGATTATATATATATAAAGAGTGAGTGAGGGGAGGCGCTGTCTGAGAGATTAGAGAGCGAGATAGGTATAGAGATAGGAGAGATTGGTATCGTGAGATTGGTATCGCGTATCTATTCTGCGGATAATGTGTATTGGAAGCGTTTCAGATATTTTAGTATAAATATGTATTAAAAAGAAAAACTGTTTTGACAAAACTACATTGCACTTAATTTATTATTTCAGATGCTTATTTTTAAAAGACTACATTGAAAAATGTGTAAGTAAATAAAATTCAACTGCTGAATCCAGCCAATCCGTCGGGTTGGCAGGTGTTAATGTCTAGCCCTGGTCAGAGTGGGAAACAGTGGGTCGTGCAAAGTCACTTGGCTGCAGCTACATTTGTGTTTCAGGGAATGACACACACGCACAAAAACAGTTTAGGCTAGGGCTGCACGATATACCAACATCCAATATCAAATAGAAATCATTATTTTGCTTAGTGCGATTTTCGGATAAAACATTTTTTTTCAGGGGCTGTTTACATTTGGTTGTAGTCTTTTCGCTCGGTTCTCCGTCTTTTTTTTTACTGTCTATGCGCTAGACACCGAGTTCCGTACGTCCTTGCGTCCTTGTACGGCAAAGTGCTTGTCGCCGTCAAGTGGTCGGGAGTGTGCTAACGCTTCAGACTCAAATATCGAGCGGAAGTTTATACGCGGTTGTGAGGTATCTGAAAAAATAGTTCCACTATAGCAAAATAAACGGATTGGAATCATACATTGTGCCGATATATTTGTTTTTAATCATCAACAAACACCACTAACCACTCGGTGAGTTGCACAGTTTTGAAAACGAACGTTAAGGGTTGTTTTAAGGACATGTTTGTGCATGCCTATAGACAGCCACTCTGAAGCGCTCAGAGGCGATTCTAAAAGAGTCAAAAAGTCGAGACAGGAACCATTGTCAATTTCTGTGTCCACCACTCTAGTTCATCCAAAACAAACTACAAAATAGACTCAGTGTTAAATACCGAAATTATCCTTTAATAACGAATTGGGCTAACTATCAACACAGAAGGAAAATATGTCTGTAAAAGCATTTTATGTCCACACACAGAACAAACATGAACACGTTTTTTGCACAATGAGTTTAACACTTGCAGCACGGATCACAGACTGGTGCAAGCATGTTTTTTTATCAACTGGAATGGAAAAGTTTATGAACTGGTTTAGGGTATAATGCCCAGTTTTGTAACTGTAAACATTTACAAAGTCGGCACGTGTTTGATACCTAGTGTTGTAAAACCTGTTCAGATTTTAAAAGTCGTAGTGTATTCCAGCCTTTAGAAAGCAACTGCCTATGTAGGCTGTAGGCAGCGAGGCAGCTCACTAGGTGTGGGAACACAGCTTATATCTCACTCCATTTAACATGTATGCAATGATAAGCAGTATTTATAACCCTCATGCATTTTAAATGGTATTATTGGCTTGAGCAATGAGATCTGAAATGCTGACTAGATGAAAAGACTGATATAGCCATGAGCAACTAAGCAGCCGGTATATGACTTAATATTATAATTCTATAAAGATCTCGATCTCCATATCCTAGCAGAGCATGTCACCTTGATGAGATGCAGATACGATTTTAAAAGCCAGCTGCCACTCAAAGCATCAGACTGACGCTTGATAGAAGGGCTATACTTTTGTTTGAGAGAGGAGCTGTCATCGATTCTTTCATATTTACCCTGATATCCGACTCATCCCACCAGCTGAATAAGCTCATCTGAATTCGTCTCCTGTCATAGAGAGAGAGGTCAGGCAGAAGAATGAAACAGGAGGGGGATGTCCAGGGGGACTGGGGTGAAACTCTGGCTGTAATTGGACAGTTGACCTCTAAGGAGACTGAGGTATTCTGGCATGTAAAATATGCCACACAGCAAGAGGAGGGTCAGAGGAGACAATGATTACCTGAGAGAGTCGGTGTCCTTCAAACAGCTGATCACTCACCACATGCACATCTGTAATCACAGGCTTGGTGCTCTCGTAATGCTGTGGTTCGCCTCACCTGCAAAGTGTCCTAACCCACCTGATAAAAGAGAGTGACACACCTGCTCCATGCACTCTAATACGCAAACAAATGATGCGAGACGTTGATTGATGCCAAAGTAGGAAGTGCGAGCAGAACAACTGTGATCCTCTCCTGACCACAAGTGAAGTTATTCTTTTCAGCGAAAACACAAAATTTCCAGTGAAAATATCTTTAAGAACGTTTTCAATAGAACAAAGACTGAATGGCAGATAGAGGCTCTATTACAAAATCAAGTGAGCATTTTAAGGCATAACTAGCCTTTGTTCTCAAGACACAATGATATCAGGTGCCTTAATTATGCTATTTCAAATTCTAAGGCTCAGATAATATTTATACTTGTGTGTTGTGGCTTTTATGCATATTGGAATGATGTTAGACTCTGATGACAGGGGCTTTCATTCTATTGCCGTGCACCCCAAAATGTTATGTTTCCTTGCCGAACCCCCTAAAATCTATAAGCATCTTTTTTCACATACAACGCCCCATTTGCAATGTGAAAAATACAAATATTAATAATATGTCAGATTTGATCTGGAAAATATTTAAATGAAAAAAAATTCTACATACCCTACCATCCAAATGTTTGGAAATGGTACAATTTTGCAAGTTTTGTGATAAAAGTCTCTTATGATCAACAAGGCAGCATTTATTTGATTAAAATACAGTAAAATCAGTAATATTGTGAAATAATATAAAATAATAACTAATATTCAAAATAACTGCTTTTTTAATATATTGTAAAATGCGATGCAAAGCTGAATTTTCAGCATCCTTACTCCAGTCTTCAGTGTCACATGATCCTTCAGATCCTTCTAATATGATGATCTGCTGCTCAAGAAACATTTTATCAGTTGTGCTGCTTAATATTTTTTGTGAAAACACTAAAGCATTTTTTCTCTGGTGAATAGAAAGTTAAAAAGAACAGCATTTATTCTAAATGTAATTTTTTTGTTTTGTAAATATATTTTCTGTCACTTTTGATCAATTTAATGTGTCCTTTCTGAGTAAAATTCATTTATTTATATATAAATATATATATATATATTTTTTTTAAAAAGGTCAGAAAGAGAATGTGCGCCACAATATGAGAGAAAACAATAAAATATAAAACTGAATAAAAACAAATGACAATGACGTTGTATTTACCCTAACTCATGATGTTAATAGTTTTTATCAGTGTGTCATATTGTGAGTTTAAAAAACGTTTTTCGTGTTGTTTTTACCAGTACTAATTCTGCTTGGAAAGCCTTGTGGCTATTTTTCAACCAAAATCATATACGTGTTTATTGAGGTAAAGGTTCGGTTCAGTTTTCACTTTACAAAGGTTTCTCTTGCTGGAAAAATATTTTGAAGGATTGTTTGATCGTCTGTAAAGGAATCAGTTTTTCTTTAGCATTGCGGCCTTGTCATCATTCACCCAGATCGATGCTTCAATTGACAACACAGGGCAGCTAGCTTTATATCGATCTCAGGGTCGCAACATAACAACATGAAAAGCACGGTTCATATTTCCTGCCCGTCTTTATGTTGCAGATTAGAAATGAATAAAACCCGGTCACTCACAGCAGCCATACCTTCTGGGCTCTGTGATCAAACAGCGCATGGGTAATTATTCCAAGATCGTGGAGGAGAAAGACAGGAAGAACAAAGGCCCACTTGTTTCTGGGGCTGGGGTGGGGGTCGTCAGATTCTGGGATTGTAGTTTTTAATGACGAGCAGAAAAGAGAAACTTGAAAGAGACGGCCATCGTGGTGAACGCAGCGAACACTGTCTGATGAGATTTGGGCATATCCATACCCATGACAGACTCCTCTTATCTCGTTCAGACTGAACAGGTTATCATGCACATTTCTTGCATTGTAACGAGTCTCCTTTTTTTCCGCACCAGACCGTACAGAAGTGGATTTAATAGCCGGTGACAGCTGTGCTCTCATGACTACGGCATACAGTAATGCGGAGCAATCATTCATGGTTAATCTCACCTAAGTTGGCAGAAAAAAAATACCCAAGTCCTTTTCCCAAGGACCCGCGATGGCTCATGCCATTTAACATGGAATTTTACAAACTCAAGCCTCTCTACATCATCACCTGCTCTCTTATTTGTTCCAGCGATCCTTCCCTTTTGTCCTTGTACATCTCTTTTCCTGGTTCTCTCTAAGCCTAACCAGTTTTCATTGCCTCTACACCCTTCCTTCATCATCTTTGGCAAAGTCATTCACCCTTTTCCTTTTCTGTCTGCTCTCATCCCCTTCAATTCAAAATATGATAGGAGATATCAGCATTTATATGTCATTTATCAGTGCTTTTTAAAGGGCAGCGGCGTTCGCTTTGATTGCAGCTGTATTAAAAACACACAGGCTTATTGCTGTCAGCTTCACCCCTTGTTATTTATTAGATTTGACCGATGGGGATATTTGAAACCTCCTTGTTTTATTCAACTCGTGGCGTCTCAGCAGATCAGTGGAGGAGAGCTATGCCTAAATTTTGCCTTGCATGACTTTCTAATAAGGCTATAAAAATCAGCCAGTTCCGCTTGCAATTATGCTGATTTTTGCATTGTGTTTCCAGTCATGGTCACACATCATGTTATGTCTAATATGCAGTGGCCCTAAACAGTATTTGGATACTTGAGTCACTCTTAAAAATGTCTAAATTGCATTTGCTTACAAAATCTAAAAAAAATTATGCTGGAGCCTTTTTTTAACTTAACGTGTCTTTTAAATACCTTGTGCTTTGATGATTTTTAGTGGATGTTCTTAGAGTACTATACGTTTTATTGTTATTTACACAGATTTAAAAAAAATAATAATATTATTTCAGCGAAGATGCATTCAATTGATTAAAAGTGACAGAAAATACATTTACAGTAGATTAACTATTTCAAATAATATGCTGTTCTTTTGAGGAGGGGGGGGGGTGATCATGGTATCCACAAACAGTGGAACAGCACAACCGTTTTCAACATAATGCTTTTCTTTGGGGCTTTTTTAACTAGTTAAGCCTGGGTCATTTTAAACCCTGGGTAAACAGTATCCGGGGTTAGCTTCACCTGACATACTGCTCATGATTTACCACAATTAATACTGGAATAAAGGACATTTCGAAATACACGGAAATAGAACATTTTTAATTATATTTCACAATATTACTGTTTTTACTGTATTTTTGATCAAATAATGCAGCCTTGGTTAATATAGTAGACTTCTTTCAAAAACATTAAAATCTTACCGACCACAAATATTTGAATGGTAGTGTCATTTAAAAAAAACACTTTTGTTAAATTTTGTTTTCCTAATGCAGTGACATTCATAATTTTTTTAAGGATCTCTTTAAGTGTCTGAATACTTTTGAGGGACTTTAACTATATAACTGTCATGTAACCACTTTTTAGTCTTTTGGCCAATGCTGATCTATTGTTCAAGTTCCCAATATTACAATATTACGACTGTCTGATTGATATATTAGTCTATCACTAGTTATTTTGCACCAAACCTCCATAGTAACATTTAACATAATACAGTATATTATGTTTGCAGTATTATTTGAGTAGGTTAACAAACTAAACATTTCTGTTATTGACGGTGGCTGGTAAAGGTATAAGGTCTTCTCCACAGTCCTAGCCTAGGACTCCAGCGGAAAGACTGAAATTCCTCTGCTCTGGATCACTGTCCCGCAGCTCCAGCACAGCTTCACACATTCCAAACCCATCAGTCTTATTCTGCAGCTCTACACAGCCCCAGCTTGACTTAAATCCATCTCTGCATCCCCATTCTAGTCTACTGTGCGTAATAAATGGCCATCGATCGCCTTTCACTCACTGCCATTTGAAAGGCCTGGCTTTCTGAAGGACACTGAGTTCTGAGAGAGAGAGAGACCAAGCATGGCAAATATCATCTGTTTTTTCTGCAGAGCATGGAAACCCACAGACCGCATGAAAGGATAGCAGTGATTCAGTGCCCAGTTGTAGATGCACTTTCCACCATCAGGTCAGGCTGCATATGCTGCCTTTCACTGGCTTCTAAACCTTCAGTCTGTCCTGGCTCTGTGCCTGAGACTGACCTTTATATCAGGCAAAGCTCTCTTCTTCCAAGAGCCGAGAGGGCCGTGTCACTGTGTTTCTGCTTCTGGAAGCCTTAGTTTGCCAAGGGCACTGCCAGACTGGCCTGTTTCCTCACTTCAACCCACTCACGCCACATATCACTCACACCTTCCTCCACCAAACCCGCCTGTGCCTGCAGAGGCCTTTAACCTCAGTGACACTGTTGCTTAAAATAAGTATTGGCTAAAGTATGTCTCAAAGCCTAGGCATGTTATAGTTGCTTTCATTCAGTTGAATGATTGTAATTTTAGTATTATTTATATACTATTATAGTATTTATTTAGAATAGCTTTTTTTTAGTTTAATTTTAGTTAATATTAAGTTTTAGTAATTTTGTTATATGCTGATGTCATGTATTTTATTAGGTTACATATACATATATACATATATATTTTTTTCTTCTAGTCATTTCAGTACTTCAACTCATTTTATTTCAGTTATTTGCCAAGGCAGTTTTTCCATCTAGTATTTTATATTTATTTATTTTATTTTAGCTTTATTTCAATTAACGGGAGCTATTTTTAATAGTTTTAGTTAACAACAACAACACTGGACTAAGAGAGAATTTTTGGACATTGTACTGTCAATGGCACTTTCAAATCTGGTAGACATCTGGGCTTTTAGGCATTTCTGTACTGCATAGACACATTTATATGTTCAACTCCAACATAGACAACATCTTTGGACATAGAGACATGTTCAAATCTTACCTTAAGTGCATTTCTGGGTTTCACCTGATGTGCAAATGCTTGAATCAAACCTAGACAGCATTTGTAGACATAAACATTTGGAAATATGTATGTTTGAATCAAACAGTCCATATTTTTGAGCATTATTGACCTGTTCAAATGCTCAAATCAAACCTGAACAAAATTGTTTAAATGTCATAAACAAAAAAAAATACAAATGTTTAAACTTGCTCATGTTCCTCAAAAGTATGCTGCTCACTTATTTATTTATTTTTTTTATTTTTTATTTTTTTGACATTCTATGATGTCCAAAATGCTATCTGGCCTCATTTTGATTATTAAAATGTGCTGCTTCTTTTTTTGTGATCCATTGATCCATGTGAACTAGTTTAGGTTCAGTATGATAGTTTGAACCTCAATGTGATTCCCAGAAATGCTTATATGTGGAAGGTGTTCTGGCACTGACGTCATGTAGAAGTCAATAATACAACCACCCCAGAATTACAGCTGCAAAACATTATGATTAAAAAAAGGTGAGAAAGAAATAAGTGGGGGAAAAAACATACTGATCATATATTGCTCTCCTGTGGAGAAAAACCTGTAGAAGATGCTTGTGTTCGCCACAGGCTTCCCACAGAGACACTGTCCTGCTTTCCTCTTTCAAGAGGGACAATGTGCAGCAGGTAGACTGCTGTCAAGCTAAGTAAAGACTGGCTTTCGAGAAGTCAACTCATCTTATCTGCAGTCTCATTCCTGACACCCCACTCGAGCTAACAATAGGCCCAGGATTTCACCATCTCACACACACAGATCCAAGGCAGGCTTCCTGTGCAGTCGAATCTTCTGTAGGTCTGTGTGTAAAACATGTCTGGGGTTTCACAGAGCAACATGCTTGTTAGGATCAATGTTATTTTTATCTGAGCGACTGCTTTTTTTTTAAATTGTACATCATGCTCATGTCTGTCTTCAGTTAGGGTGGCATCACTGGCCATTTTCCTCAGTTCTTCCACCTCACTCGTTCCATATACGTTCTGCACCCACGTTCCTATCAACTTCTGTCTGCGGTACAGTTGTCATCTCCACCGTCTATGTCTATTTGAGCGCGTGTTTGTGCGAGACAGAGATTCACCTGCGGCTGTCTTCATTTTAGCTGATTAGCGTTAAGCTTGTTGACGACTGTCGGTTGAACGCTCGCAGTGCTGGAGGTGCACGGTGCCCTCCTGAATTTATGTCCCAGACCCTCCTGTGTCATCTTAGCTCACTCTTCAAAGAAGCGCCTTTGACGGCACAGGATATTTAGCCATGGAGCACTGGGAATAGCATTGGTTTGTGAAATAATAGGCTTTGATTTCATTGCTGTGTGGTTTCCACTTTGAGATGTTATAGTTACTGGAGAAAGCTATCTCAGACATCTCAGATCTGATGCAGCGTTCTGTGTAATTTCATATCACCATCTTGGGTGACAATGGAAACAAATCAACCACCGGCTGCATGGTGAAACTCAAATTATATACTTTGCTTTCTCCCCACAGTGTGAATATGAAAACAGAAAGTGGGTGTATTTGATTTAGAAAAGTTCAGAGGGATCAAGCTCTTTCTTGTGTAGCTCCTCTGTTCCTTCTAAAGCAAACATTTACTCTTTGTTTTTATTACTTGCTGAAAGTTTCAACTTTCAAGAGACTGATTATGTCAAACCAAAATGTTTCATGTGCATTTGACAAAAAGGAAACATTTGATCTCCTGGGCCAGCAACCAATATCAAATAGGGCTCTGTGTAAGAAGTGACGGCAAAAGAAAACAAACTTGCCCCTTAGAGATCCTCAGTGATTGCTCTTAAACTAGCAGCTTTAAGTTTCTCGTTCTATAGTTATAATAAGAAAAACATGAAGTTGATTTAACAAAGTTCGGGAGGAGCATGATCAGGTAATGCAACCAATCAGCACTATAAGAGACCTATATATACAGTAGACAGTACAGCCGTCCCTCACCTCTCTCCCGTGACAGTTTTGCAACATCCCACCAACACCTCACTCTTGGCTGGTTCCTATCCCGGTCAAGGATGAGGGAATACTCTGGGTTCAGGACATATTCCGAGCTCCGAGCCCTTCCCTCAGAAAGCACCCCAAATATGCATACAGTGCCATATTTGATTACATCTACGTGCAAACTTGTGAAAATATATTTTGGACACACTGAGGGGAAAATTCACTAAACATTTGCACAGTTGCTCAAGGTGTTTCATCACAAAACCTTACATCTTAAGGTGCTGTCACATTAGTGAATCTTAGATTTTGAAGGTAAAGTGTTTCAGTGGGTACATTGTCCACAATAGTTTTTGATTTGTAAGTAGTGTTTGAATTTAATTCAAAGTTTTTTCAAAATTCATGTTTTTTTCCTGGATTCCTGTTTGGTTGAGTATATTTTGCCTGCAGAATTGGTAAATGTGACTTGGTAAATTAATCCATATACCGCTCACAGTTCAGCTTAACCAGGTGCTGTAGAAACCACTGTATGTGGTATGGTGCTGTGCCATGCATTTTCAAATTCATTGTTTCTATGCAAATGAGACTCTTTATAGAATGAATCAGTTACACAAACATTGACAGACACAATCAACATTATGCTTTTAAAGCAGAAACATTTCACTTTTAAAACTAGCTAGATTTTATTAAAAAAATGAATGTTTATGTATATTGTCTAGTGAATATGTCTACCGTAAATAATTATTTCGGCTTTGTAAAGAGTAGATTCATGTCCCCCTCAGAGTGTATGGGATCATGGGATTCTGCTGTCTCTTTCAGTTCCAGCTGAGGCGTGAATTGCGATCAGTACTAATTCTGTTGCCATATTTGTACCAGTACCTGATTTGCATAATTCCTTCAATGAATCAGGTGCTAAAAACGAGGCTGGCAAATAAACAAAGCTGTCAGTGGATATTTTTCTTTTTTTTTCTTCTTCAGTAAATTCCCCATGAGTGTTAGTTTAAACTTTGAGACTTCAGTAATGATCAGACAGACACATTAGTTTATGCTTAAAACACATGCACATAAAATATTATTTCTTCACACCTACAAAGTACAATAGCACATCATCCAAAGGTCATCTTGGTCAGTTTACTCAAATGCTTTTCCTATAGTGTTGTATTGAAGCTGTGCACATATGCTGTGTCCTCTAGCATCACGAACAAGACAAGAGAATATTATATTATTTTCCACTGACAGGAGCTGACATAAACATAATGCTCATCATGAGCTGCCACAATAAACAGGAGTTAGTGTGATGTTGGTGATGATGGATGGCGAGTGTTGGGGGCAGCTGTGGGGTCTAAAGAGACTTGCTTATTTATAGTGACTGGCTCACAGCCAAACATGCCTGAACTGCTCTGTGTCCGACTCCTTTTGGACCCCCAATCAGGCATGCGGTCCCAGCAGGTGCCTCCTTCAAATGCATTCCCATAGCTTGTTAAGACAGTCTCTTCAGTCCTGATTGAAATCACGGATTATCACAAGTCCGTCTTCACAACATCACTGAGTAATCCGCTAACACCAGAACAGGCCAGTTTTTGGATGCCAGGCTTTGCACTTGTAATCCAGTCATGTAACAAGTACCAGGTTTCATTGATTATTCCTTCTCATACTGGTTTTCTCATTGCATCTTATTCATGGTTGATTTGGTTTATCAAGAAGAGATTAGCTTCGTGCACCTGGAGGTTCTAGCTCAGTGTACTTGCAAATCAAACCGATCAAGGGAAAGATCTGTGGTCTGTACTGCAACATGTTGAGTTTGAGTCCTCTCTAAATAATGACTATCAAATAAAAGTGGCAAAAAGCCACAAAAATGTCAACACCATAATCGTTTATACTTTGGCATATTTGTCATTGTGTTTTGGTGCATTACCATTTTTAATGGTCTTCCAGATGAACCCCAGTCTTTTAGGTTTGAATTAGATTATTAATCATTTTAATGTCAAGGTCGTGAAAAAAAAGTCTGATTGATTTTGCATGTTTCATCTTTTTCATATGTGGCATATGAGTCGATAATGAGCTACAGACTTAATACAGTGAAAAATAGAGATCAATAACTAAATCAAACAAAATGTCAGAAATTCTGGTAGTTTAATCTTCTTTGCTTTTCTTCAAAGACCTGCCTCCCCCTGCCACCAGAGAGAGACCGCCCGGCTGTAAGACAGTGTTTGTCGGCGGTTTGCCAGAGAACGCAACAGAGCAGCTCATTGTGGAGGTGTTTGAACAGTGTGGAGGTATCATCGCCATCCGCAAGAGCAAGAAGAACTTCTGTCATATCCGTTTCGCCGAGGAGCACACAGTGGACAAGGCCCTCTTCCTGTCAGGTACATATTTAGATTAGACAGACAGACAGACAGACAGACAGACAGACAGACAGATAGATGGATAGACAGACAGACAGATAGACAGAGGATGGATGGATGGATGGATGGATGGATGGATGGATGGATGTACAGTTGGATGAATGCCCCTAACTATAGCTGCCCCCTAATAGTCGACTAAACGTTAGTCGTCTAGAAGAGGCTTAGTCGACCAAAGTTTTAGTAGTTGGTTAGTCCCAGAAAGAAAGAAAAAAACGTGTGGCGAAGTTACGCAGACTGTGAGGGACAGACCGGGTCCTTGTGGTACACTGTGAATGAAAAAGTTGATTTAACTTAAAAAATTAAGTTAAACTTGATTGGCTGAGTTCATGGAAATGTAAAATTTGAGTTAATACAATGAAGGTGATTGGTATAATCACTTTGATCCCTTGCATTTTGTCCTGATAACAGCGGAAACTACTCCAAAAAATGTTGTCATACAGATATACCTCATTCAAAACTAATTCTAATTGTGTAAACTATACTAAACTATAACAACAAAACGTTGTGCCTTTTTAAAATAAAGAAAACAAACAGGATGCGCTTTCTCTTGTCTTGGTCTCCGTGAACTGGAGTGCATCACAAAAATGAACCGAAACTCAGCTTAGGCTGCTTGCCCCACAGACATGAGCTTTATCTAAAGCTTTAAATGTCTACTTTTAAACAAACCAATTCAAATCGGGAAAAAAATACTTTCTCATTATGTAATCCGTATGAAAGTCAGCATCTTCAACTTCATCTTTGCAGCCGACACTGACTCAGAAAACACTATATTATTAATAAACAATTAAAAATGTACCCTTGCTATTTTTTTCCCTGACACAATCATAATCAATACTTTTAAAAAAATGGGGGCAGCCCTACCCCTAGCAATGTCACAACGTTTCAAACAAGAATACAAAAACAGTATGCCAAATCATGCCTAGAAATGTATGTGCCACACGTGTGATTTACAATAATTTCACTTAACCTTTTTCTCATGTAAATGAGGGTCATGTGTTCACAAGTTCCCTCTTGACTTGAAGGATCGATGCAGAATTAATTATGGGGTGGGGCTTCCCCACATCACTCAGAGAACTCAAGATCTGTAGACACTGACCGTCGAGAGTCCCTCACAGTGGGAGGTCAACGAGAAGTCAAGCGCTGACATATAGTAATACATTTCTGCCTTTGAACGCTGCATATCAATCATGGGCCAGGACCGGAAACTTCAACACCAGTCACATGACCTGCTGGGTTCTGCTTCACTTATCTCTTGTCTCCAGTCACATCTTAAATCAGTCTTTGTATGCAAATATTAGGATGTCCATCTCAGCCCCAGAAAGCAAGTTTCAAGTACCGACCACTCCAATGATACCCTTTCCATTATTTATTCTTCTCTGAGTGTTGCTCTCTCAGTGGAGAGGGGCGATATTGGAGTAGCGCCCCATATATTATGTGACGGAGCTCTGCAGGCCTTTCCATAAATAATGGTGCTCATTTCTAACGTGAACACATTGTGTAAAATATTTAACAGCATCTGGGGGCTGTAAAGAAGTGATGGAGAGTCTGAAGTAAACTGTGAAGCTCTTTCTCTCATTTATGTTGACACGGCCATCTCTGAATATACATTCTCCTTAAAAACACTTTTCAACCCTCTCTGTACTCAGAGCATCATGTGATTCATAATTCACTGGAGCCTCTTTCATACCACTTGGCGATTTGTCAAGATGCTTTTCCAAGCCATGTTCTGCTTTATGCTGAAATATATAAACCTTAATATAAAATCACTTTCTTTTTTCATCCTCATCACAAACCAGATTATTCTCATACATCATGGCTTGTCTGTGCTGGTAAGGTTTTTGTTTCGACTGCCCCATCTGAGTGCACCATTTGGGACTTTTACATGTCACGCAAAATAAATAAATAGGAAGAGTTTGGCCGCAAATCTTTCATGTTAGAAGAGATGATTAAAAGGAGTGTGTGGCTGTCATCTTGTCACAGGTCACTTCATGAATCAGTGTTGGTAATATGTTGTTTTTACATACTTGGGGTTTGTTAAGGGTGAATGTTTTTCTGCTGTTCTCATTTTCCTGCATTTTTCTTTTATACTATTTAACTTCTTGCCCTGCACTCTCATTTTCTTCTTTCTTTTTTTCTCCTCTTCTTTCCTTTCCTTTCCTATTCCTATTCCCCTTCCTATTTCTTTTCTTGTTCTTGTCTTTTCTTGTCCTGCCATTTACTCCCATTCCCCTTCTTTTCCCCCTTCCTTTTTCCTTTCTTTTCCTTTGCTTCCCATTCTCTTTAACTTTTCTTTTCTTGCCTCTTTCATTTCCATTACGGTTTTTGTCTTTTTTTTTCTTTACTTCCTCTCCTTTCTATTTCCTCTTACCCTTTCTTACTGTTTTCTTTTTTCTTATTTGTTTTTTCTGTTTTCTTGTCCATTCCTTTACTCCCCTTCCCCTTTTTTCCTCTTTCCCTTTCCTTCTTTTCCTTTTTTTTTTGCTCCATTTCATCTTCCCTTTCCTCTTTATTTACAATTCTATTTCTTGCCTGTTTTATTGTGCTTTGCTTTATTCCCCTTCCCCTTATTTTCCCCTCTTTTCCTTTCTTTTCCTTTGCTCCATTTCCCTTCCTCTGCTCTTTCATTCCTTTCCGTTTTCTTTTTTCTTTCCTATCTTGTATTGCCATTTCCTTTGCTCTACTTCTTTTTCTTCTCCTTCCTTCTCCTCTTCTCATTTCCTTTCTTTTTCATTGATCCCTTTCCTGTTACTCTTCCTCTTTTCTTTTCCTTTACTTTCCTTTTCCTTTGCTCAATTCTTGTCCATTCCTTCACTCCCTTTCCCTCTTTCCTTTTCCTTCATCGTCCATTGTTTCTGTCATTTCCTCTCCTTTACCTTCCTCTTTCCCTTTCTCTATCTTTCCCTTTCCTTTATCATCTTGTCCATTCTTTTGCTTTTGCTTTTCTTTTCATTTTTTTCTCTTTCCTCTTTTGCTTTTTTTCTTTTGCTTTCCCCTTCCTTTATCTTTTCCATTGATTCCCACTTTCTATTTTTTCCCTTTGTTTTTGCTCTACTCCCTTCCTCCTTCCATTTCCACTTTCTTTCCTTCCCTTCCCTTTTTCTTTGCCTTTGCCCATTTCCATCTCCTCTCCTCTAGGTTATAGGATCAGGCTGGGATCAAGTACAGATAAGAAGGACACAGGCCGGCTGCATGTAGATTTCGCCCAGGCTAGAGATGACCTGTACGAGTGGGAATGCAGACAGCGCATGCTGGCCCGGGAAGAGAGGCACCGTCGCAGAATAGAAGAGGACCGTCTACGGCCCCCTTCACCGCCCCCCATCGTTCATTACTCTGAGCACGAATGTGGCCAGTTAGGAGAAAAGCTCAAAGGTAGGACACATAACATGTTATACGTCCGTAATAGTGATTTGTTGCTTTGGTCTGTCATACTTCTGTCGTTTCCTGAACCTTGTGAAAAAGCTGCTACAGTCTGTGTGCCCGCTGGCTGGATGCATCGAAAAGCCGTTTGTCTCTTCGAGTTTGATGTTGCTTGCGGTTTTATAGAAATCGTCTGTTTAGTGACTGCATCTTGATTCTCTGTCAAGAAGAGAAAGTGCATTAAAGAGACGTTTTTGAGATGAAATCAGTTGAATTTAGCCATATTTCCTTCAGATTCTCTTACTTTTCCATTTATATGCAGTGTGTATGCTGTTAGGCTCACTTTGCAGTGGTTACAAATAACAGATGAAAGGAAGAGAAGACAGGATGAAATTACATGATGTGTTTAGTGGACCTTTTGTACTGCTGGCTGTAGAAAATCTCAACAGATTTCCATTTCTCATATCTGCTAGATTTGTCTCTATATACAATATTGAACAGTTATTTTTGACAGTTATTATTTTGAATCTATTAGTGTTGACTCATTGAGTCTAAATCAGGTAAATGAGCAGGTAAATGGAGAGGGATTTCATATGCATGACAAATTGATGCTGTCTTAAAAGGATTGTTGATGGATTAATAGTTTAAATGATTTGATAGGATTTTTTGATCATCTTGTAGTTAGGACTTCCATAAATAAATCAAAGCATCCGAGAGTCCTCAGTTGTACATGTGTTTGTGAGCAGGATTACAGCAACAAGAACAAAATAATTCTCTTTTTTTCTTTTTTTTACAACACCAGTCATCTTCGCTGTACAAACTGCAATATCTTTGCAACACTGCACTGCAAATTGCAGATTTTAAATAAACACAATGACATTGAAGAATAACATATTGCTGGAAGAGCCTCCCTGTAGCATTCATTACAATGATTTTCAGTTTCCTCTGTTTCTCATCTCATTCCCAGCCGAAAGTTGCAAGCCAAAGCATCTTGACTGTTTTCCGCCCCCGTCTGCACATACACACCTGAGGACTTCATGAACAACATCGCCTTATTTGTACAGAAAGCGCAAAATATCAAATATGAATAATGTGTTATGATTGACAAGGTTTGACCTTCCTGACCTGCCACATGCTGTAGATGTCGTTCCGTTCTGTTGTCCTCTCCTAAATGTCCTCTACACTGCTAGTGTGCATCTGCTGTCTTTTTTGGCCCAATAAGCATGTCTTGCTAATAAGTTTTGACACAAGAAGGTCCCAGATGAGAAGTGTTCCTCTCTAACATTGTACTAAACTCTCTTCCCACCATCTGTTCCTCCCCCACCGTTTTTCCTTTCTCCACTCAGACGACGGCAATTTTGCCGAGGCTGTGCGTGTCCTGCTGACCTGGGTGGAACGAGGGGAGGTAAACCGCAGAAACGCCAACAACTTCTACTCAATGATCCAGTCCTCCAACAGCCACATCCGTAGGCTGATGAATGAGAAGGCTGCTCATGAGAAGGAGATGGAGGAGGCCAAAGAGAAGTTCAAGAACGCCCTTTCTGGGATTTTAGTACAATGTGAGTGTTCCTTTACAGATGTTGCTTCTGTCTCAAAACCTAACAAGCTGCTTGTTTAGACAGCATTTCAGGGATGTTTCCATCATTATCAGTGAAGGAACTGGATTTTACACAATCAGTATGTTTACATGGACAACAATATTCCGATATTAAGCCAATTAAGACAATACTCTGATTAAGAAGCTACCATGTAAACAGGGATTTCTGATTACCTTAATCCGGCTAAATTCATACTCGAGGTAAACACAAATCGAATTAAGCCATGGAGTATTCCTATTTCAGTCGCATTATTGAAGTGCATTATAGACATGTACAAACCTAAACCACAAGCATTTTGCGACAGGACTTGGCTTCAGGAGCATGGCTTCAGAATTTGTAGTTTGCACGTATAGCATGACAAATAATTAACTGCATAAGAAGCTTATGTACAATTAAAACCCCAAACTGTATATGGTACTATAACAAATTCTAACTGTATGTTGATAAGGTGGGGACGTCGGACTGTGCGGCACGGTGACGTGTGCTATTAATCGATCTATGTTCTATTACATGTAAAACAGGAAAATGAAAGGAATATTCTAAAAGCAACTCATGTAAACGCTTTAATCAGAATATTGTCTTATTCAGAATAAGGTCAATCATTTGATTACTGCTGTTCATGTAAACGTAGTCAGTGATAGCTCAGATCATAGCTCATCACGATTGCCTCTTTTTGCATTTGTCTGATGCACAGACCCTGAAATGATTTCACTGATTTCACCTTTTAAAGCAAATATATGGGGGATTACATGAGCATTGACTAACACAGGTGTCAAACTCATTTTAGGCCGGATAAGACACATTTCACACTTTTTATGTTTACTTTTATATGCCACAATTCACATTTAGAAGGGTCTCACTATTCGTGCGAGTATGTGTAGTCAATAACTTAATATACGCTACCGTTCGAAAGTTTGGGGTCAGTAAGATTTTTACTTACGAAGGGTGTACAGTACAGTAACAATACAGTGAAACAGAAATATAGTGAAGGTAATTACAACTTCAAATGTGTTCCATTTTATTATGTTTTAAAATGTATTTATTCCTGATGCAAAGCTGAATTTTCAGCAACATTACTCGAGTGTCACATGATCCTTCAGAAATCATTCTAATATGCAGCTCAAGAAACATTTATTATTATTATAAATGTTATATACAGTTGTGCTGCTTAAGTTTTTTTTTAAACCATGATACTCTTTGATGAAAAGAAAGTTCAAAAGAACAGCATATATTTTAAATATAAATCTTTTGTAACATTATAATTGACCTTACTTTCACCTTTGATCAATTCAATGAACCCCTGAGTATTCATTTCTTAATTATTTTTTTAAAAAAGCCCAAAACTTGACCCTAACTTTTGAATGCTAGTGCATGTCCAACAAATCCAAATACTGTATAAAGTTAAAATTGGTTTTGTTGATCGTTCACATTTGTTTTTTTCATTATAAACCATAGCGTTATTACATTCTAAAATTCTAAAATTTAACAGATCATCAGAACTGCAGCACTGCTCACACCAAGTAAAAGCTGCTTTTCTGAAGATCCCTAAAGTGCCGTTGACTGTTGTTTGACGTCACCGTAGTTTCATATACACTATCAGACACAAAAGGAAGCATTTAGTAAATGGGTGCTGTCAGCTACTGCATGATTACACTTCACTTCCTGCCATCGTGATAGTACGCCCAACGCGGCAGTGCTTTGTACTTGATTGATCCAATGCCCAGAGAAATGGAACTACCACTCACACACTCTCACACATATAGTTTCCTTGATGCATGAGCAGGGGTAATGTTCAGTCTGCCTGTGATTCAAGTATGTGGGGGGTTGCAGGCATTTACTATGAACTTGGAACAAGTCTGATAGAGATTTAATATTTCATTAACATGCAACTGTGGTATAAGAGATGGGGGAAATTAATATAGACTTATTAAAAGGTCATGGCACAGAAAATCTTGCCTTGAAAATTATTCATTTTCAAAAGTTATGGCATGCATATGCATCTGTTGATGAATGTTGAAATACATGTACCAGTGTGCTGTGTATTTACTATACAAGCAGGAGGTATTCAGACATATTCATTTTTAAAGCTACACTTTTGAATGTAATGGCAAAGGTTGTTTTACTGTCTCTAAGAAAATCTGTTAACATTTGACCTCAAAACCAAGGCAAGCTAATTTTAGGCTCTGCTATCAGTCATTTTACACTGCAGCTTTTCCATGACTTGTTTGATAGTGTACATGCTTTGATCTGAGATCAGTTGTGGACTGAAGGTAAGTTCTCCTAAGGTCTCTACCACTGAAAGCAGAAGAAGGTAGAGTATGCGCAGCTACAGGTCTGTCATCTGTGACGTGCCAGGCATGTGTAGAAGATTATCAAGACCCTGAGTCTGTGGTTTTGTTTAGCTACTTAGTCTCTGGACAGCACATCTGATGACCCTTCATAGATAAACAGTAAGTAACCCCAAATGGTCACTGATTTCATTGAAAAAAGTCATTGACTAATTTCTCAAATAACATCGACTTGAGCTTGTAGATTTGCATACACTTCTGATGACATGCCACTCAACAACACACTTTCTGTGAAGCCTGTATGTATATATCTATTATAAAGACATTCACACACTAGGAGTGTGCAGTGAAGCCGTTTTCTGTATGAAATGCATTCAGAAGTTTGGGTTCAGTGATTTTTTTTTTTTCTTCTCAAATAGTTTTATCCAGTACGGGACACATTAAATTGATAAAATGACAGTAAATGCATTTATAATGTTACAAAAGATATCTATTTCAAATAAATGCTGTTCTTTTAACTTTCTTTTTCTCATAGAATCATGAAATCTGTATCAGAAATAATAATCATCACAAGTGTTTTTAACAGTGATAATAATCAGAAATGTTTCTTGAGCATTAAGTCAGCATATTATTATGATTTCTGAAGGATCATGTGACACTGAGGTGAAGACTGGAGTAATGATGCTGAAAATTCAGCTTTGAATCACAGCAATAAATAGCATTTTAAAATGCATTCATATAGTAAAACAGTTATTTTAAATTTCACAATATTACTGTTTTACTGTATTTTTGATCATCATTAGAGAGTTCTTTTAAAAACATGAAAGAAAAAAAAACAACTTTTAAAAACATCTTTTAAGCATTAATTTATGTATCTGTGGCATGCAATGACAAAATTATATGTATCTGTGTATGGGTATTATCAGGGTCTTAAACAAGACACAAGTGTGTTAAAAAAAAAGTTTTTAGATTGAACCCTATTCCATTTATAGTTTCCAGTTATAGCAAAAATGCCATGTATTATTTATAAAATTATTTATTCTGTTTTTAATGACTGTGTTGTGAAAAAAAAGATTTAAAAGGAGAAGAAAATATCTAAGCAAAAACTATATAAATATCCTTTGTCTGTGTGCTTGTTGGTTAATCAGTGAAACAAATGTTTCTTTTTTTTCTTGTTTATAAATATTAAATCCTTGTACCTCATTTTAGCCCTTCAAATAAGGTATTTGATTTCAGGCGCATCCCTATGATGCAGAATGTAATACATCATAATCCTTGCGTTTTCATGGTTACACCTTTAACGAGTAAATGCACATGAAACCTAGTTTAATGCTTTATGCTCTTGAAAGCATTATACCATGGTTAAAGTGACACTGACAAGAATGTACAAATAATTGTAGGGTTACATTGTAAGGTATTATGAAATATACTCCATCAGTATAGCAGAACCTGATTTCACCAAGTGCAACATGTTTCTGGATCAAAATCTTTGTTGATCGTGGAACAACATTCCAATCAACCAATCAGATTCGAGGGACAAGTTTATAGTTTATGTCAAGTTGAGGCTTACAATCAGGGTTAGGTGCATCTACATCAGTGTAATTCACCTATCATTTCCCTCTGATTTTAGGGAAAAGTTATGGGTATGTTTGAAGGCAGGTATATGGTTAGGACTACATTCCCGAACAGGAATGTTGTTCCAGGAACAACAAAATATGTTGACCAACGAATGCGTTTAACTCAGGATGTGCATCATTATACAGGCTTCATAGAAAGTGTTACTCCTCTTCTACTGACTTGGCTGACTAGATTTAATGGTGATCATGGTCCAATCACGGTTCTCTGTCCGTGTTGTTTTATCAGTTCCTCTATCAGCGATGTTATGCAGTAACTTGGCCTATATTGAATGACATGGTAAGTCTCTCTCTTAGAACATGGACATCCTCACTTTCACCACTACACAACACCACATCACTGATGTCTTACTATCAGCGTATTGTGCCTTAGACTGTAGTTGCACCCATCCTGATGTCACATAGAGATGGAGCAGACATACATATTTACGAATATGTCTAATCTCTAGCAGCAGGTTGAAATCCAAGTGTGTTTATTGTTTTCAAGAGACAAAAATATTACCTTCCCAGCGATAGAGGCTTCATCTGCCAGAAAATTTCTTTTCTGCTTGTTTGTTTTCTCCCATTTACTGTAGATGTTTCCTTCTGAAATCTGTCAGGTTATTCTAATGGGTTTAGAACGTCTGCTTGAGGAAGAAGTGACAATACTGATCTGTTACCAAGCCTGCTCTGGCTGTCTGTCGAAGTAATCTTCTATCAGGAAAACCATCTTCCTACAGATGTTTCATCAGAAAGGTCAATGTCGCCTTAGAAGAACCTTCTAGTAGCTTCCCCGGCTATTTGACTTTGTCCAGCCTTTTATCTACAAGCGGCAGACAGCAACCTTTGGTACAATTCTCTCAACAAACTGCAATAAGTATCTGGCACTATAGTAATGGTCTGGTCTGTCGTGATGACAAACACATGCAGCAGAACAGTCGCTCACACAGAGGAGAGAAAGCATTGTGACAGTCGAGCATCTGTCTTATCTGAACGCAGGCAGAGCACACAGCCAGATAAATAATGAAAGACATGTACAGCTAAAAGCTTGCTGGGGTTGCAGCCCTGCAGGAGGATAGAGCAGCAGGTTGTCGCAGTGGCAGGTGGGACATGGTGACATGGGAATTCTGGGAAAAAGACTATTTCAGCTTAAGACGGTGAATCCCGGCTGGAGCAGCAGACTTGTGCTGTCACAAGCTAAATCTGTGTTTGCCCCATCTGAAGGATGGTTTGTAGTATTAGTGTTAACTTGTCTGTGAGCGATCTCGTCTTTTTTGCAGGCTGTAATTTATTATTACACAAATATAGGAGAAGTCAAGCAAGTGTTTTCACATAATCAATGTTATAAATCTATATTGTTTTATATAGATAAACAAGAACTTTGCTTAATTTCAAGGTTATTTCAGTGGAAACCCCTATTTCAGAGTGATATCAGTAAAGGCAAAATTAGTTACATGCATATAACCATTTTTACGCTTTTGAAGATAAAAAATCTCTTTATCCCTATCAGATACTGCTAAATTAAAAACTAAAAAGTTAAATTCACCTTGAATAGGCAAAAATAATCATTCAGACAGAGTATTACCATACTTAATAATTACCAATATGGTCTCAATATAATCCATTCTTAACGTAAAGTGAAAGATTTACTCAAACGTTTGCTCGGTAAGAGTTTTTAAAATATTTTTGGAAGAAGTCTCATGTTCATCAAGGCTGCATTTATTTGATCAAAAATACTTTATTGCTATTGTGAACAATTTATTTTAAGGCTTGGCCAATGCATTGCAAGTATGTGGTACAGTAGCTCAAGCAGTAGAGAAAGGCACTCAAAACACTGAGGTCATTGCTTTCATTCTGTAAGTCACTTTTATTCTGTATGCACTGTAAGTCACTTTGGATAAAGTGTCTGTCAAATGCATAAATGTATATATATATATTTTTTTTTTAATAAACAGTATCATAGTCCAGTACTCAAGATAGTTCCCTTCAAACGTCTGGCATTAAACTAAAATATTCAGATTCTTTTCAGGCGGTTGCTCTGCCATTAGTGGGGTACATTTTACAAGAAAATACTATTTCATTATTTCTACTTAAAAAAATCATGTTTAATTCAATTGTTTGTGAAATTTAATAGCAATTTCTGAGTACAAATAGTTTCAAATGAAATTCGCCACCACTTTTTCAGTGTTGTTATATCTGGCCTTGCAGCAGTGCTAAGAAGCAACACATACTTGCGTTGCATTATGACCTTATGAATACATTCGGACACATTTCGAAATGATGCATACAATTACTTTAATAACTGGAGGCTTTTGCATTTAAGTATTTAAATAGAGTGTAAGTGTGTTTTGGCCTAAATCTGGTATAAGTTTAACTATTACTACACAATTATCATCATGTTTATGTGAATAGTGAACATGAAAATGACTGTCATTGATTTGTTGCCTCTTGTGTTAAGCTGTGTCGTGGACGCACATCAGACTACAAGCGTTCTGCACACCTGCACATGTACATACACTCGGGCACATGCTCTCCGTCCTGGCTTTGCCATCGATCTCTTCCATCAATTTAAAGGATGCTGAAGTCACTATCGATCCAGCCTCTCTCTCTCTTGAGCATGCCTATGCTGCAGACAGATGTGTTTGGCAGCCTTCCTGACTCCCCAAGGTTTATTAACCCCCTCTCAGTGAGAGAGAGAGAGAGAGAGAGAGAGAGAGAGATGGGATATCTGAGTGAATCTGCATAGGCACGTTATACCATCAGTAATGATGTCATGCATCCATCAAGCTGTTGCCACCATATGTTTCTGTCTCTCAGTCCTACTGTTACATCACTTAGGCTGATGGATGTTTTGATGTCATTTCCCAGACAATGGGATATTTCGGTGTTAGCACACAGACAATTTTTGGGATCTGGGATGCATGGCACAAATGGTAACTCTTTGAAATATGATATAATAGTCCCAAATGATCTAGTCATGAGAGTGGCTTGTTTAAAGGCTGGCACACCAAGATTGATTTAAAGTAATAGTGAGATGACATGCTATTTCCTTCTTAAGGGCCTCTCACACGGAGTTTTTTAAACAGCGCTAAACCAACCTCAAGTCATGTGTTCAGTCAATGAGAGTTGGTGATTTTCAGTGACATGAGGGATGGTAACTGTTGCAATGCAACACAATTAAAGAACTTTATGCAATATAACTAAAACGGAATCTCTTAAGTGAATGATTTGGGACATTTCATGTGTCACTGAAACTTTTGATTCCAATTTTGATAACTTTTGTCAGTTGGTTCCAAAACTATTCTAATTAGCAAAACAAAAACAAAAAACTACTGTTCTAAAGTTTGGAATAGTTACGTTTTTTTTAAATGTTTTATGCTTACTAAGACTGCAATTCTTAAATCAAAAATACAGTAAAAACATTAATATTGTGAAGTATTTTTATAATTTAGAAAATCATTTTTCTATTTGAATACATTTTAAAATGTAATTTATTCCTGTGATGCAAAGCCTAGTTTTTAGCATCATTACGCCACTCTTCAGTCACATGATCTTTCAGAAATCGTTCTACGAGAGTATATGTTTATAATCAATATTTTATTCTTGTCATTCACCATCTTGGATGATTTGTTTTTCTCTTCAAATATGTGTGATGCTGCCTTAGATTTAGGCCACGAGAATGTGTTTCAGTGTTTCTTTTTGATTAAATCTTCATGTTATTAGCATACCTATGTTATCTTGAAACGCCACCTAGGTTGGCAGCTTGCTAGATTTTGGAACGGAGTTTATGTCACAGGTGTCAGAGCAGTGCATACTATTAGCAGCTGTGCTTCTCAGCAGCTGCTCCCCTTCCGTCCTGCGTCTTCCTCCTGTTCTACATTCTCACAGGAAATTACTGCCATGTATCTCTAACATCCAAAGCACTCACGCCCCACAAAATAGTTGATTGACTGCCTTGTCTCTTAATTCTGAACAGACGACTGAAGTACACACTGAAGTAATGGCTGACGGACACACTGAGTCCAGCCTGTCGTAGATGAAACATTCATCTCATTATCAGTTAATATACTCTTAAAATACAGGAGATCCTTTGACTATCCGACCATTAGATTCGATGAAGGTTAGAGGTGTGTTGTGGTAATTGAGAAAGAAGAAACATGAGATGGAACAGGTATTCTCAGGTAAAGCGAAGGATTTCCCGATTCAACTGTTTGATCTTCCCAAGAGAGTCTAAAAATCTGTCATTATTTATTCACTCTCATGTCATTCAATACCTATAGATTTTCATTCTTCAATAGACCACAAAAGGAGATTTTAGGCAGAATGTTCCAACTGCTGTTGTACTACATTCAACAGAAGTTCATAGTTGCCACAGCAGTTAAAGGAATAGTTCACCTAAAAATAAAAATTCTGTCATTTTCTCACCCTCATGGCGTTTAAAAACTGTGGCTTTTTTTCTGTGGAAAACATAAGAAGATATTTTGAAAAGTCTCAGTGTTTCATACTGTACAATGCAAGTCAATGGGGTCCAAAGTTGTTTGACCCCAACGTTCTTCAAAATATATATTTTGTGTTCCACAGAAGAAAGAAAGCCATACAGGTTTAGAATGGCATAAGGTTGAGTAAATGATGACAGAATTTTCATTTTTGGCTTAACTAACCCTTTAACATGATTTTTTAGAAATTAGATCTCATTCAGATCTCATCCCTGTAGCTACACCAGTCCACCCCAGCTCAGTGTTTGTGCTTTATAGAGGGGGGTAGGGGAAAAGAACATCACTTCCTTCCAACCTGACACAAATTTTTTCACTCCTCTGCACCTTCCCAATCGCCCCTCTCTCTCTTTCTTTCTTTGGACGCCCATACTGGCCCCTGCATCCCCTGCCACAGTTGAGCAGATTGTGTCTGTATTCCACGCTGCTACCAAACAAAAGGCATGGGACCATTTCTCCAAAGCCCAACGCAAGAACCTGGACATGTGGCGAAAGCAAGCAGAGGTTGGTGTTTTCATTTCTCTAAGTGAATGTATTCATGCTTCACATCTTCACAATTAATTATGCAGAATGTTTCTTTCAGATATTAGTTTTTCCCCATTCCCCCAGTCCATTTCCCCTTCCCTGCAAGCTCCCCATGTGTACTTGAACTATTATGAAGTCCACATGTTTTATTTTGAGTTGAATGTTGATGGTACCTGTAGGATAATCTTAACTGCTCAGCTCTCTCCGGTAGTAATATTTGACCCAAGTCTGACTGAGATTTCAGCGGTTCACAACCTGCAGGTAACATTTAAATCTTTCCTGATAGAAGCAATAGAAATACCAGTATCTTGGATCATTGGCGCTCTAAAACCCCCAAAGCTCAATATAAAAGAAAAATACTTATTCTCGATCGCTAGAAGCGTGAGACAGATAAGCTAATTAATGAGTTATAATCCGCATGTTTTGCTGTTAAGGTGTTTATTCTGTCTGTGTTCTCTGTTTTCTGTGGTCATTAGGTAAGTTTTAAGACATCTCTCTCATTATTAGTGCACACAGACCCAATCTGGTGTCTAATTAGCACCAAGCAGCATTAAAACACCATTTTACATGGATCAGAGGGCTGGTTTTGTTTACATCTAATATAGCTGAGAACTGCTCAGCAAATAATGAGTGTGAAATCAACCGAGGACTGGACTGTCCATATGTCATAAAAACAAGTTCCTAGAAACTTACAGTAATTACTTATCATGACTATAAAGTCTCAATGAAATCAGAATTGTCTTTTTTATTTATTGTGCCTTAAAATAAAAATGTTTGCTTGTATAATAGCAAATGCCAAATTAAAAAAAAAATGCTTAAAGATGCTCGAGTGGGTAAATTTGACCTTCAGCCTCCTAAAAGTGTGTGTTGGAGGAGGGTAGTAATCTACCCATAGTTTTACTATGGAGGGGTTTCAAATGTTGTTTTATGTTTACTTGAAGCCGTTGGAACAGCTTTAAGATGCAGGTACTGTAAATGCCAAAAGAGTATCCTCAAGGTTCAAGGTAGGTGTTTAAAATATGTACTATGTTGTATAATTTCTAAAAATGTAAGTTATCATCCATTTGATTTCATTCATTTCTGATTTCCTTCAGAAATATTGCACATGTCCATTCATTTCCAGCCCATTGTGAAGCCCATTAAGACAATTTGCTATTACTGCCAGTTAGTTCTTTGTTAACTTCATGAACTTTGAGTCCTTGATTGACTGCCTTGTTTAAAATTTTAAATGACATTTGATTTGATTTGTCTCCAAATGAAAGTTACATATAGCGTTCTTTTAGAACTTACTCTGTTCTTCATCTGTGAAAAGAGCTTATTAATGCTGCGGTAATTGCGTCCTTATTGAGCTCTCTTTGATTGAGTTCCTCTCATTTCACCTCTTTTATTTCTACCACCAGACGACAAAAAAGGTTATCCAACAACCATAACATGCCTTGATCATTTCTAGAAGCTGTTGTAGTCCTCACCTTCAGTTTTCATCCCCCAATCCTTCCTTATTATACCTTTTCTCTGACTACGTAAGTTGGATATGTTTATCGTCAGATATATATTTCTCGCTCCCGGGCTGGCATGCCTTGCAGCTTCACCGTGGCTGTGACAGGAAGCTCTCGATGCTGTCATTGCAGGGTGATGCCTCATTTGAGAAATATCAGGCCTGTTTTGAGAAGAGCCGACGTCAAAAACGGTTGGAATCCCTCTAGTATGACAATGCAGGGCTTCAGGGATATGCCATGCTTTCACAAGCCTTTGAACCTCATAATCGAAATGTTTATGTTCTAACCGAGCCCATTAGTGGCATTTAAACATTCTTCGCTGTAGGAAGAGGTTTCTTCAGTCCGGAATGTGGTTAGGTATATCTGGATTAGGCGACAGTAAGTGATAGGTAATAGATGACACACCATTAAACTATGTTTACTCTGCTTCTCTCACCCTTGGAGCTGTTTGGACCCTCACTGCCCTTCTCTTGTAAATGTGATGGTAAGATGGTGGTTTCGGATAAGTTGTTGACCCAGAGGTACATTCAGGCTTAGCAGAATTTCATCCTCATTTTCTTGAGCTCCCCTGCAATTTTTTACAGCTTTTTCTTGCATGCGTGTACAAAGCTTCGGTAAGTGTTGGTTTTTAAACAGAAATGTCCAGTCAGTACAGAGGGTTCTCCTCACTTTAAGCTGATTGTTATTCCAAGCAGTTGCTGAGAGTTCAATCACAGCCCATTCATACTGCGGGTAGCAAGACTTCCTGTGTTAAAGATTGGGGAAAAGTCTAAATCTGAAAAGATAGTTGTCTTCTTGCGGTAGCACAGTCATCGATCCCTCTCTTGATTGGGCAGATGGGCCTGTTTGTTTTTGCGCTACCTGCTCGACCTCTGTAATTCTCAGCGAGATCATGTGTTGCTCTTCTAGACAGATGGCAATGTTTATGCTGGGCCTTTTGTTTGTTGTCAGGCAGTAAGTCTCTCTCCCTGTGGCGGTCATGTTGTGTCTTTGCACAGCCCTATCTCTTTGCCGTGCACATGGCTCATTACCCGGAGAGCTCCCCCATCAGGAGAGCCAACATACCCAGACATCTGCTTCATCTGCCCCTGCTTGGCCCTGCCGATCTGTGGTGGCTGTGCAATCCCTTCCTGCCACGTTGAAGCTCCGCTGGCAGTCATTATAACACATTAAGACTCCCTGTTTGACTGCGTACAGAAACAAGGTCAGCCAACATCAGGTGTCTTTCTGCATCGATAACGCTGGAGCAGCGCCACCTGCTTTTATTGCACTTTACGAGTATGATCTCTTTTTACAATCTGATCGAATAGCTTATTGCGTTTCCGGCTCATGAATTTCATGTGTTTATAAAAGTGTGACAGATCATCCAGCAGCTACTGGGATTAAAGACTCAGTTCCTCTCGTTCACAGGAGATCAGAAACATCCACAATGAAGAGCTGATGGGAATTCGGAGGGAGGAGGAAATGGAGATGTCGGATGATGACATGGAAGACGCCCCGGATAGCAAAGATTCTGATGATTCAGGTATGCACTGTTCCAGATTGACAGTCTGTAAGCAAAAGATGGGAATTTTTCCCAAGGCAATATAAACAGCACTTCCTCATTCTCTTAAAGAGGTTTCTGAGCACCCTCTGCATACAGATTGAATCCACTGGTGATTTGTCAGTTTTATGTGGAAACTTTTCCTGGGTCACACAGTGCTGACACATTTGCAGATAGAATAACCAGTTAATTTTCATAGAATAAATGAAGAGGGGAAATAAGGACTCCAGCTTCATGGAAGGCTCTGGCTGTTTAATGATCCTTGACATATATCTGGATTCAGAATGTGTAACTGGCACTTTTATCCAGCTTTTTTCTATAAACATTCTCTCAGGAACTAATGAAGCTCATATAATTTCCCTTCCCTGTGAGACCTCAGTGTTTTAGAATCTTTTTGTTCCAGACAATTTTTTAGACATAAATATCAATTACTGTATGTGGCCTTTTTCCCAACAAAACCATGACTGGGAATTGTAAGGAAATTTAATTATTCCATTAACAGTGTCTTTAGTACTTATGGCTTTTTTATGTCAGTTTATGATGTTTGTTTGTTTTTATTTATTATTGTATTTATTTTATTTCATTTTTATATTCATTTCTAAAATGACTAAATGGATTGACTTGGAATGAGTTAGATTCATTCAGTAGCTTCTCTGATTGATTAAGACATTCTGAGTTTGAGATTAATTTCGTAGAGTCGTGTATGATTCTATTCTACATTTTCAATCCCCAACCTTATCTACCAGGGTGAGTTAAATGTTAGACTAGGGAAAAGTTTAAGGTGGGACACTGATCAAAGTAGATGGTCTCTTTTGGCCTTTGAAAGATGGAACAAAAGGAAAGGGGAACAGAAAGAAGGAATATTGCAAGCTGGATTTAAACTTGCGCCACCCTCATAAGCACTATACAGCTCAATGTGTTGAACCATGTTTTTAAACCACTAGTCCACTATTCCAGCTCCAGCATGTTACTTTGATGATTTCACTTGCTCACGTGAGCGAATGAAATCAAATCTGTCTGTAGGGCAGCCGAATCAATCTTGGCGGAAAAGTGTATTTTTTTTGTATTACTTCTCCCATTACCCCCTGTGATTTCCTAAATGTGGTGGTATTGAGTAGAGCATGTGTCTACCAGCTGCACTTCCAGCTCATTTTAGGTCCTGCTTGTCAAAAAAAAAATTAGAGATCCTGTACCATAGCTGCTCAGGACAGAATCATGGGATAGCATAAAAAGATCACTGTGGGATTCCAGTGGGTTTTTTTGGCATCTTGAGACTACTTAGCTCACACGTGCACCCTCTTTACAGTAAATGTTTGTTGGCCCCTCATATGTGGCACTTAACTAATGAAATTTTAACATAAATATTAGAGATTATTCTGTGTAACAGAGACTCTCATTAGTATGCAAATATATGCAAATGAAGTCATACATTTACCAGGTTTGATTCGCACGTCTTCTCATCTGCGACCTTAGTTATTAGAAAACAATGATAACAATCACTGTCAGTTGGTTGTCAGATATTTGAAAGGATGTCACAAGATAGAAAAGGGCAGGAGATCCACACGGTTAATGAAGGAGGTAATTCAACACCCTCCTCGTTTATGAAAACAAATATTTCATACCTGCCAGTAAAAAGGGGGAGGGGCTCATGCTAACCTCTTTGTGAATTTTAGCATATTAACACCTCTGTCTTCGTTGCAAACCAACATGTTTGCTTTTATTTTCCCTCAGAGTTAATCATTGGTAACGGGCAAGTGTCCTCTGACAATAGCTATAGTGCAGTGTGCAAACGGGTGATGCTTTCTTTGCTGTCAGCACCCCTGGGCAGCATAGGTCGATAGATCTGCCTGCCATGTTGTGGAAGGTGAACCGGACTGTTTCTGAGGGCAGCAGCTTGATGAGACGAATCGATAAAAACTGCTTGCTTTCCTCTCTCTCTCTCTCTATGTCTGTGTCTCTATATCTCTCTCGCTCTTGTTCTCTGTCTCTTTAGTTCTTTCTCCTCTAATTCACGCCAAACATGTTTCCAGACAAAACACAGAATCTATAACATGGCAGCTACCTTCATAAAGGATGTGTACTTGCGTCCCGTGTGAATTGCCATTTCATTGTGCTCAGTCTAGCGCAACAGAGTGGCCATTCTGCAAGCTTCAGGGGTCTCAAGACACATTTCTCAAAGACGAACTACCCTTAGTGTCTCATAGCATGTTGAAAATATTAAACTTATGCTGCTAAATGTGTAAATAGACAACTGATAAAAAAAATTAGACAAGCAGAACATAAGAATGTGAAGGGCTCCAAAGGCACCACCTTAACCACAATGTCATAAAGTGATTAATTAAAATGCTTTACAAATGCAGCAATTCTCAACGCCACAGAAATACCGCTCAACGCTCTAAAGAAACTCGAGTTAATTGATTCCGATAAGGTGCATAACATTAGCGAAATTTTGCAAGCAAAATTATCTGTATCTTTGAGTGATGTATGAAGAAGAGCTCACAGAGAAGTCAAAGCAAACTTTCTGTTGGTTAGCATGGCGAATTTGCTTGAACCCATTGCAAAATCTGCGTGAGGAAAAACTTTTGCCCTCACGCAAAATTCCAGATCGCATGGGTTCCTACTGAAATGACTGAATTTGGCCTGAGGAAATTCACTGAACAATGGAAAATTTTACCACCCCTATAGAGTTTAACATTAGCATGTTGCTAAGCTTAAAAATCTTCCCCAATGATGCACTATGCACTACGTACTCAAATCTCTATAGTATGAATTTGCTACGATTATTTTGTCATTCAACATCAGAGTATGATCGCCCCCGACCTCTACATAACTTAACCTGCAGCTGTTGAGTGCATAAAATGTCCAACATTCCACACTTTATTTGTGTCCCAAATTATGTACTATACACTAGGTAGCAGGGACGTGCACAGGAATTTTGAGGGGCAGTTGCTCTGACCTGAAAAAAAAGGGCATGTGATGTGAAAAAAAAGGGCACGGCATGTGAAAAAAGCCCCCCCCCCCAAAAAAAACTAACTCACGGGCTATATGAAGAACTGAGAATAACAGGGTCTTTATTAAAATCACTAATCACCTTAACTACTACTAATAATAACACAGAAATACATGAGTCATGAAAATCCATATATTCAGTTGAATTTTGCCCGTACAAATTGCCTTATCTGACCGTGTTTATGTCCAAACTCAATGCCTCATATTATGGTCTTATTATTATTTATAAAGATTGCAAAACGTCAGAGATGACAGGTTTATGATATACTACTTTGTAAACAGAATACAAAATGTATATGTTAAATGTCACCAAAATAGGCTACATGAGAAAAAGAGTTCCTCATATTATTGTTTATTCTTTTTTCTAATTAGTATTATTTATTTATTTTTAAAAAAATTGGAAAATAAATCATCTGTATTGAATTGACAGATGGGGAAAAACTCGCTTCTAATAATAAAATAAATAGTAGAAGTGAATGAGGCTTTGTTTTTTTTGTTTTTTTTTTAGCTAGGCCTACGTGAAATTCTGCATCATTGTACGATTTATTTATTCCCCCTTGGAAGGGCAACGTGAGTCGAGAAGGGCATATGGGCAGTTGCCCGGGCAACCTGAGCAACCCCCCTGTGCACGTCCCTGCTATGTAGCTATACACTATGTATGTATGCACTGTACTCAACCTCACTCCTCTTTTCAGTGATAACACACTTCTCTATTTATGCTATAAAACGGCAAAAAGTTGTGCGCTAGAATATGAATTGGGATGCATCTAATGTGATACTTTAAGCATAAGAAATACAAAGCACACACAAATACTGTGAAAATATTACATTAGAACTATAATGAACTATCTTTTATCAATACGTTTCAGTCCCCCATGCTTGTTGCATGGAATTCTGGGATTCCTTTAAATTAGCTGGCTACCTTTTGTGACACTTAAAACGCAGCCTAGGTAGGTTTTGGGACAGGTGACATTGTGTTTACCCGCAGACTTCCGATGGTGTTCCTAGCTTAACCTGGCTTCCCTTATCTTCCACCCACGTCACTCAATCGTTCATCGTCCCCATCTTCAGAGACGCATAACCAAAGAGCCTCGCGATCAGGCAGTCAGCTGTTCCTCCCTCTCCCTGCCCAATCTGAGAGAGACACGGTTCTCGGTCTAATCCCGTTATCTCTTCCCACTAGAAACGGCGCAGAGGTGGCGTCTCTGATCATCGAGTTGTTAAGAGATGGCTGAATGACGGAATACCTCGGTGTGAAGAACCCTTTTGCGTCCGTTTTAATTACAGCCATTTGATAACAATGCCCATGGTACATTAAGTCAAGCATTAAGTAATACACTTTCTCTCCATTTAATCCTCTCTAATTAGCCTCTGAAAGCAAAAGGAACGCAGCAGTGGGACTGAGGGTCCTTTCATCTCAGTCCATCAGCAGAATTCTCTAAGCAGCTTTTGAGGAACACTGTTTTCTTCTGCTGTATTCATTTTACCCTTACCAGGCCTCACCACCCCGTGAATTATTACTCTGCACACGACTCTTAATATGTGCCTTTTCTTTTTCTGTTCCGTCATTGTTTTTCACCCCTGCCACCTCCGCTCGTGTGCCTCTGTCTGCTTATTTCCCTTTTCTTGTCACCAATGGAATTGTAATTTTTAATATCTCTCCAACTCTCTCCCTGGCCTCCCAGGGCCGCTGGCTCAGGTGGAAGCTCTGAAAGAGGAGAACGACAGTCTGCGGTGTCAGCTGGATGCCTACAGGAACGAGGTGGAGCTTTTGAAACAGGAGCAGGGTAAAGCGCAGCCCCAGCGCAGCGAGGAGGACACCACCCGCCAGCAGCAGCTCAGCTTCCTGCAGCAGGCTCTGCAGGGCATGCAGAAGGTACACACACACACTGAACAAGGTATACGGCAGAAAACTGTCATTTTCTTAAAGAATTAGTTCACTTTCAAAAAAGGTTTTTGATGAAAACATTCCAGGTTTTTTCTCCATATAATGGATTTCAATGGAATGGAAAAAATCAAATCTTTTTTTGAGTCATTTTGTTCATTTCATTCGTTGAATGAACGAAATGACTCGAAAAAAGATTTGTTCATTTTGATGAACGAGTTCGAACAGGAGAGTCACGAACGCGCATCACAGAACAGAGCAAGGCGAGCATTTGTGCCTATAAAACTTAAACTTTTTTATTTATTTTTGAAATGACCGATCGTTCCGCTAGTTAAGACCCTTATTCATCGTCTGGTGTCGTTTAAAGCCCTTTGAAGCTGCACTGAAACGGCCATTTGGACCTTGAACAATTTGGGGTACACTGAAGTCCATTATATGCAGAAAAAACTTGGAATGTTTTCATCAAAAACCTTCATTTCTTTTCGACTGAACAAAAGAAAGACATGGACATCTTGGATGACATGGGGTGAGTAAATTATCAGCAAAAGGTTTTTTAAAAGTGAACTAATCCTTTAAGCAGCGTTTTTGTCTTGGTTCCAGTTAAAATGTGTAAAAATCCTTAGTAAAGTACATTTATTTGATGTTATTATTTTATATTATAATGATTATTATTGTTATGATGATATTAAGATGATGTTAAGCCGGCATGAAATAATTCCATGGAATAATAGTTCACCTTTTTTTTTAGAAGCCGCTTTTTGATCTTATTACAAACTATTCATCCATGCATATTTAGCCACAAAAAGTGCAACAAAAAACCATTTCGTCCCTTTGTTCCAATTGACTCCAATCTCCTATTTACATCTGCCTCCATCCAATCAACGTTTTTTTTAGAATGTGTTAAGTTCGAGTTTTTTTTCCCCTTATGCCACTGGCACATGTTTGTTTAGATATTTCCACTGGAAAATGACAAAAATACTGAATAAAAAAATTATATTTGTAGTGTTGAACTTCACACAGAGCTGCTGGAGGTTTTTGAAGACATGGGCAGATTCCTGTCGGTGATGTGGCACATTTAAGATCGATAACCAAAAACGTGTCTTTTCAAAAAGCAGCATGGGATGGTCCATTGAACCATCACTCATCGAGTGTGTTTACAGTCTCACACACTTACTGTTTTCTCACTCAGTGAATACAGTGTTGTTGTGCGTGAGAATTTTTAGAGCAGTTAAACCACAGGGAGTCCTGAGCCGGAACGCTTAATTTCTACAGAGCATCCAGGTCATCAATCACAAACACTCACACACGAAACAATAAACACGAGATGTTGAACATGTGGAATCATGGAAATGTTGTCTGCCCACATAGGCACAAACTGTAGACGTGTCCCACCCATCAAGCACTTTCATCTCTATTACCAAACGTTATTTTATCTTCTCTCAAGGACTGGTGATATTTTTAGAACAGTCTCCGACTATCATCCTCTGTTCTTCATTGTTCTTTTCGACTCAGAGTAACCTAGAGATTTGATCCCGATTTTTAGCCACATTTGTTTTCCCAAACCGTGCATTCAAACAATACAAACTCGTGTGGTCAGGGTTAAATCTATTCCATGGTCCATCTATTTTTGTACCCATTCATTACTGTATCCATCAATAGAACGCAAAGAATCCTGGTCACCCTCATTCTAGTCCTATAAGCCCAGCACATACAGATGTTTCACATGACTTTGACCTTACCATTATTAAGCCATGAAGGAGACTGAGAGGGGCGTTTGTCTCACTTTAAAGGTGTGTGCTTTCTGCTAATGAGCATTAATGGAATTCTGCATAATGAACATTGCTGTGTCATGAGATGAACTCGCTGCACTGGTCACATATGAGCCGTACACTGAGCTATTTATTCCAGTTAGAAAGGGGAGTGTTCACTGATCTTCACTGAGCCTGTGAAGACAGCATGTTATTCTGTCACATGAAGTGAACAGTGTAGGCCATTGCTCAGAGTTGAATCACTTTCAAATGGCAGGCGAGGCTGCTGAGATGTTTTCGCTCCTGCACTCAGAGCGTGTTAAACTCACCCTCGGACTGATTTATTCATGATGAGCAGGGCATGAAGTCAAACAAAAAGGTTACATCACCACAGTTTATGTAGCTCAGATAGCTCCTGGCGTCTGTGTGCTGAGCAGGAACAGTAATGAGAAATCTGAGCAGTCTGGAGCACCTCGTGGCTTCTGCTTTATTAGGTTTGTCAACAAATTAACATGCTTCAAAACAGGCTTTGGAGTAACATGTTATATAATACATTTTTACCATTTTTGTCTATTTCGCTTTTTTTTTTTAAAAAAGAAACAACAAAAAAACATTACACTCAATTAAATTACATTACATTTTGTTACATTGACTACCATTTAAAAGTTTGGGGTCAGTATGAGTTTTTTGAAAGAAGTCCCTTATGTTAACCAGAGCAGCATTTATTGTATCATAAATGCAGTAAACAAAACAAAAAAAACAGTAATATTATGAATTATACCATGTTCTGTCTGATTAATCGATTCTGATTGGCTGAAAGGTGTGCAATAAAACCATTTAATTGAATGCACATGTCCAAGTCAGTTTAATCACGCTCTATATCAATGCGCTGCTTTTATTGAAGCACACACACTGACTCAGAGATCGGAGACCGCGCTGCACACACACAGAAAAAGGAGCAGAGAAACTTTTTGTTAACACTGCTCCACGACTTTTATTAATAAATTAATACCACTGAATCGCTACATTATACAGTGGGGGAAATAAGTATTCAACACGTCAACTTTTTTTTTGACATGTTGAATTGAACAACACAGTTCAACAACACAGTTCCAATCCAGCAATTCACATGACATTTTACCAGGCTTTGGTATTAACTCTAGAAATCTACACATATAAAGAAATCATAAAAGCCTTTATTTGCAATGTCAGCTTCAAGATGCTTGTATGAACAAATGAATCGCTCACAGTGCACAGGTGGAATTTTGGTACAATCGTCTAAACAGACTTTAAATCTTGAATATTTCGGTGGGTTCTCTTGTGAATTTTGATCTTCAGTTCCTTTACAAATGCTCTGTTGGGTTTAAGTCCGGTGATTGACTGGGCCATTCCAACAACTTTATTTTCTTCCTCTGGAACCTCTGCAGTATGTATTGGATCATTGTTCTGCTGGAAGGTCCACCCGTGTCTCATCCTCATCATCCTGATTGCCTATAGGCGGGTCCACAACGTGCGTACAGTTTATACCGTAGATTTCTGATCGCGTGCTTTAACCTCGCGCACAAGTAGATCCGTTTCCTTGCTAGAGAAGCGTTCAGTTTTTCCTCTTGCAAATTTCACCATGTTGCCTAAATAGCGAATCCGCCATGGCGCGAGGGCAAGAGAGATGAGACTCTGATTGGCTTATTGCACGTTACGCCCAAAACAGACCAATTACTCATTAAGAGAATACAGACAACCCTTTTTAGACCATGCGCCGGGCGCGCCGGCCCATCGTTAAACTAGCAAAAGTGGATTCGGACATGCTCGCCGCACGCTCTAAGTTTGTGCTGTGTGCTTTAGACCATGCGCTTAGATCCTTAAAACAGGGCCCTGTATATGGCTGGTTGATGTGGAGTGATGTTTCCCTCCACTTGTGGATAAAAGCCCCAGTGCTTGTAGGAACGTTTAGGAGTTGTGAAATCCATCTGGAACCAGTGTCGTTGTTATGTAGCGCAACTTATGTAGAGTTGTTTGCCTTTACCCAACATGAGATGTTTGTATACTTGCATTCAGAGGTGGGTAAGCCTTTTTCTAACCGAACATACACTAACCCAGCTGATTCTAAATCTAAGTACTTAGGAAAATCAGCTGCTGCCTTGCCTTGCCTTGCCTTGCCTTGCCTTGCCTTGGTGTACTGCTTTTTCTTAGTGTGTTCAATGCTTTTCCCCTCTGTCATTCAACTTTATTAAATATTACTTGATTTATGGATTGTGATATATGATTTCTTTATCTGTGTAGCTTTCTTGAGTTAAAAACCAATGCCTGGTCAAAGTTTCATGTCAATTGCTGCATTGGAACTGTGTTTAAAGAGGTGGTATAATACCCCTTTTTACAATATGTAAAATAAGTCTCTGTTGTCCCCAGAGTGTGTGTGAAATTTAGCTCAAAATACCCCACAAATTATATTTTACAGCGTGTTAAAGGGGTCATATAATGCCATTTTTGTACAAGTTAATATGAATCTTTAGGGTCTAAATGAAAACTTTGTAATATACTTTTATTAAAAATTCTCATTAGTATTTTAAGAAAACGCTAATTTTACCTGCTCAAAAACAGCTCTGTTTTCAGCACGCTGTTTCAGTACATATGCCTTTAAATGATAATGAGCTTTGCTCACCCCGCGCCTCTGTTCTGTTTTTTGACATTACTTTATTAATCAGTAACATACAAGTAAACCAGGTGTAACTTAGTGTTAGCATGTTAACTGTAACACCTGCGTACACCATTTTTAATAACACAATAAATATAACGCGTTTTTCATTATAAACGTGGGATTATGAATTATATTGAGAACGTCGTAATATTACATAGAATACATGCCGTAATGTACTCTGAGTGTAAACATTAGCCACATTCATCGTGAAGCGTGCATGGGATTTGCAAAGATTAATATAAAGGTTAATAAAATGTTACACTCACTTCTTCTGGAGAAGGTCCAGCAGGAACACGAATAGTTGGTACTGATTCCTTTTTCAGTTGCAGCCTCTTAGCAAAACCTGATTTATATTGTCCCTCTTTTAAAAAGCAGTCTGGTGAGAAATGATTTGCGCAAACATTAGAGCATTCACGTTGCTCGTCGGGAATATTCCCTTCATAAACAAAACTCAGCCACTTCGATTTTCAGCGTTTCGGATTTAGTAACTTTAAAATTACTGCTGTGTTCGTTATTACACCCAAGAACCGAACACCACAATCACTTAAACTCCATTCTGCTCCAGTATATCAACAATGACGAACTATGATTGACATCTCACTCACAAACGAGGGCGGGTCTGTGTTGACACCCTGCTGTCAATCAACAATCGTGGGAGGGGCGTGCGAGCTTGTGACGTCACAGGCTCGAACGGCTCGATTTGAGGCAGGGGAAAACATATAAGGAGATTAAAACAAAACCACTGGATGGATTTTTATCATTATATGATGGTTGTGTACAGACACTGTCAACACACATTTCAGTACAATCAACTTGTAAAAGTGCATGTACCATTATATGACCCCTTTAAAATTGTCCCTTTTTGAGGGTCAGTAAAAATGCATCGTGTGTGTCCCTTTAACTGCAAATGAGCTGCTGCGTGTGTGTGTGTGTGTGTGTGTGTGTGTGTGTGTGTGTGTGTGTGTGTGTGTGTGTGTGTGTGTGTGTGTGTGTGTGTGTGTGTGTGTGTGTGTTAGCAGCTCCGATTAACCCACGCAGACAAGCACTAAAATGTCAGAAACTGTTCTGCCTTTTATGTTTAAACTGGAGTTAACTCTTCAATTACCATATTCTGTCATGATAATCTATAAAATTGCTTGTGTGGGAACTGTTGTAAGATGCCTATGAGTGACATGCCATTGCGTTTGTGTCACATACTGTATTTCATGTAAAAAGACGGATGTAACAGCTTGAGCAGACAAATGTACTCTACTACAACATCTCTTCCTCTTCTCAACACTGCTTGCATGTTCCCGGGGGCGGGGTTTATGTCAATTTTAGGGTTAGTGATGTCACTAACCTGGGAGGAATGTCGTGTAGTCCCTAGACTCCCTACCAGCCATTTGTTGTAGTCCTTAAAAAAACGATTTCTTTAAAAGCAAATATCTTCCTTTGCTTTGAACTTTGAGCGTTGTAACTTTGCAGACGTTGTTTATGCCCAAACATCAACATTACACACTAACTAAAGTTAGAAAAGTGACATCATAATCAACCACCCCTTTAATAAAAAAAAAAGGTTGCGTGTTGAATACTTATTCCCCTCACTGTACATTTTAATTTATATAGATTCAGTTGGCACACACACACACACACACACACTTCTCCAGAGAGATTGGCCTCTGGCAGCACAGAGCCTGTGTGTATACCCAGCTTTGGATTTAATCAGTCCCTCACCTGAGCCGCTACAGACATACAAACATCCTCAAGGCACAAAATCTATTTACTCGTCTCTGACTGAAATGCACACCGTCCAAATATTTTCCCTTTCATTTCTGAATATCACTGGCACAGCACCTCTGGAGGTCGGGAAACAGCTGTCAAATCAGGTGCATATTGTTGGAATGTCTTTATGAGCTAGAGGTAATTAAATAAAGCCGTATTCAACACAGTCATAACTTCTAAGATTGAATTATTTGATAGAAAGACGTCTCAAAACATAGGAGCATTCTTAAGACAGGATATTTGAGCATCGTATGCTGTCTAGGTCAAGGACGTATACTTAATACATGGGTCAATCTATCCATTAGCGTTCCAATTCATCTCAAAAAGCTTTTCCTCGGTTGGCACAGGACCTCCCAGAAGTACTTGAAATCGTATATGCATCATGCACATTTGGTTTAGGATTTACTTTTTAACTATTTTAATTTCAATTAAAAAATTCCTGGTAAAATTTACAAATAATTACAAAGAAACGGCAAGAAACACATTGAATTAAACATGAAATTTTGAAACAGAGAGATTTAATTAAAAAGTATTTTCTTGTAAAACATACTCCATACTCCAAAACATACACATTTTTTTCAAATACATTTACAGTGTATATGATGAACCAGTGAAATAAGCATCTGTCCTCTTCCTTACGCCTACCTTTTTTGGTATTTCAATCACCCACATCAACAATAGTCAGCCTATCGTTCAATTAAAATTATGTAATGTTGCAGTTCCTCACTGACCAACTGGCAAGTAACTCTGTATTGTTTTCTCACCAATACGGAGCCAAGCACATGACGTGCGGGAAAAATATGTATATCGTGGTCACAAATTAATGATTCGTTCCCACGACTTGCTAATGCATCAGCACGTTTTCCTAATTCATTCCCTCATTTTAAGTAAATCATGAGCACAATATAATTTGTTTTCTCGACTTACTAAATCGTGGCCACGTTGTAATAATTGGTTAAAACGAGAGAAGGATCGTATCGGTTACCTAACGTAACCTCGGTTCTCTCTAGAAGAGGGAACGAGTATTGCGTAAGTTAGCTTACGCTACGGGAAAGGTTCATCTTTTCGAGATATTGAAGCCAAAAATTATCCTTAATTTTGTATTTATTGTCAACGCAGTGCAGCAGTTAGCAGACCTAGAGCAGGCTGTCTAGCGTGCTCATTGCTGCCCAGCGGCAACTGCAGCAGCCTACCAGTGAACCTGACATGACGTCACGTCCAATGAAGGGCGCTCGCGCCCTCATCGCATCACAACCCGCCAGAATGGGCGTGGCCTAGCGTATATAAGCTGGGCTCTGAGTTTTCATCGACTGAAAGTCGCTCGTGGCGCGAGCACGGCAGGTTACGCAATACTCGTTCCCTCTTCTAGAGAGAACCGAGGTTATGTTAAGTAACCGGTACGTTCTCTTACGAGAGGTTCTCTCGTATTGCGTGAGTTAGCTTATGCTACGGGAACCCTTTGTCAACTCCGTGCGCGCCAAGCATCCACTCATGAGTCCCAGGGAATCCCGGGGAACCCAAATAAGCGGGGAGTAAAGGCGGCCAGCAATGCGGGCCGGCACATGTACCTAAGCACTCACAGGGTCACCGCTCCGAATAAACATATAGCACGTTACCCAAAAGTGCAGCTCAACCAGGAGAGCTAATAACACGTGAGAGTAGCCTGCGCAAGATCAGATTTGGACAGGACATGCACCTCACTTACACTGACAGAAGTCTAATTCTAGAACTTCTAGGTTATAAAACCTAACAAAGGTGGACGGGGAAGCCTCAGGGATTCTGCTAGATCGCAGAGGTTCCTGGATCTGACACCGCCTTGACGGTTCACATATGAAACCACAGACATGTTGTCCAAGTGGACTAGACGCATCTGTCGAGATGACCTTTTGATACGAGACAGCTCCCATAGTCACTCCCCGCCGATTCCAGGCGGCCGCTAACCAGGGCTGCAGAGCCGTAATGCAGCTCTGAGTCACTCGCAGCCGGAGGCCCAGGCTCGGCGAGATGCTCGTGCATTCAGCCAGCGCTATAGTGGGCGCTATAGTGGGCGCAAAAATCTTCAGAGGAGCGATGTTGCCTTTCTAGAAAGACGCGGCCAGGCGTCGAACACGGCGCGCGCTGTGTCGTTATACGGCGGCTCGCTGACAGCAGTAACAGGCTGTTTTATATCTGACATCCCGATCGCAATGAATGGGGAGTGTTTTGTCATAATTTTATGATGTGCGAGCAGCGCCCTGGGCGAAGCATTTATTAGTAAGCGTGATCGCTCGTGAGCGGGCACGGGACTTACGTTCATTTTTAACGCCCCGATCGCCTTGGATGGGGGATGCTTTGTAACAATTCTTAGACGTGTGGGTGGCGCCTGGGCTGAGGTGTTTGTTAACATGCGTGAGCGCGTTTGAGCGGGCACGCGTTTTACACTCATAAGTGACGTCCCGACCACTTGGGACGGGGAGCGCCCTTTGATAACCCTGTAAACGCGCAAGCGGTGCTTTGGGGGAAGTGTGTGTCAGTAAGTGTGAGCTCTTGTGAGCGGGCACTGGACTTGCAGAAATATTTAGACCTATGTAGGGCTGTTTTGGCCGTGTGATAGAGAGGGCAGATAGTAGGTGTGAGCACGGACTCGTGGCCACATTTTCTACATTTAACACTCGAGTGGCATTTGCCTGCTTTATGAGAGTGGGCTCTGTGAATGACACGGGAAGTGTTGTGCTTGTTGGGCTAGGAGGGCTTTGCATGCTCAGTCTTCAGCGTGACTTTTGGCCGAGGGCCCAGTGGGGGAGGCGGCCTGTGACGGCTGGCTGAGCGCGATCTAGGGCGGCCGCCCTGGCATCGCTGCGAAGGCTGGTAAGGCTGTGCTGGGCGCTGTGAAGCGGCTCGTGCAGGCGGCTGGCCACGTGAGCGGCCTGCAGAGGAACTAGAGCGTCGCGGCAGGAATAAGTTCTTGGCCTGAGTGGTCTTCTGCACTTCGGAGAAGCGGTCGACGATCCCGTTTACCGCTGGGCCGAAGAGACCAGTAGGGGAGAGCGGCGTGTTGAGAAAAGTAGCGCTCAGATTCCCTCATGTCGGCGAGCGTCAATCAGAGTTGCCTCTCTGTGACGGTGACGGTTAACGTGGCCATGCACCTCCCTAAGGCCTGGGCTGCGTACTTGGTAGCGCGAAGGGAAAGGTCCATTGCGCTTCTCCGTGACCGCATTCGGACCAGATTCGGGCCTTTCTCGTCCCAATCACGGAGGAGATCGGCTTGGAGGATCTGGAGTACAGCCATAGAATGCAGTGCGGACGCGGCCTGTCCGGCGGCGACGTAAGCGCAGCCAACAAAAGCAGACGTGGTCCTGCAGGCTTTAGATGGGAGGGTAGACTTTGAGCGCCATCTCGCAGAGAGCGGGCAAAGGTGCGCTGCGACCGCTTCCACCACAGCGGGGATAGAAGTATACCCCTTCTCGGCGGCGCCGTCCACTTGGGAGAACGACGCGGAAACATGAGAATGCAGCCTCACGGAGACTGGTGCGTTCCACGACTTCTGGAAGGAAGGGTGCAGACCTGGACACGGGCGCTTGGCGGCAGCGGTTCTGGAGAAAACAGCTGTCAAGTCTGTTAGGCGCAGGCTCCTTAGGCGGTGACCACTCGAGGCCGAGGCGGTCGACGGCCTGGGAAAGGAGGCGCATCAACTCATTGTCCACTCCAGCACGAGTCCGGACGGATTCCTGGAAGGAGGAGGCGGAGTGTTGAGAACCCGACCACTTCTCACTGTCCGACGCCAGAATGGAACAGCAGTCTCCTGTGGCGTGTCCTTCCGCCTCATCATCCAAAGTGACGGCAGTGCGGGAGGGAGCCAGCGGCTGTGCGTCCGGGAGAGCGGGCGGAGAAGGCGTAGGCGAAGCTCGAGGGAGGGGCTCCGGCGAGTGCTTCGCAGATTCCACAGGCTCCGGCAGTCTTTGGGAACGGCGCTTCTTCTTGCGCGGTACCACAAAGGGTAGAGTGATGGCTCCCGGGTTGAAAACTTCGAGTCGAACCCGCAGGGTCGACATCGGAAGTTCCTCGTAGTGCTCGCAGCCTCTAGACGAGAGGGCGAGGGCTGCGTGTTCCTGGCCCAGGCAGAAAGCGCAGATCACATGGCGGTCTCCGGCGTTGAGCGGGGCTCTGCACGAGCCGCAGGAAGTGTGAGGCATCTTTATAAAGACGGCTCTCTTGTTCTTTTGGGAAAAGGGGGGGTGTCGCAGCGGCGAACACACACCGAGAGAGTAGAGCTTGTAAAAGGATACGCCGCCGGATAGCTTACCTGGCACGGATGGCTGAAGGCGGCGAAGTCGGCCGGCTTCTTCAGGTGCTGCCGTAACCTGCCGTGCTCGCGCCACGAGCGACTTTCAGTCGATGAAAACTCAGAGCCCAGCTTATATACGCTAGGCCACGCCCATTCTGGCGGGTTGTGATGCGATGAGGGCGCGAGCGCCCTTCATTGGACGTGACGTCATGTCAGGTTCACTGGTAGGCTGCTGCAGTTGCCGCAGGGCAGCAATGAGCACGCTAGACAGCCTGCTCTAGGTCTGCTAACTGCTGCACTGCGTTGACAATAAATACAAAATTAAGGATTATTTTTGGCTTCAATATCTCGAAAAGATGAACCTTTCCCGTAGCGTAAGCTGACTTACGCAATACGAGAGAACCTCTCGTAAGAGAACTCTTAATTCATTATAATTTACTGTGTGTGTGTGTGTGTGTGTGTGTGTGTGTGTGTGTGTGTATTTATTTGAATGTATTTATTATTATTTTTCACCAGATGTCATGTGTGGGACTCCGTACACCAAGGCCAGTGTTAAATCTCATTTTTTAGTTATTGAGTGATTGGGTCCTGCTAGCACCTACAGTATCCTGAGCTGTGATGTCAAAGGCAACAGACCTTGAAAATGCTTTTCACGCTAAGAGCCCTGCAAAAAAAAAAGGGCACTGCTTACATATGTTGCTTACAAGAAAAATCTGAATACATGGCTGCAATACGACTGTCAGTGCTTTTTTGGGTCCAGTTACTACATAAACCAGCAGGAACTAACTGGTCCATGCTAACCAGCCTAACCTTGACCTATTGGAACAGGAACAGCAGGTGGCTCGCTAGGTTTTGAACAAGAGCCATAGATATTCACACCTCCTAACATTCAGTTTAATGAAGCAGCCCGAACTGCCATCAAAGCGATTGTGCACAGCGTGTGTTCTCTTTAAATACTGATGATCTTATCCGCGTGCAGTGTCAGGCCTTTTGAGCTTCTTATAAAGCTCGTCTCTCGTTATGTGTTTTAATGTCGTCGATTTTCCTTTGTGCCGTTTCTCTAGCAACTGCTCAAGCTTCGTGAGGATCTGAAACAGAGAGAGATGGAGCTGGAGATGAACTCTGAGGAAAAACAACAGCTCGAGAGCCAGATCCAGAGTCTGAAAGATCGGATTCAAGCTTTCCCCACATCACACGCCATGCCCGTGAGTAACAGATGTCTGTCTCTGTCTGGGGATCCTGTCTGCTTGTGTCGGGTCTTTGTTCTTTAACTCTGTCTGGGTTTGGTGTGTTCTGTCTGATGAGGAGGAAGAGGACGATGACGAGAGAAGATGAGATGACTGTCAGTTTGAGGACAGCGTGTATTAATGAGTCTGTCCTGCTGAACGCTCTCCAGGGAATCAGATCAGACCGAGAATATCTGATTCCCTGCGCTCTAATTAAAATAACATGAGCTCAGGATGAGTCTCGGTGTTTGAAACAAAGAAAACAGTGTGAAATTCTTGCCTTAGACTCCCTTGTTTACAAGAAAGCCGCCATTTGAATGCCTTCATGTTAACGCATAAAAATTAGAGGCATTATTTCAGAGATGTGATGGCAATGATCCAGTTATAATGTTTGGAAAACAACAGTGGCTCCCAACCTTTTTGACTCCAAGGCCAAACTATATTCAAAGGCCTTCCCATCTACCTGTGGTTCTTCTGTTGTAATAGAAAGAAAGAAACTAAAAAATATGTTTAATTTTGAAAATCTTTTTTTTTTCTTTTTTACATTTTAATTAAAAGTATTTTGATATAACTAAAATTAAATTATTAAATATTTTTTAATATTTTTTCAACCGACTGGTTGAGAACCACTAGTTTAGAAGGACAAATGTGGACCAAAGTATGTAGGTGTAGAGACAACATTTCAAACATCAATTTCAATCTGTAATCACAGGTTGCCCTTTTATTTATATATATATATATATATATATATATATATATATATATATATATATATATATATATATATACTTGTTTATTTATATAAATGTATATTTTATTATATTATCATTTATTTTTGTTTTTGTGGTGTACTAGAATGTTTTCATGCTTGAATGTTCAAAACGACATTATTTTTCGCATTGTTGCAGCACCTCTCTTCCCAGTCTGTCAGTAACGCTCCATTTAGTAACACTCCGTCTCAATGAAGCCCATCCTTCCAAAAAGTGCTCTGATTGTTCGGCTGTTTTCGGTTGTTCGGTCTGGTCAAAGGTTTCAAGCGTGTTTCGGAAATGTCACGCCTCTTACCATAACCGCCAGTTTCAACACACTATTAACTCAACTCAACCAGGCCTCACCCCCTTTATTTTGCATGTGCCTTGGGGGGGATTATTTAAATGAGGAATATTGTGACATGTACGTTCCCTGACGAAAACTCAAGACTACAATCGAGGCGTTTCAGGAAGTTCAGAAACAGCACTTACTCATATAGAGAATAACTCCCTTTGGAGTGACTTTGTGCTTTGTAACTTTGCAGTCCTTTTTCATTCTCAAACAGCGATATAACACACCAAAGACAGATGAAAACATAAAAAAGCATAATAGGTCCTCTTTAATGGATTTTTTCAGTGAATGTTTTTCAATGGATTTATTGTTGTCTTCATACTTGTGCTGAACCTGCCCATAAGTAATATTCACTAACATTTACATTTTATTCGTTTTCTTTTCAATAATATTTTGCCATTTGCCTTCTCTGACTGTTAATTGTCAATTAAAACTGTATGTAATTATTGATGAATTTATGCTGACATGCATGTCACATTGATGTGTTATGCTCATGATGGTGCGTTATCACACAATCTTGAAGTGAGGGAACTCGAGTGCTCCTGGCAAAAATCAAGCAACTCTGCACCATTCACATATAGCACTGGTGTTGATGAGCAAGTGCAATCCGTAATCGTCTGCTGATATTTCCTAAAAATTTGTTTCGATAATGTAAAACAATGGGTCCTCTTAAAAGGTCTTCAGTACGATCAGCGCACGTGTTCCCAACAGCAGACGCTAATGAAAACTAATGGCACCTCTACAGCGCCAGCCAACACGCCTACAACAAGCCGCTTTCAATTTACCGTGTGTCAGCGCCACTGTCTTCAACAGAGCTCTTATTCAGGGGAACCTGACGACTGTGTTGCTTCGGGGACCGTTCCCAACGAATGAGTTAAAAACTATTCATTCATGTATAAAACTTAGAAAAGGTGACATTTTAAATCATATTGAGTTTCAAATTTAACTTCCAAAAGGTAACGGCAATTTGAGAAGGCTAAACGACGCACGCTCAAAATTTGATAGCCTGTTATCATGTACAGACAGATGTCGTTATCTCAGTTTTTCTTATCTGGTACCGTGGAGCGGATCGTTTTAGGTTAAGTTTGGGTTTTATCACCTCCAAGACTAATCATTTTAGAAATGGTTGGTCGGCTACTCGTGATTCAAAGCAGGAAGAGAAGGGGAAATGTCTGCATGTGGTGCAGCAGTGAGTCTGGTTTGATTGGCACTCTGCAGTGGAATTTATCTCGGCACCACTGATCCATGCCGAAGGAGAGTTCAAGGCATCAGCATGTGCATTGATGAATCACCTGAGACAGACTCATTAATGGAAGAAATGAAAATCAATTTTAACGCAGCCATTCCTCCTATAGATCTGTGCCCATCGGTTGTGAGAGCAGTTTATTGTTTTCTGCTAGATGAATGTGTTGCGTATGTCATGCATCAGCCAGACGTGTGTGTCTCAGTGTTTGCTCTTCCGTCTCTTGCTGTGATAAACTTCATTAATATTTTTCCTAGAATATCTGTCGTAGAGTTGTGTGCCGTCCCAAATCAGATCACTGCATCAAAAAGCAGGCCTTTTACTTGACAGTAGTATGATGAAAGACGCAAATGTTCAGTAAATATTAATGTATTATTAATAGTTAAATTATTTGTGTATTTATTTATTTAAATTGTAGTAATTTAATAAATATTTTATTAATTACAAGAATCAAATTCAATGATTCTTTCAACAATGCAATGGAAAATCAGTGGCCATAAGTCTAGGCCTAGGAAAATTGACATCTACACCCTTTATTCTAATATTATTAAATATTTTGTAAGCATATAGGGTAGTTGTACATGGAGTCAATTGTTTTATTTGTGATGGTGCAATGAAACATGCCAAATTGTACAGGCATAAAAAAAGGAAAAATATGTAAGTACAATCACCTTAGATGTTTATGTAATTTCAACTTACATTACATTCAACTGCCTTAAAACATTAGTTGAATCTTGTATAACTTTGCTTATAAAAATTGCTTAACTTATTTTGATAAGTTAAAGCAGTGTAAAAACAATTGTTGTCAACTTATTCATCATATAATTTTTTACAGTGTATGAACACATGCAAAAAAAAAGAGAGCTAACAAAATATTCATAACTGATTATGTTGTAGTCAATGCATGCTTTTTTCTGTGAGCTTTTTGAATGAACTTTTTTTGCATAGTGAAATAAAACCTGTACCTTTAGTTTGCCTTTTTTGCCCAATGATTTTGTCAGATAAATACCTTCACCAAGTTTAGTGTTTTGTTCTTCCTTTGTATGTTATATAATGAAAAAAATATATACAATATTTAATATATGTTTTTTCTTTTAGGGTCATTAAAAACAAATATCCTCTCCTGACATCACTTTTGGCCACTACTGTAGTTTCTTAACTTATTATATATATATATATATATATATATATATATATATATATATATATATATATATATATATATATATATATATATACACACACACACTGTATTTCAAGTCAACTAACGTGCAGTCACAGCTTTGAATGTGATTTATCTAATCAGATTTTACAACTGAAGCTTTCTGCTTTATAATAAGAATTTACATTTCATGAAGAAAATGTAATCGGTGCTTCCCCCTCTAAAACTTGCCGTTGGCCAGCCAACATTTTCATGATTTTTTATTATATTCGTGTGGCCCCCAGGGCACTCTGTATGCTGCCACAAGATGAAAAAATTGAACAGGGTCTATAATATTCTGCTATCTAGATATGGCTTAAGCCTTTCATGGGATTTGTTCACCTTTTTTATCATACAGTAGCTAGACGAAAATCAGATCACTTAGAGAAGTAATAACACGCCTCTCCTCGACAAGCCGCGTAATTTGAGATATATTTCATGTATGTAGCCCAGATGGTGATAATCCAAAGTTTAATATACGGATTTGGGGTTTGTTAAAATCCCTAACCATAAGCATGCTGCATGAGCAATATCAGAATCAGAATCAGAAAGAGCTTCATTGCCAAGTGTGCTTGCACACACAAGGAATTTGTTTTGGTACTGAGGCTTCCAGTGCACATATACAAATACAACAAGAAACATAATAATACAAATTATAAGAATAAAAAATAAAAATATGAGAATAAAAGTATCACAGTGGGGTTTAGTCAGAATAAACATTTACAGATTATGAACATATTTACAGTGTTTTGAATATTATAAATAAATAAATCTACATATAAGTATCACCTGAGTTGTAAGTTATTGCACTAAACAGTGGGAGAATTGTACTTTAAAGGCATATGCCTTGGGAGGTATGTAAACTGTTTAGAAGGGAAATGGCCTGTGGGAAGTAACTGTTCCTGTGCCGAGATGTTCTTGTGGCCAGTGATCTGAGTTTCTGTCTTGACGGTAACAGTTCAAACAGGTGGTGTCCAGGGTGAGTGGAGTCTGTGATGATTTTACCTGCTCTCTTCCTCACTCTGGAAGAGTACAGGTCCTGGAGGGTTGGCAGGGGGCACCAATGATCCTCTCCGCAGTCCGGACTGTCCGTTGCAGTCTCCTGATGTCTGATTGGTAGCTGAACCAAACCAGACAGTGATGGATGTGCATAAGACAGACTCGATGACGGCTGAGTAGAACTGAATCAGCAGCTTCTGTGGCAGGTTGAACTTCCGCAGCTGGCGAAGGAAGTACAGTCTCTGCTGGGCCTTTTTCACAATGGAGTCAATGTGATTATCCCACTTCAGGTCCTGAGAGACGATAGTGCCCAGGAACCTGAATGACTCCACTGCTTCCACAGTGCTGTTCAGGAGGGGTGCAGGAGGTGATGGTGAATATGTGAAGTGCAGATCAGAGTGGGTGTGTGGTGTGAATGAGGGCTTTTCAAACCCTCAGTAAAATGAGTTTAAATCATCAGCCAGGTGTTGATTGTCCATAGATCGGGGGGATGGTGACTTGTAGTTGGTGATGTTTCTCAGGCCAGTCCAGACTGTTGCCGGGTCGTTGGCTGAAAACCGTTTTTTTTTTTTCAGCTTTTCATTGTAGCGTCTTTTAGCAACTCTGATCTCCTTTGTCAGTCTGTTTCTGGCCTGGTTATACAAGATTGTATCCCCACTTCTGTAAGCATCCTCTTTGGCATGATGAAGGTGTTTGACTTTTCCAGTAAACCATGGTTTATCATTGCTGAATAATAAGAATGTCCTGGTAGGAATGCATGTATCCTCACAGTATCTGTGAGCTCATCCAGATCGGTGGTAGCAGCTTCAAAAACAGCCCAATCAATGCAATCGAAGCAGGCCTGTAGATCTTGCTCTGCTTCATTAGTCCATCTTTTTACAGTCCTTATTACAGGTTTAGCTGATTTCAGTTTCTGCCTGTAGGTCGGTATAAGATGAACCAAACAGTGATCAGAGAGCCCTAAAGCTGCCCGTGGGACGGAGTGATATGCATTCTTTACTGTAGTATAACAGTGGTCCAGTATATTACTGTCTCTGGTGGGACATGTAACGTGCTGTCTGTATTTTGGTAGTTCACGGGAAAGATTTGCTTTGTTAAAATCCCCAAGAATGATTAACCCTTTCACACATAGTGGTCACTACAGTGGACAGCTATTTAAAACGCATTTTCTTGATTTTGCAAGGGTTTTGATGGCAAAGTTGCACATCAATCTCTTCAGTGGACCCTGGTGCATCATCCTATACATTGCAACCAAGTTGTAAGCCATTGTGTTTTGACTTTTTCCCCCATCAAACCAAGATGGCCAATGGTCAGTCAGAAATGCCAAGTTGCTCCGGAATATCCACCCATTCCTTCTATCCTAGGAGACTCTTGTAGGTAAAAAAAATATTGTATCATCAAGCAATATCTAATGAGTCATATCACAGTAAAAATTTTCCAAATTTTGGTTTTAGATTGGGAGAAAAATCTGATTAATCACCTGTCCACTATAGTGGACCTCATGCATCAATGGCTATATTTCAGCTACAATTCATACTTATACTGTGAATATTGTTTTTGAAAATACTTAATCTGCAGTAACTTTTTTTTGACTGTAAATAAATGTATTTGTATTATTAGAATATAATTTTCATTGACATCTAAAAAAGTAATGTTACATAATTTATGTGACTCGTAATGCATTACTTTACTCATTTCGTTAAAAAATTAATCTAATTACTTAATGCCTTACTTCTTAGATCAAAAAGTAATCTGTTTACTTAATGAATGTTGCTTGTAATGCATTTATTTACTCGTAACATCAAAAAGTAATCTAATTACTTAATGCATTACTTCTTAGATGAATGTTGCTTGTAATGCATTTATTTACTCGTAACATCAAAAAGTAATCTGATTACGTAATGCATGTTACTTGTAATTAATTTCTTGTTAGATCAAAAAGTAATCTAATTTTGTAATGCACGTTATTGTAATGCGTTTCTTTACTTGTAACATCAAAAAGTAATCTAATTACGTAATGCACATTACTTGTAATTAATTTCTTGTTAGATCAAAAAGTAATCTGATTAGGTAATGCATATTACTTGTAACACATTACTTTACTTGTAACATCAAAAAAGTAATCTGAATGCGTTATGCCTGCCCCAACACTGCTCATTTCAGATGAGATTGAAAAAAACGTATCGCTAGGTCTTCTCAGAAGAGGGCTATGCTAGAAATGTGTCCATCTCTAACATAATCAGAATTATCAGCTAATAAGGGTAAATTGACATACTGTGGCACACTGGAGGGAGCGTCTGAGTGGTTTCCACAGTTGTACCTTGACAGGCTGTAGAAAATTCTGATGGAATCACGTCCTCATGTTCTGATATCAAAGATACACAAAGTCCAACTTGTATGAAGGTCAATTGCCTTTGCAATATTTTGGATTTATAAATTTTTTATATATATTGTATAGTTTTCACGTTTGGATATAATTGTATTGATTAGTTTGTTATACACATAACTAATACACATACTTTATCTGTTTGATTATTGTATTATGTTTAATACAGTATCTCTTCAGTTTAAACCATAAATGCATGCTGTCCACTCAAGTGGACATCTGAAAATCTCTTTGAAAATTTTGTTTAAAAAAAATCAAATCTTGTTTTTCATGCCCTAAAGCAATAAAAAAAAAACATAGGAAAAAAATACTGACTGAGGTTATCATAATTCATGCATGAAAGGGTTAAAAGAGAGTCTGGGTGCCTTTGTTCCGTTTCAGCGATTTGTTCAGCCAGCTGTTGTAGTGCCGCGCTCACGGACGCGTCTGGAGGGATGTACACATTCACAAGAATGAAAGAGGAGAATTCCCGTGGCGAGTAGAAAGGTTTGCAATTAATGAAATGGGTCTCTAAGTTAGGACAGTATATCTTGTTCAGTGTTGTTACATCTGAACACCAATTTTCGTTAATGTAGAAACACAATCCACCACCTTGTTTTCCCCGTTAGCTCCGCGTTCCGCTCGGAACAGCTGGAAGCCAGGCAGATGTATTGCGTTGTCCGGTATGGCTTCACTCAGCCAGGTTTCAGTGAAACACAGAGCAGCAGAGTTAGAAAAATCCTTGTTAATGCGAGTGAGGAGAAGAAGTTCATCAATTTTGTTGGGAAGGGATCGGAGATCCGCAAGATGAATACTGGGGAGTGCAGTGCGAAGGCCGCGCTCGCGGAGTTTAACCAGCGCGCCGGCTCGCTTTCCTCGTTTGCTTTTGTCCGCTCGTTTGAACAACACCGCTGCCCCTCCGACAAGAATGTCCAGAAAACGTCTGAATAATCAAAAACTGTATAGAAGTTTTCTGGTGTGTGTTTCCTAATGTCCTGTATTTCCTCTTTGGTGAAACTGATAATAATGACTAAACACTGGACAAACGAACAAAAACAACACAATAGCTGGAGAGCTCCACACCGTGGCAGCCATCCGCGGCGCCATCTTTAAATCCTTTATATCAATAGTGATTCTTGCCTTGGCAAACGCCACTAAATATTCCGTAAGGGTTAGGTTGCGTTACTAATCTCAGCGGAGCGGCTTGAAATGGCTTCCTTCGCTCTGCGATTAAGATGTGCTTCATTAGAGTTTCATTGAGCACGACAAATACTTTGGAGCTTTGCTGCTTATTTGGCATTTAGAGAAATCCATTGCAAACCTGACCTTCAACTCTCGTCGTGTCAGGCCTGTGATTCCACTTCCTGCCCAGCGGTCTGTCCCAAGTCCTTTAGTTTCCCCGTGTGAACAGTGTGTGTGAGTGTGAGCCTATGACATATTACTCGCTGACAGCTCTCTCATTCTTTTAATTGACTAGCTGGAGACGGACAAGCAGGAGGACAGAGGAAGCGATGAAAGTGCAAATCACGCCAGCGTAAGTAGGAGACGCTGTTCTCCATCTCTGGCACTTCACACATCACACTTCACACTGGCACATTCCACGAGTACGGTACACTTTGGTGTGCCATGGCTTGAAAAAAAATATTAGAAGCACAAATCGCACACAAAACGTAATGTTTTATGTAGTGAGACATGGATATGTTAGAGATAAGTGTTATCTGGTATAAAAAAATAGCCTTCAATGAAAAATAAAAATGGTGAATTTGGCTTGTCCTACTTCAGTCTTTTCGACTTCTCAATATAATATACACTACCGTTCAAATGGGTTTTTTAAATGGTCTTACAAAAGAATCTCTTCTGCTCACCAAGGATGCATTTATTCTGATAAAAAAATACAGTAAAAACAGTGATATTGTGAAATATTATTGCAATTTTAAAGAATTGTTTTCTATTTTCATATGTTTTCAAATGTAATGTATTCATTCTAATATGCTGATTTGCTGCTTAAGGAACATTTATTATTTTTATTATTATTATCAAATGTTGAAAACAGATGTGCTGCTTAAAATTGTTGTGAAAACCATCATAGATTATTTTCAGGATTCTTTGATAAATAGAAAGTTCAAAAGAACAGCATTTATTTAAAACAAATATTTTCTAAAATTATAAATGTCTTTACAGTCATATATTCTTGCTATTTTTCTTCTTTCTTTAAGTGTACTGTCCCCAAACTTTTGAACGGTATTGTATTTACTTTTAAATTATATTTTTATTATAAATTTAATTTTTATTCTATTTAATATTTTTTTATTGAATGTTTTTTTGTGTTTATTTAACGTTTAATGTTAACAAAATCACAAAAGTAAGATTTAAACTTGATATAATACATGTCTTAAATGCTGCTGACAGGGTTGAAAACTTGCAAACCTTATAGAAAACAATTAGAAAATTATAAAACTCATTTAATATTTAGATTGACCTCCTGATGTTAACTATAGAAGGTTAAGGTCCTTTTACTTAGCCCTAACTTACTGAAAAAAAGGTTACAGGCATTATTTTGCCACCTTTTCGTGGAAAGTGTCTATTATTTCCACTCTGTTGTTCTTTCTCTCTATATTTTCCTCTTACCCTACACCCTCTTCTGTTGTCCCATTTCCCCTCCTCCAACCTCTCGCAGAACATGACAGATCATTACAGGCCAATCGAGCGCAGGAGAACTTTATTTGTCGCGGGATAAATCACTCTGACACAACTGGGCGAAGAGATTGCAGCCCCGTCAGAGGGCCGGGGTAATGAGGGGAGGGCCAGAGAGCCTGTATGTGAGAAGAAAACAACTTTCTTTTTTTGCTGTTATTTCCTGCCATAGGAGGCGTCAGCGTCGGCTGTGGTGTCCTGCAGTCAGGAGAAGGAGAGCCTGCCGGAGAAGGGGCCGCCCAGCCCAGTCAAGTCTGAGAGAGAGGCTCTGCTCGTAGGTGAGTGTCAAGAGACGGCATAACCATCAACATAAAGCTGTTTTTCACACTTTATCTAATCAGACATTAGACAGTAAAAAAAAAAAAAAAAACTCTCATTATTTCCATCATCCACAGCGATCTCTACTAGGGTGCAGGTGTTAATTGCCTGACCAAATGAGCCTCAAATGAGACACCTCGGATGCTTTTTAATGAGGAACTTTAACATGTCATCCACAGCACAGCCAGAAAAGAGTGTGTGTGTGTGTGTGTGTGTGTGTGTGTGTGTGTGTGTGTGTGTGTGTGTGTGTGTGTGTGTGTGTGTGTGTGTGTGTGTGTGTGTGTGTGTGTGTGTGTGTGTGTGTGTGTGTGTGTGTGTGTGTGTGAGAGAGAGAGAGAGAGAGAGATGTGGAATGTGCCAAAATTGATGGCCAAAAACTTTGTCTAGGTAGACAGCTCACTATATTTTGAGAAACAGCCAGAAAGGAACAAATAATTGACTCTGGACTGTTGAATTATTAAACATGAATGCACACCCTGAGGTGGTAATGTGGCCTCAAAGTGGAGGGGTGGTTACACCTCTGATTTTTAATAATTCACAATTCCAGGGTCAATTACTCCACTTATACCCTGCTTATCACATGTACATTTGTTTATGACAAAATAATAATAATCTGAGAAATGATTGCCATAACATAAGAGGAAGATAAAGTCCAGATTAAACCACCAGAATTATCTGCATGTGTAATTGTCTTGCTGCACATGTTTGGCACAGTTGTCTCGGTTTTTATCTGTATTTTATTTGGCTTATTTGCCAGTCCAGTGACCGGAAAGAGTGCTGATCGTGCTGATCCAGTACATTGCTCTCTGATGAAGAAAGCAGCTTCAGTAACCCCCAGTGGAGTATTTTAGCTGTCCATGAGCTCTCCTTCAGCCTCTTTCATCCCATCAGATCTTTAGCTCATGGAGTTTTTGAGGAGGAGCTCCTGTCAGGACTAAGGGAGAATAGACCATGCCTGCATTCAGACATAATGAAATGTGCATTGTGATAGTGCTTGCTTGTAGCAAATCAAATGTGTTTTGGAAGCCACACCATATGACCTGTTCATGTTATAAAGCTGCTTGATTTCGTTCATCCACATTTACTCACTGCATTGTGTATCTAATTGGAATCTGATCTAAATTATTGAGGAGGAGGCTAGTATGCAAGGCTTTATTTCATGCATGTGATGTGAAGGCCAAGAATGGCCACCCATACTCTGAATTTGTCCTCTGCATTTAACCCATCCAAGTTAGTGCACACACATTAGGAGTAGTGAGAATTGAACATACAGGGCCCTGTTTTAAGGATCTAAGCACATGGTTTAAAGCGCATGGCACAAGTGCAGTTAGAGCGTGTCCGAATCCACTTTTCCTATTTTAATGATGGGGAAAATGGTCTAAATGGGTTGTCTCTATTCTCTTAATGAGTAATGGTTGTGTTTTGGGCGTAACATGCAATAAACCAATCAGAGTCTCATCTCCCGTTCCCTTTAAAAGCCAGTTGCTGCTGCGCGTCCCTGTGTGTGTTATAAGCAGAGTTTACACCCGCTGTGGACCCGCCTATTGGCGCACATTACTAATGCGCTCTTTAAATAACAAAACAAATATTGCACCATTGACTTCAGACCAGGTTTCAGTTGGTCAATGGCGCAGTCTATTTCAATTGCCTCAAAATAGCAACCCGCCAACAATGCGCCTGAACACACCTCGTTTTCAGACCAGCATGCCCTTGGGCGCACAGATGGGCGAAAATGCATTTGCTATTTAAACAACGTGGCGCAGGACATGAAAATGATAACTGCGTCAGGCAGAAACTAGCAAAAAACACCTGCCGCTGCATTGCGAACACTTATTAGACTGAGGCAGCTTAGGTGCACTTGATCATTTTAAGGAAAATCATGTTAAATGTATCAAATTGATACATCAGGCTTGCTGCTTTTGAGGAACGTTTATTTGCATTTAATTGCATTGCATTATATGTTCTGCCCCCAGAATAAAAACTACAGAGCTTTGATCATAAAACTAAGCATTTAAATATCTTCTTAATAAGACATATTAGTCTCATTGGTTTTCAATAAAAGCTATCATGATTTCATTTTTGCTCAGTTTGGGCCTGTGAATAAAAGTCTGAGATGCATATTCTCTTATATCGTACTATATGGTCCATTAAAGCCTGATGTATCAAATATGATACTCAACTCTTTTCATTTAGATTTTTCTGAGTATTATTTCATATGTCAGGCTTTACAGGGTTTAAACTCCCAGGCATTTCTGGGTAAGAGTGCTGTGACTCTTCTGTTCAGGGCAGTTTTCCTCTATTGACCTCTATCCATCACGGCCTCCTAATAATCCCTGTTTAATTGGCAACATCAGTCTACTCTCCCCTCCACCGATAGCTGGTGTGTCCTGAAAAAACACATGTAAATCTAATTACTACTGTTCCAAGCCCATTTGACTTTCTTTTAGTTAAACAAGAAATTAATGGATGAAACGAAATTATCAAATAATGAATTTGTGGGTGTGAATTCTTAATTTGTTACCACAATATCTATTTTTTCTTCCAAATGTTGAGTGCAGGGCTCTAAATTTGACCCTTGCACTATTTTGCCTTTATTCTCAAGCCGTGTAAAAGTTTTGTTTGAGGAATCAGACTGAAATTCAAGCCGATTTTTGCTGAAGATCATTCCTCTTCACTGTAGCTACACTGCAACCAATTCCTTTTGGCACCTCTGACGTCATTCCTGGTGCAAAGCGTATTCACGCAACACATTGTATACATGCAAATGAGAGTTGAGACCTGCATAAGATGGCATTTTCAGCGACTATTTCTATGATGATTTTTGTCATCACTGCTAATCTTCTCATTTTGTGTTCCTAGGAAGAAAGCAAATCGCATGGGTTTTGAATGACACGAGGTTGAGTAAAAAAAAATGGCAGAATTTTAATTTTTGGATGAAGTCTCGGGCACAGCTGCCAGCCCAGGGTGTTTGTTTAATCACATCCAGCATTATATCTTCTAGCATTAATTAGTGAAACATTTCATTACGTAATGAAAGGTCCGTTTTCTTTCCCCTTAAAATGTTTGGCTTTGGATCAATGTGTGTAAATGGAAAGGTATAGTAATCCAAACACACTGCAATGAAACCATGTATAATATATAAACTATGTCTACAGTCCATCAAGACTAATGGAATATTGACTTTGCGGCACCTGTGCGCTTCTCTCTGGAGAGCTGCTTTGCTTCCCTGATCATAATGCATTCAGAATAAGCGAGTTATTCTCAATCATAATGAAGCCAGAAGTGCTAATAGCAGCTGTTATTGTTATTCCATATGTGTGAGTGTGTGGATGAAGCACTCAGCAGGCAGAAACACAACCTTGATTACGCCAAACAGCATCAAAACTGCAATTAAACACTAGTAATCATTTTGGAAAGTTCAAGAGGCAGAGTTAGCCGATGAGGACATCCACTTCAGGGGAAACACCTCAAGTACTTGGAATCATTTGCAAATCAGCGCTTGGAAATATCAATTACGGATGCTCTGTTCCAAAACCAAGTGAGCTGCCTACTTAGATGGCATTTTAAAGCCTCATAGGCATGCTCTCTTTTTAATAATAATTTATTCTTGTAAGATACCTCATTTGGGCCAAGATCTGAGGCAGCATTGTATCCTACGCGGAGCAAGCAATGCCAAAATGCTCTGCAACTACAATAAATGAATCCAAGGTTTTAAGAAATATCAATAAATGTGATGTTTATGTAAAATAATCAGTTTTGAAATTGATTTAACAGTTTTCACTGCTAATGTTTGTTATTTAATGAAGAATATGTATATAATTAAATAAATAAATTAACACTTCATTTATGTATATTTATTATTAAAATATTTATATCTTTTAAAATGATTACAAATACATATCTATTTATTTTAAACAGATATATTCATTTATGTGCATATTTTTCATGCTATGTTTATTTACAATTGTATGGTATATTTTCTAAATGTGATAAATTAGGGCTGTCAAAAGTAAATGTCTTTTTCTGTGATTAATACTTTCTGTTTAGCGTGTTAAAATATTTGAAATGTTAACTAATAAACTAATGTTCTTATTGTGAAAATGAATGTGCAAAATAAACTTAGTGGTGAGAGAAATCAACTGACAGCTGCTGATATTGACAGAGACAGGAACATCACTATATTACTATAGACAACACACTATATTAAAGGCACAGCTAAATGTGCCATTTATTAGAATGGGTTTATTTGAAGATTGGTATAAGTTCACTTAAATTAAGAGTTGTTATAATATTTGTTAAGCCTAATAAATGTTTTAAATGGCTGTAATTTCTGGTGGTGAGAGAACTCAACACAGCTGAGGAAAGCACATACAAACAGAAAAAACACCAGCAACTTAAGAAAACATCATCAGTTTGACGACGTGTGCTGCAAATACTCAGAACCCATGCGATCTCGATGTTAAAATAAACCAAAAACTCATCGACGACACCACTGACGAGTAGACTTTGAACAATAAGCGGTGTATTTTCAGCATGTTTCTGTGTTTGGTTGCAGTGTGAGTATTTGCAGCTCATGTGTTGTCATACTGATGAAGATGTTGTCTTAATTTGCTGGTGTTTTTTTTTTCTTTTTGCATGCGTTTTCTTCAATTGCAGCACGTTGAGCTCTCACTGCCACTGTAATAATTCATTTCATCCCCAGAAATTGATATATATTTTTTAATCCATTTAATAGAGACATCAGTAGCAAGACTGGTATCAGTGATATTGGCCTTCATTCATTATAGTGCGTAGTAAAAATACGGCTTAAAAGCTGGCAGCTTCTAAAAGGTTTTGGAACCGATATTAGGTTTATACTGTATAGATAGATCAGTGATTCATCTTTGGCTTTACTTCCACAGGAATCATCTCAACGTTTCTTCACGTCCATCCCTTTGGAGCCAGCATTGAATATATCTGCTCCTATTTACAGCGGCTGGACACTAAGGTATGAAACACACACACGCACCATGATTTACGGTTCTGAAAATGTCACTATTCATTTTCAGTTTGGTTAATTATAATTTTAGTTGTTATTTATCTTCAGATGTTAGCCATCATTACTCAACTCATCATTAGCCATTCAATCTTACTATGATTACAGATACTAGACTTCAGCAGAAACTGCACCCGAGTTTAAAGTGCAACTATTATGCTATTTTAAAGGTTCTTAATTTTGTCCTGCAATAGGTTTACATGCATCCAAGGTCAAAAATACTTTGTTTCTCATAATATACATTGCAGCATCCCCTTATTTCTCAGAGTCTGAAGATTCTGAAGATGAAGAAACAGTTCTTCGAAGATTCGAGTTCTTTCCCGAGAGCCTACTCTGCTCTGATTGGTCAGATGACCCAGTCAGTTGGTCTACCACTTACTGCACGCGTCGGAAACAAATGCCCATTTCCACATCTGAATTTCTGCTCCAGATCATTCTCAGCACTTGATACACAGTGATACGAACAGTAACGATGGTGTTGGTTTTTCATATCAATTCCAGCGTGAGTCCTCATCCTTTGGAAGTGCATGTGGATTTGCAGAGATGAAAACAGCACCTTTTCAACATGTCGACAACACTAACTAAATTCTTCCTGGCCTCAACTACAATGTTTGAGGGTCAAAGTAGACGTTGTTCGTGGGCAGACAATGAAGACCATAGACTGGCATTATGCAAATGTGTTACATTGCTATGTTGGTATTTAACAGGACACGAGACTGGAATTATTAACAACTCGTTTCAGGCAGTTTTTTCAATGTATTTTATTAGCTTCGATCTTCATAAAAGTATTCAAATATTATTCAAAAAAGAACCTTGACAAACACACACACAGGCTACTCACTCTGACTGAATGTATTTACAGCACCTGCACACACACACACACACAGACTGAAAGCATGTATGGCGGTCTGCTCACCATTCTAATGTTCTGCTGAGTAAACAGCCCTTGAGCAGACAGAAAGTGCTCAGGGTGTAAGCACAGCTCTCACACACACAGCGGGACCACACACACATATTTCCTCTGTGTGTGTGTGTCTGTGTTTTCATCTTCCGGTTCTCAAATACAGTCCTCAAGCTTTTCCTGCCAAATTCTTTAATGCCGAAATAAAACACTCATCTTTCTATAGCGCAGTGTTGATTACCCTTTATTTCCCTTCATCTCTCTGGGTTTATCTCTCTCTCTCTCTCTCTCTCTCTCTCTCTCTCTCTCTCTCTCTCTCTCTCTCTCTCTCTCTCTCTCTCTCTCTCTCTCTCTCTCTCTCTCTTCTTTTGCTGTCACACAGTGACTAATTTACACTTACAGATGGAGGGTGAAAATGAGGCTCTATATCTTTTCAGTTTTGAGTTGAAGCCCTCCGGCTGTCAGTGCCCACGCTCTCTCTCTCTGCAGCGCACACATGCCTTCATATCTTCAACAACACTCCCGCTTGTTTTCACTAAAAACAATGCACTCCAGTAGGAGGGTTTAATTGATAAACTGCCATTCACGTCACCCTGCTTGGCACTCGATAAGCTGGTGTAAGTGGGTTTCGCGATCCTGTGAAGAACTTAATTCTCGTCGCTTGTGAGTTCTGAGATTCATGTTGCGCTTATATACAGTGGGGTCCAAAAATCTGGGATTCGAAAACCGGATTTAAAAAAATAATAATCAGGCAAATGTAAAATGATATATTTAAGATTCTGCACAATTTTAGGTCAATGATCCAGCAAGTACATTTGTAAAATTGATCATTTGGCTCTTTGTATAGATGGCCATATGTCCTTACTCTCAATAAAGGTCAAGATGATATTATAATGATTCCTAAATCATATTGGAGAAAATTAACATCAGGTTTTACACAAGGTGTCTGTTACAGTGTAATTATAGGTTCTGAGTAATATTAATTAAAAACATGTTCTTACTATAGGATTATGGTTTGGTTTAGGGTTAGTTGCATGGAAATATGCATAATTTATAGTTATTACTACATTAACTACATGTAACGTATAACAAGGACACTGTACTGTAAAATAAAGTGTTGCCCACTTGTGGAGTTCAAACAAAAAATTGGAAACACTTCAGGAGTTTAGAAGTCGTCGTCTGATTGGTTGAATTCTACAGGATCCTGAAAACAAAGCCGTCGTGGCGCTAAACCCCTTCATGGAAGACAGGCGTTGTGTTTATATCTGTGACATTAAGTTAATAACTAATGATCTTTGCAATGGAAGTGAATCAATCAAAAACTAACTTTAGCTGGACAATAACTTCATTCTAGAGCTGCTGTAAAGCCAAAACAACCTCTCCTACTTCAATTCCCTATTATCACTGTAAAGCTGCTTTGAAGCAATCTATATAGTTAAAAGCGCTATATAAAAGAAGGTGACTTGACTTGACAATGAACGCTTATCAGGATCAACTAAAAGCTGGATTTTCAAAAGTATGTGAAGTTCAGTTTACAGATTGGCCTCATTCACTTCCATTGTAACCACTCTGACCCAGATTTGTGCTTTTTTATTTTAATAGTGACAAGTCTAAATGAATCTTTTGAGTTAATCAACATTATACCACCAAAGCTGTTGATTAAGCTTAACTTGTATTTTACCCAGAATATGCCAACAATGGATGTACTTGACATGACAAGGCTGCCATTATATTATCCTTGCATTATATTGCAATCATTCAATTACAAGCTTTATTTCCTGCCTTAGGGCCGGCTCAAAGCATTTTGAGGTTAAAAATGCAAGACGTAGGTCAGTGGAACAAAAAAGTACAAGGTCTAGAGATGTGTCTTTTAAAACTTGACTTTTAACTTGAGCACCGCTTTTTTAAAATGCCTTGACATGCGAAACGCTGCAAAAGACGCAAACTCAATGGTCAAACATTGACCATCTAGCGTTCTAGAGCATTTACATAAAAAAAACAATGGACATGTAGCGCAGTGGAATGGAAAAACACGTTCCTTAATGCGTTGAAAGATAGCATCATTCCATCGGTTTAACTGAACTATATTAGAGCTGTACATTATTGTCATATAACATTATTTTTGTTGCTAGAGGTTCTAGCAAAGAGTTTTTTTTCCTTGATACAGACATCTGTGTCAAACTCATTAAATGAAATGTATTTATTTAATTCTAGAGCCCCTACTCACATTGGCAAAATAACATTAGTCGCGTTTCCATTATTGAAAATTGAAATTGCGAATTGAAAATACGCCCAATGGAAACACGTCAATTTCGCAAAAACTCCCATTTATCACCAAAAAGTTTTTACGCTCGCGTGAGGTGGTTTTTCAGGCAATTCGGAAAATTCTTATTTCGCAAAACTGCAACGGAAACAGTTTTTGCGCATTTACAGGTCACCTGACGTTGATGACGCGGTATGTTTGGACAGGATACGAGACAGAGTTCTTCATTAAATTCATAAAAGACAAAATTATATTTCGACTTATTATCGCGAGAGGAAAAAAATGAAGTTTTAGTCGCACATCGGCCGAAACGCCGTCATTTCGCATTAGTTTTTTGTCAACATTTAGAAAAAATCGCACAGGTTTTGCGCAAATCTGTAATGGAAACGCGCCTAGTGTATCATTGAAACATGCATTTTCTATAAATCTGCTTTTGATCTCTGTTGTGAAAAGTGCAATTAAAATCAACACGAATGAAATATTCCTCTTAAATAAGAACAATTTCCAGCAGAGGCCTAATCGTTGATGTTGTTGTTGTTTCAGATCAGTACCACAGAAGTGGAGACTCTTTTGGGTCGGCTGCCCTGCACGTTCAAGCAGGAGTTGACGGGAGTCGGGGCTAGTTTGGAGAAACGCTGGAAGTTCTGTGGGTTTGAGGGCATTAAGACGGCGTAGAGACACGGGTCGGGCTTCCCGCTAGAAACAAAACGGCCGATGAACCGGAGGGGTTACAACCAATCACCTGCCAGCTCTCCGTGTCCATCCGCCCAGCCCCATGGGATTTGAATGTGGAAAAACACTTGGAGACCTAGAGAACCTCAAGACTTTGGTGTGTGTGTAGTATGTTTTAGTATGTGTACACACGAGCACATGTCAGAGTGTGTACACGCACCATGCGCTTATACTACACAACGTGACTCTGGGCCGCTGCGGCGACGGAAAACTCATCGGGTAAAAATCAGGGTTTACTGAACCGAGGACTTGAACTGTCAACATACATTTTCTTCTTCTCGTTTCGCCTCTGATTTGTAAAGAAAAACCTTATAAATAACATGAATATATTTCTTTTCTCTTCTGTATAGGCTGCAGAAGCTGCATAGAGTCTTTTGTTCACATATCCTGTAAATGTTTGAATAACTTGCTATTTTTAAATAAAAAAACACAACAAAAATCTGCAACCAGACTCATTTATTAGTTTAACAATCTAGGCCAGTGCTTCTAAAATCTTTAAAAGTTCAACTTTCAGCACCTCTGCTAATTAAAAGAGGAATGTTGGGATAAAGATACGCCTTTAGAAGATATTTTCCTTTCACTTCGGCTGAATTTATGCCACACACGTCCTTCCGAACCTTACGCTGGTGACCACAGTAGTCTTAAGCTCTTCTGTGTCCTCAAGCGATCTGAGTCGGCCTGCGCTGTTTTCACATCTCTAATTGTTCGGTTTCTTTCATATGATTCTTTTGTATATATGGAGTTTTTTTGTAATCAACTGAGCAGTTGTGAAGGCGTCGAGCAGTGTTGCAGTTTTTGCACAGAGCTTGTGAACTCTCATTAACAATCGGAGTATGTGTCGCGTGTGCAAATGTATGTGTGTGTTTTTCCTGTTAGTCAGGAGTAAACGGCATCTCATTCGGAGAGAAGGATCTTCTGGCGGCACAGTCAAGCGTCACTAATGCTCTTCTGTTGTGCAATTTGTAAGGTGATTTTATTTATTTTTTTCACTTATTGCTGAGGGAAACTAAAGCTTTATTTCACATGATTGGTTCCCACTGCTTTTTTTCCATTTCCTTGGGCCACAAGTATGAAAAATTATTTTCAAATGCTTGTCATACATTTGGCCTCTCAAACATGAATTAATAATGACTAATGATTGTGTTTCCCTGTGTCGTCGAACAACCCCTTAATTCATTATTTCTTTTTGCCATGAATTTTTAATATAGACACTTCAGATGGACTGAAATCTAAGTGAACTGAACATATAAAGCATTTTTACTTGTAGGCTTCGGTCACTTAAATATCTCAACATTCTCTTTTTGTACTGTGTGTCCGTGTTCTGTGTTTGAAGATCCCATCATCCCATGTTCAATCCATGTACAGCACTACACAATATGAATTAAGATAACAGTGAGGCATTTACAATGATCTGACCTCTTTGTCAGATCACTCTCATCCAGCTTTTACTGGTTTAGATGTTTTTGAACTTGGATGAGGCAAACAACACGTGCACAGATGCAGGGGCACTGAAAGGTTGCTGGGCGAGTGTACCCGTCCTGTTTTCCTTCCTCGTTCCTCTATTTTTGGGAAGCCCCAACCGTTCCATCAGAGCACTTAGAGCTGTGTGGAGCCGGTTGTGTGCATCAATTCCCTGGCTTTGTGCAGACTCCCCTCACTGTCATTCAGCCTACATTTGACAAATGGCTGTGGTTTACACATCGAAAAGCACAGATATTCTTTGGAATACTACAATTTTGTGTTGTAGTCATTTGTATGTACTTTTGTTTCCTGACCGACTTTATTTACTCGACTGGAATCCTTCATTTTTCATGTGTTCTGATATATTCTGAACATCACACAAATCCCTTAACAGATTAATTAGATCTCTCTGGAGATGTTTTTCATTCTGTTGGCGTCTTCACAACACCACCGAGAGTCATATACTCAATTCTGCGTGGATTGAGGCGGAGTCCACGAGGTTCTTCTCGATTATATTCCTCCTATGGGAAGTGGAGTGTCCTTCAGCACCTGGCCTTGTTTTTTGAGCTCTCCTAAATAACGAAGCAGCTCTGAATCCAAAGGGCAGCGATGTCAAACTACACAAACCCAAGAGTCTGGCTCATAACCCATAATCCCCTGAATGCCGTGCTCCTCACATCCTTGGAAGTAATTGGATATGGAGTGATCCAGCTTCCGTGGATCTCTTTTTAGGAGGCCATATCTTGATGCTTTAGCTAATTAGTTCACTCTTACCTGACTTCCTCCTGTCAAAGTGAATCCAGGCAATTACAAAGAGTGACTCCCTTGAGCGATCAGATGAGAGGGAGGTGATTGGCTCGAATAAGGAGAGCCAATGTTCCCGTCGTCCCTCACAAGTGAAAGGTCCTCATTACTCTACAGCAGTCAGAGCCTATGACAGAAAGCGTCCATCTGTTTAAGGAGTAACCCATGGAGGTTACAGAGGGTCACCACTTCCATAATAATGCTTATGGGTAAAGGACGGAGCCAATGCACGGAGTATAGCGGTTCACTAGCTCCCCCTTCTGGACAGAAAGCAGTGAAATGGCTTTTGGAGAGCAGATTACAGTCATGTGTGTGTATATGAGGAGCTCAGTTCAAGCAGGCCTCGAGCAATGTCAACTTTTTAGTCAAATAAACAGTTTAACTTTGGATAGACACTTTCACATTGTCTTAATATACTGTAATAATATGTATATACTAAAGTGCAAAAGTTTGGGATTAGTGCATTTTTTTAAAATGTTTTTGAAAGAAGCCTCTTAATCTCACCAAGGCTGCTTTTATTTGATTAAAAAATACAGTAAAAACAATAATGTGAAATATTAATTACAATTCAAAATATTTTTTTATATTCAAATATATTGTGAAATGTAATTTATTTCTGTGATGCAAATCTGAATGTTCAGCATCATTACTCCAGTCTTCAGTGTCACATGATCCTTCAGAAATCATAATAATATGCCTATATTTCATATTTTGTTATAACAAAGATATGTTTTCTTTCAGGATTCTTTTATGATTAGAAAGTTATAACGAACAGCATTTATTTGAAATATAAATCTTATAACATTATAATTGGAGTATTACATTTAAAAAAAGATAATTTTATAATATTATAAATATAATATAATATGAATATATAATATAATAATATAATTAATGTATAATATAATAATATAATTAATATAATAATAATAATTATAATAATAATAATAATAATGACTTCTCTCCTCAGAATTGTGAGATAGAAACTTGTAACTGCGAGTCCAATTCTGAAAAAAAGGCTCTGGCTTTATATCTTGCAATTCTTATTGTATAACTTGCAATTGCAAGTTTATATTATATTATATTTATGTTATGCAATTCTAAGGGGAAAAAAAGTCAGAATTGTGAGATAAAGTCGCAATAACCTTTTTTATTTTTTATTCAGTGGCAGACACAAGCTTCCATCCACTGCGATATAATGTGACTAAATAATGCATAGGTACTTCCCCACTTTTATCAGTCATGTTGGCTTTATTTTGTCATGAATAATAAACACTATGACATAAAGAGGACTGTCATATAAAAAGGGTCACAGGTAACCACTGGTTCGGGTGTAACATCACACTCTCAATAGTTAAGGTAATGACTGCTCTTCAGTTTTCTTTGTTGTTTTTTTTAGTATACACATTTTATTGTCTTAATTAAAAATCATGTGTTTGCAATGCTGTAATTTCCTCTTGGCCTTTTACATAATTTCATTTGAGGTCCTGATGTGTTTGATTTGAAATGCCAGTGATACCTTTGAGACGACACACTTCCTGATTAATGAACTACAGTCACACTCATCTTCATTACGCCTCCGACCTTTCGAAAAACATCCGGAGAAACGGATTACCTCAGTGCGAGAGATTACCAAGAGCGTTCAGAACTCTATTTTTAAACATGAAAATCACTTAGTTTTCAACAAAGTGCCGATTCGTTTTCGTTTTCAAACCGATGCTCCCAAACGTGACTCTTGTTTTTCCTCAGACTTAACATCGGCTTTGTCTAAATACCATGTTCTAAAGATTTATTTCCTTGTGTTTACTGGGAAAAGCAAGCTGTGTGCCTATTTCAAGTCTTTGAACATAGGATGTCAGAACTCTATCCCCAGAATAATGAACTGAAGTGGGCTTGTTTTCTACAATCTACTGGGTTTTATTAAAAGCTTGCTCTTTCATGCTAACGTAAAACAGACTATATTCCAGTAGCAACTCTATTAATTAGTTAACTTTGCTCATGTCCTTCACTCATGTTTCCTGTCAACAACAAAAAAAGATTCACAAGTAGTATTATAAACAACAGCAAAAAAGTAAGCTGTATATTTATGAGCAAACAAAAGTTCAGTCGTGTTTGTTCTATCAGCCATGAAACCTGTGGCATGTAGAGCAAGATTCCCACTGTTACTTCGACAGAAACCTTGAATTCATTCAAATGTAGTTCTGTCTTAACGTCTTCATAATGAGGGAAGTCATGGTGACATAGTTAACTTTGTGTATAGCAGCGTTGCCCTTAAGTCACATTTATTAAATCTAAATTAGTAAGGCCTTTTCTTTAATGAGTTTTGATGTGTGACTGCACTGCCCAATAAAGATCTTAAGAATATGCAAAGACGGAACTGCAGTGACGGCTGGACCGGCCTCTTTACGCTTGAGTGACTGGACATTAGTGCTGGTTACTCGCAGTCCATAAAGTTCAGCTCCAGTCAATCGCTGTTTGCAGACACTCAATGTCTGAATCTTTAAAGGAGTCTTTGCTTCAAAACAACTTAAGCTCTATCGACAGTGACACTAATGTCCACTCGTTTCACAGTTAAATAGCAGTTCCTTACTCTTACAGTGGAGGATTATGGGGCGTTCTGGAGAGTTTAAAGCATTTATGTGAAGCCGATTCACACGCACAATGACTTGAAAATCCCTATAAAGTCAATGTCAGGGTGATACTGTCCTGATATCATAATGAAAAATGAAAATTCTTGAAAAGAAAACCTTTAGTTCTAAATGATCTATAGTTTTTTAGTATTATTACTATATTATTAGAGTATTTTTTTAAATGAATTCCATGTTGTCTTATTAAAATATTAGATAATTTGAGGTTTTATGATGTTAGTTCAAGATGTTCAGTTTATGTGGTGCAACTCCCTAAATATTTAATGACATTGATGATTAATAATTAATCATTTATATTTGTAAATAAATGACAAAAAACACCATTATTATATCTATATAATGTTATATATTATATCTATATAATGGTATATATTAAATGTAATGCTGATTAAATATTAAAAAAAATGTACAGTCAAACCAAAATTTATGCTATGACACCTTGCTATCCTAACTTACATAAATTAACTATAATGTCCTGCACACACCAGTAAAAAAATTGTATATGGTGTCTGAATAATTTTTGGTTTGACTGTAAATATAAATACTTTTATAAAATATAAACTTTTTTTAATACTTAAATAGTATAAATGTTTTTTTTCAAGACCATAATAAAAAAAATAGTACATTTCTCAGAACAATTTCTTTTTGTGTATCCTGAAGTGAACATTCTTAAAGCAATTGACCAATTTTTAAGGTTAGTGATTGTATCACATAGCCTCATGTGTGGCTATAATGTTTCATACATATATATATATATATAGTGCTTATTTTTTTAAACTGAGGGACCAGTCTAAATGATTTCCAGTGGCAATCAAGAGCACGCCACAGATTGTGTGTAGCGCTGAAGTTATATTGAACCCAGAACTTTCCTTGAACTGGCCTTCACACAGAAAATACAGAAATATAAGTCTTTATTGTTATCTTCTCTGAACAAGCTGCTGAATGGAAACGCAAGGTTGAATCTCTCCAGCCCTGGTGTGGTTTCAGTGTGAGTTCCACTCTGTATTTTCCAGACGATCTTTTCAGTGTCGTGTACAACAAGGGGTGAAGACAAGAAAGAGAATCTATTTTCAGACAGAGCTGAGACTGGATTTTGTTTCTTGCGAGGCAGTTTTCAGGCTCTCTGTTGATAGTGGCTGTGGCCCGGGCAGCCTGTGCTGGGATGGACAGATAAAGGGTTTAGTCTACCTTGTGCTGGACCTTTATTCTCTCTGGGATGGGCCAGAGGTCAGACAGGACGACGCTCATGGACTGCATGATGATGTGCATCAGCTGGTCCACTGTCATCCACACATCTCTCGTTTGCTGGATCTCACTGACTGAGGAAGTGGAAAAGATGGTGATGGTGAACCATTATAACACTGGCACCAAAATGAATCTGTGCTGCTGCTGGACATCCTGGTTCATTAAATGAAGGCAGTTTCACATATTCTTTCACTATACGTTAAGTTAGGGTATTTTATGTTTGAATAAATTTGATGAACTGCCACTCAGGCATCATTAGGGTTATTTGTCTATTTATATTCATCCATCCATATCTCTAACCAGGTAGTCCAGCAGAGTGTATGCTATAGCCGGCATGTGTCATGAAGCCCTGAGGAAATTGATAGGGAGCTTTGGATCCACTTCATCGATTGCCGGCGTTCTGCAGATTTCCCAGCTCAGGGAAGTCAAACCGTCTAAGTGATTTCAGGACTGTTAATGTATGACTCTCAGCAGACAAACAAGCTCCATAACTACATTAAGGTGAGTGAGTGGTCTCAAATTCATGACTCATCTTAAGCATAGAAGCTCATAGCTCTCCATATGTGATAAAGACAATGCTGTATGAGGGCCAATCTCACAAAGACATCATATTTCACCATAAAATCAAAAGAAAAATTATTTTATGACTTTTCTATCAAGACATTTTTCAGCACTCTTATGCATAAAAAAACAAACAAACATGTAGGCTTGTTGTTTATTATAAAATAATATTCCATGTACCTCGACAGTTGGGAGGTAAAAGTGTAACTGTTTTTCCTTTTTCAGGTTCCCACACTTTTAATTCAAACTGATTTGTCAATGTCCAGAATCCCTGCATTCCTACATAGTCAAGCGGTTTAGAGAAGGACTGGTTGGATGAGTTGCCATTCGAAAGCACAGAACCCTCTGATCGCTCTTACTTATGGACGCCGCTAAATACAGGCGTAAACGGGGTCTAAAACGCTTTGAGCTTGTCCACTTTCGACCACTTCCAGAGGTAGTCAAAAACACATTCGACTGGATTGCTTTCGTTTTGTAAACGCTCATGTGGTCGAATGCTTATGAACAGCCACAAAAGATCTCCTACTCTCCGCGTAAACATTATGAGAAGCACGCCAGCCAGACGGGATTTAAAGGGATAGTTCACCCAAAGATGAAAATTAGCCCATGATTTACTCACCCTCAAACCCGAAAAGTCATCCTATGGTGTATATGACATTGTTCTTTCAGACGAATTCAAACAGAGTTATATTAAAATGCCCTGGCTCCTCCAAGCTTTATAAGGATAGAATGGCTGTTCATGTTCAAGTCCATAAAAAACTTTTATCCATCCATGATAAAAGTGCTCCACGTCTCCGAGGGGATAATAAAGGCCTTCTGATGTGAAGCGATGTGTTCGTGTAAGAAAAATATCCATATTTAAAACTTTCTCGACTAAAATAACTAGCTTCCGGCAGACGGCCGTACGCAAGTCGACGACGACTTCTTATTCGTCTGAAAGAAGAATACACATGTTAAAAATCCCAATTAGTCCCTCTATTGGGAGACACGCCCACTTCCTGGAACTTCCTTCACCTGAGGATAATTACCTTACTAATCAACCTCACTCCTGTGTCTCTCTTTATGCTGAATGTTTGCTATGAACTTACTATGATTTTGTAAGGTTATTCAAACTTCCTGTATTGGTATTAATTTGATAACTGTTGATTTTCTTTATGGTTATGTGAATGTATACTTATTATAATTTGTATTAGTAAAGTTAACTTTGTTTGATTGTAGACACCAGCAATATGCAGCAATTGTAAAGCCATATTAAGGAAATGGGAGAACCAAGAAAGAAAGCAAATGGCAATAAATCAATTGAGAAGTAACTTCTGGACTCATTCCTGTGTTCTAATCGACACACCATTCTGGTAGCACTCATCCTTAACCAGTGAAACACCAAATATTGCACAACACGTGACTTGAGGGTGAGTAAATCATGGGGTAATTTTCATTTCTGGGTGAGCTATCCCTTTAAACTGTGTCGGCTGAAGACCCAAGTGTGATTTGATGACGAAAAACGTACCAAAGCACAATGTTCTCTCACTATTCCTGATTTCTAACAAGCACTCGCAGCGTTTGGCGTCGTCTTGCAGCTGTCAAAGCAGAAACAAAAGCTGATGTTCTCCGTATGTTTTTCTGTCATCTCCGGGTGCGTTCATGTGTTAATTCCGTGAGCTTATTTCATCCTTTAGATTAGATCAAAAGATCTGAAAAAAAGTCCATACATTTACTCGCTCATAGACCCTCTCCTTGTAGAAATCAGGAAAGAAGTGGTTGAAAGTGGACAAAAGAGACGGATTAAAACACCTTAACAAAACTTTAATAACATTCATTTTCTCAGAAACGGAGACAACGATTTTAGAAACTGATTCGCTAGTCGGATTTTGCATGATATGAGAGAATACTCACCCTCAAAGTTGTTGATGTAGCTCGAAATATATAATTTAAAGCCCTTCTCTATCTTACTCTTATGTGTGAGAAAACTGCCTCACAATATTGTTAACATCATACACGTTAACCGCGGGAAGTTCTTGTAAACAGCGAGTGTAATTTCCCATTATCTCCACCTAATGCAAAAACGGCTTCTGACGCAGCACCGGATGTAACTGGGCGGGCTGAGACAAAACGCGGAAGCGATCGTGTATAGAGCCTATTCCATTCTGGAACCAAAACATGCAAAGAAGGACGTTGTTCAGGACATTCATCCCGTTGAGTTGATGGAGCTCTCTGCTAACAAGTTGATCTGAATTAAGCGTGTTAAAAGAGAGAAATACAATATGTGCCGTGCTGTGGGTCCCCATGCAGGACTGGGATCGAAAAGTGCACTGCTTTAGGCCATTCTAATGTAAATAGTGTGTAAAATACCAACAGAGGTCACTACAGCACAGGTCTGCAGAAACTCTGATTCCCCATGTAGAATTGCTGTTTAATCACAGCGGGCACAAAATTGTATAATACCGACACGTTTGACTTCATATGTACCTGAGATTAATTTAGCACACAGCAGTTTTACCTACATTTTCCCTAAATTTGTTTATAATTGTATTACAGTTTTTATGACCTCATTTATTGACCGAAAGAACATGCAATGTTTGTACTTTTTGCACTAAACAGCCGAAGGTGATTAAAACGGCACAAAACTTTGTAATTAGTAACGGCACCTAAAATTAGTGTCCCTTTTGTAACCTAAAATCTTAGTGTTATATTAAAAGTTCATGCTTACTTGTCAACAACTCCAGTGTGTTTATTGTCTATTTCAGTGTGAACTGCATGCACTGTAAAATTTTTTTTTTTTTTTTTTGGTACAATCACCATGGATGTTTTTCATTTCATCTTAAATTACATGAAACTGACTTAAAAATAAATGAGTTGAATCTTAATAAAAATTTGAAAGTTGTCATATATATATATATATATATAAATACGTGATTTATTGATCTTTTCTTTCTTTTTTTCAGTGCTGTTACATAAAAATCACTACTTGCTGTCAGTTGACAATCACCCACATGTCAACACAGCACAAGGTCATGACCTTTGCATTAGTGACCTGTAGTAAAAGTCATTTGACTTCATTCTGTTCTCAGTGATGAAAAATAAAGCCGTACAATGTAATATAATTGAGATGGAAAGATACTGTGTGGGTTTGTTTTTAAGCTGAGATAGTGAAAGTGTTTTAGGAGGGTAATTTCAGATATCTGAAAATGGCTTTCTTACTAGTAAAGAGTAAAATTAATGATATCAGAAATTAACATCAATTTTTTTTTTTTTTACTAGAAACAATTCAACTGCTGACATCAAGAATAGGCATTTGCACTAGTACCCATGTCATTACTGATATCAAAAATGATTTTTACTCGTAAGATTTGTATTTCTGATATGTTAACTAGTAAGAAATCAATTATTGATATCAACAATTGAATTTGAACTGTAGCCTACGGTGACTAGTAAAAACGCAATTACAGATATCAAGATTTATAGTTTTTACGAGTTGAAATTTAATTATTGATGATATAAGTGATGACGTCATTGTTGATATCAAAAATTGGTACTAGTAGGAAATCTAATTACTATTAAGAATTAGCATTTAGTGAAAATTGAATTGTTGATATTACAACTTTATATCCCGCGAAAGATTAAGTCTAAACGGCTTGCCATAGACTGTCACTTTCATTCAGTAACATAGGCTACCATTCAGCTACCATTTAAAGGTGTTTATTCTCCGACCTCTGCTGTTATTCCATATGTAGCAATAGCAATGTTCTTCAAGTGAGCGGACAGGCCATAAATAGTCTCTTAATCTGACTGTTGAAAAGATCACCACGTGAACTTTCCTTCTCATTCGTGTCTGGTTACCGTAGCGACGACCAAGCAAATCCGCGATTGGCTGCTCAGGCGTGACGTAGGATGCATTTAGGGAATTCCGTCAACTGGGCAAGTGGCACGTTTCAAAACGCCTCTCTCTCTCTCTCTCTCTCTCTCTCTCTCTCTCTCTCTCTCTCTCTCTCTCTCTCTCTCTCTCTCTCTCTCTCTCTCTCTCTCTCTCTCTCTCTCTCTCTCTCTCTCTCTCTCTCTCTCTCTCTCTCTCTCTCTCTCTCTCTCTCTCTCTCTCTCTCTCTCTCTCTCTCTCCTCTCTCTCTCTCTCTCTCTCTCTCTCTCTCTCTCTCTCTCTCTCTCTCTCTCTCTCTCTCTCCTCTCTCTCTCTCTCTCTCTCTCTCTCTCTCTCTCTCTCTCTCTCTCTCTCTCTCTCTCTCTCCTCTCTCTCTCTCTCTCTCTCTCTCTCTCTCTCTCTCTCTCTCTCTCTCTCTCTCTCTCTCTCTCTCTCTCTCTCTCTCTCTCTCTCTCTCTCTCTCTCTCTCTCTCTCTCTCTCTCTCTCTCTCTCTCTCTCTCTCTCTCTCTCTCTCTCTCTCTCTCTCTCTCTCTCTCTCTCTCTCTCTCTCTCTCTCTCTCTCTCTCTCTCTCTCTCTCTCTCTCTCTCCCTCCCTCCCTCCCTCCCTCCCTCCCTCCACCACCACACCTTTAAAAAAAACCTTTTGAACGCGTTGAAACTTTTACACCGGATCAGTGTTCATGCTGTGTGTGTTATTTTCCGAGAAGAAGATGTCTCATGTGCAGCAAGGGACCCAGAGAGCGTTGAATTTCTAAATAAATCATTTATAACCTGTGGGAACATCCTGAAGCTGAAAGGAAAGAGGGTGAAAATCCCGACGTGTTTTCTGTTTGAGATGTAAGTGAACTTTTTCCACACTCCAAAGGTGTGTATAAACTTTCAGAGACAGTTTTGTGTTGATTCTGCTCTAGAAAACACATTAACTAGTGGACAGTCAATGCTCATGTTCCTCTTTTAATGCTGTGCAATGTTTATTTGATTAGGTAGTTCTAATTGTCGATAAAGTGTCCCAATGGTGGCAGAGAACACACAGTTCCAGCAGCCCAGAACGGGAACAGACAGAAATAGTGGTGTGATGATTGAAATGATGATCACAAACTGTCAGACACTTAAAGTTCTTATAAGTTTAGTGTCACTGGATCAATACTGGCCACAATGGTGGTTGGCAGAGGACTGGCTCTTTTTTCAAATCTGTTTTCGGAATAGATTGAAATTGAAGCTATATGGGAATATAAACATGACCTATACACCTTATATAGGCCCTAAAATTGTTTACATGTTTTGTCCTACTAAGCTGATTGTTTATTTTTGTGTTAAAAGTGTAAACTCTCTTAAAATCTGGTCAATAGTATACATTTGTTATTATGGATGCAACAACATTTTGTCCGATACCGATATTTCTTGGTATTTGAAAGCCGATAACCATTATATTGGCCGATAAATGTAAATCCAAATTTCATTTTTGAGAGCCTGATTACAAAAATAAAAGTCTCACCATTAAAAGCCATGTCCCAAGCACACAATTATAATGTTCTCATTATAATTTTATGTGGTCTAGGCTGTATGACAGACTTGCGCTGCACATGTTGCACTTAACATGTATTTTCCTTTTTTGTGGTGATTCAAATCATATTTCAAGCAATTCAAACCATCATGGTGAACAGTGCACATCTAAAGTGTCTCAGCTGAAGGAAATAATCCATTATTTATTGGCTTTAATATATCAGCCGATACCAATATGGTGACCAATATATCATGCATCCCTATTTTTTATAGTTATTTTCACACATTTTAAAATAGAACAACAGACATGATAGATAAACCGACTAATTGATTTATTCTCAAAAGAATGCTTGTTCTGTCATATACTGTCATAAATGCTCTTAAAAGCTCATAATGCTCTCATAAAAGGAGCGCTAGAGTGGATTTTCAGTGAACAATGACTTACATTTCAATTTGTTCCTTACAACAAAACAATCATATGGTTTCTGAATACTTGGAATATAGCGCACAGAACATGTAGACTTGATGTTATAATTGTATGGTTTTGCTGTGCTTTATAAAGCTTGAAAGCCTCGCTTCATTATAATAGCAATATCAATTCTTTAAAATTGGGAAATAAAACTACAGGTTTGGTTGCTCATTTCTGTGTGAACTATCCCTATAAAATTTCATAATGTCCCTATTATTGTTGTTTACATTCATAGTCTACTATCACATTGGTGATTTTTTTTTAATCTATCACAGACTCTTTCTTGTATGGAGTGTAAATAATCAAACTATGTGGTTATCTTTCACTATCTGTCAGCCGCTGGTGACGTACACCAAGCAGACACAGAGTCACAGTGTTGCTGGATTTACCTTATCGTGTCTTATGCCCCTGATGGATCAGTGACAGGGTCAACACGCATGCGGCAAGCTCGAATATCCTCCGTCTCATATACACGAGCCCTTGAGGCCTCTCACAGGCGTCTTTAAATAGATAAGCACTTTAGATTTGTAGCCAAGGCCATAAAATTAGAGAAAGGTACGCGTCACCAAACTGATATTAGTCAACTGATTTAGACCTCCCCTCTCCTGCTGGTCATGAGCATGGATGGGAGCTTATCCCAAGTGCCTGAAAGTATTTAGCTGTTTTTTCTATTTGTGTTTGCTAGAGGTAGGTATGTTCCCAGATGCGCTGGAGGCCGCAGGACAGGTGGAGGGTTTGACACTGTCCCCTCCGCAGACTCTTCCAGACCCTGATGATGATGTGGAAATGGGCACTGAAATAAAAAGACGAGGCAGATATCGGCATAGCTTACAGATCCTGAAGCCCTTCCGGATCACACACAAGTAAGTTCTTCTGGTTATTGTTGTTATAACCATATAAAATAAATAGGTGGGCTGTTAACAAATGGGCTCCGACATTAAATCTTATTTTTCTAGGTCTAAATATTCCATACAATCCCTCAATTAATTTGAGATCATAAACACTGTATGTATAATACTTATAGGTGAATAATCGAATGCTGTTTAAAATAGTTCTTGCTGGAGTGCAGCATGCCACACTGCAGGGCAAGGTATTCATTTACTTTGACACATTGTTTCCAACAGTCAGATTCCCATATGCTGCATCCATACACGCAGACATATAACTCATTTAAAATGTGGAAGCTTCACTCGGTAAGATGTGATGGATAAATGAACATGGAAGAGCTTACACCTTTACATCAAAAGTGACTATACAAACATGTTTTTGGGGAGTCATTCAACATGTTTTAATTGGGTACAGTAATGTTTTTATATAGACTGGCTGTATAAAACTGTATAGCTTTTTTATATTATATTTTTGAAGTAACATGTAAGTTCATGAGTAGTCATTTGTGACAATATTACATCCCAATTAGATAGTGTCAATATATTTAATCATTATTTCTGATACTGTTTATTTTGATACTTATTTTGTATATCTAATTTCATGAGGACAGTCACAATTTTCCCAATAATATTTGACAATATTTGCATAGATATTTTTATGTTTATGTACAAGATTTGTGTTTTTTCTAAGGACAACAAAATTGCAACTACCAACAGGAGAATTTGATCTTTGTGAAATCTAACTTACATTTCATCCACATTTACATCCAAATAGTTAATCTACTTTGAACCCAAACCCCAAAATGAAGCTATGAGCTGCTTTTATCATCTGAATCAGTCACTTTAATTGAATAGAAAATGTTTGTGTGCATGTCTCTACATGTTTAACATGCATTAAAACTGACAGAATTGTTTTTTTTTAATATAGTAGTTCACTCCCGTATTTCATGTTGCTTCATAAAAAGCCTGTATTGTAAAAGCTTGTGTTGTTAAAATAAGTGGACCAACTTTATATTAAGTGTCTTTAACTACTCTGTACTAACATTTAAATTAACCATTTAATACAATGCACTTATTGTGTGCATATGTGTTTTTACACTGTACTTCTATTCTGCCTACATGTACACTACCGTTCATAAGTTTGGGGTCGGTAAGATTTTTTATGTTTTTAAAAGAAGTCTCTTCTGCTCACCAAGGCTGCATTTATTTGATTAAAAATACAAAACAAACCCAGTAATATTGTTAAATATTATTTCAATGTAAAACAGCTGTTTTCTATGTGAATATAATTTAAAATGTAATTTATTCCTGTGAATCAAAGCTGAATTTTCAGGATCATTACTCCAGTCTTCAGTGTCACATGATCCTTCAGAAATCACTCTAATATGATTTGATGCTCAAGAAACATTTATGATTATTATCACAGTTGACAAAAGTTGTGCTGCTTCATATTTTTGTGTAAACAGTGATTCATTTTTTTCAGGATTCTTTGAAAGTATTTTGTAAAATATTTTGCATTATTATAAATGTCTTTACTGTCACTTTATATCAATTTCATGCGTCCTTTCTGAAGAAAAGTATTAATTTCTTTAAAAAAAAAAAATTAAAAAAATTGACCCCAAACTTTTGAACGGTAGTGTAATTACATCTGTAATTAATTTCTGCAATTACATTGCCAACCCTTCCTCTACCCCTTAATTAACCCAAAAAGTTCAATTCTGTCATTGTTCCAAACCCATAAGACATTAGTCCATCTTCAAAACACAAGTGAAGATTTTTTTAATGAAATCTGAGAGCTTTCTGTCCCTCCATTGACAGCTAAGCAACTGACACTTTGACGCTTCAAAAAGTTTATACAGAGATCATAAAACTAATCCATATGTATGCGGTTTAGTTCTAATTTTCTGAAGAAACACGATCGCTTTACACTCACCTAAAGTATTATTAGGAACACCATACTAATACTGTGTTTGACCCCCTTTCGCCTTCAGAACTGCCTTAATTCTACGTGGCATTGATTCAACAAGGTGCTGAAAGCATTCTTTAGAAATGTTGGCCCATATTGATAGGATAGCATCTTGCAGTTGATGGAGATTTGTGGGATGCGCATCCAGGGCACGAAGCTCCCGTTCCACCACATCCCAAAGATGCTCTATTGGGTTGAGATCTGGTGACTGTGGGGGCCATTTTAGTACAGTGAACTCATTGTCATGTTCAAGAAACCAATTTAAAATGATTCGAGCTTTGTGACATGGTGCATTGTCCTGCTGGAAGTAGCTATCAGAGGATGGGTACATGGTGGCCATAAAGGGATGGACATGGTCAGAAACAATGCTCAGGTAAGCCGTAGCATTTAAACGATGCCCAATTGGCACTAAGGGGCCTAAAGTGTGCCAAGAAAACATCCCCCACACCGTTACACCACCACCACCAGCCTGCACAGTGGTAACAAGGCATGATGGATCCATGTTCTCATTCTGTTTACGCCAAATTCTGACCAGACTCATCGAGACTCATCAGACCAGGCAACATTTTTCCAGTCTTCAACTGTCCAATTTTGGTGTGCTCTTGGTGGTAGCCTCTTTTTTCTATTTGTGGTGGAGATGAGTGGTACCCGGTGGGGTCTTCTGCTGTTGTAGCCCATCCGCCTCAAGGTTGTCCGTGTTGTGGCTTCACAAATGCTTTGCTGCATACCTCGGTTGTAACGAGTGGTTATTTCAGTCAAAGTTGCTCTTCTATCAGCTTGAATCAGTCGGCCCATTCTCCTCTGACCTCTAGCATCAACAAGGCATTTTCACCCACAGGACTGCCGCATACTGGATGTTTTTCCCTTTTCACGCCATTCTTTGTAAACCCTAGAAATGGTTGTGCGCGAAAATCCCGGTAACTGAGCAGATTGTGAAATACTCAGATGGGCCCGTCTAGCACCAACAATCATGCCACGCTCAAAATTGCTTAAATCACCTTTCTTAGTTTTACGATCTTTTTATGAACTTTTTGAAGCATCAAAGTTGTGTAGCTGTCAATGGAGGTACAGAACGCTGTCAGATTTAATAAAAAAAATCTTCATTTGTGTTCCGAAGATGAACGAAAGTCTTATGGGTTTGGATCGACATTACTGTTTGTATTTAATGACAGAAATTTCATTTTTAGGTGAACTAACCCTTTAAACCTACCTAAACCACCAAACCTTTCCTAACCTTACCCCACCTCAAAAGCAGCAAAGGTGTTTTGCAATACAACATAAACACAGTAAGTACATTGTACATCAAAATTATTTTAAGTTAAAGACACATAATATAATGTGGGACCAAATAGGTTTATAGTGTATTTTCAACATGTTTTCTGGTACTACCTGTACCTACCTACGTGGAAAGTGTGAAAACTGTAACCAAAATAAACAGAGGCTACACACTGTAATGCTTTTGTGTGAGTTTGAAACCGGAATATGTTTGCTATGTTGCCATTTGAACTCAAGTGACAGTCAATGAAGTCTTGATAAGAATGCTCTTATCCTTTTCTCACAGACGGGTCAATTTTTTACATGCTGACTGATAAAGAGCCGCTGAACTTTTTCACTGCTCCCTAAGAGTTCTGAGAGGGACGTGCAAACTGCTGTTTAAACACAAGCGTGTGATTCATCTTCTATTTGCCCACATCGAGTAAAGATTTTCTCAGTCTTACTCTCGCGTTCAAGGTCACACCATTCTTAGACATAGCACATAGCGCCTAGATGACTGATATGAGCCAAACTGTTCTTTTTCACCCCCAGACATCAGCACCCTGTGGACAATGCAGGATTTTTCTCCTTCATGACCCTGCAATGGCTGTCCCCTCTGGCATGGAGTGCCCACAAAGCATCCTGTCTCAAAATGGAAGATGTGTGGGGTCTGTCTTGCCACGAGGCCTCAGAAACAAACTGTCAAAGGTGAGGTGCTGCAAGGTGGAAACTGTCTGATCCATTTTCAAGTTTCTGCGAGGTTCATTTACTGTGAGGTTGTGTTTGTCTGAATGCAAGTACCCTGAAGCCAAGCCCAAGTTAGGCATCTCTCGCGCTTGTTTTCCAATGCTGAAACTTGAACAAACAGAACTATTAGAAAACAACTTCTGAGCCAAGGTCTCACACAGGTAACGCCTTGATAACAAGAGGTTGGGTGTGGGAATCCCTCAAGTCATGGTGGGGAATGATTGATGCTCACCTCCTACACTCACACAGCCCAGAGAGTAATGGCAGGTGGGTGTTATTCATAGTAAGGATTAGACATCAGAGAGAGAGGGAGAGTTAGTCTGCACCTTTCCTGCAGAACGGTTATGTCATTAACACGTGTGATCGGCGCTCCTTGTCCCTTTCGACTAAGCTGGCTCATTTGCGAGAATCAGACGGGCTCAAAGGGTTTCTTGAGGACATGGGGACATGGAAAATTACCTTTAATCTGTAATTGCCTTTTCGCTTCACAGATCTGAGATTAATCCAAATTTGATGGATGAATTGGATCAGGCTTTGATAGCATAGGCTGTACTTTCTTTGATGCGATCAATGATCATATGTTAAATACAGGCTCATGTATTTGCCGTCCAAATGGCTTGACAGCTATGCCTCAGCAACTCTGTAACACAGTGTCAGTTTCAGTGTTTGACCTCATGGTCTGTTTCTCCCGTTACTGCATTCATGTCAGAGATAGCTGGGGCCGGTTTGTGGCATGTGTACATGTTTGTGTAAGATGTGCAGTGGATATTTTTCTGGGGTCTGCAACATAAAGTGTTATCTTCAAAACAGAAGGGTTCGGGGGCCTGCAAGGCTGTTGAAAATGTGAAAGAAGAAGAAGAAGAAAAGACAATTCACCAAGTGTTTTATCCTTGTGAGAGATAAAAGTTGTGAGTGGAATTTTTATATCAGTCCTTGAAAGGCAGCTGTAGGTCTATGGCATGGGAACTGAAAGCTCAAACTTTGGTCCTTCAGACCAGAAATATATGGTGTTGTTTAAATTTTGAGCTTAAATTACAGAAAGTGTTTAACATGTTAATACTGCACATTTATTCATTTAGGTATGAGATAAGGGATAATATTCAGTCAACTTGTCAGTATCCCCAAAAAAGGATCAGGACCCAAAAAAGGATCAGAGGGAGGGATCTCGTATCATTCTGAATGACATGAAATATGAGGCTAAATGTATTTGATTAAGTTAGAGATACAAGAGACATACAAGTAGTACAGCTATGTATGAAACTGGTTGCCAGGGACAAAAACCAATTATACAGTTCAGCATCATTATCCAAAAATATTGTAAAAAAAAAAAAAAAAAAAAAAATTGACCGATGTAACTTTAAAGCTGCAGTCTGTAACAGTTGGCGCTCTAGCGGTTAATAAACAGAACAGTTACGGCCTGCAGCTTTAATATTGGATGTTTAATTTAGATTTTGTCTAACAATTTAAAGTCGGGATAAAATGGAAGTTTTCTTCATCTTTTATTCTGTATTGTGACTTGTGTAACAAAAATGTTGTCTGTGTATTTGGTTCTATGCATTGGTTGTTGATTGGATTTTTAATTGTGGGTGTTAAGCGACTAAATGATTGGAGAAGTCCTGCATACAACACTGGAGATAAGTCTGTCGCTTTCAATGCCAAATCCAGTTATGACATTCTGATTAAGACATTATAAAATATATGCATGGATAATTGTACACAATAATATCATATTCATAAATAACATTTAGATGTTTCATTAAACAGTCCACTTACTTGCCATGAAGTTTAAAACACAATGTCTTTGCATGATTTAATGCATCATTCAGACTGGAGTGGCTGTGGCACGAGGAGCTCAAGCGGCGGGGGAAGGACGGGTCGTCTCTGTCCCGGGTTTTCTGGAGGTTCTGTCAGACCCGTGTGCTGGTGGCCATCTTCTCCCTGCTCATCACCATGGTGACTGGATTTGTTGGATCTGTGAGTTCTAGTTTTCCTCTTTTTTCTTCTGACAAAACTGACCCGCTGGGCCCAGTTGCATAAACACTGCCATTATGCTAAGACTGTCTTAAGAACTCGTATAACCTGGGGCCGATTGCATAACCATAGCCATTATGTTAAAACAGTGTCTTAAGTTCTTGCATGACCCACTAGCATTTAGTCAAGCGCATTCAGTCTTACTTTTCAGTATCAAATTAGGCCAATCTAAGTTTGTTTGTAACTGAGTTAAGATGAACTGTTGATGAAAATTGATGACTAATAAGTTAATTGATGACTAAATCTTCGCAGTTTATGCCACCAGCCCCAGGATTGGTGATCTTTGACCTGTTCCCCTATCCAGCCCCTAATGGTTGACCGTCGGCTTGGTGTGTCCTGGCCTTTACAGGGACAGTTCACCCATAAATGCTAAACAAATGTACAATGTTTAAGAATCTTGACAGACTTTGTTCATACCATAATTCATCGTGTCCACAGACCTACAAGATCCAAAAGGACAAAAAGCATTATATAAGTAGTCATTATGACTTGTGTGATATATTCCAAGTCTTCTTTTGTAATATTTTTGTGTGACACACTTCCTTTTGGGAGCGTTACAGTCAGCGATCTGAATTTGTGTTGAATAAAAAAAAAAAAAAATGTATGTAAAGATTCTTTTAGTGTGTGTCCCATGGAAGAAATCAAGTCGTACATGTTTGTAAACATAGCCTTCCTGCACACAGTTATGAACAGTTTTATATTCAGGGGATAAATTTGAGAGATTGTATTTGCAGCTCATGCTGACTTGAAATTAACTTTATAATGGAAAGCAAAGGTTTTTCACACCTTCTCTTACTTCAAACTAGTATTAATCCTGAGGATTGTGACGTGTGTCTGGATATTCCATGGTCCAGGGGGCATGTTATTCATATTATTCAAGTTATTGGCTGCTGCTTTATTTCTCTTGCCTAATGAGCTTAGATCTTTATTCAACAATAAGTGATTTAGAGTAAGGATTAAAAATTCTCAACAAAAAAAGCGCACATTTTTGATCTTATTAGTTTCACTATGAGGGGATTTATTTTGGTGTAGCTGGGAGTTTCTTACTGCGACACTGTTGAGAGCGCTGCTGTTAATTTTATTTCCCCACACAAGGCCGCACATGCCACTGACAGCACTCGCTTAATAGCATTATCAGGGATTACATGTTACAAAATAGCACACTTATTTCCTCGTGTTGATTTGTTTAGTGTTGCATGGACCAGCTATTGTCTCTGCAGCATGCTCATTTATTTGCAGGAAATTTTAATGCTCTTTTCATGTCAGAAATAAAATATTCCCTCACCAGTCCTGCCCAAATCTTTAAGTCAATACTCAAATAATATTATTATTTTTGGCTTATTTTGGGTTCTGTAGGATTTTTGAAAGAAGTCTATTTTGTGCACCAAGGCTACATTTATTTGATACAGTAAAAACAGTAATAATGTGAAATATTGTTAGAATTTAAAATAACTGTTTGGATATATTTTAAAATGTAATTTATTCCTGTGATGGTAAAGCTGAATTTTCAGCATGTTTACTCTAGCATTCAATGTCACATGATCGTTCAGAAATCATTCTAATATGATGATTGGCTGCTCAAGAAACATTTATTATTATTAATGTAAAAAAAAAGTTTTGCTGCTTAATATTTTTGTGAAAAGCATGATACATTTTTCATGTCACTTTGGATGAATGTAATGGGTCCTTACTGAATAGAAGTATTGTTTTTTTTTTTTTTTAAACTAACCCCAAACTTTTAAATGGTACTGTATTTGGTCAGAAGCCTAAAAACAATTTGAAAAGTGATTGGAAGATGATTAACTTTTTTTTTTTCTTCAGTTTTTTCAATTTTGTTATTTCTTTTATTATTATTATTAACTCCATTTTTGTGATATTCCCAAGCAGGTTCCAGGACCAGATCTGAATTATAATTAGAAAGAAAATATTTTGAGACAGTCAAAGAAAAAGACCTCAGTGTTTTCTTGTATTTTCCTTAATCAGTACAGACCCCAGCAGAATTCAGAGGATGCTTTGATACCATAAAACCTCAAAGCTCACCTCTGAAACCCTTCTCATGTAATTTTGATTTGGTCCAAATAATAAATACAAAAAACTCTGAAAAGTCTTTGTACACCTGTCACCTCCCTCAGCATCCTTGTTTTGCCATGTTATTCTCAGGCTCTGCTGGTCCGAGCCCTGCTCGAGTATTCTCAGTGCTCAGAGGTGAAGCTGCTGTACGGCCTGGCTTTGGTCGGGGGGATTTTCCTCATGGAACTGACACGCTCCTGGTCTCTGGCTTTAGTGTGGGCTGTCAACTACCGCACGGCCGCACGCCTCAGGGGAGCCGCGCTCACTTTTGCCTTCCAGAAGATCCTCCGACTACGCAGTACTAAAGACGTCAGCACGGGAGAGGTGAACTGTGTGTTAATTCTCTTATAATAAATACTAAACTATTCATTAGGAACAGCACTTTTGTAAACAAGATTCTCCATTAACAATTTCAACATTGAGAGAACAGCTTCTCAGGTTATGCCTTGTTTACTCCAATGTAAAGGAAAAATAACATCTGAGAGGCTTCACGGAAGGGTTAAGGTCATCTATGTAGTTTTAGCCCACTTTTCATGGCTCATCGTGTGTCATTTTAGCCCTTTAAATCTGAATTGGGTTTTTGTTGTTTTTGTTGTGAGGTCTTAGTGCTATATAGCATGGCGGCCCGTGATATGTTTTAGTTTTGAATGACTCATACTGTTACTCTTTCAGCTGGTAAACATTTGCTCCAGTGATGGACAGCGTCTGTATGAGGCGGTCTCAGTGGGCTGTCTGCTGGCCGGAGGGCCTCTTGTTGGAATTCTGGGTCTGTCATACACCACCTATTTCTTAGGACCAACTGCACTCGTGGGATCAGCCATTTTTGTCATCTTCTATCCCACCATGGTAAGATAAGCACATCTAATGTCTTTGGTAATGACATGAATGTATGTACTGCCTTTAGGATAAGTTAACACACACTGCAGCTGAATATGGCCCAAATCACATTTTTGTTCCTTTTCCTCACATGTGACACAGGTTTTCTTAGAGGACAGTTTCAACAGGAAACAAAATTAAGCATGTAAATGCTTGAATCAGCTGTCAGCCTCAATATATTTAAACAGGTGATATCATTTATGACTTCTTCTAGCTGCTCTCTCAACCCATTACCAACTAAATTTCTTAAAACAGTTATGAACTGCTTGTTACCAAACATCCTGAATATTGTTAATCAGTCCCTACAGCAAGTAATTTTTCTGAATTTTTTTAAAACTGCAATTGTTTGGCCCCTGCTGTAGTTACTGTGCTCTACAGTAGTTACTGTAACTACAGACCAATCTCTAATCTTCCATTTATTGGTAAGATAATTGAAAAGTGTCTAAACGGCAGTAAACTTCCAGGCTAACCACAGCACAGAAACAGCCTTGATTAAGATTTTAAATGATGTGCAGGTTATTTGGGACTATTTCTTTTAGATCTGAGTGCTGCTTTTGTCACAGTTGATCATGAGATTCTACACCCCTGACTAAAGAACTGGGTCGTGTCTTAGAATGGTTCAGATCCTACTTAAGCAGCAAGAAATACTATGTTGCACTGGGAACCTACACCTCCAGGCGTTACGTCATATTGTGGTGTACCTCAAGGTTCAATTTTGGGTCCTCTATTATTTATCCTACGCATGCTTCTTTTAGCTGGTGTAATTACTCAGGTAATTAATCAGACAGTTTTTGGGTTACCGAAGAGCTCTATTACATTTTTACAAAGAGTTCAGAATGCAGCTACACGAATGCTATCTCGCTCTAAAATGAGAAATCACATTACTCCAAAACTCAGATCTCTTCGCTGCCTATAAACAGATCCTCTTATTAGATTTTAAATGTCTTTATGGTACTGCCCTAATATACCTTTCTAATTTGTTGAATAAATATACTCCCATCAACATCCAGTGGTAACTTGTTTGTTGTACCAAAAACACGGCTAAAAAATGTATAGTCAAGTCAGAATCAAACTCATAAATTGAATAACTTGCATTACGCATATTGTGCATGTGTTTAACATATTACAAACAAATCTATCTATGTGGCGGCACGGGGGCTCAGTGGCACTGTCGCCTCACAGCAAGAAGGTCCCTGATTCGAGGAGTCATTTCTGTGTGGAGTTTGTATGGATCATATATAGATTATATATAACCCTGCATAAACCATCCATACAAGCTAAAAATTGCCTTAAACTTTAAGACTGGAGGTCAAAAGGTCTTCTCATGTAATAACAAAATATGAAGTCAGATTAAATTACATTATAAAATATGGTGATGTTATGATGAGCATGCCAGGGAAAAGGGTTTCATGCATGCATCCAGCAGTTTAGATGTCATTTGAGCCACATTAAAAGGTCACAAAAATGTATTTGAGCAGAAAATCTGAACATTCTGTCATTTTTGTGCAGTACATTAATAGTTTACTCAGGGTATTTCCCTTTGAGTCAGGACACACTGTAACCTTGTGACTGGCTGTACAGGTTGTTCTTCACTTAATTATTTCCCACAGATGCTGGCTTCCCGCATGACAGCGTATTTCCGTAAGAAGTGTGTGGGGGTTACGGACCAGCGCGTCCGACTGATGAATGAGATCCTGGGTTGTATTAAGTTCATTAAGATGTACTGCTGGGAGATGGCATTTTCCCACAATATTCAAAGTAAGACAGCACTCAACTACACCCACCCAAACAGTAGCACTGACTCAGTCACCATCATTATATGCTCACTTCCTGTTTCTCTGAGCCCTTGGATGTCATAGTCTCCATGGAAATCAAAGGATCATCTCTGTGTTTTTACACTGCTTTCAAAGGAACATTCTCAAGTTTCCTAATCCACTGTCTTGGCTCTGTCCTTCCTCGGTCCTCAGTCACTGAAATGTCCTGAGAGTCCCTGAGCTTCAAGATTAACTTACAAAGCGTTTAACGCTCTTTATTCCATGATGTCTTTGGAGTGGTTTGACTTTGTTGAATGTTAGGTAATAACGATTTGGGTGACGTGGATATATACTATCATTCAAAAGTTTGGGGTCAGCAAGGATGCATTGATCAAAAATGTATCAAAAATTACAGTAAAGACATTTATTATGTTTCAAATAAATGCTGTTCTTTTGAACTTTCTATTTTTCAAAGAATCCTGAAAAAAAACTTCTATGGTCTTCACAAAAATATTCAGCAGCACAACCGTTTTCAACATTGATTATAATAAGAAATGTTTCTTGTGCAGCAAATCTGTATATTATTATTATTTCTGAAGATCATGTGACACTGAAGACTGGAGTAATGATGCTGAAAATTTTGATTTACATCACATGAATAAATTGCATTTTAAAATGTATGAAAATAGAAAACAGTTCTTTAAAATTGCAATAATATTTCACAATATTAATGTTTATACTGTATTTTTGAACAAATAAATGCAGCCTTGGTGAGCAGAAGATACTTCTTACAAAAACACTTTGTAACCCTTTAAACATTTTTGAATCATTGAAACATAGGAAAAAATATATCAAGCAATCGCAGGTGTAGTTCATAACATAAACCAAGTATGAATTGTCTTTATTGTAAACAGTATATTTATTCATACAGTTTTCATTTATAACCTCTTTCTGTAAAATGTTTTGCTTAAAAAGTGTGCTTGTACTATCCTTGAAAGAAATGACATTCAGAGATTTTAAGTTGTGCCCTAAATGTTCAAAAACTCTCTGTATATGTAGGCAATGGATCTTTTAAACCTTTAAACTGGGACGTACTGCTTCAGTAATCCATTTTCACATAAGATATTGCCTGTTATGTAGCTGAGCAGAAATGAAGGATGCATGGCCTTCTCTCTTAAATTGTAACTTTTTTTGAATTTTTTGCACAAACTGCATAGATTAACATCTTCTATATCTGAATTATGGAGATCTAGCAATGTTTTCAGAGATTACGTTCAGTGCTTCTGGTTGTTTAGACCAGCAGCAAAACACTTTGGCCATGAGCCAGAGAGCGGCACGGAATGAATGTGCCAGCTTCCAGGCAGTCGGGAGACAAATATTAGTGCAGCAGAAGGAGGGTGAAATGGGGCACTTGGACACCATCCAATGCCTCATCATTCCCATCTATTGCAACATCCCATTTATGATTATGATCTGTCTTCCGTTACAGTCACACTTCTCAGTGTTGCCCCCGGAGTGGACATTGTGTGGCTCCTGTAAATTAGAAACTACATTGTAGGATGGAAACACAATAGGGCTACATTCACACAGTAGGTTTCACTAAATATGGTTCTGTTCATACACAGTTCAGTTTCAAGAGAGAATAACAAATGCATTATATAACCAAACTGACTCCCTTAAGGCCGGTTCAATGCGTTTCTGCTGTTAAAAAGACAAGATGTAGGTCAGAGGAACTAAAAAAGTGCAAGGTCTAGAGACGCATTTTTAAAAAGTTTAACTTCTTTTAACATGAATGCAGTGTTTTTAAAATGCCGTTTCATGCTAGAGACGCGAGCGCTACGGTTAAAGGTGCAGTAAGCGATTTATGAGAATCATTGTTGAACACTGTTAAAATTTGAAATCAACCCAAACAAACACACCCCTCTTTTCAATGAGAAAGTGGATGTCTCTTTATCATAGCTGAAGCAAAAGCAAAATAAAGCTTTTGCAAAAAAATTCAGTGAACATGATAAACGAATGATAGGAGGAACAAAAAGTCTTAATTCAAATCTCTCCTCACTCATCATAATTTGATTGGCTGATTGTTCACTGGCTACAAGTGTTTTGGTGCTCTGTCCAATCCACTTTCAACAGTGTTTCTCAGAAATCGCTCACTGCACCTTTAAAGATGCCGTCTAGCATGTTTACATTGAAAAACAACGGAAAAGCAGAGCAGTGGAATGGAAAAACACTTTCTGTGTGATCGGATGCTTAAGTCTTCAGGAGTCACAGCTACATTTTAAAGTGCCCCTATTATGCTATTTTAAAGTTTCCTAATGTTGTTTTGGAGTCTCCTACTACAGGTTTACATGCATTAAAGGTAAAAAAATAAAAATAATAATAATTTCTCATAATATACATTTGCACATCACCACATTTTCAATGATTCTCAAACGACTCGTCAGATGAATCAATAGCTCTAAATCCCTCCTTTCTGCAAGCTACTCTGCTCTGATTGGCTAGAATGCTCAGTCTGTTGTGATTGGTTTACCGCGTACAGCGCGCATGTCGAAAAACAAAAACGCCAATTGCCATTACAATGTCAGCTCTGCTTGTCCTGAGGCTTCCTACACCGTAAATTAAACTCAGTAACGAACAATGACGTCGATTTTACCACATTAAAGGGACTATGTGTAGTTTTTTAGGTATTTTATTATCTAAAATCAATATTTTTATTCATAAATATGTCCTCAATGGTGTACAAATACCTCTGCCAATTATCTGACTAATCCTCGTAAACGAAGAATTTATTATCTTTATATACATGGGACGGGTAAGTCCATGGAGACTGCCATGTATTTCCACCATCTTGAAAAACTATAATAGCAGAGAGGGTCAAAAGGTACTAGGCCAATGCGTTTTCGTTCAGAGCCAGTGTCACGTAACTGAAAGCAGCAGAATTGAGGTGCAGAGCAGTGAGAGGCGCTTGTCACTGCCCCGGCAAGTTTGAAAGTCTGCATTGCTTCTCTTCTGTGCCTTTGGAAACTTTCAATTCTATAAAGATCGTCTCTTGTAGTTGCCGGGCATCTTTGTCGTCGTGGTATTGACTCTCTACCTCTTCCTCGTCGTCCACCTCCTCGCCTAGACGACAGCGCCGGATGATTCTGTCAGCATTAAAGACTTTTAAAATAATTTAACTCACTTTCTTGTTTGAATGCCTTCTGTTTGTGATCCGATGTGGATTCTGATCACCGTAAAGGTAGAAATATTTATACGCGATGCAAAAGACTGCACGCTAACCATTAACCATAGTAAACATAGTAAACGCTTGAAGATACGCATGGTAAAAAAACCATGCTGAACGTTTGAAGAAATCAGACCAATCATAAAGGCTATCACAATCATGTTTTTATTTTATCTGTCAGACAGCCTACGTCTCGTCTCTTTATACCGGACTATCCTAAAATAACGCAACTTTTTTTTTCCGGGAGCTTCCTCTTTTTCTCTGACTGAAAATATCTGTAGCCTACTGGGAGTCGAGAGAGTGCTAAGTTAAAGCTCCTCAGGTCGTATTATTGGTGGCATATATTTGTAGAAATGATCATTCTGGGATATATGTCCTGTAACTACCAAATAAACAGAAACAGACGCGACTGAAGAAGTAAGTGTGTCCTCTTTCTTTTGTGAAACCTAACGGTAATTTATTTCTGTGTGACTAATGTGCAATTTTGACATACATTAATTCATGATCAATGTATCACTTTTTATTGTAGACCTGTGGTAAAACATCGATGCTTGGGTTTTAAATATTCAAGTAAACAACAAAAATGCCAGCAAACGGTCGCTTTTATCATGTTTGTTTTGCAATGCACGCTGTTTCCAGTGATTTCTTTCTGATTAGTTTTTCTGATAAAACTTCCATTTGTTGGTGAAATGATGGGTGAGTGTGACGTTGTTCCAGAGAGGCGTGTTACGGGCCTGTTTTAGTGAAGCACTGTGGAGCTTCTGGCCCGACAGTGGAAAATATTGGTGCTATTAGCCCGGCACGGCCCGTTTAAAGCCCTGGCTCGCACTGACCCGACAGTGGAAACACGGCTACTGATCCACTGCCTCTCTGTCCTCTCCCTCTTCCTCTTCCTCTACCTACTGTTGAATCATCTGATGATGATGATATCTAATCTAACAATGCACGTACTTCAGAAAATATAAAGAATAAAGAAGGCATAAATACTAATTACAATAGTTAATGTTTTTCACAGTCAGTAATTCATACTGTAACATTAGTTTGTTCGTTGTCAAGTTGCAGTTTGTTTGAAATAACAAACCTGTTCACCCAAAGGAAAACTCTACGAAGTGCTATTAGAAGACATCCTGTCATAGCTTTTTGGTACATAACGGCTACCGTCGATGCAACACGCGTTTGAAAAAGCGAGGCGCTGAAGAGCACAATTCGTTTGAATGCAAAATACAATTTCACCGCTAGATGGGAGTAATTCCTACACAATGTCCCTTTAATCCGAGTGCGAGTCCAATGATGAAACATTGGAAGAACTAGTCATTCAACCCGAACCTCGAGCAGGACGTTTCTCAATGATGCATTACTCAGTTTGAGGTACATTATGAGATATTGCAACTGTAATTCCTCACCATCAGCATTAACAAGTACATGTCCATCAACAAACCGATTATTTTACTTATACTTTTTTTATTTGCCGAGTAAATTTTTGCGGTGATCATGTGGAAACTGTATCAATAACAGTGAACACATTAGCTGAGCTCTAGCGTGAATGACTGATGTAACATAAACGTTGGTAAAACAAATCTTGCTCCATGCTTAATCTTTCCTCAAAGTAGTGAGAGCGACAGGCAATCTGCATTAATAGACAGTTTTAGGTAATAATGGCCCTCAACTGATTAGCAGAAGTATTTCAGTAAGACAGTAATAATGTGAGTTAACCAGTTAGCAAGAGACCTACACAATATAAAACTCAAAACTAAGGATTTTGAACACCATCTTTCAAGAGCAAGCGGTTTGCAAATCCTGCATTGAACTCCGAGATTTGAGAAGCAGTCGTCAGTAAAATAAAGGGAACACAGCAAAAGTTTAGGATTATAACTTACTGCTGTGGTATTGAATGAATTTTAACCACTGATTCTTTACATGCTCGTCCTTGGGCAGTGAAGAAAAACTGGCTTTACCACATTGTAGAGCACAGCGTCTTCTCAATATGATGCTAACCGGTATTCACAGGAATCAGCTGTCGGTTTGAGGTTCAAGGTTTCCCTGGTGTCTTCACACGCATTAAGTGGGTCGGGCAATATGCTAATGTTTCGTCTTAACGTCACAACGGAAACGGCTTATGACTCGTTTGAAAAACAATTGATTTCATTGACTCAGAGTCGACTCTTACTTTTGAAAGACAATAACTTTATATACGGTCCACTTTCAGATTTAAAACTTTGCAGGATGTTTTCATTCACTAAGACTAGAGCTATGTTACACAGTACATGAAAGGTCATTTTCAAAAATCCATAATGGGGCACTTTAAAAGCGTAATTTTTAAAAATGTAAATTTAGATGTCGGTTATATCATTGAGGCATTTGGCATACAGTTAAAAAAAACAATTCATCAATGAAATGTTTTACAATTTTTCACTGAATTTGTTATTTTGTTGATAAAACGGAAATGTTTTGGACTGAAATAAGTCCATTTATTTGTATTAATTGTGTATAATTCTTAATGTTTTTTTTGTATTATTATTATTATATAATACATTTTCCTGTCACACAATAAGGTATTGTCTCGCCATAAATTGACAAAACAAGATGAAGACTTGTCTAAGCAGTTTATGCAACTGAGCCCAGGGCAGTTTGATAGCCACATCTGTTAGTAGTACAGTTGTCAATCCCAACCCCTGACAGAAAACTGTTCTCTTGCTTCTTTGACGACTCCTCTGTTTGTGTCTCAAGAGGTCCGATCAGAGGAGAGGAGGATACTGGAGTGGGCAGGCTGTGTTCAGAGCCTGACGGTGGGCGTAGCTCCAGTCGTGGTGGTGATAGCCAGTGTGTGCACATTCACTCTTCACATGGCTCTGGGTTATGATCTTACGGCAGCACAGGTTAAGCCATATTTCTGCTTTTCGCTTTCTATCCGAGGCTCCTGAACAACAGCGAACTTGAACTCACAGAGACCTGTTTTCTTTTCTGTCACAACGCGCAGGCCTTCACCGTTGTTGCTGTTTTCAACTCCATGACCTTTGCTCTAAAGGTCACGCCCTTGGCAGTGCGTGCTTTATCCGAGGGCTCCGTGGCTGTGAAACGATTTCAGGTCAAAAACACATCCACATCCACATAAGAACCAGAAATTACTGATCTGCCATTATTTACTCGCCCTCATGTTTTTCCAAACATGGAGTACTTTCAGTCGAACAGAAAAGAGACATTTCGAAGAACGTCCAGATGGCTCTTCTCCAGTACAATGAAATGAATTACATTACATTATACCTCCCCCCCAATTTAAAACTACAGAGCTTTGATCATAAAACCAAGCAATTAAATATTATTGGGAGATACAGATTGAAAACGTTTATATGCATTTCATGTAAGTAGTCTGCTTTACTGTTATAAACATCTTATTGATCTACATTACAAGCTATCAGAATATATTTTTGCTCAGTTTGGGTCTCTGAATAAAACTGAGGTGGTTTTTTATCCTCCTTGAGAATGAGCTCCATATTCTCATATATCATACTATATAGGCATACAAGCCTGATGTATCAAATATGATAATAAAAAAAACATATACAAACTTTTTCAAAAAAGTAAAAAAAAAAAGTTCAGTGAACTGTTCCCTTTCAAAAGTATTTATTTAATACGTCAAGCTTAACAAATCACCTCTGCTGTAGTTCTCAAACCTCTAAATAATGCTCAAATGCACTTTAAATTGTCGCACGTGACTACTTGTATGCTATTTTTGTGAGCTCTATTCACTCTCATGGAAAAGCAGACTGGACATTCTGCAGTATTTCTACTTTTGTGTTTGCAGAATTTCATGTTCAAACAACACGATGGAGAGTAAATAATGACAGAATTTGGTAACACTTTAGTTTAGGGTCCAATTCTCACTATTAACTAGTTTCTTTTTAGCATGCATATTACCAGGATATTGGCTGTTTATTAGGCTAGTATTCATAAAGCACATATTAATGCCTTATTCTGCATGACCAGATTCTACATCTCTAAATCATACCCAATACCTATTAACAACTACCTTACTAACTATTAATAAGCAGTAATTAGAAGTTTACTGAGGCAAAAGTCGTAGTTAATAGTTAGTTAATAGTGAGAATTGGACCCTAATCTAAAGTGTGACCCAGAAAGTTTTGTTTACCAAACAAGTTTGATGTTCCCGGTGTTAATGCCTCCACTTTTGCCCACAGAAGCTCTTCATGATGGAGGATAGGGAGCTGATCTCGGTCAAAACAGAAGATCCCTGTAATGCGGTGGAGTTTAAAGATGCCACACTGGCCTGGGAGAAGACCTGCGGCTCACAGGGGAAAAAGAGCCGAGTTCAGCAGAAAAGAGGAGGCATGAGGAGGCTTTTGAGGAGGGAGAAACTGACCTTGTACATCAGCACAGAGGAGAGTAAAGGAAAGAGCGAGGAACCCAACGCAGAGCACCTTCTCACACACATGGAGCAGGAGAGCCCGCAGAGCACCATCTCCTCATCCCAGAGCATCCGACCGCCGCTGCACAAAACCCTGCACCGCATAGACCTGAGCATCCGCAAGGTAGTGTCATAGGTCATCGGCACGTTTTTTACCGTTCCATGTGCAGTTATACCTTCATTAAGCTTTTCATGGGCGGCTCAAACCTTGCCTGCATGAAAACTGAATAGAGGGCTCCTGTAGTTTTTCAAAACTTGAATTAAACTCACTCTATTTTCACATAATTTTGACGTGATTTGACGGCCTGCTTTCTGCGCTGTGCACCCAGGGCTCACTGGTGGGGGTTTGTGGTGGAGTCGGCAGTGGAAAGAGCTCACTGTTGTCTGCTCTCCTGGGACAGGTGAGAAATTACATGCACTACCATTCAAAAGTTTGGGGTCAGATTTTTTTTTGTTGATTTTTTTTTTTTTTTTTTTAAATGAATACTTTTATTCAGTAAGGATGCATTAAATTGATCAAAATAGTCAGTAATGACATTTAAGATGTTACAAGATTAAAATAAATGCTGTTATTTTAAACTTTGAAAGAGACCTGCAATTTAAAGTTCTTTCTTTGGAGTTTGACAGCTGTTGTTTTACAGAAAAAAGAAGCATTTCACCTTATGAGTTCTACTGAGAAAATAACAGCATATGGGTTTGGCAACGAATTAGAGTAAATAATGAAAACCGTTTATTTTAACTACCCCTTTAACCATCATCAACCAGCCTGGACATAGACCAGCTGGTCTTCTCAGCAGGGTGAAAGCAGATGTATAGGTTTGATTCTTCGCCTTCTGTCTAGATGACCCTTCTTGGCGGCTCAGTAGCTGTAAATGGAGGGTTCGCATATGTTGCTCAACAGGCTTGGATCCTCAACGATTCCCTCAGGGAGAACATCCTGTTTGGAAAACAATATGTTGACGAAAAGTAAGGAGCTTTATCCATGCATATGTAAGTTGTGCATACAAATGACTTGGGCCTATCTTCTAAAATTAAACAAGTGTTGTGCTCATCTCTCACCAGGTACAATGCTGTTCTGGAGGCATGCTGTTTATTCCCTGATATTACTGAGCTACCATATGGCGATATGACTGAGGTATAATGCTCCTAATATAATCTCTGTCCTCAACAAACACAATCAAAGTACAAGGTCGTACAAATCTCACTTGTATGATATCCATATTACTTTTTCAATTGTAAATAGCCTTGGAAAAATGGTGTATAATCATGACTGTGGCTGTAACTGAATTATCTGCTGTAGATAGGAGAGAGAGGAGCCAACCTGAGCGGCGGCCAGCGGCAGAGAGTGAGTCTGGCACGTGCGCTGTACAGCGAGAGACCCATCCTTCTGCTCGATGACCCCCTCAGCGCCGTAGACACTCGTGTGGGCTCACACCTATTCCACAGCGCCATCCGCCCCGCTGCCAAGGGCAGGACTGTCATCTTCGTCACGCACCAACTGCAGGCAAGAGGCATATGAATGCACGTGAATGAATGTACAGCGAGAGTCAAGAGCATAGACATATCGTAGACTGGGACAGGTGGCATCGAACTTGTCCACCAAGTTCCACTGAGAATATATATACGTTTTTGAATCGAATATGGTTCGTATTAGAGGCAGTGCTTTATTGTGAAAGCCGTTAGGCAATCCTTTCAGCCATTACTATACTTATAATACAGCATGGCTTATACCTTTTTCCTCTTATTAAATATTTATTTAAGCCGATACCAATAAGCCATTTCATATGAAAACAATTTTTGTAATAATTATATATGCTTTAGTTTTATTTTAGTTGAACAAAATTTTAGTTTGTTAATAATTTGTTATTTGGTAATTTTACATGCCCTTGTGATAAAAAAAAATCATATTTAGCTTTTAGTAGCATTTTTATTTCAGTTTAAGTTTGAATCATTTTAGTACTTAGTCTTAAACTTATTTTATTTCAGTTAGTTTTCAAGGCAACATTTCAGGATTTTTCTTTAAGTTAAATTTTAAAAAAAAGTGTAAGTTAATGTTTTATTCTATTTCAGCTTTATTTCAAATAACAAATACGAGTATTTTAATCATTTCAGTTAACAATAACACTGCCGCTAACTGATAAATGGCATATATTTAAATTCTGTTTGTCTAAATAAAATGTAAAAAAAAAAATTAAACACTAAAAATTAAAATGAAACATTTTAAATGCTATAACATTATAATGTGCATTATAAAAAATGGATATTTGTTTTGAGATTTGCTATAAATTACTAGCCCGACATTCCGGCTGGCATCCAGGCTAATAAATTACTATAAATTAGTTTTAATTGAGATTCAAATTCAACTATAAATCCAATATGACTGTTACTAATGCATAAAAAAATGTCTAATATTAGATGATAACTGATTATATCCATATGTCATCCCTATTAAAAATATTAAAGACATAAAGATTTCCCTCAACACATTATTTTATTTTATATCATTATTATTTTGTTATTTTTCTTTTTTCTTTAATGTCTTCTACTCTATGATATTATTATTTAGGTTAATGTAACATAAGGTCTCCTTACTCTGTTTTATGACACTCTGTCTTTTCCCCCGGGTCTGTTTACTCTACAGTACTTGCCAGAGTGTGATGAGTTGGTGTTAATGAAGGACGGCCAGATAGCAGAGCACGGCACACACACCCAGCTGATGGAGAAAGGCCGAGACTACGCTGCCCTTTTCAACAGCGTGCAGCAAGAGGTGCGATATGCCGCCCGCTGCAGCTGTGCCCTATGGGAAAACACCAGGGTCACACTCTCACAAAACATCCTACATCACCCACTGCAAAATTCATGAACCACGGGCTGCAGAGCTGCTGGGTTTGAAATGTTAATTTACGCTGTGCTTTTGTAATTTATAAGTTAATTGATCTGTGGGAGTAACAGCCGAGGGACATTGTCACTGATATCTGTATTAATGACCCAACAGCCGTTGTTCTGGCTCATTCAGTTGCAGGTTGCTCTTTACCAGGTCTCGCTCTTTCTCTTTTTCTGTTCATCTTTCATCCAGAACCTGGTTAGGAAGAACCTGAAAAACAAGCAGAGGGCAGAGGAGGAGAGCAGCCCACGGTCCCTTCATGTCAATGATGCAGCCAAGCCGCACGCTGAGAGCAATAAAGGAGGTGAGGGTGTTCAATCCAGCACTTCCGAGCTGGGTTTGTTTTGAATCTACATTTCATTTCATGTTGTGACACCGTTAACCCATTACCAGTACAAAAAAGTAACAAGAAATTACTAAGTAACTAATAAAATTAGTCAAACGTTGAAAATGGCAAAAACTGTATATGCAGATTTATTAATGTATACAATATTTATGTGAATATAAATGTGTATATGAATATTATTTGTTGATCATTAAAAATGTACTTTAAATAGGCAGTTAACAAAAATACATTAACATAACATGACCATGACATAAGCTGAATAGACAAAAATGTGACAAAATGTTTACAACGGTACACTAAAACCGATCCCTGTTCACACAGATCTGTGCAAATAACTAAAAAGGCTGTATTATGCATGCCAGGCCAGTAGTTGTCGATGTCACTTTGTCAAGAAACACCCCGTGAACACGTAATACACGTACGCATGACGTCACCCGTTTTTACAAATTCACATTTTTGTTGTTTACACGATCAATAAACCTTGCACTATGAAACCCATTTTGAAATCTTGGGTTTTCAGGCCATCAAAACGCAATTGTCGAGCAAATGAATGTTCAAACCGTATAAAATTTTCAGTTGAAAACGGTGTCGCGTAAACACACCCTTAGTCGCAAAGAATTAATTTTAGTCCTTCGAGAGAAAACACAGACACTCAAACTTTTAAAACAAATGTAGGTCTCTGCCTCATGCAGAAACTCACAACTCGCTCACATTCGCTGATCTGAAATGATGCAAACACAAGCCTAGTTGATACAAAAATCCTATGACTGTTATACTAAATATAAACCACCCAGCAAATAAATTGATCTTTTGCAGTTTGTTCAGATGTTTGGCTAGCCAAGGTGTGACCTATCTAGCGGTCGTGGCCAATAGCAGTTGAGAAGCGCTGGTTTAATCTGAGAACGAGAGTCTGAGTTTAGCTGAGCTAATATTGGTGGATGAGTCACACTTCTTTGTTGTTCTTCTCTGTCTCTTTCTGTTGTTTGATGTGCACCTCACAGAGCAGCTCATGCAGGCGGAGGAAAAGGGGACCGGGGCCGTGGCCTGGCCCGTGTATGCTGCTTACATCAAGGCTGCCGGAGGCCCTCTGGCCTTCATTGTGAACATCCTCCTCTTCCTCTTCACCACAGGCAGTATCGCCTTCAGCAACTGGTGGCTGAGTCACTGGATCAGGCAGGGCAGCGGGGTAAAGCAATCTCACTGCTTTGACTTTTTGCCATTTAAAGGGATAGTTCAGCCAACAATAAGAACTCTGTCATCAGTTACTCTCCTGTATCTGTGGAAAACAAAATGAGAACTTCTGATCAGTGTGAATGAATTAACCAACCAACTCACTGGAAAGATCTGACTCAAAAGAATAATTAGTTTCCTTGGTTTGTACTTCACATTCTTCAGAGTTTCATGGAAGAAAGTAAGTCGTTACAGGTTTAGAAACAACATAATGGTGAAACAATGATGACAATTTTCATTTTTGGGTGAATTATTCCTTTAAGTCAAGGCAATGCCAGCTTGAATCACCGACTTTTGGTGCTCAGCTGAAATGAACATCAATCCCGAAACTAATTAGAAGTGCCAGACTCCACACGATTTACTCAGAGGGACAATCACGGCAACAGATGTTGCAGTTAACTCGCATTCTGTAAAATAATTGAGACTGGGACTGGTGTACACAGTTCAGCTGGTATGTTGGGAATCTCTAGGGAAGGATCATGTTTCTGAGGTAATGTTGGTTTGTCCCTGCAGAATTCCTCGCTGCTGCAGGGGAACGAGACCGCCGAGAGCGATAGCATGCGGCTGAATCCACACATACAGTACTACTCCAGGGTGTACATCTTATCCATGGGGGCGGCACTCTTGCTGAAGACCGTGCGAGGGCTGGTGTTCGTCAAGGTAATCTGGAGTTTATTGTCAGCGAAGTTAGCGCACAAGATTCCTCTGTTCAGGCTTCCTGCTGAATTTTTCATCAAACGCTTGGGTCCTTAGGCAGATTCATTTCCTCTTTGCTCATGTACTATTCATCACTGCCTGAATCTACCTGAGAGTACCTGGTTAATCTGTCATGGGGGCATCGCAATTAATGCCTTTTTCCCACAGTGAAACCGATATGTTATTGATATGGTATAGTTTCAGTTTAATTTTCACACTAAATCCTTGCTCTGCAATCCATGACATTGGCAAGTGTCCACTTTTTTCTCTTTCTCATCCTTTTTGTCTCTTCATTTTTTCTGCCGTTTAATTGAAATTGCCTGCAGGCTAAATCCATTTATCTGTCCAGTGTCTTGACTTTGAGCTGGAGGGGTTGTGTATGCGTGTCCCATCAGGACCCTGTGCCCCCTTCTCCATTAAGCAGACCCGACAGCACATTAGAGAGGTTACGTGTCTGTGTAATTGTGTGCCACTTGTATTCACTAATTCCTCAATGATGGCTAATCTCTTTTACCCGAAGGTAACATAGCAAATTTGGGAACTTTACATATTCTATTAATGGTATGAATTTGTCTCCTTGTGCCAGAAACCATCAAATCCAAATGTACTCCCATAAGCATAACATGAGGAATTTTGTTATGAATGCATTCATGTGAGAATATCTGTACTTATGCAGCCATGTTTATGTGTGCTGCGGTTCTATCTCAGGGCAGTGATGACGTTCATCACTTACTACGCCTCATTTGTGTGTTAGATTGTGTAAAGTGCTGGGGGTAACATGACTACACTGGATATGATCTGTGGAATGTGCCAAAACAAGACCGCTTTTATTATAATTAAAGAAGCTGTTTTCATGAGAAGTGCCCTTTGCGGTGCGGCATGTCTCAGTGTGCCCTACGGTTGATGATGCCGGTTTCCTATTTCTGACGCACTGCACAGCGATCCCAACCACTTTATTTCTCCTGTGTGACTTAAAATGACAAAATGATTTTATTTATATATAACATTTATGTGTCATACACTATTGTTTAAATCTTTTGAGTCAGTAAGAAGTCTCTTATGCTCAACAAGGCTATGTTTATTTGATCAAAAATACAGTAAAAACAGTAATATTGTGAATGATTACAATTTAAAATAACTACTTTCTATTTTAATATATATATATTTAAATAATAATGTATTCATGCGATGGCAAAGCGGTATTTTCAGAAGCCATTACTCTAGTCTTCAGTGTCACATGATCAAAATAAATCTTGGTATCTTTATTTTACAATGTCCTTGTTACATGTACTGTACTAACCATAGTAATAACAGTAAATTATGCATAATTACATCCAACTAACCCTCCACCAAATCCTAATCCTGTTATAACCCTATAGTAAGTACATTTAGGTAATTAATATTACTCAGTCCTTAAATATATAATTACACTGTAACAATGACCCCTTAAAATAAAGTGTAACTGAAATCTTTTGTAACACTATGAATATCTTTACTGCATGCATCCTTGCTGAATAAAAGTATTATTTTCTTTAAAAAAAACAAAAGAGTACTTGGTATATATTTAATTAGGTTTAATTTGTTGCATCAAAACAAAAGCTGGTGAAATGGTCTATCGCCCTTTAATTTAAATAATTTATTGTTTCTAACCAGATGTATCGGGTGTGTCGTCAGGAGGGAATAACTGTGAACATTATCTGTGCCCTGTGATGGTGGAGACCCTCGGGGAGTGGGGGTCCTGGGCCCTTTGAATTTTGATCCTAATGATCATGATCCTAATACACAGTTGTTTCAAGGTATAGTTCACCCAGGCATTAATTATAGTTAATTATAGAAAAAAGTAATCCATGTGACTCTAGTGGTTTAACCTCAATTTTATGAAGTGACGTGAGTTCTTTGTTTGCGCAAAAAACATAATTGAACCACTTTATTTACAAAATATTAATCTCTGTTGTGCGTTGGAGATTCATATTTTGAAGTGGTAAATTGTTTTTTTCCAGCAAACAAAGCACTACAGTCGCTTTATAAAATTGAGGTTGAACCACTGGAGTCATATGGATTACTTTAATGATGTATTTACTACCTTTCTGGGGATTTAAAGTGGTAGTTGTGTACCTGTCAATGTAAGGACAGAAAGCTCTCAGATTTCATAAAAATATCTTCATTTGTGTTCAGAAGATGAACAAAAGGCGTACAGGTTTTGCACGACATGAGGGCGAGTAATTAATGACAGAATTACAATTTTTGGGTGAACTATCCCTTTAAACCTTTTGCTGTTCTACAAAGTGATTTGTTTTATACCAACATACTGTATATCTGTTAACAAAGGTATTCCCCTATTTTACTGTGGCTGAAGTTGATTGATCTTTGCTTAGTGATGTCAGACTCGAGCAGTATTGGTCACTTCCAGTGTAATGTCTCGTCTGGACCTCACAGAGCTCAGGCAAAAGCATTTCTGTCTGTATGCTTGCCAAGGTTTCCCTTCATAAAATCTAGCTATTATGGTTGTTTAAATGTTTGTTTACATCCCTGACCTGTTTATTTGCATTGTGGACCCTAACTAAAACATTTTATAGGTTTTTAAATCACCGGCCCATTTATAGCATTTTTTGCTGTGTGTTCATGCATTATTAACACTGTTGTGTGTGTGTGTGTGTGTGTGTGTGTGTGTGTGTGTGTGTGTGGCGTTGTTGTTGTTGTTGTTGTTGCAGTGCACTGTGCGGGCAGCCTCGGTTCTGCATGATAAACTATTTAAGACTCTACTTCTGAGCCCCATGCGCTTTTTCGACACAACACCCCTGGGACGCATTCTCAACCGATTCTCCAGGGACATGGATGAGGGTGAGGAACCTCTCTCTCTCTTTCTCAGTTCACAAATCCTTTTCAAATGCGGGATGATGGGGGCGTCTCAAAGAGTTTTGACGTCTCGCTCTCTCACACGTTGACTCTCTATTCTTCCTCTTTGCATAGTTGACGTGCGGCTGGCTATGCAAGCCGAAATGCTGCTCCAGAATGTGACACTAGTGCTGTTCTGTCTGGCAATGGTGGGCATTGTGTTTCCATGGTTCCTGTTCTCCATCATTCCTTTAGGGGCGTTCCTCTTCATTGTCAACCGAATCTCCAGGTTTGGTCTATCAGATTTATTAAAAGAAACTGCTAGTTGTGCTGTGTCAATGTAAAACATAGAACCAAATATATAGATCAGGCTGATTAATTGACGAATATGTGTTCCAAATCTGCCAAAAACGATGTAGATAATAAGTTACTAAAGAAAATGAACTTTTCTATATATTCATTTAATTATTTTTGTCATACAGGCAATTATTTAATTAATAATATAAATGTGTTCATATGTATTAAAGGTTTAATTCTGTCATGATTTACTCACCCTCATGTCGTTCCAAACCCGCAAGAATTTCGTTCATCTTCAGAACAAAAATGAAGATCTTTTTGATCAAATCTGAGATTTCTATCCCTTCATTGGCAGCAACGCAACTACCCTTTTGACACTTCAAAAAGTTCATAAAGAGATTGTAAAACTAATCCAAATGAATTGAGCAGTTTAGTCCAAATTTTCTGAAGAGACTTGATCACTTTATATGATGAACAGATTTAATTTAGGCTTTTATTTACAGATAAACATTGAAAGTGAACCTGCTTGACACACGAGAATGAACCTCATTGGTTCTCGCACGTCAAGCGAATATACTTGAGCTTCCATTTACTACAACTGATATGTGAGTTGATGAATGTTTATATGTGAATAAAAGCCTAAATTCAATCTGTTTGTCATGATCGTGTCTCTTTAGAAAATTTGGATTAAACCGCTCAATTGATATCTTTTAGGTTTACGATCACAACTTTAAGCGTCAAAGTGTCAGTTGTGTAGCTGTCAATGGAGGGACAGAAATCTTTCAGATTTCATCAAAAAGATCTTCATTTGTGTTCTGAAGATGAACGAAAGTCTTATGGGCATAAAGATTTTTGAGAGATTTTTTATGTTAAAAAATGCCAGCAATTTTATGTACCTCTCATTTGCCAGTGTACTACTGACCATTAGTTCTAGCCATTGTGATACAAAATTGGTTTCTCTCTTTGAAGTGAAATGTGTTCTTTTGCTCTAAAAAGACAACAGAACCACCCTCATGCAGGTATTTACAAAGAGTCTGTCTGACATATCAAGGGCAGGTTTGTTCTCTTTCAACTTCATTTTAAGAAAAGTATAATTCATTACTTCACAAGCCTTGCCCTTTTTTTACATATGCACTTACAAGCTAAAATCAGGCTAGTTTTTCACCAGTAATGGCCTCTGCCTCTGCCTCACACTGCAGATAGACTGCGGTCCTGTCTGCGATAGCGCTGACGTGTGAAAGGCCTCATAAAGCCCCGTATAAATCAGTTCAGAAGCCAGAATTGACTGCAGCTCAGCCAGGAAGATCCCCTCAGTCTCACTATTATTGTCCCCTGTGGGGCTCCATCCCGCCACTAACCTGTCACATCACAGGCAGTTCTGTGAGACACACAGATAAGGAGATGAGATGAGCCAGAGCTTTGATCAAAACTCAGCCGTATATCGCTGCTCATATTCCATGACTGGGTGACTTTTTGTCAGGGACTGAAAAAATATTTATATAAATAAATAAATGTACTTTTCCGATTGTCCTTTTTACCCAAAGGGTTCTCATTCGTGAGCTGAAGCGCCTGGAAAATATCAGCCAATCCCCTTTCACCTCTCATATCACCAGCAGTCTGCAAGGACTGTCCACTATCTATGCTTACGGCAGGGGTGCTGACTTCATACACAGGTAATATTCAGACAACATAATGTCCTCCATGTCTTTGCAGAATTTTTCACTGAAATGCTGAAGTTATGCTGGGGAAACTTTACTTGAGGTCTTTATGTAACATGGCCCCAGAAAGTATTCTCAAATTTCAAAAAGTCACACTCACAAATGTCATTGCATAAGATAATAATGAAAAATCAAAGACCAACCAAATTTGAGGACTGGATCTAACTGTTTTTTTTATTGTAACAAAGGTTACAGTTATAAACTAATGTACTTAATGAATGCATTTATATGCTACCGCTCAAATCTTTGGTGTCAGTACGATTTTTTTATTATTATTATTTAAGAAATTAATACTTTTCAGCAAGGACACATTAAATTGATCAAAAGTGACGGTAAAGACATTTAATGTTACAAAAGCATATATATGCATTCAGTAAGTACATTCGTTTATAACTGTAACCTTTGTTACAATAAAAAACAGTTAGATCCAGTCCTCAAATTTGATTGGTCTTTGATTTTTCAATTATATCTTATGCGATGACATTTGTGAATGTGACTTTTTGAAATTTGAGAATACTTTCAAAAGAGAAATTGTGCTCTTTTGAACTTTCTATTCATTAATCCCTTCCACTTTGGGGCATATTTTGTATTTCCACCTGAGTTTGACTAAATGTTCATCCTACACACATACAGTGAAAGAAATGTAAAATTTGGTGTCACTACTGAAAACCCAATGAAGTAATACTTCATAAATAATATTGGATGTGTTTTAAGAATCCAGAAAAAAAAATTCTATCATGGTTTCCTCAAAATATTAAGCAACACAACTGTTTTCAACAGTGATAGTAATAAGAAATGTTTCTTGAGCAGCAAATCATCATATATGAATGATTTCTGAAGGATCATGTGACACTGAAGACTGGAGTAATGATGCTGGAAATTCAGCTTTGCATCACAGAAATAAATTACAACTTAAAATATATTAAAATAGAAACAAGTTATTTTAAATTGTAATAATATTTCACAATATTACTGTATTTTTTTTATCAAATAAATGCAGCCTTGGTGAGAATAATAGACGTCTTTCAAAAACATTAAAAACTGACCACAAATTACATATATACATATATACAATATTCAAAGTATGTTATAAATAAAATTACAAAATGAGGACTTTAGCTAAATATCTGTTCTATTCCACCAGGAATCAAGCCCTGCTTGACACCAACCAAGCGTGTCACTATCTGTTCAGCTGTGCCATGCGTTGGCTAGCTGTTCGTCTGGATCTGATCAGTATTTCTCTCATCACCACTATAGCCCTCCTCATCGTCTTAATGCACGGCAACATTCCCCCTGCCTACGCGGGCCTGGCCATCTCCTACGCTGTACAGGTGCGCTGCTCTCACAGCCGAGTAGGGGAAGTGTTGGAAGCTTGTAGGGCAGGACCGCTACTTAGCATTTCTTGCTATTGCTCATAATTGTTATTCATTGTCCATTTTCTTTCCTTTCTCATATCCAGCTGACTGGCCTGTTTCAGTTCACCGTGAGGCTGCTTTCTGAAACCGAAGCCCGATTTACCTCAGTGGAGCGGATCAATCATTACATAAAGGTAGAAGCATCTGTGACACATGCGTGCTGGTTGTGTCGATGGCAAGTAGAAAGGCACAGACCATTTGTTATTCAACTGACACAGCTCACACAAGACTACAGCTCTTTACTTTGCACAGGCCGCTGAGCCCAGTGCTCAGTGCGCTGCATAGTAAGTCTGCTACATGCCGCTCAGCAGGCTTCATGGGATGCGTTTATTGCCAGCCAGAACATCACAGCCATTATGACACAGCTCGTTTCAGGAGACTTTTATCAAAGCAGAACAGTACAGCTGTCTTAGCTGCCGCCCAAGTGGCGGAGAGCATTTTACAGTGATTAATGAAGCCAATAACTCAGTCTCGCTGAGTTCTGAAAGACAAAGTATAAATATTATACCATTTAATTACTCAGAACCTGGAAAGCGAAGGTCCTCGACAGATCGCCGGATCCTCCGCTCCCGCTTCCAGCTGGCCAGCGAGTGGACGAATCGCCTTCCAGAATGTAGAAATGAGATATCGGGATGGCCTTCCTCTGGTTCTGAAGAATCTCTCCTTTACCGTTCTTCCAGAGGAGACTGTAGGGATAGTTGGCAGAACGGGCTCAGGTACACTTGTCTACTTGACGACTTTTTTTTATCCTATCAGATGCTGTTTGTGTTCATCTGTACTGAGAGTCATATTACTGGTGGAGGAAATAGATTGTGAGACAGGTTGGTTGTTTTTTTCAGGGAAATCTTCACTGGGTGTTGCACTCTTCAGACTGGTGGAGCTCAGCTGTGGATCAATCATCATTGATGGTGTCAACATCGCTCACATTGGTCTGGAGGACTTGAGGAGCAAGCTGTCAGTCATCCCCCAAGAGCCGGTTCTTTTCATTGGTACTGTCAGGTACGGTCCACGTCACTTTACTAATACTAGCCATGTGCTTTCAGCTGAAGTCCTGAAGTCAAAATGATGCAGTTCACTTCCTTCAGTGTGAAAGTTAGACTACATTTTATCCATGCGGAAAAGTTGATTTGCATACCAGAATGGAGGGCCAAAACAAAGGCTCTGTTTACACCTCGTGTTAAGATGCGTTCTGTTCGTTCGGTTCACAAGCAGACGAGGGAAACACATTCCTGTTCACACCTGGTGTTTTAATCCGTCTCTTTTGTCCACTTTCAACCACTTCTGTCCTGATTTCTTCATGGGGAGGGTCTATGGGCGGGTAAATGTATGTTTTTTTTTTCAGATCTTTTGATCAAAAGGACAAAATAGCTCACACAATTTACACATGAACGCACCGAAGACGACAGAAAAAGACACGGAGAACAGCAGATTTAGTTTCTGATCTGACAGCCATAAGATCAGGCCGAACACTGTGAGTGTGTGTTCGAAACAGGAATGGTAAGAACATTGTGCTCATAGTACACAGTTTAAATCCTGTCTGGCTAGCGCGCTTCCCATAATGTTTACGCGTTAGGTCAGTAGGTGGAGAGTAGGAGATCTTTAGTGGCTGGTCAAACATATTAAACCACATGAGCATTTACAATACGAAAGCAATCCGGTCAAATGCATTTTCAACTACCTCTGGAAGTGGTCTAAAGTGGACAAGCTCCAAACATTTTAGAACCCTGCTTATGCCTGTATTTTGTGTCGTCCACTTGTGATCCGATCGACCAAAACACATCTTAATACCAGCTGTAAACAGGGTATTTCAGTCATTTCAGTAATATAAAAGTAATTTCAGAAGTTGAGCAAAATCAGCAAATAATTTTACTTTGACGAAAAACAAAACTTTTCTTTGTTTTGATTGCAAGGACAAGTGTTTTTTTTTTTCTTTGGAATAACACATACTTGATGAATCGTGCATAGTAAGACCAGGGTCAGTTTATGTTGACCATGTGGACTAAATTGCTTATCTCAACATCAGATCAAATCTGGATCCCTGGGATCACTATACTGATGCACAGATCTGGGAAGCACTGGAGAAAACGCACATTAAGGACATGGTGAGTAAGGGCAGGAGGTTTTGGAATTATTCTCCAAAGGCATTTGGAATATGTCTTTGAGTAGCTGTGCCTTAGAGGCTGTAATGTGTTGATTTGGTTTCAGGTTACCCAGTTGCCCAATTCACTGCATTCAGAGGTGACAGATAATGGAGAGAACTTCTCAGTGGGAGAGAGACAACTTCTATGTGTGGCCAGAGCTCTTCTAAGACACAGCCAGGTAACTGTTAGGATTAACTGGATTAACTCCTGAACACTTCCTCTCAGCTCTTCTCTTTAATTAACAACCAGTCGGTCATGCAGAAGCAAACAAACATGCTTAAACTGTATTAATATTACCAGGAACTATATTGTGATGATCTGAGGTGATACGTTCTTATCACCAACATGTTGTCACAAAACACATTGTGGTTGGCTCAAGCCATGTTTATCTTCTTTTCAAGTGAACCCATTCTTAGATGCATTTTCTTTTAATTTTATTGTGTGGTGGCATACATGCACCCAAAAATGAAAATGATGTCATCATTTTTCATCACACCCTCATGTCGTTCCAAACTTGTGTGACTTTCTTCCGTGGAACATAAAATAACAAATTTTGAAGAATGTTGTCAACCAAACAGTTTTACACTTTAAAATTGATAAACCAGTTTATTTTGCTGCCCTATCTCTATTTGATTATATGATTAGTTGCAGTATATTATTTGCATCATTGTTTTCCCCTGCTGTTAAGAAGCACTGATCTACAATTCTGGTGAATCTCAGCTGTTGTAAAATGGTGAAACATTGCCACCACATGGCAGACAGTGAATGACGATTGCTAGTATAAAGTTTTATCCAATCTTTTCTTTTTTTTTCTTTTTTCTTTTTTTTAAACTCGCCAATCATGTAAACCTGGGAAGCTTTGCACAAAATGTGCAATGATATCAGAAAGGGATATGATGTAACTGTCTGTACAGAACAGTTCACATGGAATTATATCAGGAATTACATCTGATCTGTGACACCCAAGCAGTTCGCTCACAGTTTAATAATCCTCTTCTGGGAAAAATTATACCAGTGGTTCCTCAACCTTTTTGACTCCAAAACACAACAATATTAGAAGAAACAAACCTCTAGTTTAAAAAATAATGACATCAGGATTCCAGAAGTTTTAGGAACTGAATGTTCTTGTTAACCAACAAATTTACGTGACTCTTACAGTTGTTCGTGATTTACTGGATAAGGATTAGAATGATTTTTAAATATATATTTTTTAATCAAAATTTCTTCTAAATAAAATATCAAAAGTCATTGTGAAGCTCTCTTTGAATTGAGGTCTCTTAGTGACCCCTGTTTGAGAACCACTGATTCAAACTTTACAGTTTAAATAATAAACACATTTTTACTGAATTATGTGTGTATGTTCTTGAACAAAAATGAAAGACTTTTGGTCAATCAATATGTCCTGCCCCAGCTTACTGTTCCAATAAGACATATGAAAAGAAAACTGTACACTGATGAGCCAGAACATTATGACCACCTGCCTAATATGCTATTGGTCCTCTGCGTGCTGCCCAAACAGCATCGACCCGCCGAGGAATGGACTCTACCAGACTCCTGAAGGTGTCCCATGGATCAAACTTGTTGGTCCAGCACATCCCAGAGATGCTCAATTAGATTGAGATCTGGGGAATTTGGAGGCCAGTGCATCACCTCTTCATCAATGTCTTCAAACCCTTCCTGAACCATGTGTGGCAAAAGGGTGCATTATCCTTCTGAAAGAGGCCACTTCCACCAGGGAACACCATTGTCCTGAAGGGGTGTACCTGGTCTGCAACAATCTTTAGGTATGCTGCACGTGTCAAATTGACGTGCACATGAGAGGCCAGACCTAGGGTTGCCCAGCAGAACATTGCACAGAGCATCACACTCCTTCCTCCAGCTTGTCAGTGTCCCACAGTGTATCAGGGTGCCATCACTTCCCCAGGTAAACGGCACACACGTACATGGCCGTACATATGAAGAAAAAACGAGACTCATTGGATCAGGTGACCCTCTTCCACTGCACCAAGGTCCAGTTCAGGCTCTTATTGTAGGTGCTTTCTACGGTGGAAAGGGGTCATCATAAGCACCTCTTCCGCTACGCAGCCCCCATGTTGAGACACATTCACCATCATTAACATTTTGTGACTTGTGCCACAGTAGACCTTCTGTTGGCTCGGACCAGACGGGATAGCCTCCGTTGCCCTTGTGCATCGATGAGCCTTGGATGCCCTACACCCCTGGTTTTTGGTTTGTCCCTCCTCTGACCAATGTTGGTAAATTCTCACCACTGCTGACCGGTATCAACCCACAAGCCTTGCGGTTTCAGAGATTCTCTGACCCAGTCACCTTGTCATAACAGTTTGGCCCTTGTCAAAGTTGATCAGATCTTTATTCCTGCCCATTTCTCCTGTATCCAACACGAGAACTGATTGTTTGCTTTCCTTCTTAAAGGCCCACTGAAGAGCCTTGAAACGCACAGCATTATTCAATGAGTGGACGTAATTTCAACTTAAACAGGAAGACAGAAAGAGACATCGAGTAGCCCCTCCCCCTTTTTTAAATAGTCAATAGCGATTTGTTTGTATCACAGCTCGGCAAAGGTGCAGTTGACAGCTTATGACAGTCTAATAGATTTCCCCTTTAAATTTAATATGAAACTGTTACTAAAGCAAAACAGTGAACATGATTGTGTTGAGGACGTGTATTTATGTTGGTGAATGGCACCGGTGTTATCTCTTCTACTCGTCAGTGCTGTTTCTAATGCTTAGTCTGTCTAACTGTTTTTCCTCCTGTTTAACTTCTCCATCACTTTAAAATATAGTATTCTGTGTAGGATTCAGATGGGTCAGATTCGTTTGTGATCTCCGCTGACTCTGTGCTCTTGTGTCTCTGGACCGAAGCAGACTGTGTGAGCTGTGGTGGTTCAGTGACACCAACGTGAAACCAGACTTCATATTGACACTGTCTGAATCGTTCCATATCGCCCCCTAAATGTATGCAGTTAGCTAACATGTATTAATTTAAGGCAGAAACAATGAGCTCTTTCATGTAATTATTACAAGTTGTGAAGATAATGGTTACACTATATAGAAAATCTGGCAGTGGTGCATGTTGATTCAGAGTTGGCATCATCCTGTCTGGAGTTGTCGCTGTCTCTTCACAGGTGTTGGGTCATCTGAAGTCTTCATAAGAGGCTGGATCCAAACTGGAGCTGGCGTAGATGATCAACGATATCCGCTGGTCATAATGTTTTGGCTCATCGGTGTATGACCATTTCATGGGGTGTTGAAATGAAAAAAGAGATGAGAAACGATTGTCCATTTAATTGAAAAGATTTTGATTATAACATTGATGATCACAAACTTGTGCTGTATGTGTATTTCAGATCCTACTCTTAGATGAGGCAACAGCTGCTATCGACACAGAGACAGACCGCCTCATACAGGACACTATCCGCAGCTCTTTCAGCGGCTGCACCACTCTAGTGATTGCCCATCGTCTCAACACTGTGCTGAACTGTAACAGGATCATGGTCCTGGACCAGGGGCAGGTGGGTCTCCACTTTCATCTGCTGTTGTTTTAATGATCATCATACAGTGAACCCAAAGGGACAGCGTTAGTAGAACATGTTCATAATTAATATGACAATCAGCTCCAAAGATTCAGCTTTCAGAACAGTAAAGTTAGTTTTAAGAAAAGCATAATGTGTCATTTGTCTAGAGATTGCACTTGGTTTGATATTTTGCGTCAAAAAACTGCGTAGATGTATACATTATGGACTATAAACAGTAAATATAGACAAAGTTATGTTCATGTAACATCTTATCATCTTTGAAATAGATTTTGGAGTTTGACACCCCTTCAAACTTGCTGGCCAATGAAAACTCCTGTTTCCATGCCATGATGGTGGCAGCAGAAGAAACGCTCACCTGTAACTAAGCAGGAGTTGAACACACTCTGCTCAACGAAACATTTAGAGAGACGAGAGGCCCTCCAACCTGCTGCTGAGAAGATTTATACCAGATGCAGAGGAAAAATCCTTCAAGCTGCTGAAACTGAGATTTTCCGTTTGTTTGTTATTCTTTAAGATAATGATAATCTTGTTGTTCGCACACTGAGCGATTTTGAGTTCATACGGTATATGATGTCACGAAGGACAGCTTTCCAATGGAAACATTTATGTTGATGGCACTTTATTTGTGTTGATGTGTGAGTAATCCTGCCTGGCAGAGAGGCGTCCTGACTCTCGCAGTCAGTCCAACCAAGTGTTGATTGAGTGCATTTCTCATACTGGACTAGATCTTCTGCCTGTGTTTGGTAGAAGTACATTTAGCACACTGATAAATATATTTTGTTTACGCTTTCATTTATTTGCTATAATTCATGTTGGGCTCTATAAAGTATGCAAGATATGTTTATTGACCATAAGGTATTATTGAATTGCCTTATATGTATCTGAAGTTTTCATGCATATGAATTCAACCAAAGATTACATTTTTACATTACATGTTTGTATTTTCCAAGCTGACTTGCACAGGTACCTGAATTATGCAGGAATTTGGGTCTATAGGCCTTTTGGAGTCTATTTTTTTTTTTTTTTTTTTTTTTTTTAAATAAACATATGCCACATCGTGCAGTATCTGTTTAGATATTAATCTTGGACATATTAAGATAAATAAAAATCAGTTCACAAGCTTAGATATGTTAATCATTAAGAGTTGCCTTGTTCTTTAAGATCCAGAGATGATAATTTTGTGGTTGTTGAACACTTGATTTATGATTGTTATAAAAATGTTTATTGAATAAAAAGTATATTTATACATTTAACTGCTTTGTCTGTGCAAGACCTTTGTCAGAGTTGAAAGATAAAGATTATTTGAAATTGTTCATGTAATTTTGTTCCTACATGCCTTTAAACACCATTTAGATTTATATATATATATATATATATATATATATATATATATATATATATATACACATATATATATATATATATACATACATACATACATATATATATTATATATGACACTTTACATAAAGACAAACGTAATATAAACATTGTATAGGAAAAAATATGAATATTTCATGGTTCTCACTTTGGACTTTTATCATCCTAAGCAGTAATATACATGTAACGTTAACGTTAGCCTAAATGCATTTATTTTGCCTATAATCACTCATCTAATAAAAACACAACACGAAACAAAATAACCACAACGACGCTGGTGGAGCTCTTGATCGAACAAATAAAGTCCTTATAATCGAAGAAGCTCCATTATTTTGTACTGAAGGGACTTTTATGTTGTCTTATATTTTCCCATCACTCCTGTCTGAGCGGAAGCATCGGTGAAGCTGCGGAGCTCTAGCCGCAGCAGCAGCGCTCAGGATCGGCCACACACCGGGCTGACATGCCGCGGGGATGATGGCTGCCTTCGGCATTCTGAGCTACGAACACAGGCCTCTTAAACGGCCCAGACTCGGTCCCCCGGACGTCTATCCACAGGACCCGAAGCAAAAGGAGGTTAGGCCACGTTCATTCTTCCTCTCTAGCCACATTTAACGTTTAAATAGTGAATTAAAGAGTGTTTTGTTAAGACGAGGCCCTATCGTCAGCTAACGACAAATAACAATGAACCTAACGGCTCGACAAACTAAACAGAAAAACACAATTTATTGCCTAAAATTATTTCAGTTTTCATCTTTAGTTGTTGTTGCAGATGATTAGAGAGACAAAGGGGATATTTTATTAGTGAAATGACGTAACGTTAAGGCTCTTTATTTATCGAGCTTTTTGTTTAAAGCCACTTTCATCGTCGCAGTGCCATTTAAAAAGCGCGTCATGTGAAATGTTCGACTGTTAATAATAATTATCTTGTGGTTTTATAATAATTAAAGAAGTATTTGCAATCAATAAAGCTGTATTTAAGATGTAAACAATCCCAGTCTCCTGTTAGTACTGTCGGGTTGTTTGTTTGTTGACAACTGCTCGTAGATTGAAGTATTTGTCATGGATGCGTTTTAAAACCTAGCGAGCTGTCTAGATAGGCAACATTTGTGGGCATCATTGCCTTTTTCAGAATTTTGTATATTAATGATATATGCATGCAAAAACGATGTACATGCCTATGATGCCTAAAAAATGGTTTCCAGGTAGCCACCATGATATCACAAACGCATTAAGACTGTTGTCAAGAAGATAGAAGCAAAATAATAATATATATAAGCTATATATATATATATATATATATATATATATATATACATACATACATACATACATACATGTGTGTGTGTATATATATATGTATGTGCGTATTGCATCACAAGTCTTATTTCAGCATTGCATGTGATCTCTTATACTTGTGCCTGCAGATTTTTCAGTCTGAATTCAGTTTGTCGTCTTGATGAATTTTGAGCTCTCATAAGGATGGAGGACTGATGAACTCTGATTAACTGGCGCTTGATAAACTCTCCTGCACACTGTAATGAGATATGCATGTAGTAACTGAAACTATCACTCTCTCGTTGTTTAGGATGAGTTGACGGCATTGAACGTCAAGCAAGGATTTAATAACCAGCCGTCTGTTTCAGGCGATGAGCATGGCAGTGCTAAAAATGTCAATTTCAACCCTTCAAAGGTAAGATTATCAATTCTTTCAGAGGTCAATTGCGTGCGTGCATTTTAATAGTCTCATCCTCATTCATTTACACTGGGGATTCCTGTTTCCTTCTGCTTTTCAGATCAGCTCAAACTTCAGCAGCATCATTGCAGAGAAGTTACGCTGCAACACATTTCCAGACACTGGGAAGAGGAAGCCGCAGGTCAATCAGAAGGACAATTTCTGGCTCGTCACAGCCAGGTCACAGAGCTCCATTAATAATTGGTTCACGGACTTGGCCGGGACCAAACCCCTAACTCAGCTTGCTAAAAAGGTTCGCTTTTGCCTTGTTCCTTTTTGTGATCTCTGAACCGATCACTTGTTGTATTTCCTTAATATGTTAATAGCTTACAAACCTCTGAGCATTACAGTACTTCACAGTAGGAGGTCAAATGCTCTTTTATCTTGGGGTTTGCATTAGTCTAATTGCTGTGTGTGTGCCTGCTAGGTTCCTATCTTTAGCAAGAAAGAGGAAGTGTTTGGCTACCTTGCCAAATACTCTGTGCCGGTGATGCGATCTGCTTGGATGATTAAAATGACATGTGCGTATCACGCTGCCATAACTGAAACCAAGGTGAAGAAGAGGCATGTCATTGACCCCTGCATAGGTTAGTGTGGTAAATATCCATCATTCTATATGCTCATATAAGACTTTGACTGTATCAAACATGCAGCATGTCCTCTTTTAATTCTCAAAAGAAGGATGTCCTCTGTTGTTGTGCTGTGTAATTGGGCTTTGTGCTGCAATGCCTCACTGGTTTTATCTGGCTTCTGTAGAATGGACTCAGATAATTACTAAATACCTGTGGGAGCAGCTGCAGAAGGTGGCAGAGTTTTACAGACAGTCTCCCAGCCAGGGCTGCGGGTCTCCTCTGCCCGCTCCTCCTGCAGAGGTCGAAACTGCAATGAAACAGTGGGAGTACAACGAGAAACTGGCCATGTTCATGTTCCAGGTGGGTGGGCCCATATTTACTTAAAGTCTGCGTGAAACGAACGTCTTTTCTTCCCTATTGGGACATATATTCCAGTGAAACTGCTTCTCGAGCAAGAACGAATGTAGGGTGGGGCATGATTTTGTCCATAGGGAATTGATTGGATCATGGTTGTGGTTTGCTATTGGTCAATTTCATGTGAGTGGCAGGTGGTCCTGTCCTCGCAACAGTAAACGCATCATCTGAGAAGAAAGGAGATGTCGCTGCAAGTGGGAGGGGACATATGATTAAAAAAAATTAAGGATGTGTACGGACAGATCATTTATAATAAATACTACAATATCCTAGAGCTACACGATTATTCGTTAAACGATCTTATTCCTAATTTACAACAATTAGCCTGTGTCTATTAAGCCTTTGACAAAATCTCAGCGGAACATTCAAATCTGTGTTGGCGCTGCTGCTGAGCCAGAGAGCAGTTGTCATGGTATGAAACAGCTTCACAAACATCACAGTCTAGTGTAAGTTACCTTTATTCAAATGATCCCAGAAGTACATGGGACAAAAGGTTATATTTTCGGATATAAACACTGATGTCTATGGTAGCAATCAAAATAGAGCAAATCACCTTTTGAAAGTAACTTGACACATCAAATAAAGATTGTATCTACATCGATACACCAGTAGATGGAGTTTTCATTGAATCATTCATTCAAGAGATTTGCTCAAAACACTGATTCATTCATTAAAGGAAGGCCCTGTCCCAAATGGCACACTTCATATGCACTTACGGTCTTGTGGACTTACAATGGCTGCCGCGTGCACACACGTACGTTAAGTCCATGGGACTTCTTAGGGTGTCCCATTTCTCATTTTCGGTTTCAGAAGGGTGCTCGGGAGTGCCCCCTTTGCAGTCGATATGCAAACTTTTGCCGAGCCTGCACTGACGCGAGCTCTGCATCAGACTTCTTCCCGACAGTCAAAGCGGCATTACGACACAAAAATGCGGACTCGTAGGAAGACCGTGAGTGCTTAGAGTGCCATTTGGGACAGGCCCAAACAAGTGAAATATTTATGAGTGAGTCATTGAATCATTCATTCAAACCATTTAAAAAAAAATATAATAATTCACTCAAATTAATCAAGCATTTTGTCAGAACCTCTAAAGTTACATATTATTTTGTTTACTCTATCTGTTTAGAATCGTGGGACAATCGTGATCTCTTTGAAAAAATATAAATAAAATTTGTGATTCTCAGTTTCCCAGAATTGTGCAGCTCTAAAATATCCCATTAAAAAAAACAAGAATTGACTTAAGATGCTGTGTGTTGCTATCTCATGTTGTACAGAGGCTGTCAGATCTGAAGTCATTGTGTTAGGTCTGGCTGTCATGGTGTCATATACTGTTTCTCACTGTTCCTCTTATTAAGTGAGTTCAACAAAGAATTTAGAGTTATGTCCCACAAAGATGACATTATAAAAGGGAGAGTTCACCTACAAATATATATGGCTGCAAATGTGACTCGTCCGGTGTCAGAAATTGAAGTCATAACTCTCCCATTATTATTATTATTATTATTATTATTATGTTAGTTTTGCGAATCATTCACCTGTTATAGTTAATCTTAGAATTACATAATTAGTTCCAACTAATAAAATGCAATGAGATGAAGTCTTAAATTATTTGTAAATCATTTAATTAGTTGATGTATCCAAATATATGTATTGCATATGTATTGGTAAATCTGATGCGTGTCATTAATGTGCTCATCATGGCTCAATTATAGTCATATCTTTTTTAGTGTATTAAGTTTGAATAGGAGAAAGAATTGAACATGCAAAATGACACACCTCACCATTAATATATACACTACCATTCAAAAGTTTGGGGTCAGTAAGATTTTAAATGTTTATGAAAAAAGACTCCAAGGCTACATTACTTTGGTCAAAAACAGTAATATTTTTACATTTTGTTTTCTATTTGAATATATTTAAAAATGTAATTTATTCCAAGTTGAGTATTCATCATCATTACTCCAGTCTTCAGTGTCACATGATCCTTCAGAAATCATTCTAATATGATGATTTGCTGCGCAAGAAACATTTCTTATTGTTATCAATGTTGAAACCGGTTGTGCCGCTTAATATTTTTGTGGAAATCATGATGCTTTTTTTCAGGATACTTTGATGAATAGAAAGAACAGCATTTAATCGAAATAGAAACCTTTTCTAACGTTATAAAAGTCTGTTCTAAATAAAATAATTTATTTTAAAAAGACCCGAAACTTTGCATGGTAGTGTATATATGATATGGGCTGATTGTTTTTGAATAGAGTAAAAATATGAGATGTAAAACTGCTTGATACGTGATATTGGTCATACTACCATTTATAATTAATTTGGCTTTTTTTGTGGAGGGGATTATTTATTGTGTGTATGTGTACATAGGATGGCATGTTAGACAGACATGAGTTTCTCACCTGGGTGCTGGAGTGTTTTGAGAAGATCAGACCTGGAGAAGACGAGCTTCTGCGATTGCTGCTGCCGCTCCTGTTACAGGTCAGTTTAACACAATTTACTGTATTTCAATGCATTCCACAGAAATCTGCAGATTCTTCTCCTGAAATCAAGGCAAAGAGCCCATGAAAGCTTCGGTCTGTCTTGACAGTCATTTTTTGAATGGAGTGTGATTATTTTGACCTCTTGTCATTATTTCATTCAGTATTCTGGGGAGTTTGTGCAGTCAGCCTATTTATCTAGACGGCTGGCGTATTTCTGCACACGCCGGCTCAATTTGCTGCTGAGCGATGGCAGTCTCGGCCCGGGCCCAGCCGGGCACCCGGCACACAGCATTTCAGCACAGCAAGGGAACGCTCTGCCCCCCACCCCCACCTCCCAGCCTTCAGGGGGCAACCAGCCCCAGACCCCCTTCACAGACTTCTACATCTGCCCCCAGCACAGGCCCGTGGTGTTTGGACTCAGCTGCATGCTGCAGGTACTGTCTTGTGTCATTCCAGCTGCATTCCTCTGATTCCTGTCTTCCTGTTTATTGATGTCAGTTTATCTCTGTGTAGAGTATCGTGTTGTGTTGCCCCAGCGCTCTGGTCTGGCACTACTCACTGACAGATAGCCGTAATAAGACCGGCTCCCCGTTAGACCTCTTGCCAATCGCCCCCTCTAACCTGCCCATGCCGGGGGGCACTAGCACCTTTAACCAGCAGGTTTGATTTCAGTTGATTTTACATCACCTGATCCTTTGGAACTCCATCTGGTGAGTTTGTCTAAAGGAATATGATGTTTCTCAGGTACGGGCCAAGGTGAGGGAGATTGAAGAGCAGGTGAAAGAGAGAGGACAGGCTGTGGAGTTCCGCTGGTCTTTCGACAAGTGTCAGGAAACCACAGCAGGTGGGCATGAATGAGCTATTCAGTATGGACTGGACTTATTTTATTTTGGTACAGCCTGTTAAATGTATTATCCCGATAGGTTTCACTATTAGCCGGGTTCTGCACACATTGGAGGTTCTGGATAACCACAGCTTTGAGAAGTCTGACTTTAGCAATTCCCTGGACTCGCTGTATAACCGGATCTTTGGCTCGGGTCAGAGCAAAGATGGACACGAGGTAAAGACAACTGTGTTTTTATTTGTTTTTATGTGGTCACACTGAACAAGCTACACTACAGTTCAAATATTGGGGTCAATATTTTTTTTTTTTTGAGAGAGAGAAATTAATACTTTTGAGGATACATTAAATTGATCAGAAGTGACAACAAATACATTTGTAAAGTTACAAAAGATTTCTGTTGCAAATAAATGCTGATCTTTCGAACTGCCTATCCTCAGTTTGATGTTTAATGTTGTGTAATGTGCTGGTAACTCTAGATGAGTCCAGACGACGATGCGGTGGTGACCCTGCTGTGTGAGTGGGCTGTTTCCTGTAAAAGGTCAGGGCCGCACAGAGCCATGGTGGTGGCCAAACTCCTGGAGAAGAGACAGACGGAGATTGAGGCAGAGGTGCTGTTGGAAACCAAAAACACTCAACATTATTTTACATTATAAAAATAGTTTAATTAGGGGTGCACCGAAATTTTGGCCGCCGAAAATGTAATGTCACCAGCCCCTCCCATCCGTGAGCAAGTGCTAAGGTTTCACTCACGGTTGAGCTGTTATCACGCGTCTGCTTATCAAAGATTAAGCATGTCAGCGGTATGGAAGTATTTTAAAGTTTCAGATGAGGACACCAAAGACACACAATTTGTAACATTGGTGCGGTGCCAAAGAACTTTTCGACAACAGGTTTGATACCCCACCTGAAATCACGACATCCAATTGAACATGAGGAGTACCGCAAAACAACTTTGGTTAAAAACACAGCTGCCAACTCTCACGCATTTGATTGGTTTCACACGCCACACCCCCGATTTCTCACGCTGAAGTGTCAGCCCGGTCAGTCAAATGCCTGAAAGAGGAGTTTATCTATCGATCTACCTGTTGAGCCACTCGTGATCGACTAGTTATACCACAAATTAGTTCAAATCTCCAGAGAGACAGAGACTGTGCTCCAAACCGCATAGCGCGCACACGGCAGAGAAGGAAAGCGAGCGAGAGACCTTGCGTGTGCAGAGAGCATCCTCATCTAGAAACAGGACCCCCCGTTGGAAAATGTCATCCTCCCCCCTATAACAATTTTTATTGTTAAAAATATTTTAGGTTTTGTTATGTAACTGTTAATAACATTTTGATTATTCTATTGGTTTGTGATTTTTCATTTCAGATCCATTAAATTCAAATATATATATATATATTCTGCAAAGTTTATCCTAAATTTTTGGTTTCGGCCCAGAATTTTCATTTCGGCGCATCACTAAGTTTAATGATGTCCAACTGCACAGTTCACCTTTGATAGTTTCTGTGTGTGTTTTTAGAGGTGTGGAGAGTCAGAGGTTGTAGATGAGAAAGGCTCTGTGTCATCAGGGTCTCTGTCTACTGCCACACTGCCTGTCTTCCAGGACGTCCTACTGCAGTTTCTGGACACTCAGGCCCCTGTTCTCAGTGAGTCAATATATCAGTGTCCGTTGGGATGTTTTTTTTATTTAAAGCCATTTCTGGCTTTAGGGATGGATTATACTTTTAGATGAACTTAATCTTTGTCTCCGTGTCTGTGAAGCTGAGCCTGGGAACGAGAGCGAGCGAGTGGAGTTCTCTAATCTTGTGCTTCTCTTCTGCGAGCTCATCCGTCATGACGTCTTTTCACACAACATCTACATGTGCACCCTCATCTCCCGGGGTGACCTGGCCTCCGATTCCCATCTGCCCCGCCCACGGTCCCCCAGCGACGAGCCCTCTGACGAATCAGAGCGCAAAGAGCAGGATGCAGGAAGCAGTGTTAAAATCGAGGCAAGTAGCTTATTTGTTTTTCAGTCACAGTGTAATAGAATTGGTTTTAGAATTTAGTCTTACTATAATGCTTTAATTTGTTTTTTTTTTAGGATACTGGTATGTCAGAGTCGATGGAGATGGATCACAACTCAAGCGCTAACTTTGATGAGGTTGGAGAGTGTTTCACAAAACATGTCTATTTTGTAATAGTGTTGGTACCTGATGTTTGCTAACCAAGGTCAATTATTAAATGCATCATTGAGCACATATTTCCATGCACACCAGTATGCTGATAACTCACAAAAGTCAGCTTATTGAAATAACCTGTTGTCCGGGTTTACATGCAAACCAATAACCAGACAATGCAAGTAAACCACATTTACAAGACTTTATTAATATATCAGGTAATTTCCCGATAGTGATGTCAGATCATAATAATTTGAGTATCTGACTCTGAGTATTTCATTTATGTTGTTTGTGATGTTAAATAAAGCATTAAAAACCAGAGTATTGCAACATCTCAGCATGAAACTTACGGCTAATATATTATCCTTTCGTGCAGTTACAGATGCAGCATTTTGGTTGTACCACTTCTTCTGCATGAGATGAGAGCACTTTTATAATTGTTTTGGGTCAAGAAAGAGTCTGAGTTTCCGATATATATTTCCATTCACAGTAGGGACACGTTCCTGTCACATATAACACATGCGGGCGTCAATAAGCCGACAGAAAGAAGGTCAATGTATTAACATTCTGGGTGAAATCAGCGCAAGGGCCAAAGATCTGGCTGTGACTGATGCTTAAGCCATCTCTGACCTTACTCCGATAAAGAAAAAAAAACGGGTTAACGTGTTTACATGATCATGTGCGTGGTCCGTTTATTAAGCTTAATCAGATTAAGAACGTACATGTAAACGCACTCATTGTCTGAACCTTCAGCAGATGTTCTCTCCTCCAATGCACTGTGAGTCGAAGGGAAGCCCTTCCCCGGAGAAATCTGCCCAAGACCAGGAGAGCAAAAACACTGCCAAGGATAAGGGCATGGACCCAGCCTTCCCCCTGGTTTACGAGCAGCCTCGCCACATACAGTACGCCACCCACTTCCCCATTCCTCAGGTGAGCACTGAGGATTTATGGGAAATTTTGTTTTGCCAAAAACAAATTGTCAATTTTTGTTTGATCAAATAATTGCCTTGGCGTGTATAAGAGACTTCTTTCAAAAACATAAAAAATCGTACCAACCCCAAACTTTTGAACTGTAGTCCACATGACTAATATTCTAACTAAATTGATTCTTGTTCAGGAGGAGAACGCAAGTCACGAGTGTAACCAGCGTCTGGTGGTTCTCTATGGAGTAGGCAAGCAGCGAGATGAAGCTCGCCACGCCATCAAGAAGATCACCAAAGACATCCTGAAGGTTCTCAACCGCAAGAGTACAGCAGAGACAGGTGTGGCAATGAACACAACTCAAACCAACCGTTTAGTTATTAACAGATTTTGATGAGTAACTATATCAGGGGCTGTTCACACAACACTCTTCAACTAAATAGTAAAACTTTTTATGCGGTTTGGCTGTTTATGTACACGACAAAGGTGTTTTGGGTGCCTAAAAACACACATCTCTGAAGATGATTGCTGTGGTATGAAGCACAAATTATTTGTCCCAATCGATCTTGACGTTCTTCATTAATGCTCAATTTCTTTTTTTTTTTTTTTTTTTTTTTTACCCTACTTTCCATTCTGCTCTGTTATTAACAGTCTTTCATTGCACTGAACCTCTAAATGTAGCCCCATTTCAATGCTAATAGCAATCATTGACTAATTATATTCAAGCTTAGCTGCCGACTCGGTCAGAAAGAGCAGCTCTGCTTTTGCTTTTTAATAGAGGTGAAATTGAACATCCCATTATTTCCCTCGCATCAGACTTAAAGCTATGGTATACGATTTTGAAAATCGGTCGAGAAAGCCTGAATTTTTAAAAAACTCATCCCGCCCCTCCACACACACACACACCCCTCCCCTCTGTTCACGCCAACGCAAGATTAGCAACACATGAAATGTTCTAAACTCCCCACCACCATTAGTATACTACTACTAGTATTGCTAAGGTTTTCAGTAATTGTTAAAAAGCTATTTATGTAACACGTCACACCATAAAAGTATAAATAAATGTTTAACGTTACCTGCTCGACAAAAAGCCGTGTCAGCGTCAGTTTTTAGTCCAAGATCTCCCCGAAGCTTCCTCCAACGATCAATGGTGGACCCTATATTTATTCTACTTTGAGTCCGGCGTTCTTCACATTTTTTTTTATCTCTGCTTCCACTACAGACTTTCTCTTTCTTCCAAACTTTACACTAGGGGCAAGCAGGGTCCGCTTGCTGCTGTCTTTTATTTTTGATCCTTTTTTTTTATCTGATGCTACTTAGCTAGCTACCATAGACTGTCAGCTGCTTTTTCGCGCAATTTCATGTCGCAGGAGGGGGGCGGGGTTAGGTGCGAACGCCAGGCGGAGTTTCAAGTGGAGCTGGTGATTGGATGAGAGCAGTTGGCCAATACATTGGCCGACTTCTCTGCGGCTGTACAGCCAATAGAGTGAATGGATTTTTTTCATTCTTTTTTCTATTCCTATTGTTAGGATTGTACTATATAACCATAACCAGCATCTAAACGAGGATATTAATAATGAACAATCTTTGAAATCGTATACCCTAGCTTTAAGTGTTACCTTGGTCCTGACATTAAACGGCTCAACCCACAGCTATTACTATTTCAAGCACGGCACAGAACACTGACCCGTTGTGAATAAATCACCCATCCAGCTGCTTTTCATTTAAAAAAAAGAAAACGTTTGAACTCAGTGATGCTTGATGATGCACTTTAAACTTGATAGCAATCTCTGTATTTCATCTTCCTGATATTCTTTTATGGCTCACAGCCTGTTAATGGCACGTGGTCTCTCTCATGTGTGCCGTGAATTAATTGATTTTTGTCTTTTGTTGTCTTTCCTCAGGAGGTGAGGAAGGCCAGAAGAGGAAGAGGAGTAAACCTGAGGCCTTTCCCACTGCTGAAGACATTTTCTCTAAATTCCAGCACCTCTCACACTTTGACCAGCACCAGGTCACCTCTCAGGTCAGCCTGAATTAAATGAATGAAGTACTGTGGCCTGTTTGTTTTTCCCACGGGTTTGTGTCTTAAACCCAAAATACACTTTGGAATGTGGAAAACAAAGTATACTTGAGGCTTTAGAGGCATAATTCCATTAAATGGGGACATATTCTAGCCTTTTGTAGCACTAATAATGTTTATTCAAGTTTTTTGCTCCAAAAGCAGTTTAATTTTTCACCCCGTCTCCTACTCTAAATGTGTATTCACATCATAAAAATGTTGGTCTGTTGTCAGCAGTGTTGTGCTAGTTACTAAGAAATAGTAACTAGTTACAGTTACTAGTTACAGTACTTCATTCAAGAAGTAACTCCATTACTTTGTTGATTACTTACACCAAAAAGTAATGTTACTGTTAAAAGTAACTTTTTAGTTACTTAAAAAAAAACATTCTTTAATGTTCCCATGAATGCCCTTTAATGCGTTATGGTCTATACAAACACAAAACTGACTTAAACAGAAAGAAATTTTTAAACACTATTTCATTTGAGTCAGACCAGCACAAACTGAATATATCACAAGGATTTCTGAGGTGACTCACTATGCTGACTCGCGATCTTCGCAGTAGGCGTGTGCCAGAGAGAAATACACATTTCATAGGGATTACACAAGCAGAGAGCAGTCTGTTTTCTTTCGTTTTAATTGTTCTGTTTAAAAGTAGACGTGTCTGTGAGGCAAGTAGGCTACCTTATACGCTGAGTTTCAGTTCATTTATGAGACGAGATCCAGTTCACGCGCCGGGGCCTCCATTTCGTGATTATCTATCGTCTGCTATATTTACTTCTTATTTATTAAATCCAGGCAATTGGTTGATGAAACATTGATTAAAATTAAGATACAATTAATACAAAACGAAATTCACTTTAAAGAAAGGTTTTGTGCTTTCTGTTTGATGTCTCTGCAAGTATTAAAGCATATTTTAGTGCCGCTTTCAGACCGCGTCGCATCCGTAACGGAGAACTGTTGTTTTTCCTCATAAATGCGAACACTAAACATAAAATAAAATGAATATTTTGTTCTGTGGAGACTCAGAGCCAACCCTTCTTTATTGGGTGGGTAGTAGTTTGCGCAGTGTAATTCACATTACTAAACTATTTATTTTAGGCCTATAAAATTCAGCCCGTATAAATGTGCATTTTCTAAGCTTATGTTTTTATCCAACTAGGCTATGTGTGGGCCTTATGTAAAATATGGGACAAATCTCGTCCCTTATTGATTTGATTTACTAGTAACGCGTTACTGCCCAACACTGGTTGTCAGTAGCATAGCAATGCATATAGCAACACTCAAACAGAAGTCACTTTCAAACCAAGCTGCTTTCTGTTGGTCAACGTGGTGAAGTGGCGTGATTAACTTAATCGAGATTAAAATCTGCCTTAGGAAGTTTTTCGTCTTCACACAAAATTCCCAATCTCATGGATGTGTTCTAGAATCGGCTCAAAATATCAAAAGTTTGATATCCTCTGACTGGGCTGATTCATAGTATAAGGCTAAAAGTTCTGTGCCCATCATACGCGATGCGATTCTCTGCTAAATCTGTTAACTCCGACTGCCCAATATATGCAGACTGACTAGCATCAACTCCTCCGGACTGTATATGCCTTTACTGATTTAAATCATTATTCTTTGTAAATCATGCCATCTCACTTGCTTTTATGTACGTTCAGATGTTCAAATAGGCTAGTGCTCTCCGATTAATCAAATTTTAGGCTTGCATGAAAAACTTGCTTACTGATTAAACTTGTTAAAGCATTGTGGTAAATGATAACGATTACAATATTGACCACAATAATCTATTATGATGATAATCAAGCAGTCTTAAATTATAGCTATACTGGTGTGTTTGGGATCTCATAGGTGTCCAGGAATGTTCTGGAGCAGATCACCAGCTTTGCCTTAGGGATGTCCTATCACCTCCCACTGGTCCAGCACATCCAGTTCATCTTCGACCTCATGGAGTACTCTCTCAATATAAGCGGCCTCATTGACTTTGCTATACAGGTATGAGAGCTGATCCTGTTTGGAATTGTACAGTACAGTACAGTTAATACTGCTTTGTATATTGGTGATTAACCTCATTGTGTGTTGCTCATGTAGCTGCTGAATGAATTGAGTCTGGTGGAAGCAGAACTCCTGCTGAAATCTTCCAACCTGGCAGGCAGTTACACCACAGGTCTCTGTCTGTGTATCGTGGCCGTTCTGCGGCGATACCACTCCTGCCTCATCCTCAACCCTGACCAGACCGCTCAGGTCTTTGATGGGTATGTCATATTAATGTCTACTGTGCTCAATGGGACAGTGCAAAAACATCTATTGGAAAGATATTAAGCTGTTTGGACAGTGATGAATGTATTGTATCGTGCTCGGCAGGCTGCGGATTGTAGTCAAGTCTGGCGTGAATCCTGCAGACTGTTCCTCGGCTGAACGCTGTATCCTGGCCTATCTCTACGACCTCTATACCTCCTGCAGTCACCTAAAGAGCAAGTTTGGAGAGATTTTCAGGTGAGAGCAGTGAACTGTGAGTACTTTTAAATATATCTCCATATTCCTGGTGGTTTTGGTGGCATTCTTCTCTAATGGTTTCTGGTTTTGTGTGAATTCCCACAGTGAGTTCTGCTCCAAGGTAAAGAATTCTATCTACTATAACATCGACCCATCAGACTCCAACATGCTGTGGGATCAAATGTTCATGATCGATGCCATCGCTAATCCTACTGCGCACAATATCAACCATTCCATGGTGGGAAAGATCCTCAACGACAGCCCAGCTAACCGCTACAGCTTTGTGTGTAACGTGCTCATGGACGTGTGCGTGGACCATCGTGATCCTGAGAGGTTGGCATCTGATTCTGTCGATTATGTTTTGAGCGGGGTTATTACCATTAACTGAAACAATTAAAAAACGTTGTCGTTCATTCAAATAAAGCTGAAGAGTTAGGGTTACATTTAGATGAAATTCTAAACGGAAATTAGAAATGTTGCCCTGTCAACTAACGGAAATATGTTGAAGCAATACAATTTAAAATATAAATAAATTAAATCAAAATAAATTAAAACAAATAGTTGTATTAAAAAATAATACAACAATAAAAGCATATTAAAAAAATGCACATTTTTAATAAAATTAAAATTGAAAAATAAAAGTGGATTCAAAATATAGAAATATGCAATATACACATATATAATACACTGATTTTGAATAATAAGCCATTACAGTGTATATTTTTAATGAACACTGATCTGTTTTCTCTAGAAATCCAGAGTAACATCTTTCTTTAACACAAGGATTGTCTAATTAGTCGTTAGGACTAATAATGGCCAAATTAAAATGTGTTGTTGCCATAAAAATGACCAAGATGGTTATTGTAATAATCGGCCCTGAGTCCTTCAGCATAAGGTCGGCGACACTCTGGCTGCGCAGCGTGTCCGTTTTTATTTTGGCTCCCATGTTAACAGGTCTCAGGTGCATACATGCTAGAAATATAACCAACGCCTATTTTTCACGTGACGCGCAAGCGTGTTGGAAGCGTTTCCAGGCAAAATAGAATAGGAAAAGATGTTTGTCATTTTGACACAAATACATTTTAATAAATGAGATTTTGATGTTTGAAAGTCTCTAGGTTTTTACATAATGCAGATATAATTGTAATGAAAAAAAAAAAAAAATATATATATATATATATATAATAATAATAAATAATTATCGATTTTCAAATATTGCACCTGTCAATACAGAACGAAATATTCTGTAGCCTGTTTTGCCGTCAATACTACCGACGTTGTCTTTGCTGGATCAGTAGGCTATATATTTATGTTTAACATGAAGGATTGGCCTTCCTCAACTCTCCCCATATGTGGAACAAGTTTGATCAAAACACGTGACTTTTTTCAGCCCCGCGTCAGACACATTTCTGGTGTGCAAAAACATAAAAAACGCCACGCAGCCTCCACGCAACAGAAACGCCAAGCTCACACCACACAGCCAGTGTGACGCCGGCCTAATCCTCCATAAGCATCTTCAGTAAAAGCAGAACAGCTGCATGGCATCTCTACTATGGTGAGCAAATGTTGTGTGTTTTGTTTCAGGGTGAATGATATCGGTATCCTGTGTGCGGAGCTGACGGCGTACTGTCGCTCTCTCAGTGCTGAGTGGTTGGGAGTGCTCAAGGCTCTCTGCTGCTCTTCCAACAACGGCAACTGCGGCTTTAACGATCTACTCTGCAACGTTGACGTGAGTCGTTATATCTGTTGTGTAAACCCCTAAAGGTGCAGTCACAGCACAATTTCAGGCAAAAAAGGAGAGATGATTTAATCCCAGTTCATAGAGAACTAAGCAGCTTTCTGTTTGTCAGTGCAGCAAATTTGCTTGATCAATTTCAACTTGTTGTAAATTCTGCAAATTCCCTCACTTGACATTTCTGATTGCTTGGATTCCTATTAAAATGACTGGAATTTGCCTGTGAAAACAGGAAATGTCACCACACCTTAGTATGTTGTCTGCTGTTTGTGCATATTTGTGCTCTCATTGTAATAGAAAGATTTTGGTCATGTTTTGTGGCATGCCTAATGAAGATACTCAGATATGAGGTCTGAGATTTACTTTGTCAGCTAGATATGTCTCTGTTGCACAGGATGAAATGTCTAGTCGACTAGAATGACTACTAGATGTCCTTGGTGGTAATTGCATGCGTTTTTTGTCTTTCGCAGGTGAGTGATCTTTCTTTCCACGACTCACTGGCGACATTCGTTGCCATCCTGATAGCTCGGCAGTGTTTGTTGCTGGAGGATCTGGTGCGCTGCGTGGCCATCCCCTCCCTCCTGAACGCAGGTACGGGTCTCCACAGGCCCCCAGTCTTCCACAGCCACCTACTAGACAGACGCTCATTCACTGCATGCCTCACTCTTGGAAGTGCAGGCGTTTCGTTTTTCACACTTCTATAAGAGAGAGGTGTCAGTACTAACTGCCTGCCAGTTTGATGTCTCCACATTTCACACTGGGAAGCTCTATCTTTAGTGGCACTGCTGTGTGTCCTAGAGCCAGAGAGCTGTTTCCACTGCCCACAGACTCTCTGTCTGTCTCTGATTGGCTCACTGCACAAGGAGCTATTCAGGGCAGCAGTGAAAGACCGACTGATGCTGGGAACACATACTTTGTCATTGGTTTCTTTAGGGTTAATTCATTTAAAGGGATCATTTTCACAAAATTTATTCTGGTGTTGATTACAAACCTGTTTGACGACTTCCGTGATTTTTTTTGAAGTAGCATGTGTGCAGAGTGCTGTTTTTCAAAATGGAATCATGGGCTGCTAAACTCCAAAATCGGAATTCATTCAAATAGTTCATATAATTTGTGCATTTTAAGTTTCAAGTCTTCTGAAGCCATTTGATAACTTTGTTGTGAGAGTTTAGAGGAATAGTTCACCCAAAATTAAAAATTGTCATTTACTTACTGTCATGTCATTCCAAACCCAGAAGACTTTCATTCATTTTTGAATCACCAATGAAGGTATTTTTTCATATTCTTTCATCATTCTTTTGTCCGTCTGTTGAAAGTCTACGCAACCAAAACTTTGACTTAAAGTAAGAGAAATCCATATGAATCAAGTGGTGCAGATCCATGAGCAGATTTAGGGAGTGTTTAGAGTGGTTAGCGATCACACTACATGCGTACCATGCCCGAGCCCGATCGAACCGAAACAAACCACACTTCGAGGGTCAAACGTGCTCGGGCACAGTTCAAATTGCTTAGTGTGAGTTGACCCTTTATTCCAGCTTTTATTTACTTATACACATTGATAAAGACTCATACGAAGAGCTCTTCAAATATAGTTAACGGAAGCTCAATGTTCTTGCTTGATGCACGAGAACCAATGAGGTTTGTTCTTTGCTTGTCAAGCAAGCATGTTTGAGCTTCCATTTACCATATTTGATGAGCTCTATGCATATTCCTTCTACGTGCCTTCTTTTCAGTTCAACAGTGGTGTCATTTTATTTGGAACAACATGAGGGTGAGCAATTCATGACAGCATTTTTGTGTTTGGTTGAACTAACACTAAATCAAGTCTGAGGATCCTTCTGGGAACTTAAAAGGATTCTTTTGCCAGGGTGTTTATTTATCCAGCTCGTTTGAGTCACCGGTGGTCTGTCTGTGTGGTGGTGTGCAGTATTGTGATCTGCCTCCATGCAGCTGTGAGAAATGATGGGGTCATGTTCTGAGGCTAGTGCCTTTTTATGGAAGACTCTGGTTGTGACATGTTCATGTTTATGTGCAGCCTGTAGTGAGCAGGATTCTGAGCCTGGAGCCAGACTGACCTGCAGGATCCTGCTTCATCTGTTCAGAACCCCACAGCGCAACCCCTGTCCACAAGACGGCACCAAATCAGGTAATGCAGAACACACACTCCCGCCACACATCTCAGCTGAACAACTCTAGATATATATATCCACAAAACTGAGAATTCCGTTTCTGTCCACAGACAAATCCACAGTGGGCATCAGATCGTCCTGCGACCGACACTTGCTGGCTGCTTCTCAGAACAGCATTGTGGTGGGGGCTGTGTTTGCCGTGTTAAAGGCCGTTTTCATGCTGGGTGAGATTTTGGATACCTTTTTGTTGTGTTTTAGCCAATCAAACAGGAAGAATAACATGTCTTGGTGATCATACAGAAGCTTTAACTGTATCCAGTGATCAGAGAGCAAAACCAGAGAACCACGAAAGGCTTGTGTTAAAGGCTTTTGGTAAAGGAAAATAAAGCCAAAGGAATGGGAGATGGTGCGAATGGGAATCTAGCTGGCAGTTAGATGTTTATGCATACAGAATTTATGGTTGCCTAAAAGTGTGACTTTGTGTTTATTTTTCCAGGAGATGCTGAGCTGAAGGGTTCTGGCTTCTCCCATCCTGCTGGCTTGGACGACATTGGAGAGGATGACATGGGCTCTAAAAAATCTGGTGGACGTAACGTCTCTATTGAAACAGCCAGTCTGGTGGTTTACGCCAAGTATGTGCTGAAGAGCATCTGCCAGCAGGTGATGATTTTAAGAGGATCAGACTCATCCATGGAACGATTTAAGCTATTATAATCTTTATTATAAAATAAACAGAATGGAGTTGTGAAAATAATTTCCTTGGCAAAGAAAGACATTTTTGAGTGACGTCCTAACCGCTATCTTAAAAATGAGGATGTAATCTTCCAGATCTTGTGGAAACGCATCTCACTAATACCAGGGTTCCCGTGGAACCTTAAAGTAGATTTTTTTAAATTTAAGGCCATAAAAAGGTCTTAAATTTTAGATGACACTTTCACTTTCCACTTATTCTTATTAGCGTACATTTTATTTATTTGCTTGTTCACGTGACAATTCGCGTAATTTACGGAAGCATATTACGTCTGTCTCCTGCATGCGAAAGGAGAGAAGGAAATGGGTAATGTCAGTTCATTCTTCATGTGCGTAGGTGTGTGCGATATGTATTGTATGTGATGATATTGTAATCATTGTTTTAACTATGTACGAGGCACTGCGAGGTGAGCTGACATCGCATTTATCACTCGTGCTTTCACTGCGTCATGTGTGCAGTTATAAGTATGTGCCCAAATTAGTTGTTGTCTTATTATAATATAACAACATAATATGATATAAATATATCACATGAGCAAGAGTGCTGTTTTCCCGTGCACAATTGCAAATGTGATAATTAAATTAATGTTAACATTATGAGTTACGTTTTAGACACAATATTGTCAATATTGTTTTCCCTTTATTTCGTCGACATAATTTCAAAATGAAACCGTAGCAGAGTCTCCATGCAACGGACAGCGATGATTTTTTTTTTTTTTCTCTTCTGAAATCAACATTTTGAACAAATCAGTTTAATGATTCAATGAACAATTACTTGCTTCTTTCCTGAATGAATTAGCCGTTTGAAAAAATCGGTTGAACGAATGACTCCCTCAACTCACTTAAGACAGTGACTTCCCACCACCTACTGGCAGTTTTAGTTTCATATTTAAAGAACCCTTTAATTAAAAAGTTAAAATTAGAAATCATTTTATATTTAAATATTGAATTTAAAAACAATCTCATAGAATTATGTAATTGTAAACGCAGTGTAAATATATTAATGGCAGTTCTGATGCCCTTCTGTGTCACCTCTGCACTGCAAAGATGGATTTTGATTTAATTTGACTGGTAACAGTGGTACGGTGTTATTATTCTAATATAATTTAATTTGAAATAAAAGGTGATGCATACATCTAATAAAAGTTTGTGAAAATGCCCCTGGAAATCAATTTAAGGTGGAAAATATCGAAAATATCTTTGTGAGTCAGCTGTCAACAACAGGCCTAAACCAGCCATGGTACCAGCACAAAAACACAATCAGTAAAATATCATCTGATTATTATCAACAAAACGTATTGAGATATTAAGATATATTGCATGGTTGTATAATGCATGGTATTAATTTTGATTTCTCAGGTCTTAAAAAGCCTTAAATTTGACTTTAAAAAGTGTGCAGCAAACCTGTATTGCTCCAAATGGTGTTTCCGTCACTGTAATGAACGAAGACTCCAAAAGTGATCAAGATTTGCAGCATGCTGTTCATTTCCATTGTAGACAAGTTTTTTTTTTTTTTTTTTTTGTAGAAAACAATGAAACACTTTCCTTGATTTAAGAAGTTTGCATTCCATTTTTCTGATTTCTCTGTCTTTCAGGAGTGGGTCGGCGAGCGGTGTCTGAAGTCTCTGTCGGAGGACAGCAGTGCACTGCAGGATCCAGTGCTGGGGAACATCCAGGCTCAGCGGTTACTGCAGCTCATCTGTTACCCACACAGGCAGCTGGACAGCGAGGAGGGCGAGAATCCTCAGAGACAGCGCATCAAACGCATCCTGCAGGTCACACGCTCTCACATGACCCCATGATAACATCTGCTGTGGACTGAACTTTTTGTAGAAGTATAGAGTGAATTTTTAGATATTCCCAACTGTATGTTGGGGTTAACGTCTAAAACATTCATGTAAATATTACTTTAATTGGAAACACTGCATTTTATAAATATTTATTGCCCCAAAAAGTATTTTTACATTTTATAATATAAAAGATCTCAAACTTTGTGTTTTGCGCTGTTGCTTTGGCAAAGTGTATCTGTCAATCAAATTAAAATCTAAATTGCGATATCGCTTGTGTACTCTCAAAAATCACAAAAGGCTGTAATTGAATTTAATAAGTAGGCTCAGTTCACAGTAAATGGAGCAAACTCCATCTCTGCATGAGCTGTGATTTTGAAGATGCATGTTGGAATGCTATGTGCACCAGGGTCACATTACTTTTTTTACAGTTACATTATTTCCAAAACAAATGTGGACGGATGTTTACAGCGTTTCACTGGATTTGTATTTGTATCGCAATTAACCCGAAATCGCTCTTAAACTGATTTAGTTTAGTGCGATTTATGAAAAAAAGGATAATATGCGCAGCTTGTCAGTGAAGTACGGCTCTGTGATCATTAGTATGTAAAATATCAAGTAAACATTTTAGGAACTGCAACCGTTTTTATACACAGTACCCCCATTTTCAGGGGCTCAAATGTAATTGGACAAATAAATATAATCATAAATAAAATGTTCATTTTTAATATTTTGTTGAGAATCCTTTGCAGGCAATGACTGGTTGAAGTCTGGAACTCATAGACATCACCAAAGACTGGGTTTCCTGCTTTGTGATGCTTTGCCATGCCTTAACTGCAGCTGTCTTCAGCTGTTGTTTGTTTGTAGGTCTTTCTGCCTTTAGTTTTACCTTCAGCAAGTGAAATGCATGGTCAATCGCGTTGAGATCAGGTGATTGACTCGGCCATTGCAGAATATTCCACTTCGTTTCCGTAAAAAACTCCTGGGTTGCTTTTGCAGTGTGTTTTGGATCATTGTCCATCTGTACCGTGAAGCGCCGTCCAACCAACTTTGCTGCATTTGGTTTAATCTGGGCGGACAGTATATTCCTATACACTTCAGAATTCATCCGGCTGCTTCTGTCTTCTGTCACATCATCAATAAACACCAGTGATCCAGTGCCACTGGAAGCCATGCATGCCCATGCCCCATCACACTGCCTCCACCATGTTTTACAGAAGATGTTGTATTCTTTGGATCATGAGCTGTTCCAAGCTTTCTCCATACTTTTTTCTTCCCGTCATTTTGGTACAGGTTGATCTTAGTTTCATCCGTCCAAAGAATGCTTTTCCAGAACTGATCAGGCTTTTTTAGATGCTTTTTGGCAAAGTCTAATCTGGCCTTTCTATTCTTGATGCTTATTAATGGTTTGCACCTTGTGGTGAACCCTCTGTATTTGCTCTCGTGAAGTCTTCTCTTGATTGTAGACTTTGACAATGACACGCCTACCTCCTGGAGAGTGTCCTTCACTTGGCTAGATGTTGTGAATGGGTTTTTCTTTACCATGGAGAGGATCCTGCGATCATTAACCACTGTTGTTTTCCGTGGACGTCCAGGCCTTTTTATGTTGCTGACCTCACCAGTGGATTTTTTTTTTCTCAGAATGTACCAAACTGTTGATTTGGCCACTCCTAATATTCCTGCTATCTCTCGGATGGATTTATTTTGTTTTTGAAGCCTAATGATGGCCTGTTTTACTTGCATGGAGAGTTCCTTTGAACGCATGATGTATGTTCACAGCAATATACTCCAAATGCAAATACCACACTTAGAATCAACTCTAGACTTTTTGCCTGTTTAATTGATGAAGAAATAACGAAGGAATAGCCCACACCTGTTCATGAAATCTCTTTTGATTCAATTGTCCAATTACTTTTGGTCCCTTAAAAGGGGGGGGGGGGGGTGGCTCTCAAGAGCTGTAATTCCTAAACCCTTCCTCCAATTTGGATGTAAATACCCTCAATTTAAACCTGAGAGTGTGCACTTTCAGCCCATATCCATTAAATAACTATAGCTTGAATATGTGTTGCTAAATACCTGAAAAAAAGAAAAATTGTGCCTGTGTCCAAATATATATATGGACCTAACTGTATTTTTAAGGAGTGTTCTGAAAACAGTACTTGTTTTTGCTATTCCATTTGGTGATGCTGTAGGTGTAGAAAATACACACATAAGCTTTAAAACCCAGCAGACTAGGTCTGCATACATGAAGACAAACCATGTGGTTTGGTGTTTTAGACACCAGGCTGCTCTGTTCTGTTCTGGCTGTCAGCAATGCAAGAGCAGCAGAGAGTGAACAGACAGTCATTTCCCCAAGCTTAATTATTTATTTCACACCCTTTAGCCTTTAAGCCATTAATGATTTGTGTGGGTCTCACAGCAGCTCATTATTCTGGATTGGTTTTCATCTTCATAGACTGTGAAGACAGGGGTCCATCATTGCAATTCATATCCAGCTGGGCTCTCAAGCTCTGCTTTGATTCCTTTTTTAATGCATTCTTTCCATATTCCGTCTGTTTTTCTGCTTTCAGAACATGGACCAGTGGACCATGAGACAGTCGTCTCTCGAGCTACAGCTCATGATCAAGCAATGCTCGCCTAATTCAAACTCAACTAATGTAAGCTCAACTAACGTAAGTGCTTGCTAAGTACAACTCTGCTTGATGATTTCTCGTCCTTTCTTTAAGGTTCATAATTTCCTGGTACATTTGAACCAACTCTTTACAGGAGCTGTATGCTCTTCAGGAAAACATAGCCAAGGCCACCATAGAAGTTTTCCAGAAGTCTGCTGAGATGAACTCTAGTAATCCCACCTGGAATGGCTCCGCTGTCTCTGGCGGCTCCGTCTCCAATAGCAACAGTGCCAGCAAACTGAAACCGGTGCTCAGGTGGGTGACCCCAATCATTGCTTTCTGCCTGTGCTCATATTTACTTTTAGTTTGATGTAGTTGCTTCTTGCTTTCAAACCACATAAATCAATGTTCCTATCAATGTCTAATCTGGGGAAAAATAGATTTCTCAGAGTGTTTCTCAAATACTGTTGTTACTGTTTGTGTTTGGTTCAGTTCCTCTGAGCGTTCGGGTGTCTGGTTAGTGGCCCCTCTGATTGGTAAGCTGCACACCTCAGTGCAGGGTCACGTGCTGAAGGCCGCAGGTGAAGAGCTGGAGAAGGGACAGCACCTGGGACCCTCCTCACGAAAAGAAAGAGATCGGCAGAAACAAAAGAGGTACTAAACTTTTAGCACAGACCTAGTGTTTTTTTTTTTTTTTTTTTTTTTTCAGGATTCTTTGAATAAAAAGTTCAAAGGAACATAATACTTTTTCATACAGAAATCTTTTGTAACATTTATAATGTCTTAACTGTCTCTTTTGACCAATTTAATGCATACTCGTTGAACAAAGTATTAATTTCTTTCAACAATACCACCCCCCCAACTTTGATTGCAACTTTATATCAATAATTTGTAGTACTAAATAAGAAATGAATTAATTATAGGTTTACGCTAATTAAAAATGCACTCTTTCACTCTCTATTTGTGTGTGCTATTTGTTTTGTTCTTGGAGTCTAGGCATGTTCAGTAATGCAGTTTATCATGATAATAAACATGTATAATTGTGTTAAGGATCACCATTTTGTTCGTTTTCCTTTCTCTTTCAGTATGTCTCTCTTGAGCCAGCAGCCCTTCCTGTCTCTGGTGCTGACGTGTCTCAAGGGACAAGATGAGCAGAGAGAGGGTCTCCTGACCTCCCTCTACAGCCAAGTCCAGCAGGTACCTCATCAACACCCCTCAAAAGCACTGAGTGCTCCACGTCTCTTTGGACTGATACAATGTATTCCCCCATCAGATTGTGACTAACTGGCGTGAGGACCAGTACCAGGACGACTGCAAAGCCAAGCAGATGATGCATGAGGCCTTGAAGCTGAGACTCAATCTGGTGTGCAACTGTTATCTCTTTCTCTCATTCATCATCTGCTTTTAAGCTGACAAAACAAGTATAATCTGTGTTGATTTTCCTCTCATCAATTTAATGTCCTTGTATTGTGTGCCTGATGTTAAAAGACAAATGAAAGTCAATAAGATCTGGTTAAACTGCTCTGAACTCATTTTTTCTTTTTTTTCTCAAATTTTTGTCACGTGGTCTAGGTGGGCGGGATGTTTGATACGGTACAGCGTAGCACACAGCAGACGACAGAGTGGGCGGTGCTTCTGCTGGACATCATCAGCAGTGGTACAGTGGACATGCAGTCAAACAAGTGAGATCTGACACCCCTCATTCACTGCCACTGATGGCCTTTGCTATACCATCTGATTTGAAAAGATGTTTGTTCTTTTCCGTTAGTGAGCTCTTCACTACGGTGTTAGACATGCTGAGCGTGTTGATTAACGGCACTTTGGCGGCTGACATGTCCAGCATCTCTCAGGGCAGTATGGAGGAGAACAAGAGGGCTTACATGAACCTGGTCAAGAAGCTCAGGGTGAGACGAATACTGATGCTGTTTAGAAAAAGCCTCACATTGAAAAACAGTTAAAGTGTTTCATAAGCATCGCTATTATTATATCTTAATTTTGACTTTGGATTGATTCTAAAGCCAAAAACCCATAGCATTAACATGAGCAATACCTCAGAAACATGCAGCATGAGGAGAGGTACATGCTACTGCTTTGGGATCACTCATTTTCTGACTTCGCTCAAAATTGCAGAAACTACACTACCATACTTGTATTCAGTAAGGACACATTAAATTGATCAAAAGTAACAAGTCATTTATAATGTTACAAATTATTCTGTTTTAAATAAATGCTTTTCTTTCAAACTCCATTCATTAAAGAATGCTACCTTTTTTAATGCTGTTTCCACAAAAATATTAAGCAGCTCAACTGTTTTCAACAGTGATAATAATCAGAAAGGTTTCTTGAGCATCAAATCAGCATATTATAATGATTTCTGGATCATGTGACACTGAAGACTGGAGGAATGATGCTGGAAATTCAGCTTTGGATCACAGGAATAAATTACAATTTTAAAATATATTCGAATAAAACGGTTATATTGTGAAATATAATGACAATTTAAAATAACTTGTTTTTATTGTATTTTTGATTAAATAAATGCAGCTCTGTTGAGCATATATGAATGCTCTTTCAAAAACATTGAAAATCTTGAGTCAGAAAGACTTTTTTTTTTTTAAGGTAGTTAACTAAAAGAACTCAGAACGGCTTGGCAACTGTAATGAGCAACATCAGTTTTGCAAGCGGCGCTCACTTTTTCTTACGAAAATGTAAGACTCCAGTTTGTTTTGTCCTGCAGAAAGAACTCGGTGACCGTCAGTCCGAGAGCTTGGAGAAAGTGCGTCAGTTGCTGCCTCTACCCAAGCAGACACGTGATGTCATCACCTGTGAGCCCCAGGGATCGCTCATCGACACAAAGGGCAACAAAATTGCTGGATTTGAAAAAGAGGTAAGTAGCAAGCCTCTTTGGGGTTGTAGTGCTGCCCAGCTGCTGGCCATTGAGTTACATGCATTGGTTTTGTGATGTCTCGCACACAGGGTCTTCAGGTGTCGACTAAGCAGAAGATTTCTCCATGGGACGTGTTTGAGGGGCTGAAGCACTCTGCTCCGCTCTCCTGGGGCTGGTTCGGAACCGTGAGGGTCGATCGTAAAGTCACAAAGTTTGAGGAGCAGCAGCGGCTCCTGCTTTACCACACCCACATAAAGCCAAAACAACGCAGTTACTATCTGGCGCCCCTCAACCTCCCCCAAGAGGAGGAGGAGCCACCTACACCCGTGGCTCCTGAGCCGGACAAGAAGGTGGAAACAGGGAAGCAGGAGAAGAGCGTCAACAGTGTCGCACCTGACAATAAGAAGAAGAAGAAAAAGAAACAGGCATCCGCAAATAAACAAGAGGTACAAAAATGTATATGTATATTGAAAAGCTATAAATAGAAGTCAAGATGGAAATCAAGATGTTTGATTGATTCCTTTGGTCTAGGACTACAAGCCGCACAACCCAGGAGTCATGCAGTACACGCCACCCATGGACATGGGCATGGGCCAATCGAACATGCCTTTTCCGATGGGCTACCGGCCTCCAATGATGTATGCCCAAAACCAGCCTCTACCACCAGGTCAGCACATATCCCAGCATGCCTAAACATCTCAAACACGTTACATGGATATCTTCTACTTTTTCTTTTATGCTTGTATCATCTTCCACATTTCCCCCCTTAAGGAGGCCCCGGTTTGGAGCCCCCTTTCCGTCCCAGGACTCCTATGACCAAAATTCCTCCACGTCCCTACACTATGGCTAATATGCAGGCTGCTGGCATGGGCAACATGATGGGAATGGACAAGCAGTACCAGTTGACCTATAAACCCCCACCCAGCATGCCTCAGGGGCAGATTCTGCGTCATCAGCTACAGGTCAGACTGGTGAGTCTGGTTTTACTAATCAAGACCCCAGACCAAAACACACGGTTTCCTTGTATTTTGTTTGATTGCGTCATCTAGGGCTGGAACAACGCATCAACACAATCGATTATGTCTATTACATATCCGTCAATTCATCGCGCTATTTATGTTCCCCAATGATGGTGGCTCCCGGGCATGCTGAAAATCAGCCGTTATTACAAAAATATCTGGCCGGATTTGAAGTGTGGGAGTAAAACCGAATAACATAGTGCTCTGCACACTATGTAAAACCGAAATGGCAGCACAACGTCTATGCATAGGAGCATCTGCACCGTCGGCCGGCCATAAATTAAAATTTTAACATAATTTAAACATACATTTTTTGTTTAATTTTGGCTAATCTATATTCCTGACTTGCACAAAAACTGCATTACAATAATTTCCCGAAATGTAATTTGTGTGTGAAATATTACAAAGTCTGTAAACAGGACATTAACACAGGCCAGACACGGGACACGCTGAAGAGCTGCAAGCTCACTGTTAATGATGCTTAAAATTTAGGAAGAAAAATCTATAAAAATTGAATTGAGGGTGGGGGTAAAAGATGTATCTCTGAAGGGAAGTGACTGCCTTCAGAATAGTTTCGATGGCGTTTCCTTTTCATCTTTTCTCTGTGTTTATAAGCACAACTGCTTTGTTTATAGCGGTCCCCAAAGAAACGCTTCTTTTCCATAAGCGCCACCTGCTTTCAGAGAGTTTGCATTTTCATTCAGTCCGTCTATTTTTTTTGTGTGTGTGTGCAGGCGTGTCTTATGTAACATAACTTCACAAAGCTATGACCATTCTGTATTTGCTGTAAGTCTTGAAATTATGCAATCTAATTCAAATCAAAAACAACTGCTCATGCTACGTGTTGTTTGGATCGTGATTTCGAATGCAGTGGTTGCCTCTAATTTCACATGGCTACAGATGTTTTTTTAAGGCCAGTTTCGGCTGTTATAGAGCAAATTAACAACAAATACATTTGCTTGAAGAAAAAAAAAATCGGCAACTGGTATTGGATTCGGCCATCTAAAATCATGATCGGTGCATCACTACCGTTTTCATTTCTCTACATAACGTGGTGTTTTTAAATAAATAAATCTTTTAATATATATAAATTGTAGTTGTAGTAAAAGTTCATACATGGGTCATACAAAGTTATTATTTATTGGTAAATTAACCAATGTAACTAACCTAAGGATTAATCGACTATTCAGAAAATAAACAATAGATTAACCAGGGATAGAATAATTGAAAGAACATTTAAAAAAATCAAGGGGTTAATTATTTGTAAAAAATAGTTATTAGTTCCAGTCCTAGTTTCATATACTTTTATTTTATACTAGGTGTCCTGTAATTAGTTGTGCTTGTCAAATGTGCACTGTCCCACACATATTTAGGTGTCAAAATATCATAGAGACTTGACCACTGTTTCCGGGTCCAAACACTCCTTCAGATCCCAAAAGCAAACAACAAATGTTATATATTAATTAATGCTAATATAGACTCACAGTGTGCTGTTCTACTAGCGAAAAATCATTATCTAACCTTTATCTCCATAGCTTAAAAGCCAGACAGTGACTAATCTTTTCTGAATCATTAAAATATTGGTGGCTGGTACACAGTGAATCTTAGTCTCGCATAGCCAGACCTTCAGACTGACGGCAGAGACTACAGTGAGCCTAGAGACTGTAGTGTTCACCATGAGTTTTTGAAAGTTTAGGTTGAAGGTGTGCGATAAACGAAAAGTGTTCATAAATGACTGTTGAGAATTGAGGGAGTTTTTTTCACTTGAAACTTCAGTAGAGGCTTGGACCAGGAGACAGTATTATTGGAAGGTCCATACGTCACGACTTGACAAACAGCCAGCTAGTGACCATCTAGAAACAACACTCAATTGCTCACAGCATGCTCTAGAAACCACATTGCAACATCCTGGCGGCATGTACAAGAACTGTCTAGGTTTTGTCTTCTAGTGATTGTGAAAGTTAAATTCAGAGTAATTGGAAAGGAGAGGCATGTATGTTTGTTTGTTGGTCTTTTCAGGGGAATCATAATCATTTAATTGGACAGCAGATTAGACAAGTGGCACCTAATCAACAGTATCCACCAATGCAGCCGACACAGGCAAGTTCTTGTGCTTTTACACACTTGGCACATCTGCAGTGTTGATTTACTGTTCAACATTCACTGAAACCCAGAGATAACAACGTAGTAATGTCACGTTTCTCTCTCTCTAGAACATGTCCCATGGCTACACCCCCTACGGCTCACACATGGGGATTCAGCCACACCCCTCTCAGACCGCTGGAATAGTTCCTTCCTCGTACGGTAACCAGGTCTTCCAGGGAGGACATCCTGGCACCAACCCAGGCATGGTGGATTCTCTTAGGCCAATGCAGCAGAGGCCGAGTGGCTATGTGCATCAGCAGGCTCCCGGAACATACGGACACACAATGCAGAACACACAAAGGTCAGTCACAGACCTCTTTCAAATTCTTAGCACCTTATACATTTTCAGTACTGCCATACTTCAGTAATATTATACTGCAAACTCTAATTTGGAGCAGTGTAAAACAAATCATCTTAACTTTCACCAAAGATTGAAAGAGATTCAAATAGCTTTGTTGGCAATGTGAAATAAATATTTACATTGCTAAAGCATTAATAACACTATACAATAAAAATAAATAGATAAATTATTAAAAAAATTAAAAAGAAAGAATTAAACTTAACTTTCACCATCTGTCTCAGATTCTCCCATCAGTCCATGCAGCAGGCGCCTATGATGCACGGGCTGGCTCCAGGTCACATGGGACAGCAGGGGATGCACCCCAACATGAGGCCTAATCAGATGATGGACCAGCAGCAGCAGCAGCAGCAAGCTCAGCAGCAACAACAGCAGCTGATAAGACAGCATCCAGCTCTCAGAGTACGTACATGCACACACACCCAAAGTCGATCACATTGCATCGTGGGATACAGTATGAAATGGCATATCAAGAGCATAACAGATCGAAAAAAATTGTGACCTGTCCAAAAAGCAAATATAACATCTCCGATGCCATTAAGGACCGAATAACCTGTTTGCAAAATGACTGTGGCATAAAGGTGACCACGGCGGGTGCTGTAAACAAGTTCCACTCGCCCCTAGTTGTTATCGTGATGTTCACCTTCACCGTAGATCACCTTGCTAAATTAATCCGACATTGAGGATGCTATCCGATATAAACAATATCCATCGACGACACCGCAAGATACTGGTTAGTTACTGTAATTTCAGCCGCTTTCAAATTGTGTGAGAGACCCGACGGCGTGCCTTGCCAGTTTAAATATGACGAACGCACACCTAAACGCAATGCACAGACAGCCAGCTGTCACAGCGCGTGCACTAAACTAAATTCTCTTTCTCGCTTTATTGTATTTAAAGTGTCAAAAACACAAGGTCCACATAAACAGTTGGTTTTGTCTTAAGTGAATGAAACGTATCAGTATATTCTAAAGTGACAGCAGTAGCCTATATAAGAATCAGTATACGTTTCATTCATACAGTGAAGAATATGGAGTTTTATTATTTCATTTGATGATTCAGTTTCTTACTTAAATGCTGTTTTTAGTGTTAGCTTGTCTAATCAGTCAGTTTAGAGTAGCAGTAGAGTAGCCTGACATAACGTTAGTAGCCTACAGTTGTACCATGCCAATGACGTCATCGAACACGGCTGCGCTCTGACAACAACAAATGTGAATTTCAATATTGGGAAAAACTTCATGTGTTTTGTTTTTAATATTATTTTTGAATTAATTTGTTTACAGTTTTAATAACCAACATGTTATCGAATTATATATTTTTTTGTTTCAGTTTCCCTTTAACACTTGTCTACTTGTCTGGGACAAGTGGATTTTTCGAAGAGAATTTTACTTGGCCGACCAAGTAGCCCGCTTTAACACCAATAACAAAAAAATAACTAGGGAATCACTTAAACGAGAGAATGGTTCTGATTTTATTACATTTATTTTAAGTTGTGATCGATAGTGGATAATAAAAAATAATAAAAAACAAGGTTGCGCAGCCTCTCGAGGAGAAATTAAAGAAATGAGCGCATCTCACACACACAAAAGAAAATCAGTTAACATACTTAACATGCATATAACGTACTGCTTTTTTAACATATGATACAGTTCAGGTAACCTCACACGAGTGCTGTTTTCCTGAAAACCATCACGATTGAAAATGTGACACTGGTTTCATACAACAGTTCAATGAACAGAACAAAAGCAGTCAATATTGCAGCTAAAATGTAAGTGACTTAATATGAACTGTGTCAGCAGTGAAAATAGTTCCAGACAAAGATCGGAGCAGAAACATTGCGCATCTTACTGGAACACTCAACCGTGTTTTCATCACTGAACGATTCAGCGTTTTGAACGATTCAATGACCCATTCATAAACATGTCTCATTCTTAAATGAATCAGTCGTTTGAACGAATGACTCAATGACTCACTCATTAAGACGGTCTCCTGCCTACTGGCGATTTAGTGTTATGTTTAAAAGTATCATTCTTTCCAACGTTTCTTATTTGTATATTTAAAACAATCTAATGACATTATTTAATGCAATTGTATTTTTTTCATTGTAAATTATTTAATTTGATCAGCCCTACCGAAGGTAACAGCCCTTTAGTGTCTTATTATTCAAATATAATAAATTATATTTATAACAAAAAAAAAATTCTGGACAAGCAAGTTTTTTTACTCAATGGACAAGCACATGAAAAGGCTTAATGTCGAGCCCTGCATAATGCATACTTGCTGGCTTTCTAGTGACTACAGTGATTCACCGGTAATGTCATTGTATTTGTGTGTTTGTGTCTTCACAGCAGCAGGTGCAACAGCAGCAGCAGGTTCAACAACAAGTGCAACAACAAGTGCAGCAGCAGCAGCAGCAGCAGCAACAACAACAGCAACAACAGCAGGTCCAGCAGCAACAGCAGGTCCAGCAGCAACAGCAGGTTCAGCAGCAGCAACAGCAGGTTCAGCAGCAGCAGCAGGCATCAGCCCAGCCTCCCGCTCAGGCCCTGGGCATGCAGCCTCTGCCCCCGCAGCAGCCCATGGTAAGACCTGGAGCCACAACTTTTAAAACTCATACTGAAAAACAAAAACTGTTCTAGCAGCGTCTTGTGGCTTATTGGTTTACGTCTGTGGATTTTTACGTCTGTGTAATTCTGTGTCATTTGATTTGGTCTCAGTTCCCACGGCAAGGCATGCAGCAGACCCAGCAGCAGCAGCAGACTGCAGCACTGGTCCGACAGCTCCAGCAGCAGCTCTCAAGTATGCTTCAGTCTTTACATTACTCCGTTTCAAACTGCCATGATACACTGCTCAGATGTTTACTGCATATACACTGCCTTCATAAAAGGTTTTCCAATGCTCATGGCAGGATATTGGACAATATCAATATAAATACTGGTCATTTCTTGCTACAAATGCATGAAAATAACTGCAATATAGTCATGGCACAGTCAGACACCCCTTTGGGAATAAAAAAAAAATCTGGGTCATCGCACACTTATACCTTTAACTGTTTAACTGCCAGTTAAGGTAATTGCAAAACAGACAGATAAGAACACAGTACAGTTTTGTAGTCAACGCTTTTTAGCGCATACGTACAGCCTTTCAAAGTGTACTCCATTTGTTAGCATGCACGGTCGACATATGCACACTAGAAAGTTTCGGCCTTGGCAAGTGTCTGCGGTTTTTATCTCCAGAAGTTAAGCAGTTTTAAATATGGGTCTCGTTCACTAATAACTGTGTGGACTAAATTTTATATTCTTAAAAAAAATGCTCATGTAAAATTTCCCTCTGAACTCACAACACTCATTTCATGAATTTTGAATACTTGACACGAGCGACCACGTGCCCAAGGTTAGTTATGAAATCTTGCCTGAAGCAGATCCTCGAAACTAGTTCAAACACAAACTTTAATACAGATCATTTCATAAGCCAGATCTATATAGGCGTATCTGCGTCTTATACAGAGAAACCTCACAGTCCAAGCTATAGTCCAGCATTTTTTTTCTTTTATTGCATATGTGATGAAATATATTTAAGATGATATATCTGTGTATACAATTTTATCTTAACTCAATTATAAGGCGCCCAGAGTAAGTGATTATTGTGTATGTGTGGTTTTAGTCATTCCTATTTTTCTGTCAATTAAAGAATGATGTATTATTTGTGAAAACATTCATACACAGATTTCATGCACTCATTTGTGAGTACGCATGCTTAGTGAATGAGACCATTGTCTTTGTTCTCGTTTAAGTGCTCGTCAACATGGCCGTCTATTGTTATTGTGGTCTCCCACAGATTGTTGTTGTTCAGTGTTTTTTTGTTTTTTAGTGTAAGACATTGGGCTGGGCCATTGTTGCCACCTGGTGGACCAACCGATTGTCCAAAAAAAAAAACAGGTGCATGTGCCAGCTGAGCAACTGCTGATTACGAAATTTAATTCAGGCAAACTGTATGCATACCCTAGTGTACGTGTGAAAAATGGAGTATACTTTGGGCTTTAAGAGATGCTTTTGAAGTAGCTCTAACATTAGAATTTACTTTAATATGTTCTAAATTCATACATTTTGTTTTTATGCTTAGTGCTGTTTCTTTTAATGCAAAAAAAAAAAAAAAAATACAATCATTTTCTGTACTAACTTTTTATTTCTTTCACCAGATACTCAACCTGGACAGAACACCAACTCATATTACTGAGAGTGAATGGATTTCAGCGGTGGTAAAGAATGATTTTGTGTCCCAATAAGCAGACCTTTCTGAGATGAGGAACCCTGCTCCTGAAAGAAGCCCACAGGGCTGTATCTAAAGTAGAGTCAACCATTGTTTTTCAGACATGCATTTCTGAAAGTCATAGAAGCTTTGTTCTGTGAAACATTGAGGTGAACAGTGAAAGAGTTTATGTAAAAAGAAGTACAGGAAATTATAAAAATATTGCAACTTTTTTTTATTTTATTTCAATTTGTACAATTTTTCAGTTTCGTGTATTTCTCATTAAAAAAAAATCATGTCACTTTTTAAGCCTGGTCTTACATTGTCGAAACAGTAGAGAGTGAACTTAAGGGATATTTCACCCAAAAATGACAATTCTTTCGTCATTTACTCACCCTCATGTCGTTCCAAACCTGTAAGACTTTCGTTCATCTTCTGATCACAAATGAAGATCTTTTTGATGATATCCGAGATCTCTCTGTCCCTTCATTGACAGCAACACAACTACCACTTTGACGATTCAAAAAGAGATTGTAAAACTAATCCATATGAAGTGAGTGGTTTAGTCCATATTTTCTGAAGAGACTTGATCACTTTATATGATGAACCGATTTAATTTAGGCTAAATTCAATCAAGCTATCGTGTCTCTTCAGAAAATTTGGATTAATCCAATCGTTTCATTTGGATTAGTTTTACAATCTCTTCATGAAGCATCAAAGTGGTCGTTGTGTAGCTGTGGAAGCTTGTTTCCGCCACAGAAAAAAAATTAAGATAATTGTGAGTTTACATCTTGCAATTCTGACTTTTATTTCACGCAATTCTGAGAAATAGTCTCAAGTGCGTGTTATAAAGTCAGAATCGCAATTCTGACATCTTTTCTCAGAATTGAGAGATAGAAACTCGCAATTACGAGTTATAAAGTCCTATTCTAAGAGAAAAAAAGTTGCAATTACTATTCTGTGGTGGAAACAAGCTTCCATACGTAGCTGTCAATGGGGGGGACAGAAATCTCTCAAATTACATCAAAAAGATTTTCATTTGTGTTCAGAAGATGAAAGAAGGTCTTGCAGCTTTTAAATGACATGAGGGTAAGTAATTACAGAATTTTCATTTTGGGGGGAACTATCCCTTTTAAATCATTGTTTGCTCAAAAAAAATTCAATGATTTTGATCTCAATCCATAGTACCCCAACACCATCATTCACCACGGTTATTACTATATTTTGTAGAATTGGTTTGAATTACTTCCAGTAAGCTCAAGTATGCATTAATATTTTGACTTGTGTTCTACTGCCATTTTGGGAGTCCTCCCTTTCACTTGGCTCCTCTCAAGGCGATTAAACAACACACCCAAGTCGGGACCCAGCGCTCTTCCTTCTAAACCACAGTCTCTTCCTTCACATTTCATCAGAAAGTTGAGAGAATCCCAGCTTCTCTCCTCAGGCATGACTCCCAACCTAGATAAAATTCTGTCTGCAAGATCTGGGACCACGGGTTGCAGGAGTATCCCATATATCCTGAGGCACTCTAAAGACACGTGAAGGATGGTGTCAAGCCACTGCTGGTCTCCAGGATTGTTCCGGTCCAGCTTCCATGGTGCATGTCTTTGAACAAACGCATTAGTCATCCGCACGCATGCGCTAATGGCCTCCAGTGCTTTATATATGTATAGATTCTCAAAGTGCTGCTCAACTAAGACCGGAAGCGCAGATACGGCCTCCACCATTCTGTAGTCTTCCGAGACAGCTTTTCCACGGAGCCCTTCAGATGGTTCCTTTGGGAAGCAGGAGTTGCAGAACTGAGGATACACCTGCGTGGGGTTGAGTGAGGGCGCAGTGCAGCGGTTTAAAAGCCCACCGAGAGCATCCGCTAACTCGCTGTTGCACATCTTTATGACTTTATCGTCATAATAGTCACAGTCCGAGTCAGGAACCCCTTGTCTCAGAAGGAAGTAGCGCAGGCCGTCCACGGTGAACTTCTCCATGGCGTCCAATGGGTTGATCACGTTTCCAAGACTCTTGGACATTTTCTTTCCCTCCACTGTCCAGTGAGAGTGCACAAATATGGTCTGAGGAAGAGGTAATCCTGCAGCCAAGAGAAACGCTGGCCAGTATATCGCGTGAAACTTAAGAATGTCCTTACCGACAACATGATGGACAGCTGTCCACCACTGGGCGTGATTCTGTGGGTAACCAACAACGGTCAAGTAGTTCACCAGAGCATCCAACCACACGTAGATGATTTGTTCCGGATCTCCAGGGACTGAAATACCCCACTGGAGGCGGCTTTTCTGGCGAGATACTGACAGGTCTGGGATATCATCCTCCAGCCACTGAAGAACCAAGTGATGAAACTTCACAGGCTGGATGATATTTGGGTTTAATCGAAGCCAATGAAGCAATTTGGTGCGGAAATCTGATAGGCGGAATATGTAATTGTCCTCCTTCGTCCACTCCACCTGTCAATGAGGATAGAGAAATTCTTATTCCACTTTGAAGAACTTCAGAAGATTGGTTAGGTCTTGTATGTCAACACTAGTTAGACTGGTATATTAGAGATTTAACCGAATACTATGACTATTTTAAAGATTACTGGCCGATAACTGCCTAACTAACAGATGACAATCTTGCAAAATCTACTGAAATTGTGTTTCCAAATTCAGCCAGTAGAAAAAGAAAAAAAGAGCATATCTGGCAACCAGTGGATGTATTTTAGATCAGGGTCATAAGATGGACAGCCATTCTAGAATTTAAAAGGCAGCTATGTTTTAATAAACTCAAAAGACCCAATTTACACATTTAAATCAGTGTACTATATACTGAAGTACACCAATGGGCCAATGACATGCATATTTTTGTCCAAGTGCATTAATTCATGACATATCACTTTATTCTATAAAACCTATTTAAGTCTTAATTCATTTTCAGTACATTCAAATGATAAATATTAATGTTTTGGTATCTTAAACCTCCAAAATGTCAAGTGGCATTTGTCAATAGTGTTTTTAATAAGAAATTCAAAATAAAATACTAAGGCATAAATTTGTTTTAAACCTTTCATATAAACATTTTATAAATATCAGTAGTTTTAAAGCTGTTTTAAAAGCTTTTGTCTGGGAATTTGTATTTTCTCAAATGTCAGGGTGCCACAACTGCAAACATGACTTTTTGTATTACTATGAATTGACAAGGTAATAACAGTAAACATGATAATGTATCATCCCGAGGAGCCCAACTGATCATTGTGGAGGAGAGAAAAGGTTTGTAGATCTCTCACAAATACTGATCAAAATAGCTAGTTTCAGATATGGGTAGGTTTTTACACTTTTCATGTCTGGTGGTACAACTATTTTATCATAAAATTCTTCATCGGATTTAAAAATTTGATGTATGAGCTTGCTAGCATAGGCAAAAGCTAATACAGGCAACCAAGTAGAAGCCTATTCAATGTAAAACTAGTTGCAAAAGTCAGGTGGTGCAACTGCAATGAATATCCAGATATTATTTAGCTTAAATGTTTTTATTTCATATTTAAACTGAGATTAAGTATTCTATATTTTAATTTTTGTTCTAAAATGTTTTACACTTTCAATTATGTTCAAGGTTTTTTAATAATTTTAGATGCCACTATCGTATCAAGTAAAGAATAATTGGTCACTTTATATTAGGTGTCTAACTACTGTATTCTCACTAAAAAATTGTTAGGTATAATGCACTTGTTCATGTTTTGCAAAACTGGGTAAGGAAAGGGTCAACAGAGTAATTAAATGTCATTACAGAAATGAATTACAGATGTAATATACAGGTTTTTTTTAATAAAATAAAAAACATGTATGTGTCTACAATAAGAGCATTGCACCAAATGATTCATTTAAATCTAAGTAGTTAAAGACACTTAATATAAAGTTGGACTGGGAACTCAGCACGACATTAAGCGCATTAAAATGATCCGGCAGCAAGAGAAGCATATCTGGCAAAAAGAATAGAGGTGATGAATCTTGTTTAGTAGTTATTAGCTATATAGTGTTTAATTAAAGTTGCTAATGCTATACATTTAATGTTTTAAACATTATGATGAATGCATTTTTGATATTTTAATTAAAAATGTCTTAATTGACTTAAAGGCACACTATGTAATTTCACAGAATTATGGGAGTTGTTGTCTCTACCTCTACATCCGGTGGAAAAGAATCAGATGGGACTCGGACAGAAATTATATTCATGGATGAGCTAATGTATTAAAGATTTATTTACATTACTGTAGTATGAAGCAGGGTGGGGCTGAAAGCCGCTGGAGCGATTGTTACACGGCTCGAGAGCAGTGGAGCTTTTATTACGCCGCTTCGGCTTCTTCCAGTCATGACTGTGGGGTAACGTAATGCCGTTTTATCATATTAGATACATTTGAGTGAGTTCAAAGTTATGTTATAATGCTACTCTGGTGTTCACTACTATGCGGCTACTATTTGAGACACTTGTTGCACACTGCAGTGAGCTAGATCAATATTAGGCATGTTAAAACATGGTACTCGCGGTAAATCAAGAAAACGAGATTTAAACAATAAGACTGTGTTGAGCTATATAACAATGATTAGTTTTCTCTTGATAAATGTATCCAAACATTAGCTCACCTGTTTAATAAAACATAATATATTAAAGTGTCTTTGGTGTTTCCATGGTTTCTACAGAATAAAAAATAAATAAAACCGGAAATCGAGGGTAACACGGGTATAATGTCATTGACAGGCGGCGCACGAACAGGATCCGTGTCCTGGTTAAAATTGCTTATTTCTCTGGATTTAAACATTCTTGGAAACATTTTGGGATAAAGTAAGTACACAAGTTAAAAAAAATGGTTTTGGGTTATTTTAATCCTGCATCTTTCTGTATCAATATAAAACATGATTTTGGTTAGATTCAGATTCATTGTTATTCAGATCACAAGCGAACAATTCCAGGTCCAAGATTCCGATTGTGGTGTCATGTGATTTGTTTCTGATCAATTTACTACTTTTACTTCAATAAAGACTGTTGACTAAAACACTTGTTTTTGTATTTTATTTTTATGTGTAATTGAACTGAAAAAAAAGTCCAGTATTGAGCATATTCCCTGTCATTATTAATGTTGTCAGATACCCATCAGGTGGTGCATCCAGGGCTTGACATTAACACCCGCCAACTGCGAGTGGATTTCAGCAGTGGTGTAACAGTCACTCCTACTAGCCACTTTGGCGGGTTGAATTTTTTATATCATATTTACATTTTTCAATTGTAGTTTTTTTTAAAAGGCATCTGAAATAAACTAGTACAATATCGTGTAAAAAAATATAGATTTTTTTTATACATATCAATACTGAAATATCTGAAATGCTTCCAATACTAATTTTCCACAGAATGGATACATGATCCCAGCTACGCTGTCTTGCTCTCTCATAATCTCTCCTACAGTGAGTTGACACACAAACCCACCTCCTCTCACTCGCTCTTTTCATTTGCTCTGGATTAATATTGATGTTACAGGGCTTGAATTTCAGCAGTGGATTGCGTATATTGCACATACTTTTACTCATTCCCACAGATTGTGTTTTCAGACTCAGCGCGCGCACACAAAGCCACCTCTCGGTACGAAATTCTGTTCTCTTTCGCTGCTTATTGCACTTAATCAAATACACATAAAATTGTACATGGCGAGTATTCTCGTATATACAGTCAGTTATGTTTTACGTGAATGTAAACAGTTGAGAAAGAAAATGCATGTGTAACAGTATAATAGATCCATGTGTCAGGTCTAACAGTGACAGCAGCCTGATATAACTGCTGCCAAATTATAAGATAGATAATATTAAAAAATATCTATATGGCAGTTTATTCCCCATAGTATTGATGTCAAAATTGTGGCCAGTGAAAATCCTGAGTGGCTAGAAACTTTGGAAAACCACTAGCCACAGTGGCTGGTGAGCAAAATGTTAATGTCAAGCCCTTGGTGCAACAATGTTGATTTAAAGGTGCTGTAGGACATCTGGGAAAATGCTAACTTTAAAGCCTTCTCGTAGAGGGAGCTCTAGACTGCGTAATCGTGTTCGTCACTCCCTCTGGCAGGACAACGGGGATCCGTTGATCGTTGATCAACCATACGTGCAGAGACCAACGCTCTGGATGGGGATGACAGATTGAGCCGCGGGCTTGAGAGAGATCTTTCCTCACCAGAATCGGCAAAGGGGCTGTGCGTGACAGCCGCGTCAACTCCAGGAACCAGAATTGGTTCTCCCATCGCGGGGCTATAAGGAGCATCGAGCAGCACGTTTCCCTGATTCTCTTGATTACTTGTGGCAACAGTGAGATCAGAAGGAAAGCATACAGTGGGCGGCTGGGCCAGATTTGGGCCTCGTTCTTTGAAAAGAACATCGGGCAATGAGCGTTGTCTTTTGACGCAAAAAGGTCACTTCCGCTTTGCCGAAAAGGCGCCATAGCGACTGGACTGTTTGGGGGAGCAGGGACCATTCCCCTGGGGGAACATTGTCCCTGGACAATCTTTCTGGGCCGTCGTTCAGGTGGCCCGGCATATGCGCAGCTCTCAGCGAGCGCACTGAGTGCTGAGACCAAATGAGGAGGCGTTCTGCTAGATCACAGAGGTTCCTGGATCTGACACGCCCTGACAGTTCACGTAGGACACCACAGACATGTTGTCCGAGCGGACTAGAACATGGTGGCCCCGGATGAACGGGAGGAAAGGCTTCAGCGCGTTCTCGACCACTATCATCTCCAGACAGTTTATATGAAGGCGCTTCTCTTGGTCTGACCACAGGTCTGCCCTCGAAGAGAGCGCCCCAACCTAAGTTGGAGGTGTCCGTCGAGATGACCTTCCGGTATGAGACAGCTCCCATCGTCACCCCCCGCTGATACCAGTCGGCTGCTAACCAGGGCTGCAGAGCTGAAACACAGTCACTCTGATTCGTCTGCAGCCGGAGACCCAGTCTCGTGAGGCACCCGAGCGCTCAACCAGCGGTGCAACGGGCGCATGCGCAGTAAGCCCAGCTGAAGCACTGCTGCAGCTGAGGCCATACAGCCCAGCATTCTCTGAAATGTTTTTTAAAGAGGCGGTGCCGCCCTTCTGGAAGGACGCGGCAAGGTGTCGAACACGGTGTGTGCGCTGTGTCGATAAACGAGCCGTCATGGCCACAGAGTCCAGTTCTATTCCTAGAAAGGAAGCTGACTGACTGGGCAGTAATGAGCTCTTGGTCCAGTTGACCGTGAGACCCAGGCTCTCCAGATGGCTGAGGAGCACTGTTCTTTGAGGCAGAAGTTCTATCTCGGACTGTGCCAGAATCAGCCAATCGTCCAAATAGTTCATAATCCACTTGCCCTGATTTCTCAAGGGGGCGAGAGCCGGGTCCATGCACTTTGTGAATGTACGGGGTGCTACAGACAGGCTGAACGGAAGGACGGTGTATTGACATACCTGACCGTCGAAGGCGAATCTCAAGAATGGCCTGTGACGGGGTATTATCTGAATCTGAAAGTAAGCGTCTTTCAGATCGAGAGAGATAAACCAGTCCTTCGGGCGAATTTGCGTGAGAATTTGTCAGGTCATGAGCATTTTGAACGATCTTCTCATAAGAGCTTTGTTCAGATATATCAGATCTAGGAAAGGTCTAAGGGCTCCGTCCTTGGGTACGAGAAAATAACAGCTGTAAAAGCCTGACTCGCTCAGAGAAGGAAGTACTGGTTCTATGGCTCCTTTGCATAATAGTTTCACTATTTCTGCATGGAGTAGATGTGCTACTTCCGCATTCACTTTTGTCGCGGTCCATGCTCGAAAGCGCGGAGGACGGCGAGCGAACTGTAGTGAATAGCCCTGTCTTATTGTGCTCAGCACCCATTCTGATACCCCTAGAATCGCTTCCCATGCTTTTATATGTCCAGCTAGGGGCAGAATGGACTCCGGGTTCCGATCGCCGCACTTCGTGGGCTCGAGAAACTGAACCGGAGGTATGGGCGCGACACGCGCCACCGTTATGACATAATCCAATACGGTGGCTCGCTGACAGCGATGGCTGGCTGTTTTATATGTGACGTTCCGGTTGCTTTGAACGGGGAACATTTTGTGATAACTTTGAGCGGGCAGAGAGTAGGTGTGGGCACGAAGTTGTGGGCATATTTCCTACATTTAACACTCGAGCAGCATTTGCCAGCTTTATAAGAGTGGGCTCTGTGAGTGTGAGAGACACGGGGGGTATCGTGCTTGTGTGTAGGGGTGAGCACTGAGATGTGGGCACAATTTCTACACTTACAACACCAACGGCGTGAGCCGGATAAGCAGACATTATACTCTTTTTGAGATTTCTCCGGGTTTCTCCGGCGGTTGTGTGCAGGCGAGCGGGTAGTATCACCGGCTCGTTGGATGTGTAATGGACATCTGCAGTAGCCGAGACAACGGGGACTGACAGCGCAAAACATTTTGACGGTGGTCTCCGGTGGTGAGCGGGGCTCGGCACGTGCCACAGGAAAAACGAGGCATTTTGAGAAAAACGCCTCGTGCTCTTTTACAGAAAGTGTGTGTCGCAGCGGCGAACACACACAGCAGAAAAAGGATATGAGTCGCCGGATATCATAGCAGGCACGGAAAGCTGAAGGTGGCGAAGACGGCCAGCTTCCTCAGGCGCTTTCCTAAGCTTGCTGGTCGCTGGAATCGACGGCGGCGGCTTCTCAAGATCCAGCGATACGAGGAGCTTCGCTGAAGAGATGAAAATCAGGGAGGCAGCCTCCGAGCCTTTCTTTTATACGCTTAGCCACACCCATTCTGGCGGGCTGTGACGCGTAGAGGGCGCAACGTCACGCGAGGCTCAGTGGTAGGCTGCTGCAGTAGCCGCAGGGCAGTCAATAAGCACGCTAGATAGCCTGCTCTAGGTCTGCTAGCTGCTGCACTGCGTTGACAATAAATACAAAATTAAGGATAATTTTTGGCGTCATATCTTGAGAAAAGATGACTAAACCCGTAGCGTAAGCTACTTATGCTACTTAAGCTACTTGTTGTCGGTTCAGAAGGAAAGTTTGGCGGGCAAGCAACAACAACCTTTCTCGCTCTGTCTGCACAGCGTATGTGAACGCGCTGATGACTACTTATGACTGCGTGAACAGCCTGCACACGATGACCGACAGATAACACATGCTATAGGACCCTTTGGACCGAACGCAACGATTGAACGAACATTTTATGGTCCTACGCCTTCCACATACGACATATAAAAATACATTTTGACCGCTTAGAGTGATTGGTATCAGGATAGGAGGACACTTACAACCAGCATAAACAAAAAAATGTTTCTGCAGAGAATCACCTACGGCACCTTTAAACTAACAAATAATAGGTAAAATGGAACAAATGGCTGAAAACTAGATTGTGAATATTTATTGTATTGAATGCATTTTTTGTATACTTACGCATGATTATTTTTCTGTTTTTAATAGAAAAATTGGATGCTAAGGATACTAAATACCTGGCCACTAGGAATGTAATTCCTAAGATTTCACAATAAAATTAGGAGTATGTACACACAAATATTTGGTTGTACCACCTGACAAAAATAAAAAAAATGTATTTAAACACTGAAATGTTATTTAACAATTTAACAATATTGTTATTTTTTAACAAAAATATGCATTATATACATTTTGAAAATATATTTAAACAACATTTTTTTGAAGCTTCATTTGTCATTGACCCCAATGTAAAATATTATTTGGAAAATAGTTACTTTTTATTTGTTTCTACTCAATTTCTTTCTATACAGTTAGATACATTTTAATTTATATCTAGTTTAATATAATTGTATTATTTGTTTATTAATATAATTTATATATATATATATATATATATATATATATATATATAATTTATTATCATTCATTTTAATATAATTTGTACATTTTAATCGCTTTTAGAAAAACTATTCCTAAACTTTTCTATGGCCCTGCTAGGGCTCTCCCCACCCCAGTTTGAAAACCCCTGTTCTAGATGGTGCAAACCACTGACAGAGAAGCACAAGCTTTAATTCAAGGACAGGATGGATGGTACCTTGTGGCCGCTCTCAGTGGATACTTTGACCAGTCTTCCCTCGGAGTCTGTTCTCTCAGTGACTTGAGTTGGTGTAAGAAAACTTTCATCTGGAGTTGAGTACCAGCCTTCATAAGTGCCTTTGTAGATGAAGCCTTTGCTATGGAGAACAGTCCAGAAGTGTTCAACAGCCTCTCGATGTCTTTTCTCTGTTGTCCGAATGTAGTCAGTGTATAAAATACCACATCTTTGGAAAACATGTTTAAAACTCTCTGATACCTCAGTGCAGAAGTTCAGAGGGTCTTTACCAGCATTGCTCGCTGCTTTTTGGATTTTAAGACCATGTTCATCTGTACCTGCAGGACACAAACAAACAACCTTACTTCAACACACTGATCTCTGGGGCCAGTTGCATAAACACTCATAATGGTAAAGGGATAGATCAACCAAAAATGAAAATTCTGTCATCATTTACTCATGTTGATCTAAACCTGTAAAATCTTCATTTATCTTCAAAATACAAATGAAAATCTTTTTGATGAAATTTGAGAGCTTTCTGTCCCTCTATTGACAGCTAAGCAACTGACACTTTGACGCTTCAAAAAGTTCATAAAAAGATCGTAAAACTAATCCATATGAATCGAGCGGTTTAGTCGAGATTTTCTGAAGAGACACAATCGCGTTATATGATGAACAGATTGAATTTAGGCTTTTATTCACATATAAACTTTCATCAACTCACACATCAGTTGTAGTAAACAGAAGCTCAAGTATATTCGCTTGACATGCAAGAACCAATGAGGTTCATTCTCGTGTTACGCAGCACGTTTGAGCTTCTACACGGAGAATTAACCTCATTGGTTCTTGCTGAAGGTCAAACGTGCTGCGTAACATGAGAATGAACCTCATTAGATGTGTTACGCAGCACGTTTGAGCTTCAGCAAGAACCAATGAGGTTCATTCTCGTGTTACGCAGAACGTTTGAGCTTCAGCAAGAACCAATGAGGTTCATTCTCGTGTTACGCAGAACGTTTGAGCTTCAGCAAGAACCAATGAGGTTCATTCTCGTGTTACGCAGCACGTTTGAGCTTCAGCAAGAACCAATGAGGTTTGTTCTCATACGTCAAGCAGTTTCGATTTGGTGATCATTGTTTAAATCTGAATACGGTAATAGCTTAAATTAAAAATGTTCATCATATAAAGTGATCCGTCTCTTCAGAAAATTTAGACTAAACTGAATTCATTATGGATTAGTTTTACGATCGCTTTATAAACTTTTTAAAGCATCAAAGTGGTAGTTGCGAAGCTGCCAATGGGGGGACAGAAATCTCTCAGATTTCATCAAAAAGATCTTCATTTGTGTTCTGAAGATGAACGAAAGTCTCATGGGTTTGGAATGACATGAGGGTGAGTAAATTAAGATTTTTTGGGTTAACTTTCCCTTTGAGAACTTATGACCAACTAGCAGTTAGTAATCAGTCTTACTTTTCGGTCTTAAATTAAACCAATCTATGTTTTAATGTAACTGACGTAAAACAAAAGTTATGAACACAAAAAAAAGATAACTTGTCAGTCTCATCAGAAATGCAACCAGCCCCTGATGCAAGTATTTAACTTTTAAGTCATGTAATACAATTAGACAATGTATAAAACGTACCTGTGGCAAATCTGGAGTTGTATCCCTGTAAGATTTTGAATCTGTGAAGACAGTCTGCAGTGACAGCTGAATACACATGACCAATGTGAGGAGATGCATTGACATAGAAGATGGGGGTCGTGATGTAATATGGTTTTGAGCTCTGTGAATGATCTGTGCAAAAGCATCGCAAAGCCTTACAGTGAATACTGTTGACGTGTGGAAGCCTTCTGTGGAGTGCATGGCTGGATAATCTCAGTACTATTGTTTTTGTGCGAGTGAGAATACAGCACGGAGACCTCATCACGAGACAGGTGCGACGCGCGTGAGAGAACATCCGGGTCACCGCCGTCACAAATAAGTCAACTTTCAACGAAAAGGCCCAACAACCTTTCCCTACTTGAGATACATTTGTCAAGCTTAAATCAAGAGCTTTTTTTCGTTTAGTATTATGTAAGATTAGGGGACAGTAGCGTAAACATAGGCATTATCTCAAGATTGTATTTTAAGAACTAGTATGACCAACTAGCAGTTAGCTAGCCAAGGGTATGTCAGTCTAACTTTATCAAATAAGACACATCTATATTTTATGTAATATGTACGTATGACAATTAAAAAGTCAAGACCACTATTAAAAAAAGATGATTAGCTTACTCTGTGCTAAGAATAAATATTTCATATAAATGTAAATAATATAGATAAATATTTAAACATTTCATATTTGATATTTAAAAGAATTTTAAATGCATTACTAAATGTACAGTACAAGCACACACACATTATAAGTACAACTAAAAAATCTGAAACACCAGTAAAATAAAAACGGATTCAGATGAGAACATTTGAGTTGGACCTTTTAGCTCCGCCTTGAACCGGAAGTGGTCCTGTTTTTTTCATGAGCGGCGTTTATCATCCGCAGCCTCGTTCCTCCAAGAAGTTACAGTAGAATAATGAATTAAAACCGTCTTATTTACTCCTCACATTTTACAGATCGATCATCTAGTCCACATTTGTTTTCGGGCTTATTGTATTTGAGTAATCACATTGTTTTTAAGATGTCAGTAGTGGGTTTTGACGTGGGTTTTCTGAACTGCTATGTAGCGGTAGCTCGAGCCGGAGGAATCGAGACTGTGGCCAATGAATACAGCGACCGATGCACACCGTGAGTCTGCTTTTTTTTCTCATCCATAAAACAAATACATACAGAGTAATAACCACGCCAACCTTTACCTGAGCTGTGTGCCGGTGGAAATCTGCTATTAACTGGCTCTCTATCTGTGACGGACATGATCTGACAGTGAGGAGCCTCCCTAATGCTGTTGCGTGATTGCAATATTCAAATACTATGGTACTTTAAAAAAACACTATGGTATTATCATACTATTATGTGTATAAATGGTACTTTCTAATTATTGTAGAATGAGAAACAGCAGGCTGTTACACTAAACCTGTATCACTTCATTATTAATATATATATATATATATATCATACTGTCAAATCGATTAATTGCATCTATTATAAAAGTTATGATAATAAATGAATATATAATATATGTGTGTATACAGTACTGGTCAAAAGTTTGGAAACATTTTTTTTTATGTTTTTGAAAGAAGTCCCTTATGTTCATCAAGCATTATTTGATCAAATCAGCAACACCAACAATATTGTGAAATATGATTACAATTTAGAATAATTTAAGCTAATTTAATATATAAGCTGAATTTTCAGCATCATTACTCCAGTCTTCAGTGTCACCTGATCCTTCAGAAATCATTCTAATAGGCTAATTTATTACCAATGTTGGAAACCGTTGTTTTGCTTAGTGTTTTTTTTCATAACGAACCTGTGATCAGGATTCTTTAATAAATAAAAAGTTGAAAAAGAACAGCATGTATTTAAAATAGAAATCTTTTGTTACAATATACACTACAGTTCAAAAGTTTGGGGTTAGTAATTTTGTTTCTTTTTTTTGTTAAGGAAATTAATACTTTTATTCAGCAAGGATGTGTTAAATTGATTTTAAAAAAGTGATAGTAAAGGTTTATATTGTTAGAATAGATTTTTACTTTGAAAAAAATATTTGTAATTTTTTATTCAGCAATGAATCCTGAAAAAGTATTGTATGTTCCAAAATCAGCATATTATAATGATTTCTGAAGGATCATGTGACACTGAAGACTGGAGTAATGATGCTGAGAATCTTTAAAGCTTTGCATCACAACTGATATATATCAGGACAGACATTCGTTATAATGTTTGGCTATTTGTGTTTCACTACAGAGCATGTGTGTCTTTTGGACCACGAAATCGATCTATTGGAGCTGCAGCAAAAAGCCAGGTATGTGATGTTTTTCTTAAAAGACAGGATTTTTTTTTTTTTTTATGTATCCTTTAAAGCTGCCTTCACACAGTCTTCATGTTCGTAATCATGCACGTTTTTTGTCTCCTTTGAAACACAGATGGTCACCAACTGCAAAAACACTGTCCAAGGATTCAAGCGTTTCCATGGTCGGGCATTCTCAGATCCATTCGTCCAGAACATGAAGTCCAGTCTCGTTTATGACCTGGCACAGATGCCATCGGGCACAACGGGCATAAAGGTAGCTGAAATTCGTGATCAAACAAACCGAGATTCAATTGCCATATGCAAACACAACATGTTGTGAGATGACTGATCTGTGCCAGCATTGTTTAAAGGTCTAGTTTTGGCAGCAAAGCCTTCTTGTAAAGCCAAGCACAGAGTTCTGTTGTGCAATGAATGTGTGAATGTTTGTGAGCTGTTTCGGTCCTTTAGCAGTCGTATTGTCTCTGATGTTGTTGTAGGTTATGTACATGGAGGAGGAGAAGGTGTTCAGCATTGAACAGGTCACTGCGATGCTCCTCACCAAACTCAAGGAGACTGCTGAGAGTGCCCTCAAGAAGCCTGTTGCAGACTGTGTCATCTCTGTGAGTTTAAACATCACTAAAGCCCTATTCATACTGGACTAATTTTCTGAAATACGCTTGGGTTACAGTTCTTTCTAGATGTGGGCATTACGTTTCAGGAGGTCATGTGATGTGGTTGCATGCATCACGTATGATGTATATGTCATTTAATTCCTTATTTTTTATGTAGCTTTAGTTTTTTACATGACTTTATAGAAGTGGCTGCTTATAATAACTCACATGACTGAGCAGAGAAGACTATAGATGTGTTTTACTTGACACTGAGACGCTGGCTAGTCTTAGTAATTTCCGTGATTTGACTTTCCTTCATTTTATATTAATATTATATTACTTTTTTTGCCGAATGCCGTTCATATTGAAACGTGCAACGTGTGCAAAATGTTTAGTCAAAATGGTATGAGGAGAACCGCTGGGTTCTCAATTACAGACATTCACCTCTTGATGGGATTCCATTTCTCAGAAGACAATTGAGTTTGCTGAAAAACAGTGAGGATATTTCTATATAAATCCGGATACTTTTGAAAATGGCATTTTTGTTTCGAAATACCCTCCGTCCACACTAGCATTTTCCAAACGTTTCACATGCACACTGAAACGTCGGTAAACGCTAAAATCATAACAAAAAGCCAAAACATGCCAAAAAATATGTGTTTTCAAATGTATCTGGGTTAGTGTAGATGTAGCCTAGTAATTTGCTCTAGAATCTTTACAGGTTTTGTGCAGTTTTAGATGGGATTAAAATCTTTGAAACACAAATCTCTCTATCCTCCTCCTAGTCCCATCCGAAATGGGCTGAATATCTGATAAGATCAGCTGAAAGATGCAGTTATGCTACATATAATTGGTGGATTTGGTGAATGATCTATGGCAATTTTTCCCTCAGTCCATTTTCTGTAAATGAGTTATTGGAGACAGACATCCACCTTAGAGATCATGAATACGCTATCACTTTCCTAAGTGAATGCTGTTTAAAATCCCTGCTTCTAAGGTCCCCTGCTTCTATACCGATTCTGAGAGGAGATCCGTCATCGATGCAGCTCAGATTGCAGGACTCAACTGTCTGAGACTCATGAATGAAACCACTGCTGGTGAGTGTTTTGTGGTTTAATGTGCCGTTTCACTTGCAACACAACAATTTTCCACTCTTAAATGACACCTGTTTTTCCACACAGTTGCTCTGGCATATGGGATCTACAAGCAGGATCTTCCAACTCCTGAGGAAAAGCCAAAGACGGTGGTGTTTGTGGATATTGGCCATTCAGGCTACCAGGTCTCTGTGTGTGCCTTTAATAAAGGCAAGCTCAAGGTGCGTACCAACGACATTTATACCCTCAAAATGTGGTCATGAATAGTATGTGAAATCATAGACGGATTCTTTTTTCTGCCCGTACAGATTCTTGCTACAGCCTTTGATGCGGAAATGGGAGGAAAATACTTTGATGAGAAGCTGGTCAAACATTTTTGTGACGAGTTTGCAGTGAAGTACAAGCTGGATGTGAAGACCAAGCCCAGAGCTCTGGTGCGACTCTACCAGGAATGTGAAAAGCTCAAGAAGCTGATGAGTGCCAACTCCTCAGACCTGCCACTGAACATTGAGTGTTTCATGAACGACATTGATGTTTCAAGCAAACTCAACAGGTACCGAGTTATTTAATGAGGAAATCACTTGCAAAGTCGTTAAAATCCTGTCGTCATCTACACACCATTGTCTCGTTTCTAATATTGAGAGCATTATAAATGCATTTTAATAAACTAAAATCACGAGTTGGAGGCGTGTCAGTGAGAAACATGGCGGAATACCACCAAACTAAAAGGTATTTAGCAGTGAAATTGTCAGGCTTTTCTGTTTACAGCGCAGAGAAGCTGATTGTCTGCACAGAGTATGATGGCATTATAATATAACAATGTAATATGCAACGATATAGTTTGCAGGCTTCATAAATTAATTAAAAACATAAAAAAGCACACCTGATGCACATTTCTTTGTTCTTCATTTTCTATAATCTATATCTATAATCTATTTTCTATTTCTATAATCTATCTATAATGCTCTCAATATTCAAGATAATGGGGGGGGTACCTCTGTATGTCTTTTATTTTTATACCATTTAATATAGTTAACAGTGTCAGAGTGATGTTTTTTCATCCAAATATCAGCACAATTACAAATGTGATATTTGTTTTATACTACAGTTCAATAAACAAAGTTAATATTAAGTGACTTACATTTTCAACACAGTATTGCCTGTTTTTGCTCCATTTCGCCAACGAAGATAGTTCCAAACAAAGACACAGGACTGTCTTGCGTCTCTGAGCAACACATGACGGTTTTTGGTGACTGAATGGACGAATCGTTTGAACGAATGACTCACTCAAATGCTTCGTTCTTGAATGAATCAGCCGTTTGAATGAATCGGTTGAACCGGCGCTGCACACACCAATCAAAGTAGCGCGAGAGCAATTGAAAAGCATAAGGAGTCGCCTGCTCTCTATTCGCTCTCGCGGTACTTTGATGTCATTCACTGATCGGTCTGTGCATCGGCGGTTCAAGTCGAACAAGCCTAATGACTCATTAACAGTGACTTGCTGTCACCTATTGGCAGATTTAATTTAACAATTAAAGTATCTTTTCATTTATTAAATAATTTCTAATATCGTCATTCAACATTTTATGTTTAAAAACAACAAAAAAATTATTTCTGCTTTTGTAGCTGCAGATTAAATGCATTCATGTCTCTCTGATCTGCATTAAACAGTCTGTGCATCTAAATGCCACCTCAGATGCTGCTTCGGTGTTTCCTCCAACGCAAAGATCCAATTTTTTACTGATTTAATTGGATTGTTAACAGCCCTATTGTGTCTTATTATTCTAATAGAATTTGATTTAATGTAAGAATTTGAAAAAAAAAAAAACGATACATGCATCTTATTTGGTTAAAGTTGTATTATTTAGGTAAAAGTCTATAAAAAGTTTTAAAAATACATTCATTAGTGTTTGAAAGATGAATAAAAGACTTATATTGGTTTGGAATGAGGACAGGATTTGAATTTTTTGGTGAACTATGCTTTTCAAATTCTTGAATCTTGTCCACTGCTCATAGCTCATTTGCATATTCAGATAGTCCTTTATCAGACATGTTATCCTGTCAGTAGTTTATAGCTTTATATATTGTTTTATTCCTGTGGCAGGGCTCAGTTTGAAGAGATGTGTGCTGATATTTTAGCCAGAGTGGAACCTCCCTTGCGCAGTTTATTGGAACAAGCTCGTAAGTAATGACCCTTTCTTGGATAATAACAGTGTACGTCGTATAAGTCATTTATTAACCCTGTCTGTCTGTCACCTCCTTCTGTGCAGATCTGAAAAAAGATGACGTCCATGCTGTAGAAATAGTGGGCGGCGCCTCTAGAATGCCGGCCATTAAAGAAAGAATCGCCAAGTTCTTTGGGAAGGAGCCCAGCACGACGCTGAATGCAGATGAGGCCGTGGCCAGAGGATGTGCCCTCCAGGTCAGGTTCTTCTGCTGACTAAAGCCTAGCAAATAGTTTAACAAGACGGTATTTGATAGCATTTGTGACCTGTCGGTGTTCTTCGACCTCTTCATTGGCTCTGTTTCCCGATTTCACAGTGCGCTATCCTCTCCCCTGCATTTAAAGTCCGTGAGATCTCCATAACAGACGTGGTTCCGTTTCCCATCTCTCTGAAATGGAATTCTGCAGCTGAAGATGGAGTCAGGTACAAGCAGCTGTGACATTCAGAGATTGTGATCAAGTTATTAGTTTGCATTTCAGTTATTGTGCTTGATAGTAATGCATGATTTTATTTAGAATGCTTTTACATTTTCCATTTCAGCGACTGTGAGGTGTTCCCAAAGAACCATGCAGCGCCTTTCTCCAAAGTGTTGACATTTTACCGGAGAGAGCCATTCTCCTTGGATGCGTATTACAACTGCCCTAAAGAGCTCCCTTATCCAGATCCCACAATAGGTAAGCACACAAAAACACATCCAAAAGGAACACTCGCCAAGTGCTGTATACGAGTAAAAACGACTTATTAGTGAGGAAATAAGGGATAATCCATGGCTAGCTGTGCATTAAACAATTAGTTTGAATGAAGGAATTATAGCATTGATTTGATTTAATTATCAAGAAAGAGAGAATTGAGAGCTGTGACAATAAAGCTGTGTTTAATTACTTCAAAACTTCATTACCTCCTCGTTTCTGAGAAATAAAATGGAGTGATTAAGTAGTGAAGCTGTTCTATTAATAAAAGTAGCGGGGCAGGGTTGATCAGTTTCTGTGCTCCTGAATGTTTCTGTGTGTGTGCAGAACCAATCTCCGATCTCTGTGCACGTGGTGTGTGTGCATCAATGTAGAACTGTGATTAAACCGACTGGAACTACCTGTGCCTTAAACTGTTTTAATACACACCTTTCAGCCAATCAGAATCGAGTATTCAGACAGACTAGGGCTGCACGATTTATCGAAATTATCTAAATATTGCAAATGTACATATCGCGATATCCACATAGCAATGGCTTAAGATAAATGAATGATTTTAGTACTTCAAAAGATTACAAAAAGTGGTCAACGCAGACAGCAGAGAATAGACTGGACACATGACTGTTACATACATGTGACATGCTTCATGTTATTGAATGCAAAAAGTGAAATATTCTCGCACAGGAAGCCTCCTCGGACAGCGCATAATCGCGATCATTTTCAGTTTTAAAATATATTTCAATAGAATTTACATTTATTTTACACACTTAAAGCCTTATCGTATTGCATATGACATTATTTAACGACTTATCGCATTCAATATCATGCAGCCCTAAGACTGACCATGGTATAAATGCAGTTACTGGCCAATTGTCTTTTTTTTTTTTTTGCTAAATAATGCATGGTTTCAATTGCAGCATGACAATAGTCTGACTGGTCAGTTGTTTTATTTGTTTTTTGTTTTGTTTTTTTATGTACCTACCTATCCATGTATGTATTTAATTACAAGAAAATTGTCCTAGTAATGTTTAATCAAAATGCCATAACTGAATATTCCGGTGAAAACCGGAAGGAACAGGAGAAAAACAAAACAAATAATTCTGTTGCTATTGAAACTAAATGCATTTAAGGAAATGCAAAAAATACATGTATTTGTTTGGCCAGTAATTGAGGTGGCAAATATTCTTGGCCTGCTTTTAATAGCTTATATTTGCTGTACAATCTTGTAAAACTTGTCATGAATACAGACTATATGTTAACATGTACACTAACACTGTCATGCAGGCCAGTACGTTGTCCAGAAGGTGGTTCCCCAGGCCTCAGGCGAGAGTTCAAAGGTTAAGGTGAAGGTGCGAGTGAACATCCATGGCATCTTTAGTGTGTCCAGTGCCTCGCTAGTGGAGGTGCAGAAATCTGAGGAGGAAGAGGAGAGCATGGACACAGAGCAGAGCCCAGAAAAAGAAATTGAGGTATTGCTTCAGGATATTCCTGTCCACACCCTCATCCTGACGTCACACCCTCATCCTGACGTGTATTTTTGTATTACTCCATGTTGTTAGTGCATTCATACTGCTCAGCTCTACATCATGGGTAAAGTTACCATGTGTTTGCAATCATTCGCAGAACAAAATGCAGGTTGATCAAGATGAACAAAAGACTTCGGGAAATGGAGATCAGGAAGATGGCGAGAAAAAAGCAGGAACGGAAGAAATGGAGGTAAAATAGGATCTGCCAATAGCATCATTAAATGACTCAATCATTGATCAAATTACCGTTCAGACGCCCATCACGCATAACTAAAGGCTCGTTCACACCAAGGATGATCACTATAGCGATAACAATAAAGATATAGTTAAAAAAACAAACAAATTGAATCTAAGAATAGTAGTGTCCACACCACAACTGTAATGATTACGGCACAAAGGAACGATGTCAGTGGAATCAGACTAATTCAGAACTTTTTTCCAGCTGATGAACAATAAAAACACTGAAAACCAATCAGAATCCATCCTGCTTTAAAGAACTTAAGATTACCGTTTTAGTTGTTCTTGTTGTTGTTGTGAACGTGTCTTTATAATGGTTCTCTCCGTGGATTTGTTCAGACATCAGCAGAGGAAGGCAAACAGGAGAAGAAATCGGATCAGCCTCCACAAGCCAAGAAGCTCAAAGTGAAAACAAAGGTCCTGGAGCTGCCCATTGAAAACAACCCACAGTGGCAGCTAGCCAATGACATGCTCAATCTCTTCGTGGAGAGCGAGGTATGCTTTCTGTGCGGCTCAAGCTGGATTAAGGGTGACATGGTTTTTTTAACATTGAGTTAAATCTACTGTGAAATTGCTTTTCCTCAGGGAAAGATGATCATGCAGGACAAGCTTGAGAAGGAGCGCAACGATGCCAAGAACTATGTGGAGGAGTACGTGTACGAGATGAGGGACAAACTGCACGGGATATTCGAGAAGTTCGTCAATGAGAGTGTGAGAACAGTCGCATGGCTTGAAATCTAAATGCATGGTGTCCATCGGAAGAGTCTCTCATGAAACTACTAAATATTTATTAGCTAGAATTTGCCCTTTATAAGTGAAATATATGCATTAAACCATTTTGAAATCCTTGTCCAGTGATTACAAAAGATTGGAAAATCTCTAGACATTGATTGGTCAGGTGTGGGAATCCTGTGAATGACCTGGTATTATTTTTGTCATATATTAATGTTTTATATCGCTATAACTTAAAAATCACAGACTTATTATTGTGGAAGTTTTAAAAATGCATTGATATCCCTGTCAGCCATGACACACAAATCTCAGTGCTTGACAGTGTTATTTTAGTATTTATATACTGTTATAGTATTTAATAATATTTTTAATTAGCTTTTCTTTTTTTTTTTCAGAATTTAGTTTAGGTTTCATTTTTGTAGTAGTAGTTTAAGTTTATCATATGATAACAATAGTTATTATTTTTCATCATGTATTTACTTACAGGACAGAGATGCTCTCTCGTTAAAACTAGAGGACACTGAGGTCTGGCTGTACGAGGATGGTGAAGACCAGTCTAAACAAGTATACATCGACAAACTTGTTGAACTGAAGGTACCAAATGTCTTTTCATGTCTATAATTTCTGATGTAAGATGTAAAATTATATATAAGCTTACACTTTATATTAGGTGTCTTTAGCTACTATGTACTTGCGTCAAAAATAGGTACAATGTACTTACTGTGTTCAGGTTCGTATTGTAAAACACTTGTTCTGCTACGGGTAAGGTTAGGGTCAGGTTTGGTGGGATGCGATAAAGGGTGGGTTAAGGGGGAAGGGAAGGGTCAACAGTGCAATTATAGACAAGGATCCAAACTTGTTACCTTTCTGCGGAATTCACAGTTTTGGATCCAAAATAGGCCATTATTGCAATTGCTGCCCCCGAAATGCAGCAAATTTGAATGTAAAATGGGCACGGGCATTCATAACGGTGTGTGTCCACTGGCGCGGAGCAGAGCGAGCGGTTTCAGTAAATTCCTATGGAAGCTCAACTCCGCAGTTATGAATAGAATTCGCTAATGAATCGAATTAGTGATTTAACAGCGAGATGCAAAAGGAGGGAAAACTCCAAATTGTATCGCCTAAGTGCAAAGTACGATTACTATTGATATTGCTAATTATACCTGTGTTATGTTTACAATCGATTAATGCCTATCAATGTATCAAAAACATTCTTGCAGAATCTCGGCCAACCCATTCAAGAGAGATACACTGAATTTGAGGAGAGACCCAGAGCTTTTGAAGAGCTGGGCAGACAGTTGCAGCAATACATGAAGATTGTAGAGGCCTACAAAACCAAGGTGAGCTTGTGTTGGATTAATGTTGCATAAGGTACTAATTTACACATTTAGTGCACAATGGATTTGACGTGTGTTTTTGAATTATAGGAAGAGCAGTATGATCATCTGGATGAGGCAGAGGTTCAGAAGGTGGACAGGATGGTGAATGATGTCATGATCTGGTTGAACAGTAAAATGAACCAGCAGAGTAAACAGAGTCTCGCCTTGGAGCCTGTGGTGAAAATATCAGAGATACAGGCCAAAACACGGGTCAGTCACAGTTATATTGACTTTTTTTTTTTTTGTCTAGAGCACATGAGTATGTTAGCATTCAGATATCATTTAGTACTATGGTATTGGCATTTGATACCATAACTGTTCCAGGTTTCTGCCACAATACCATTTTGATACATTTGTATTAAATGTCTTCCTGTTTTCCATAGGAGCTGTTCGCCACTTGCAATCCCATTGTGACCAAACCCAAGCCCAAAGTGGACTTGCCAAAAGAAGAGAACCCCGCAGAACCCAACGGGCCGGTCAATCCAGAGGAAAACCCTGAAGCCCAGCCCGGCGGCACAGAGCAAGCTCCTGCTGACAGTGCAGACACCACAGAAGCCAAGCCTGGCATGGACCTCGATTAACCGCGCTGTGTAATGTTATGTTAACGTTACACGTTATGTTATGTGACATAATGTTTTGTTAATGTTAACTTATATTTCCAGTGACCGCTAACGCTAAATCATCATCCTCGCAGCGGGGTGACTCTGGCAATGAGAGAATACATTTGCATGTCCTTTTATATTAAGAAAAACATAAATCATAATGCTGTAAGACTTCTGATTGAGAACCATTCTGTTTGCCCATGATTGAGTTTCTGTTATGCTGGTTCTGTCAACTGTTGTTTCAATAAATATGGAACGAAACATTGTTTGTGCAAGTTTATATTGTAGAATTACTTTAACATAGTGCAAAAGCATGTGCTTGTTTTGTGTAGTGTAGTTTGCTTCAACTATTGGTTTATGAATAAGTTTACAGATGTTACTTGTTAACATATAGGCCAAAACAGGTGACGTCTTTTTTTTTTTTTTTTTAGAGTGGGCAAATGACGATGTTGGCCTGTCCTACCTCAGGATCTTTTTGACGATCCAAATATTAAAATCATACCAAAAAAATGCAGTTTTAACAATCTGTTGAATTAATATTCGGTTAATTAGTAATATTTTTTTTTTTCGGACTCCCTTGCTCTATCGTTTTTGTTCATTGCTGGCTAAATGACACAAATTAAGGTTTTATTTTGTGCGTGTGTGTACGTCTTCCAAAATTTGCAAAGAAACACCCATATAAAATGTATGCAGATTAACGGCTGTATGGTAATATAATTTAACAATGATCATTGATTTTTTTTTTTTTTTCGGTGGCGGAAACGAGCTTTATTTCGCAGTCCATTTGAACAAAAAAAATACAGAGAGAGGGAGAGAGAGAGAGAGTTGCAAGGAAGAGTAGCCTACTTATAAAGTGTCATGCATTTGAAGATTAACAGTTTTAGTATTAGTACTAAGTCCGCATTAGTATTTTCCATTGGGAAAAAAATCAAGTACTTGAGATCTGCAAACTCAACATTTCCTCTCAGTCACATGATCGTGTTCCTCTGTGCTGCTGGAAGAGTGACTGCAACTTAAAAACATATGATCTGGTAAGTGTTTCACTAACTAAATACGAAAACCTCTTTGTGTCATCACTATAATGTCGTTTCATATGTATTATTATTCCCAGTGTCCTCGCAATTTTCTTTGGTTCTATTTAACTATTGTTATTCAGATTGTAAGCAAGTGTAGCTTACTGAGAGCGACGCGACGCGAAAAACGGCCCTCAATTTTTCGTCGTGTTTGCAGTGTACTGTTGTGTTTTAACAAGCTCCAGCTGCTGACAGAAGACACTGCTGGATAGGAGGTGTTGTTTGCTTCAACTACTTCCGTCCTATTCTAACCTTAATAGGGGCTAAAGTCTGAAGAAGGCAGGCAGCGCCTCGTCGATTTATCTGATAGTTTCTCTCAGGCACAGGTGAAGCCATGAAGCTCATCATACTCAATGACTATGACCAGATCAGCGAATGGACTGCCAAATACATCAGGAACAGGATAAGGAAGTTTAATCCAGGTCCTGACCGGTTCTTCACTTTAGGTCTTCCAACAGGTAGTCGTAAAAGGAAATCAGTTTGTATAATGCACATTCAATTGAAATGCAGGCCTATGCTGATTGTGTGTATTGCAGGAAGCACTCCGCTTGGATGCTACAAGAAACTGATCGAGTATCACAAGAAGGGAGAAATATCGTTTCAGTATGTGAAAACGTTTAATATGGATGAGTACGTAGGTATGTGACCAGTCATTTATGCTTGAGGGATCAAGGGTTGAACTGCCTGTCATATACTGTATTTAGTTAACACTGAACTACAAATGGTTGTTGTCTTTACAGGACTTCCTAGAGACCATCCTGAAAGTTACCATTCATTCATGTGGAATAACTTCTTCAAGCATATCGACATCCGAGCAGAGAACGCTCACATCCTGGACGGAAACGCATCCAATCTAGAGAAGGAATGTCAGGACTTTGAAGCCAAAATCAAAGCTGCTGGAGGAATCGAACTTTTCGTTGGCGGTAAGACAGTAGATTGAACTTTGACCTGTGAATGGCACCATTAAACAGCTCTGCCTTGTATTCACGTTGCAGGTATTGGACCTGACGGTCACATCGCGTTCAATGAGCCCGGTTCCAGTCTTGTGTCCCGAACGCGTGTTAAGACCTTGGCTATGGACACGATTCTGGCTAACGCGCGTTTCTTTGATGGCGATCTCTCTAAAGTCCCCACCATGGCCCTCACAGTTGGTGTTGGCACAGTGATGGATGCTCGAGAGGTACAATATTCATATCTCAGAATCTTTATGTGCTTTTCCTAATGCACGTTAAATACGTCTATAAATGTCAGCCACTCCTGCTGCTGCTATAAAATGGCTCATCTTTATTGCCAAAATTACATATTTCTGGCTTTGAACATTTATTGTAAGCTAGTTATATACAATGAACAGCTTGCAAAAACAATTGCATACTATGTTCTGCCATTTTTAAAATAAGCTGATACTTAAAATATGCATTATTTATAAAACATCACAATATGCTAAATTAATAAAAACGAGCAATTTGTGTTTGTTTTGGAAAGCACAAACTTAGCCTTTATTCCAGAAATAGCAACAGATTCAACAGCATCACCAAGGATTTGAATCAAGAATTTCAGTTGTGGGCTAATCTGAAACAATAATAACTTGATTATATGACATTTTTAGGTCATGGTCCTTATTACTGGCTCGCATAAAGCGTTTGCCCTCTATAAAGCCATAGAAGAGGGAGTGAATCACATGTGGACTGTGTCAGCGTTCCAGCAGCACCCGCAGACTGTGTTTGTGTGTGATGAAGATGCCACACATGAGCTCAAGGTCAAAACAGTCAAGTATTTCAAAGGTAACAGAAATGATCTCTTTCTTTCTCTGCTGATGGAATAAAGTGAATGCATGAATATTGTGTATGCAAAAAAAAATACATAATCCTTTTGCTAATGTTTTAGGGATGATGCATGTGCACAACAAGATGGTGGAAGAGCCATAGTCGGATACTGACGTGAAGATTGGAGACGCAGCAGATGTGTGCTTGTGTATTTGCCTCAAATTTTTGCCTTTGTCTGTTTTTCTTTTTTCTTTTATTAAACATCTGATACACGCGATGTATATTGAATTAAAATGTGTTTATATCATTTGACTGGTAATCCTTATTCCTTGAATATGAACAAATAAACCACTTATGAATAAATAAAAATTAAATTAATTTAATTGGCCTCAAATAAAGAGTGTGGATTGATGGTATGGTACACTAGAAAGTTTATTTTGGTTTGTTTTGCAACCCCAAATCCAGAAAATTTGGGACATTTTGTAAAATCTGTGATTTGTTTATTCTCTTCTTTATTTAACTGGCAAAAGTACAAAGAAAGTATTTTCAAAGCAAGTTCAAAGTTTATTTTGTAAATATAAACATTTTGATGGCTGGGGTATTCTGTTATGTTTTTTTTTTTTCTTTCATTTTATTAGTTAGTATTAGTTGAACGGTCAAATTCACACAAAAATGATGTCAACATGCTTGTCTTGGTGAGTATCCTAGCAGAGTCTTGTATGTCTTAAAGGGGACATATCATGAAAATCTAACTTTTTCCATGTTTAAGAGCTATAATCGTGTGAAAATGTGAAATGGTAAGCCTTTCTCTCAAAGCATGTCAAAACATACGCCGATCAGATATCATTCCCCATCTGACGTAGGAAGGGGATACTATTATAATATTACCGCCCCTTAATCTGTAAATTTCCACCCATGGCGCCATCATTTGATTTTCGCAAGACAACAGTACCTGTTCTAAAGCAATGGCAAAAGTTTGAGCAAAGCATGCAAACTGTTCTGTCGTTGCTGCACAGACGAGCACAGAACACTGTTTGACCAAAAAAGTGTCAAAGCTGTCTTATAAAGACCTCAGGGAACTTTGTCAACTTGTGTAAAAGTTAAGGACGGTACATCCAAGTCAATGAGATGAATCAATGTAACTCCACAACAACTACATAGGTCAAATGTATCGACTAACTTTTCAGAAACATCCAGGTACGTCTAAAAGTTGCAACCTCTTCCTGAGTCTCTCCATGAGGCAACACGCTGCAACTGTTATTTCTGAAATTTGACTGAAATTTTGTCATTGTATCCGAAGCTAGTGTAAAGGATCGTCCATCTTATAAATGGAGGCGGGGAACAGCAGCTCATTTGCATTTAAAGGGACACACAAAAACGGCACGTTTTGCTCACACCCAAAAAGGGGCAACTTTGACAAGCTATAAATGATCTGGGTGTATTTTGCGCTGAAATTTCATAAACACATTCTGGGGACACCCTAGAAATCTATTACATCTTGTGAAAAGGGCCATACGTTGTCACCTTTAAGTGAATGTAAACAGTAGAGAAAGACAAAGCATGTGTACAGTATCAGTGTATTGAATCAGTGCAGTAGCCTATGTCTTAAAGTGACAACATTTTATTTAATGTAAATCAAACAAAATATAAGGAAATCACTCACTGCTCTTGACTGAATCGCCTTTTGTAACTTTAATCAGGATTAATCTTTAATTTATTCAGTGATATGCAATGATCTTTTAGATTTTATTTATTCAATTTCTGTACCTTAAAGCTGAAGTCTGTAGTTGTTCCTCTTTGTCGCCATCTCTGTTCTAAATCTGCCAGTCACTCACCACGTCGGTGAGGATACTGTAATTCGGAATCACAGATTCAACTTTTTGGAAGTATGACCAAGAATTTTCACAGGAAAATGTAATCTGAACATGTAACATCCACTTTTGTTCTGACCAACTAAGGGGAAAAAAGCATTGCAGTAAATCGCGCTGATTAAATCGAATGATCGCTTATCATATCACGTCAAACAGTGCAAATTATATTTTGTTCTCAAATTGTTAATGTTAATAACATCATCACTGCGTGACTACATTTAATGTGTATTAGGGCTACCTGTAGTTCAGTTTCCATTTCTGTGCAGTCTTAACTTCTTATTGTCATACCAACAAATTAATGTTCCTTAGAACTGGTTCTCTTTGAAATACAAACACACGTATCTGTAATCAGATGCATATTTAAAACTGGAATATAATCTAATTTTTGCCTTTCAAAAGCCCTTCCGATATCAAGTGCTGTGAGAAAAGGCTATAAATCTCCACCTCCAACATCCTCACACGCACTATAGCCTACTAGCCGAGACTCCTTCTTGTACAGATGTGACGTAATGAGGCAAAGACATGCTCGAATTTCCCGCAGAAATCCACCAGTACCACTGGAATTAAAAACAGTAGTGCAAGCTTACCGTTTTGAATTGAACTAAGGCAAGCAGATAGTTTTGAACACTTATGTACTTTTTAAAAAATATATATTTTGGATACATTTTTAACCCAAAAATGTTACGGACTGCAGCTTTAAAATTACTGTTAGCCCTACCTGAAAAAGTAATATTAGTTTTAGTAAATTTGAGTAGCCTATTTCATATTGCAACATTTCAAAATTTCATATGACTTTTATCAGCTAGTGTTTATATTGTAATGCAAAAAAAATGAACTAAGCTAAAATAACAGTGATTCACAATAGTTGGGAAATCAGATGCACCCTCCAGAGACAAATATTAGAGGACACAAAAGATTACACCGCAGATACAGAGTGTTTATTACTGTTTGGCACTGACTATGGCAGACAACGACAGGCTCAACTATCTGTGTTGTATTTAGGAATAATGATATTGTCTCCCTTTAGCCATTCTAAAGACAAGAGTGTACAAAAGTTCAAAGGTATACCATTAGTTCAGTAGTTTGGCAAACTCACTTTTGCAAACTCTTTTAATTGGTTAGCCTATATAACATTAATCTTTGCACTGACATAAATACGCCCATTGCATGGATTGTGTTCAAAACATAGTGAGCTGCCTACTTAGGCAGCTGAGCTGAGTCTGCTATATGACTGAGTGCTGTCTAGGTAGGCAGCAGACCAGGTTTTGAGACAGAGACAGGAGAGGCTGACACGAAACCCGACTGAGCATGAGCAGTCGCCATTGTTTGGGATATAGATTAGCCTAGTGCTGTCTATCTGGATTCATACGAACACATTTAAATTAAGGAACAGACAAGTTGTGATATTAAGTAAAAGGTACGATAAACTAGTAACCTTTGCTACTGTATATGACAGATTAAGTGAACAGATCGACGCAGAAGAATGACAGCTCAGAGGAGTGGATATCAGCAGGTATAGCCTACATGTTCAAGATCATTTATTTGGTTTTTAGAGCGATTTTTTTTCCTTCTGTAACTTAGGTTGACGTTTTTATGAACGTATATCGAGTCGAATCGTTTGTGATAATAATTTCTCAGACTCTGAATTGTATTTTTTTCCGAGGACAGATGGTAATCCCAGTTCGACTAATTAGCTGGTTAGCCGCTCCTTCAGCGGCCTTCTTTACACAAACAACAAACCGGAAAACGAGGAGTTTTAGATGATTAATTATAAAATATTCATACAATATAGTCTGTACTTTATCGCGAATTACCCCCCTGCTGTCAATCAATTTAAAAAAAAAATATTCCACATTTTTTGTACCTAGCATTAAAGTTTTTAATATATTTTTATATTGTAATAATTTTATATAAACTCCAAATTAATGAAAACAACATAGGCTAATACATAAAGACAATAGCCTACAGGGCTCTAGACTAACATTTGACAGCAGTATCACCAGTGCCACCAAGTTCTATAGATGGTGGCGCCAGCACCTGATTTGGTAGTGCTGTGAGAGGATTTTTTATCATAAAGTTAATTTAAAGCTGCAGTCCATAGTTTTTTTGTGTTCGAAACTTATATAATAAGCGAGTAGCCTACATCATGAATCCATTTTCCAAACCGTGTTTTTGTCATATCCTGAATCACTTACACATAATACTGAACTGACCTTCAGTGATTATAAAACTGATAGCTTCAGTGATTTTAAAAGGAGCACAATGGGCAATCCGAAGTGTTTACGACTCCGCTCAACAGCGCTCAAAGCGTCACATTTTTTAAATATGAGTACCGACTTGGTAACGGAGTCTGTACTTTTTGACAACTCTATCCATGGTGGATATTAGTGATTTGTGGATTGAAAAGTCTTCTATAACTTGTTCATGCACAATGGTTCTCCTGGTTTCAGCGCTGTTTGATTATACTTAATGACAGACAGCAGTGGGTTTTTAGGCTGCTGTCACTTTAAGACCTGAATCGCATGTCAAATTTGGCTGAAAAATTACCCCCAAAAGACACTTAAAGTCATTATTGTGTTAAATGAGAAAAGAATAGACATTACGAAAAATTAGCTTTAGAAAGAAAAATTTTATTTGGTTCAACAGAATTCCTACAGGTTTAAAATGACATAAACAGAATTTCATTTTTGGGCGAATATCCCCAATGGCCCATTGAATTGGTTCACCTGATTAATTCGTTCAAAACGCGGATTCATTTATAAACGAAACACTGCTGTGTGTTGCTCGGAGACGCACAACAGTTCTGCTGAGGCTTTACAGGTAATATTTTGGAATGAAATATATATGTATAATCCTATATTAACTTCAAATTTTTTGAACTGTTGTATAAAATCAATATCACATTTGGAATCGTGCTATTTCAGGACAAAAACGGCACTCGTATGATATTACGCCGTTACTCGTGTAATATTGCTTAACTATATCAAATGGTTTAAATATGAGATGAAAAAAACATGCAGAGGCATTTTTGCCCTGATATCTTGAATTATTGGGCCATTCTAACAGCATTCTATTATAGGCTACATCACGCAGTGAGTTTTTGTCCTGCATCACGGTTGTCTTAAATCAACTTTATGAATTACATAGGTCTGGGGTGGGTGTGTTAAATCATTTTTATTTGCATTCTTTTTCCATAATTAATTGATTAAGTTAACGCGTTAAATCGACAGCCCTAATATATTATTTCATTATTAATATTATTGTTTGTTTGGTATTAAAATGCTACATTCATATTATATTAAAATGAATGTTGATATAATATAATATCCTTTCCAAATATCAGCAGCTTGTTTGTCATTTGTTCTGTAGTTGAATAATGAGGAGGAGTCAGGGGAGGTGTTTCAACAGGCCGCTGATGCACCTCCACCGTACAGCAGCATTGCAGCAAGTAACGCAGGTAACAGAAGTGTGTAAATGTAGCCACTGCCTGTCCTGACGGGCCAGAAATAACTCGTGTGTCGTTATTCATAACCTTCTACTCTGTGTCTGATTCATTTGTTTCTTGTAGCTTTTTTTGAGTACAAAGAGGATGACGTGTTCCCTAAACCCCCCTCATACAATGTTGCCACAACACTCCCATCGTACGATGAGGCCGAGAGGAGCAAAGCAGAGTCCACTGTCCCACTAGTCACTGATCGGGTGAGGGTTTGTGATTATTTTAGGGGTAATTAATTACAGGTGAAAAAAAAAAACACATTTTGACACATCTTTACTTGTACATCCACTACAGGATGAGGACTTCATTGCCAGGGAGAGCTTTGACGATACGGATCAACTGCGAGTTGGCAATGATGGCATATTCATGCTTACGTTTTTCAGTAAGAGTGCACAATATTCACTGTAGATGTGTATGCGTAGATGGCACATTAGACCGCTCTAGACACGTTGATGCCATCTTGGAACGGTCAACATTTCATATGCTGGTGTCACTCACACTAAAAATCAATTAGTTTTTTACGATGCCACAACATTGCACAACCTCTGTCTCACGCAGAGAAAATCGCCAAGCAAAGAGGACACTGACACCGACAGACAAGACAGAGCAGGTTACTTTTGATATAAAATAAATTCTCAGCTCTCGGATTCTGTCAATTTTATTACGAATTTACTTGTAAATGTGACATGACAGATCGCTGTAGCGCCTCAGTTCATGCGGCACGTGAACCGATCATCTGTTACTCTTTACTACTAGTTAATACTAAATAAACACGAATAGGTATTTTGAAAGATACAGTACAACTTACCGAAATGTATATGCCTCAAACCCTCATATAGGTCCGGCAGGTGCGCACGGACTGGGTTCGGTAATGAAAGGCTTTCAATGACCAAAAAATAATTCAGACTGACAAAATAATAAAAATGACATTTTTCTTCTTTTAAATAATAATAATAACGACATTCTTTTTCTAAATAACAATAAGCGTCATTAATAATAAAAATCATAATAAGAATAATACGAATATTACAAATTGTCATGCAATTATTAATGTGAATGAATGGTACTCCACATCATATCATCATCACTATTGTACACCCTAATACATGTGACGTGATACGAAATTAAATGCTAATTGTTTCAAAACACGTGCTGTAAAAAAAATGCATTGCGATAGGTCATTTCGGCTCCACGTCGGAGAAGTTTCTCTTCTTTGCCGTCTTCCGTGTGTCGATGGCGTAAAATGAGGGCGTGGGGGAAGCGGAGACTTGAATATACAGGGGCGTGTTATTCTAATGACGATCGTTTTCAGCCGCGGCATTTATCAAGGGCAGGTATTGCGTACACCTGGATTTCAAAGGTACGCACAGCTTCATAAATCAGGCGGTGAGAAGAGTGTAAGCATAATCTTACGCCAAAATATACGCCCGTTTCTACGCAAGAATGATAAATGAGGGCCATTGTGATGCAAGTTTTTTTTTTTTTTTACAGTGCAGCAGATACATTAATAGCTGTTCATTTCTTTGCCCCATCAGTGGCATTCCTCTTCAACTGGATTGGCTTCTTCCTGTCCTTCTGTCTGACCACGTCTGCGGCCGGGCGCTATGGAGCCATCTCTGGGTTTGGACTGTCCCTGGTCAAATGGGTCCTGATTGTCAGGGTATGACAGGATACTATTGGCCGGTTTCACAGACAAGGCTTAAGATAGCCCCAGACTAAAATGCATGTTTGAGCTGTTTTAACTGAAAGCAACACTGATATATCTTAAAATATGTCAGTGCCATAGTTTTGATGCACACCAGTAATATTTTTTTCTAATACATGTTTATAAAAGCTACTTAAATGTCCTAATTGAACTAAGGCCAAATCCTGGCTTAATCTGAGCCCTGTCTGTGAAACCAGGCCTATATTATATAAATCTTACATATTCATTACATCATAATGGTAGCACTTTACAATAAGGTCTCATTTGTTAACATTAGTTAACACATTAGTTACTAACAATGAGCAATGTTTTTTTTATTGCGTTTATTATGTATTTTATATTGTGTCAATGTTAGTGAATAAAAATGTCCATGTTCATGTTAGTGCACAGTGCATTAACTGTTAAAGAGGAGCTATTATGCTTTATTTTTTTTAGGTTTTTTTAAAACTTTCTTTAGTGTGTAATATTGCTGTTAGAGCACGAAAAAGCTCAGCAAAGTTACAAAGCACTTCCGGGAATGAACAGGTCACAATATTCCTTATTTAAATAATTCCACCCAAGGCCTGGTTGAGTTGCGTTAGTAGTGTGTTGTAACGCAACATAAAACATTGCATATGCAGATTGATAACTAAATGTTTTTTTTTTCCTTCTCACTAACATTTAGATATCAAATATAATGCCAAGAGTAAATAGATTTAGCTAGGTTAGCTGCTCATCTTAAAACCCATAGATATCGCAGTCAGTTTGTACTGCTGTTAACACTTTCTCAGACGAGCAGATGCGACCACACTAGTGTCCCTGTTTGTTCATGTGATGTTTAGCATTAAGCATGTCACCCTGAGTTTCTACCCCTGAACTAAACCGAGTGTTACTGACAGACTGGGAAGAGAGGTGCTGCAACAATGTGAAAAAATATATATATATTTTTTTTTTTACATTCAAGCATGAAGACCTATTCTTGTAGACCCCAAAAACAAAATCAAGACCATTTTTGTTAATAGTGAATGTTGAGATAAACAGAACTATTGTTCATTGTTAGTTCATGTTAACTGTAACGTTAACAAATGGATCCTTATTGTAAAGTGTTACCATCATAATAAATCGTGGCAGTAGATTAATATTTAAAGCTGTTTGTTTGTTGTATTAGTGTTTTTATTGCAATGTAACCGAGGATGAGCACTCAACCTTTTCTTCATGTGATTAAACAGTTTTCTACCTACTTCCCTGGATATTTTGATGGCCAGTACTGGCTGTGGTGGGTTTTCCTGGTTGTAGGTGAGTGTATATTTGCACATTAGTGTATATAAATGAATATAAAATTGAATACATCCTTACAACTAATATGTTATTTTGAATTCACCCAGGATTCCTGCTGTTCTTCAGGGGATTCGTTAACTACTCCAGAGTTCGCAACATGGCAGATCATTCCATGTCCACCCTTCCTCGAACCCGCGTTCTTTTTATCTATTAGGTAACTCTTAAGAAACTAAGTACTGGCTTTTAGCTGAGTTTATGTGTAAGCATTGTATTAGGGGGAAACAAATTAAAAGACAACCTTTCTGTGATCTAAATGATTGTGGATATGATATTAACATGAAGGTGAAGTATCTTCTCTTTCTGATTTTTGGGAATAGATAAAAAAATCTCAGGATAATTGCGAAATGAACAAAAAGGCAAAGTCAGAGAGCCACCAACAGCTTTTTTGAATCTTCAGGACAACAAAGAAGAGTACATCTGCTTCAGACGCCCACCATTTCTCAGTTGTTTGCACAATGCAACTAATTACATTTTTTACTAAAGGATTCAGTCGTTTATCAGTGCTTAATTAAAGTGTAGACGTACAGTATGCATTCATTATGGAGTTTGAACTCGCTTACATTTGCATGTATTTGGCATTTCAACTTCCAATTAGCAGTCATGCCATCAGAGAATCTTTTTTTTGTCAAATTCCCAGTCACTGTTTGTTTCTGTGGGTTTTCTTTTAATTAGGGAGGGAGGGGGGTTGTAATTTTACTTTGTGAGTAAATCTAGAAACTGAACTTTCTTTTGTGTACTAGAAAAAGAGTATGTATATACAGTATACGAGAAGAGTGATATTGAACGGTATAAAGATGCACTTTTAAACTTTTAAGACAACACAGAGGAACTGCCAGGTCCTTGTAAAGCCAAGAGCATATTAGGGCAAAGTTTATTCGAGATTATGTAAGCCCGTTTCAAATTACTGTCAAAAAAGGACCAAAATACTCATTAAATAAAAGCTAAGCCTAGATTCCTAGCAGTTCAATATAAATGGCAAACTGATTCAGCATTTAAGCACACCTGATTATGTAATGCGCTTAATCAATCATGATCTGGTGTGAATAATAGAATGTTTTATGATGCCAAATGTAGCAGTAGATGATTCATTGATCTTTGTTTTCATTGAAGACTTCAGTATGAGATAGTGCTTCACAATATGTTGTTTGTGATTTGTATGTTTTACACCTGTAACTTTTAATAAATGTAACATCTATGGCAACGCAGATCACTTGGAGCATTCGTCAGTATTTGTTAATTGTAGACTTATAACATATACATTTATGAGACGTGTCTGTGTAGGCAAGAGCGTGGTTAGCTGGTACCCTCTTACGTCACGGCACCACAACTTCCAATAGGAAAATACAACTGCAGTAGCCAGCGTTCAACCTGAAGAGGGCAGCACTGAGCACTCATACGTTTTTACACCATATATTGTACAATTAAAACACTTTATACCCAAATGTCAAAAAAAATTACTTGAATCAATGAACAGCATTAATAAAGCCTCAGTCTTACAGATCATTAACTAAAAGGATTTAGTTACCCTATAATGCAATTTAAGTTGAAATGACTTAAATTGGAAGCACAATCATCTTGGATGTTTAAGGCAGCAATTTTTTACAGTATTGTCGTATCTAATTGTAGTAATGTTCACCATTCATTAATTAACAGTTATAACTACATAAATATATATTTCCATGACTCGGCACAGTTCACAGATTTATTGTTTTTAACATGATCCAGAAGTTCAATGACACAGCACTATAATTGTGCTATTACTGTGTTGTTCGAAAAAAGAAAAAATATAACTCATACGATCAGACACGAGTACGAATAAAAAAAACATGAAATGGCAAAATTGAGATTGTTGTAACTAAAGAATCACTTCACAAATACAAAATAAAAATATGTTATGTTTTTTTTTTTGTCAGTGCATATTTGTGAATTTTAACGTTTTCATCCAAGAGATAGTAAACTTCTGTCTGCATGTATTGTATATTATGCTGCTTTCACACCATGTCATAATAACCGTCATTTTGAGTGGACAACACATGACGTTCTACTCAAAGCTGTTCACATCATCGGACTGGGAATATGCGTTTCAACCTTTTACAGCCTATGGTTTCAACACTATCAACAGCTAAATAAATCTGCAGCGGTCATGGTACAAGCAGGAGCTCTCAGGAAACTCTCATTTTACAAGCTGTGTTCTGACGATTTGTGCTGCCTTGTCGAAAAATGCTACCGTAGCACGAATCGATCACAGAATGTCGATTTATATTATATGAAATACAATTATAATACAACTATAAGTTATGAGTAGCTACTGTATAGCCTATTGTAGACTAGGCTACTGTTTTTATTTTTAAAACGGTGTGAAAAGTAAAAATTATCATCAAAAATTCATCTTTGACTTGTCAAAGCACACCTTTCCTTATAACTGAAACTTTCAGTTATTCTTGTTCAGCTGGCTGACCGTACAAATATTCATAGGGTAATTAGCATTTTTTTTAAGGGAAATTACATGATAACATGAAAATTTACCTTTTGTTAAAAAAAAACTGAGTCTGCACATGCGCATAACCAGTAAGTAGCAAATTCGATGGGTAGCATGAATCGTCAGAACACCTGTCCCAGGCATAAGCGAACTAAGCGGCTGTTTGGGGCCCCCTGGCCACTAGGGGGCCCCCAATCGAGTTTAAACATTTTTTTTACATGACTTAAACAAGTGACATAAATAAATGAATGAATGAATGAATAATTCAAGACAAGAAAATTCTGATTTCATGATCAATATACCTGCCTACAACTGCTGCTGTGTCTGCCAGCGTTTAAGTCATGCGCATAATCTAGACACCTCGCGCGTGCATAGACAATTCGTGCGCAACTGCGTATAGTCACGGTATCGGTTTAACTTGGAGAAAATAGACGCAGGGGAACTTAACCTTCTAGGTGTAAGGGTAGCAGTTTGAATAAATAATATATACCACTTCATTATAGCACACATCAGATCACTAACTCCAAAAACCCGCGACACTCCAGTACCAAGTGCGAACGACCCATTCATATCTACGGAAAGCCCCGAGGGGAAAAAGACATTGCATACACACATACAACGAGCGCCAGTACATCATCACCGGTATTATAGTAACAGACTGTGTTGGATTCTGTCATGTACAATCCAACAAAGTCTGTTACTATAATAATAATAAAAAAGATTTTGAGGACAGTTACACTGTATTGAGACAGTTGAGAAATAATAATATTTTTACAGTTTTCAACAATAATTGTCATTGTTGAACCCTTGCTCTTATTATGTTTCTGATTTCTCAGTTTTGTCATTATTTTAGCAAACAATTTATTTTATGTTTTGAGACAGTTTGTTTTAAGAAGTTTCAAAGAGTTAGTAAAAGAATAAAGTAAAAGTTAAAACTCTTTTAAGAAGGCATCTATTTTTTATTATTTTTTTTGTATTAATACATAACCTCACTGTATTCATTTATAATGTATCATTATTGCGTGACATTTGTGTCAATAATCATCAAGCACAGGTGACTTCGCATAGTGGGAGGAGGCCCCCAAATCAAATTCTGCTTAGGGCCCCCAAAAGGCTCGGACCGGCTCTGTTTCAGGCCTCAGTCCTTTGCCTGGGCCACCTGTCGTGGGAGAAAGAAAATAGCTTTCTGGCCAATGTGTGTTCTCGGGCCACGTTTCATTTTTCCATTCTTTTTTATTCCCACATACCAGTTTTCACCATGCTTTTGAGACTGATATGTGTTGTAGTGGTTTTCCTCCATCCTCTCCAAGAAAAAACTTTCATCCGTTACTAATGACTGCAGAGACAGAAAAGCACACATAATAGTCATGCAAATGCTGATGCATCTCTTTGTATCAGAAAGGTTTCTTTATACTCACTGAAGCATACAGCTTGCCATCTTCATTCATAGAGAGGTAAAGTCCTGCCTCTGTTCCTTCAATGACCACCACTCCTGGACTCGTTGCTTTTATGCGCAGTATGCCTTTAAAACCACACACACAGAAACATGTGGGAGGATCATTGAAAGTGATACAGAACAATGGCAGATTCCAGAACAGTGTCCCACATACCAGCCTACCAGCATCCCGTGATACAAGGAACAGAAAATCAAGGACAAATGTTTTCGAGGATGAAGTCAGATGATTAACAAGACTAGAACCATGTTTTATAGCAATCTCTATTTTTTATCTCAGATTACAGGTTTATGGATTATACATGGATTATGTAAAATAGAGATGTCTTTTTAACATACATGAAACACAGAAATGTGGCATTATTTATAGTATACAGTATCCTCTGGTGCCTCTCATTTAGAGGACACACTCATACTCCCATATTTCTATTCAATGATTTTTTTTATTTAATATTTTGTGTTATGAGGGAATTAAAACTAATAAGTTATGTAGCGTTATACCATTTAATTTTGTGTCAAAAATATGGAAATAATTTGTTTTTATAATATTGTTTACTATATTTATTTGCTTGGTCAGTGTCGTTGGGAGTTTAGGTTCTTTTGCTGTTATGTTGTAAGGACCTTTGAAATAACTGAAAGGGTTAGGTCACCCAAAAATGACATTTCTGTTATTAATTACTCAACCTCATGTCGATCCAAACCCGTAAAACCTTTGTTCATCTTCAGAACACAGATTAAGATATTTTTTAAAGAAATCCAAGCTTTCTGTCCCAGACAGCAATTTAATTACCACTTTTAAGGCCCCGAAAGGTAGTAAAGACATCGATAAAAAAATTCCATTTGACTATATTGGCTCACCCATATTATTTTTCACCCTACTGTACATTATTGCAGCTCCTCTATTCCCAGTCTGTCTGAAACACTGATTTGATTTCTACAAAGCCCCTCCCTCTAACTCTGAAAAGCTCAGAGTGCTCTGATTGGCCAGCTGACCCAGTGCGTTAATTGTGGTTGGCCAAAAAAAACACTGTGTGTGTCAGAAATGTAACTTCAGCATCCAAGACTTCTAATTGAAGCATTTGTGAACACAGTTAATAATATCATTGTCGTTTTGTTGTATCAGTTCGAGTCATATTCTGAAAATGCGGACGAATATTTTAACAGAATATTTTAACGTTACTGTGGTAAGTAAAGTTAGTCTTTAGCCTGTGTTGTACCAAAGACTATAGAATTACACTTAATGGGACTTTGGTTGTTCTAAGCTGTTCTCTGTAAAATGGGCTGTGCACAAGAAAAACGTTTGGGTTACTGCTCAAGGATCTTTAACCTCTGATTCCTAATGTCATCCGTTTTTGCAAGGCCAAAGCAATCAGCATTGCATTCACATACAAACACACAGCGTTTCCACGACAACACTACAATTCCCTGAAGCCTTGACTTCTTTCTTTGTGTGTCGCACTGTGACGTGGACGTTTGAGAAAATAATACCTGGACTTCAATCGAGGTGTTTAGGCAGGTCTGGATCAGTGTTACTTTTAGATAGAATAAATCCATGTTTGGGAGACTATGAGTAACTTTGCAGATCTTGTAGGCCTACATGCACAAACAGACATAAGGCTACACACTAAAGAAATTTTTAAAAAGCATCAAATGATCCATTTAAGAACCAGTTAACCTATATATAAGTTAGTTCTGTTATTTTTAAAAAGGAAAAATATTTTTTTTCCTGGACAAAAGCACAATAACAATATTGTCTAAAAGTAGCATGTTTAAATTAAATTAGCTGTATGATCATTCTTAATTAGGCATTCGAAAACATAGGCTACTATGAATGTATGTTGCCTGGTTTATTATTCTTTTCTGTACTTTATTATTATCATTCAGTTGGGAATCTGATAGCGTATCAGCACACAGCGGCTCTAATTTGGCACCCATAAAACTGCAGTTTACTGAACTCATGCAGAGAACACGTTATCATAACGCTATTATAATACCGCTGTGTGAAAGAGTCATGACACAGACATGCAGCATTACTCACTGTAGATGTTTTCCTCTCGAGCTCCAGCCACTGTCCCGTCCGCCAGGATCTGAAGGTGATATCCTCCATTCATACAGTACAGCCGCGCGAGCTTCTTATAGTCCGGCGGGTTGAATTTCACTGCAATATCGGCCTCGGTCATGCCTACTACTTCAATGATATATCTGAGCTCAGCCCTGTTTGAAAACAAAAAAATGACCGTGACTCAAACCTTGCGAGTTGCCTGCAGCTTTTCAGGGCAGCTGGCCCGGAACATGCATACGATGGTCAAAAATGCTGTCTAGATAGGCAGCTCAGCAGGTTTGAGACACGGTTAATAATGCTGAAGCTGCAGGGGACGAGGAACTGTTTGTATTTATTAATCGGGACTCAAGACTTGCCTTGGCCGTTTCACATATCATTATGAAATCCCGGACACACACACACACACACAATACATTTATTTATTTGTTTGTTTTTAGTGATGAATATCAAGAAGTTAGGGTTACTCCATTTAACCTCCATTTTCTTTTTAAAATGGCTTACTGCATTGCATGCTGGTTACACTAATTTTCTACCACTATAGGTAACATTTTATTGTACATTTTCCTTGTTACACGTTACATGTATTTACTGTAGTAATAGAAGTAAATTATGCATAATAACCTGTGACTAACCCTAAACCAAACTCTATTAACCCTATAAGGTCCCAAGGGGAATATGACTAATTCAAGACTAGTACATTGTGATGGAGATGGATTGGTTTGTTGAGATGGATTTTAATGTGTGCAACCTGTTTAAATTCAAAATAGCTCTTTTATTTTAGGCATTTGGGCCTTGCCATTGCAACTTTGATCTTTTTAACTATGTCCAAATGTAAATATGAAAAGCTGAAAGATTTTTGAATAATGGATTATTTAGAATTCTAAAAAAATATGAATGTACTATATCGCATCACCATATATCGCAATACACAAATGCAAAAATATGCATTTATTGTATTGTAAAATATTACGTTATTCCCTAGAAAAGTAACTAAATGCGTTATTTAGTTACTTTTTATGGAAAGTAATGCGTTGTTTTACTTTTGCATTACTTTTTCTTACTTGTTTGTTTGTTTTTTAATATAAAAAAAACTCTCCAAAAGTTATAATTTTGGCAAATGTAAAGGCCCTTTTTACACAAAAAAATAAACGAATAAGCCTCAGACTAAAGGAAATGCAAATTCACGCCTGTACAGTAGAGGGTGCAGCTCAAACAAACCTAACAGCTGTGCTGCCGTTCTGGATCGCAGAAGAATGGGACTCAGGAGAAGAAAGTTCCTCTCAAGGGGGTAATCCATCAGCCGGATATAAAGGAATGAGGACATGTCATTCTCCCAATCTACCCGCAAGTGCTGAATTAATACTCACACAGGTCAGTTTATTAGACGAATGAAACTTGTGAGGTAACGCAGCGCTTTTTCACAAGGTCTACACTATCAAACTGAAATGCATTTGAGTATGTGGAAAGTTATAATGTTATTCTATGTGTTAGTTTGTCTGTATGAGACTAGCAGTAAGATAGATCAACATTAGAATTACATACTGATCATATTCTAACATTTCATCATGTTGAGCTATGTAACATTGATTCGTTTTATGTACATTTGCTCACCTGTCTAATAAAGTATCTCTGTCAAGTCGAAGTTTGTCATGGTCGTGGAGCTCTCGGCATCTCGAAAACGCCACGCTGATATTGATCCTAGTTTTAGTTTTGTCCCAAAGTCTGCTTGCTATGGCCCATGAAACCACAACAGTGTGAGTGTGCCGCTAGACGCTATTGTACCGAATTTTGTTTGTAGTTCCACCAGAGTTCCACTGGGGGGCGATCGTCCAAGTGCAAAATGAATGGGAGTCTATAGAGCTAGACGGCTAAATTTGTCTCTTTCACCCGATTGCCGTTGAGAAATCTCAGATTTGATTGTAGGTTTTGCAAGTTCAACATGGGTTATAGGTCGAAAGTTGAATGAACGAGTACTTAGTCCTTTCGATTTCTTACAGGTTGAGTTGTTGTTGCCCATAACACGCTAGCATTCTTCTAATGGGTGCTGATTGGTCAGTGAAGGACTGATTACGACCAGAGACACCGCTTGATGGCATCGTGGCATCCGAAGTGGAACCAGAATATTAAGGCGGACTTAACTCTTCTAGCACGTGTATTTACCTGTGTCAGCTGTGTTGTCGATGCCTCGAGAGAAAAGAAAGTGCAGAGCGCGAAAGCACCAAAGTGACTGAAGGATTGTCGTAAAGCAGTATCTCTGGTCTGGTCTGGTCGTACGTATGACGTCAATGACATTTTAAAAGACTTTTAAAGCAAATAAGTGACTCTAAAAAATCTAACACCCAGCAATGTGTAATTTCTTTGCATCTCCTTTCGAAAACAACATTCAAATTACTAGACAAAAAGTTATATCCTGAGAAAAGTGAATTTTGAGGGGTATAGCTCCATAGACCTCCATTCATTCTGCACTCGTCCTGTGATCGCCCTCATATGGAACCAGAGTGGAACTGCAGTTCAGAATATATATTTATCAGTATATATTTATATAGCGCTTTTCACAATATAAATTGTATCAAAGCAGCTTCACAGTATCAATCAAATAACAAAACAATGTTTGTTTCTTAGTGGAAAAACATCCACGTTCGGTACGGCTGATCAATTGTATTAATGCTTGGTTAATTAATTTGAATATCCCCAACTGAGCAAGCCAAAGGCAACAGTGGCAAGGAACCGAAAAACTCCATCAAGTGATCTACTGGTGTCCTAAAACTCCATCAGGTGACTTAATGGAGAGAAAGGGAGAACCCAGGCTCAGTCAGGGGCCAGTTCTCCTCTGGTATTTATGATCTAGAGGCCGGATTTACAGTAACTGTAATTTGATACAGAATTTTGTTTTATTTTATCACTTCGGGGTGGGTATGCGAACCGGTATCACAACGCTTTATCTGTAGAGTGGGAAAGGGATCCTCCATAGGGAGAGGCTAGTTGGCACTTCAGCACTGCGTTGTCATCGGGTCCAGGCAAAGCTCCTAGTCAGATCTGGATACGATCTGGATCCGGCAGGCTGCGGTAAAACCTCGGGATAAACAAAGACACTAAAATTAGCGTAGATGCCATTCTTCTTATGATGTAACTAGTACATCAGGATTTAAGGGAAGTGTTCCCAGTTCCGGCTGACCTAATCTATGCAGCCTAACATTGAATTATAGAAGTCTATAATGTATTAAGTGTATGCTAGGTCAAAGAGATGTGTTTTTAGTCTAGCTTTGAACTGACAGAGTGTGTCTGCTTCTCGGACAATGGTAGGAAGACTGTTCCAAAGTTTTGGTGCTAAATAGGAAAAGGATCTACCACCAGCAGTCGATTTTGATATTCTAGGTATTATTAACTGGCCGGAATTTTAAAATCGCAGTAGACGTGAAGGATTATAATGCATTAAGAGCTCGCTCAAGTACTGTGGAGTTAAACCATTTAGTGCTTTGTAAGTAATCAACAATATTTAAAAATCTATACGAGGTTTAATTGGCAGCCAATGCAGTGTTGACAGAACCGGGCAAAATGGTCATATTTCCTGGTTCTAGTAAGAACTCGAGCTGCTGCGTTTTGAACTAGCTGTAGTTTGTTTAGTAAGCGTGCAGGGCAACCACCCAGTAGAGCATTACAATAATCTAGTCTTGATGTCATGAAAGCATGAACTAATTGTTCCGTATTTGTTAATGAGAGCATATGTCGTAATTTAGATATATTTTTAAGATGGAAAAATGCCGTTTTACAGATACCAGACACGTGACTTTCAAATGAAAGATTGCTATCAAAGAGCACACCCAGGTTCCTAACCAACGACGAAGACTTAACAGAGCAGCAATCAAGTGTTAGACAATATTCTAGGTTATTACGTGTGGAAGTGTTTTGTCCAATAATTAGAATCTCTGTTTTTTCAGAGTTTAGTAGTAGGAAATTACTAGTCATCCAATTTTTTATATCAGCAATGCATTTCGTTAATTTTGTGAATTGGTAAGTTTCGTTAGGTTTTGAAGAAATATAGAGCTGAGTATCATTGGCATAACAGTGAAAGCTAATTCCATGTTTCCTAATGATATCTCCTAATTGTAGCATGTACAGAGTAAACAGCAGCGGTCCTAGTACTGAGCCTTGTGGTACGCCATACTTGACTTGTGATCGATAAGCCATCTCTTCATTTACTTCTACAAACTGATAACGGTCAGATAAGTATGATTTAAGCCATGCTAGTGGAATTCCACTAATAGTTTTCTAGTCTATTTAAAAGAATGATGTGGTCAATGGTGTCAAATGCAGCACTAAGATCGAGTAACACTAAATAGAGAGATACAACCACGATCGGATGATAAGAGCAAATCATGTGTAACTCTATTGAAAGCTGTCTCAGTACTATGGTATGGTCTAAATCCTGACTGAAAATCCTCGCAGATATTATTTCTTTCAAGAAAGGAACACAGTTGTGAGGATACTGCTTTTTCTAATATCTTTGACAGAAAAGGCAGATTTGAGATCGGCCTGTAATTGACTAACTCTGAAGGATCAAGTTGCGTTTTTTTAACAAGCAGTTTTATCATAGCCAGCTTAAAGGTTTTTGGTACGTATCCTAGAGACAAAGACGAATTAATGATATTAAGAAGAGGATCTATGATCTCTGGAAGCATCTCTTTCAGTAGCTTAGTCGGTATAGGGTCTAACATACAAGTTGTCGATTTAGATGAATTAACGAGTTTGCAGAATTCTTCCTGTCCTATAGGAACAAATTAATAAAAGTTTTCCTCAGGGAGACTACAATGCACTCCCTGATGCGATAGTGTAGTAGACGGTTGCATAGTTATAATTTTGTCCCTGATATTATCAATCTTATAAGTGAAGAAGTTCATAAAGCTCGGAAACTTCTGTGCTTGAAGCTTTCTTTTTCGTTAGTTTAGCCACTGTTTCAAATAAGTATCTAGGATTATGTTTATTTTCTTCTAATAGGGTTGAAAAATAAGCAGATCTAGCATCTTTTAAAGCCTCTCTGTAAGCAATCAAGCTCTCTTTCCATGAAATCCGAAATACCTCTAGTTTTGTCTTCTTCCAGTTGCGCTCCATTTTTCTGGCTGCTCTCTTGAGGGCCTGAGTGTGCTCGTTGTACCACGGCGTTGGACTATTTTCTTTAATCTTCTTTAAGCGCAACGGAGCAACTGCGTCTAAATTGCTGGAAAAGAGAGAGTTAAAAGTTTCTGTTGCAATATCAAGTTCTTCTATCCGGGATGCTGAGATGATGAAACTGATCAGGAAGATGATTGATAAAGCAATCTTTAGTGGCAGAAGTTATAGGTCTAACATATTTATAACACGGAGTCGGCTTTGCAGCCTTGGCTAAATGTAATTTACATGAGACTAGATAAGGATCTGAGATGTCATCGCTCTGCTGCAGAATTTCAACGGCATCAACATCTATTCCATGTGATAGTATAAGATCTAGAGTATGATTACGACAATGAGTCGGTCCTGACATGTGTTGTCTAACTCCAATTGAGTTTACAATGTCTTTCTTTAAGTGACAATCCCAATGCATCTTTTTCATTATCTACATGTATATTAAAATCACCAACAATTAGTACTTTATCGGCAGCCAATACTAATTCTGATAGAAAGTCCGCAAATTCTTTGATAAAATCTTTATGGTGCCCTGGTGGCCTGTATACAGTAGCCAGCAGAATTCTCAAACGTGATTTATCGTTTACACTATATATTTTTACATTAAGAACCAACACTTTAAAAGAAGTATATTTAAAAATAGATTTCTTAGTGGTTTTGAAAATATTACTATAAATTACAGCAACACCCCCCCCCTTTGCCTTTTAGATGAGGTTCATGTTTATAACCGTAATCTTGTGGGGTGGACTCATTTAAAGTAATGTAATCGTTTGGTTTTAGCCAGGTTTCTGTCAAACACAGCACATCTAGATTATAATCTGAAATCATATCATTAACTATGAGCGATTTTGAAGTAAGGGATTGAATATTCAGCAACCCAAGCTTTATCATTTGCTCATCTGTATTATATCTGTTTTTTTAGTTGTTGAACATCAATTAAATTTTTTACCTGACGTTTTTTGGATTTCCAAATTCGGGGAACAGACACAGTCTCTATATGATGATATCTAGGTGAAAGAGGCTTTATGTGATGGGATTTATCTGACCTTGGTGACGTTAGGCCGCTAGCAGACGGTCGGTTTAGCCAGTCTGTCTGCTTCCTGACCTGAGCCCCAGATTGTCATGTTTTAGCTCTAAGACTATGAGCCAAATTACTAGAGAGAAGAGCAGCACCATCCCAGGGGGGATGAATACCATCTCTTTTCAACAGGTTAGGCTTGCCCCAAAAACTTTTCCAATTGTCTATGAATTCTATATTATTCAATGGACACCACTTAGACAACCATCCACTGAGTGAGGCCAATCTGCTAACTAAAAGTTTTTAATATTTGCTTTCAGAAATACTGCGAACAGGAGGGGGGCCAGAGCAAATTACAGTGCCTGACATCGTACTCGCGAGTTCACACACCTCTCTAATATTAATTTTGGTGATCTCCGACCTGCGGAGTCGAACATCATTAGTGCCAACATGAATAATGATCTTAGAGAATTTACAGTAGTATTAACATATACGTTGTGTCAAAAATGGTGATTTATGACATAATTTATGGTCCTGTGTAGTGGTATCCTGTCACTCATGACTGACAGTGTTCTTGTATCAAGAAAACCATGCTTCTGATTTACGACGGCTGAACTGATGTTCAGTTTATAGGCTGTAGCGTTGCTCCTCATCAGGAAGAATTCATCTTTACCTCTAGTCATTCTAATTTTAAGGTCAAATCCATTAAGTAATAGATTTTCCTGAAAGAAGATATCACTGTGAACAGGTGCGAGTAGTTCAACCACATTACTAGCATTGGTGAAGGCTGCTTTTTGTCAGACCGCTATTTGCCCCAGCCGGGTCCGCCACATCCATATACCCAGCCGTGTCTTTGTAAAAGAGCCCTGCTGAGAAAAGCGTTTCAAGGGCATCTTTACCATAATTGGTAAGACATTCTATCATACAGCGGTATGAATATGTGCTAGAACTCTGTGATATAAGCCGATCTCCAAGCGATACATCAACTTGTGAAAAAATCGTAGCTCCAGGATAGTTAACAAGACCTACGGGATCTCCGTATACAATATCCGTTCCATCAGCATTTTTGATTTTGAGGCGCAAAAAAACGAATGTGTTGTTTAGATCTATGTAATCCTCTCCATTCCCCGCAACAAAAAATTCCAATGGAGATGTGTCGGATATCGCTGATAATGGTGGTACTTCTATATGTGTTTTTTTTTAAATTGCTGTTTGAGTTAGTGGTACAGTAAACAGATCCAGTTCAGTCGTTAAACACTCTTCTGACATGTGTAGTAATGCCATGATCTAAAATATTGTTTTAACAGAGCTCCTTGATCTTTTGAAGCAGTATGCTTAGCTGTCTCCTTGCGCTTGCGTTTTACAACTGATGTTTTCTTTGGAGGATGTTTTGTTTTCTTCTGCTTCTGGCCACTCCTCTGCACCCCTGGTGGCCTAGAATGCTCTTTGGGAAGCCATTACCATTAGCCCGGATCTGTCTTGAGAATCATAGTTGTTGTTAAAAGATCTTGATAACGTATTACACAAACGTAACAACGTCACTTAGGATGTTTTTTGCAGCTGATTTAAGATGCGGCTTGGCTATGCTAAACCCTTGTTTTAGTAGGGGTATAGCCATTCTAAAGAGGCCTCTAAAAAGCCCCCCCAAACCGGGTCCATACATAACTCCGCCTCCTGCATACCCGGGGAGTCCGCTGCCTGCCTGATTCTGGTAATAGGCAACGCAACGCATAGGGTCGACATTGTGATTGCTTAAATGTGCCATTTTAAACAAAATGTTTTACAGGCCTGAAGTGAAGTTTAATGCACACTTTCCCATAAGAAAATGAGACGTGCTGATTTTGATCGTCCTTCACTTCTATAACAATATCTGTGATGACAGATTTGTTGATAGACGCGTAGTGGGGTTTGTCGTATCGAACACTGACTGTGTTATTTTTATCCCCTGTTATTTGTACACACTCCAGTAGTGGTACAAAAGCATCACCTACGGATTGGTAAGGGATAATATCCTTGTAGATATAAAGAGTATAGAAACCACCGTGTATGTCCGGCTGATGCATCCTTTTCAAAATTATTTTTTTCAGGATTTGTTTTTTGTATAATAGAATCTCCTATGGGACGCCTGGTTTCAATTCTAAAATAATGGCTAGTTTTCTTTCCTCACATCAATCGGCCTCATTTTGATGCTTCTGTGATGGCTCGCATTGTATCCTTGTGTGATGTCTTGAAGTATGTCAATGTAGCGTTTGGAGTTTGTAGCTGTTAAATATCTCCACATTCTACCTTTTAAGGTTCTATTAAACCGCTCGACAACACATGCCTTTAATTCTGTGGGTGTTGCGAAATGGGCAATATTGTACTTTTTTGTTACGTTTTGAAAGTGTTTGTTAAAAAACTCCTTTCCTTTATCTGTCTGTAATTTTTGTGGTACACAACCCTATTTCAGTATGGATTCAAAAGCTTTAGAGACCTCTACACCACTCTTGTTTTTTAACGCACGCGTCCCTGCATATTTACTGAACAGATCGATGCATGTCAACAGAAAATGGTTGTTGTCATTTACCTTTACCCCCCCCCCCCCCAAAGAGCCAGGATTACAAGGTGTGTAATAAGTCTTTTTCATTTCTTCTGACATGTTTCCACTTCACACTCCACAAAAGAATAACACAGATGGTTTAAGTGATTTGGGTTTTTATTTCTTAAACAACAAAAGGAAACAAAAGGTATCATACGGCATCGATGTAGTGCAGAAATTTTATACACATCACAATGTTTTTCTCAAGACTGTAATCAACCAGTGTGTCAACAATTTCACAAACATCAGTCTGATTGTTTCTTGTCAATATGTCTACACATAGATCAGTCACGTATGTACACAAGCACAATATATCTGCTATTCTAATACAGCTGCCACATTCAGTCATCAGGTCTAAAATTTTTCTGATAGTTATACAAATTGGTTCACCCTCATTAACGCATAAACGCTTCATATCTGTCCATTCATTTGACAAAGTTCTTACAACAGACATTTGTTTCTTGAGGTTTGTAAAACGTTTGGCATCAACGCCACATCTGTTAACAGTAACAGATACATTGGCACATTCATTAATGATCTTATACAACAAGGTGGTCATCTCACATCTAGTACATTGTTTAAGTAGACACTTTGCCATTCCAGTTGCAATACACGTGTTCCCCATGTTGGTGTTAAAGTCGGTCAACTTGGACAATACCTTTCCAGCTGTCCACAGCATCATAGACAATTTGCTCACTACTGATGTCCACAACTTTCTCTCTGACTTCACAAAGCTTTTCCACAATGAAAACTTCGTCACGCAGTTAATGTAAAATAGGCTCCACTGAACCTTGAATCCTCTGGGGGTGAACCCTTAAACCACAACGGCTCAATGCTTGAGCAACGATGTGCTTAAAGGCCATCTTTCTTTTTAATTGTATAACTTAATTTATACAGAATCTTGTATGAAAATGTCAATTTAAAAAGACATACATAAGAATACATATGTTTTACAACACCCACAGGCAGAAATTTAGAAAAAAGTGTACCTATTCTAAGCTAGGCTAAAAAAAACACCCTTTTCCAGAGAATGCGTCATATGACGCAACGACAGGCAAACAAATAGGACTTGCTGCCCTGGTTCTCAGTGTGGGTTTACGTAGTCTGAGAGGTGGTACAGAAAATAGAGCTTGTAGTTATCGTTATAGTTGAGTTGGTTTGAATTATCACAATGGTGAATTCTTGTGTTTGTTTTGGATGCAACCACTCCAACTTGTCTGGTGATCGGGTCCACCGATTTCCAAACAAGAAACACAAAGATTTCCGTGCTTGGATACGTTTCGTCCAGGCAAAGAGAAGCAATTTCGCTGCCTCCTCGGTGACAAGACACACGGTGGTATGTGAAAAACACTTCACACCATACAGCTACAACCAAGGAGATCTTATGGAATTTCCCATGGGATTTCGACGAAGAGAGTGGGTTAGGCTGGCAAATGGAGCTGTGCCATAGGTGCATGCAAGTCCACCAGCAAAATCCGGCTGGAGTGAAGAGTCTAACGTTAACGTTAGCACTAGCAGAGAATCTGCGCGTCGAAAACGGGAGCTTTGCACAGTAAGTCTTATAATACCTTACACAAATTGTTGCATCGAAATGTAGCTCTGCATGTAATTTCTGCAAATGTATTTTTCTTGACGTTATAATGGATTAGTCTTGGCATGACTTGCTGACGGTAACTGTTCTGACTTGAGAAGTTAGCACCATGAAGGCACGCCGTCAGCTTACTCTTGTTATGTTAACCCCATGAATCTCTTTAATAATAGCAATACAAATACGTGTTTTTTCCTGCAGGACGGGATAAGACACAAAATCAATGCATCTCTATTATTGTGCGGGAATAAATTTGCGTGCGGGAGTGGACATACATATTACGGGAGTGTAACACATACATTGCGGGAACGGGTGGTAATGGTCAGAAATTCGGCGGGCGGGAGCGCAGGACTCAGTTACCTCCTGACACTTATTTTATTGAGTTAATAAGATAACGTCAATCTTTTTGGAAACACATCCTAGTAATGCTTTACAATATTAGTTTTCTGGTTTTCTTTGACTAATCAAAGTTGGTATCAACAGGGCACATGCGATGGGATGCAGCTCGGGACTACTTTGAAAAGATTTTGAAAAGATTAGCAGTCTTTTAAATAATACATGAATGGGGGATTTTCGTGAAATGACTACATTTTTTAAAGTTCAAAGTTGTAATTTTGGTCTGTTTTCAGATTTTGGGAGAGATTGTTGCCAGCAAAGACAGGGCGGGTGCAACTTAGTAGTTTCACTTAGTTTCTCAATATCTTTTTTTATGTGAGTCAACCATGTTATTAAATGTGTTCTAAACATCTCTCCTCAAGGATACGCAACAAATCTTATGGTCTCTCTGGTAGAGGAATACTCCCAAGTCACCACAGGCCCTACAAGAAAGCAGTGCTGTCTTGTCTTCTGCTGCCCCGCCCCCCCTCACCAATTCCTCCAGAAGGTTCCCAAGGATGAGGCAGTCAGCCTCCATCTCGCACGACACTCGCGTTTTAACACGTAATAAAAGATAACTTTGACCAATACAGTTTGTTTCACTATGAATTTATTAATCGTCTTCCAAGCGGGGCCACTGGAAACCTTTGTATGTTTGTCCCTCCTCTGCAAACTGCCTCCTTATTGCTGACACAACACATGAAGGTATGGCTTTCATAATGTCCCTGCCTAGTATTCCGTACGCCCGGCGGACAACCTGCCTGTATGCTGTGTATCGGAACTGCCAGTGGTGGAGATTGGGACCTAATTACATTTTGATCATACAATGTTTTCCGAGTAAACAATTCCAATGGTAAATATTGAATGTCCTGTTGGCTGATATTCTACTGTACTACACAACACTAAAGTTGTTTTTAAAGTAAGTATATGGAAACCACTGAGTTTAAAAACCTGCTTAACAGGATTTACTATTTTGGTGTAGAAAAGCTGGTTCTTTAAATTGCAGTGTGCAATTATTATAAAAAATAATTTTTGCTCAAAACATACTCTGGCCTGCTGACTTGGAGAGGGCCATGCTCCTGTCTGAAGTTCAAGTATGCTATCTGCAGCACAAAAGGACTCATACAGGATGCTTCGAACCCTGGATGGAGTGTGAGGCAGGTAATGTCTTCTGGGGGATCTAGGTTTTGGACAAGGGACCAATAGGCGTCGACCTCCCTACAGCACACACTCTGCACTGCTGATGGCATAGCCTCACATCTACCACACAAGCACCTGTTAAACAAAATGAGCCAAGATAAACTCACGCATTTATCTGCATGCCTTACACCCAGTCCACGTGACAATAAAATATCCTTGTAACAATGACTATATTTACATGAACAGCATATTCCCGTCCTAACCGGAACACTAACTGCGTTCATACACATACTCCGCAGTACATGCGAGCTCCTTTACATAATGTCCGTCGGAAATACTAGGGGAGTAGTATAACAGCCGGCTAAGTTCGGAAAATATGGGATCTAAATTAAACATTTTAAGACGCATGTTGCTAGCATAGATGGTGACAATATGCATGGATGCTTGAAAAACAACAAAGTCAACAGCAATATTGCTAAATATGATTTATTAAAGATACTGCAATGTGATAAACATGGAGACAACGTTAGCCACAATTAGATAGCCTGTGGTCACTCACCAAGACACCTGCCCAATTCTCCACCGATTCTCCTCACACCACAACTCTATCTCTCTCCTCTGTCCATTTACCCTTCCCCTTAACTCTGCCTGACCCCTCTCGCCTAGGTGGCTCATAATTATACGGCAATGGCCCATCAGAAGAGTTGACATGAACCCCTACTGCAACCTCTTCAATGTCTGACTCCATTACGAAGAGATGAGATTTACCGGCCGTTGCGTCACGTCCGATCGGAGTTATGATCTGTTAGGAGTTATGCCATCCCACTCGGCCACGTACAACGGATCATCACCACAGTTGTTCAAATCTCTCCAAATGTAGTTGAAAAACAGAAACCAGTCTTTGTCGTGGAAAATCAGACATGGCGCCTGCGATGTAAAATCGTCTCCAACATCTGCCGTGTAGAGTTTCACAGTACGCAACACCTTGTCAAACACATATCTAGCCACACGATTACCAGACATTGAGAAATCACGTTTCACAAAAGCTGTCTTCATGAAGAAACTTTGTCAAGCTAACATTTAGCTTTTTCCTTGGAGCAAAAGTTAGATCCTCTCTCACTTCATCAGGTCCTCTTGTTGGCGAAATACACAAACTTTCTAGGGGTTTTAGGAGTTCTCAAGCAGCCATTGTATCAGGAAAGTTGCAGAATGACTTCTGTTTAACAGTGTAACCCCTAACCTTTTTTTTTCTTTTTTTTTTATTACTGGTAGGTAGTGACGTAGGTGTGAATACCTTGAAGGAAAACACCATAAAAAACTTCAATGGCAATTTGTGAGTTCATTAAATGTAAAAGCCAGTCAAAAGTCTAATTTAACATCTGTTTGATCTGTTTTTGTCTTTTTAAAGTTCGCAGATATCACGGTAGGACACGACGCCAAACTTACTAGACACACAGATGCCAGCCCCGCCGTCATAAATCAGCGCTGTTTTCTTGATACAAGAACACTGTCAATCATGAGTGACAGGGGACCACTACACAGGACCATAAATTATGTCATAAATCATTTTTGACACAACGTTAATACTACTATTTACAATTAGCATTAGCAAGCACTTTTAAATTTGCTTTGATGTCAGGCGCTCTGGCTCCCGGCAAACATGTGACTATGGTGGCTGGTGTCTCTATTTTCACGTTCCGTGTGTGTGATAGAATCACCAATTACCAGGGCACAATCAAGAATTCTCAGTGGGTGTTTCACTGAGTGGGGCAAATCGATTTGTTATGGTAATCGGAACCGAAGAGTGTTTTTTTATTCAGCGACTCGAGCGATTGTCACCCAATTGCCCTGCTGCACAGGCAATAGTTCAGCCGGGACCGAATCATGTAGCTGCTACAGAGTTCACTATGCCAAGCGCATCCAAAATAGTTAGTAAAACTCCAGTACTATCCTTACTATCCTTAATTAAAGTTTGGATGCGTGTCTCTAGCTCTGAAATCTTCTCCGTCAGCCTGACTGTCTCCTTGCATTTATCACAGATAAATCCTATATTGCCATCGGAGAAGGCTATACTAAACATATGACACAGGTGACAATAACAGGACAAGACATTACTCACCGTTTGACTGATTCTTACTTACCTGGGCTTTTATGAACTCAAAGATTAAACTACAAAAACCATCATGTTTACACAGCGCACACAACGCCTCTACACTCATTCCCTATTTCTCTCAACATGGGGACAGGAGAGCTGTCAGTCAGTGAATGGGGAAACAAAGTAACTTGCATTACTTGTTTGAAAAAGTAACTCAGATATTTTGTTGTAAATGTAAAAGTAGTCTGATTACATAACTTGTGTTACTTGTGGATAGTTCGCCCCAAAATGAAAGTTTAGAGAGATTTAATTTAGCATCAGATGTTATGGCACATTAAATATGGTAAGGTCACATAGTTTCTAATTTTAATATAAATAAATTAAAAATAAAATACATTATTTAACTGTTTACCTACACGTGTTAGAAGTAATAAAAAAAACAGACCATTTTAACTCCATTTGAGCTTTGTTCAAAATATTGTCAGAGTATCATATCGTGAGATCAGTATCGAACCGAATCGTGACGAGTGTATTGTTACACAAAAATATATAATTTTATTGATTAGTTTGTACCTCTTTGTTAACTGAGTCTCACCACATAAGAGAAAAGACAACCAAGCACGTGTTGAAATGGCTGACAAGGCAGCCTGAATCACTGCATGAAGTTAAAGCCCACCCCAACATAACAGGCCACTTCTGATTCTATAGGGTCTAAGAGAACATTTTATTAGACATGTTGCAAAAGTTCATGTAAATACATCTGTTTATTTGTATCATATATATCTGTAGGTACAGAAGAGCAAAGTGAAAAGTGCTGCTCAGATATTGATTAGAATTTGAAAATAAGTGTTAATCGCTAAATCTGTATCGCATAAAGCAATGCTTAGCAGCTTGAAATATCAGATTTTTATTCATGTATTCAGATTTATTAAACTTCCACAGAATAAATCAAAAAATATTCTGATCTTTTTTCCCTCTCTTAAATTCATATACCTTTGTCAGCTGTTAGGACAAGCAGTTTTAGATTGTACAAATTGAAAGCAGTATATGTTTGGCACAGAAATAACAGATTACAACAATACAGGTGAGTAGAAATTCCCAGAGTTAACCAGGCTCCTGCGCCACAGTTTGACTGAATGAACCATCAGACAGCCAAGGTTAGTTTTACGGATTAGTCTAGACCTGATTAAAAAAAAAAAAGGTTAAAAAATATACGCCGCTGTACAGAATCAAGAGAATCTGAGAAGTGCTGCAAATATAAATGAAATGGGCCTGAGTTGATGTTTGGTGTAGCTGAGCACGATTGTACTGTATCTGACAATTAAAAACATGTTTGTATGAATTCAGAAGGTTATAGGTACTGTAATCTGCATCCTTTGTTTTGGTTGTATACAGTGGCATTACTATGTAAGCCAGCAACAATAAAGGAACAATTACGACACACAAAAACAAAACCGACAAAAATGTTTCACATTGCATAATTCCTATATGAATTAACAGGTGAAATTAATGATAAATGGCTTTCTTTGACATGATGAATACATCTTTATGCCGAACAAACCTAAACCAGCCCCTTTAAAGCATTTACAAGGAGTGAAAGTGCTAGATTTGCATTTCTCGACTGACCAATCAGTGTAAGAATAATCGTTAGATGCATCTCCATGTCTTATCAATAAGGATCACTTCTAATGATTATAAAGCTGCCAAAAAAAACAAAAACAGCCATTATTAAAATTACAAGTGGGTATAAAAGTACAATCAACTATGAAGAAGTCCTAACACAATGGGTGCCAGATGTCTGGTGCGGACGAGTCAAGAGAACGGCTAAAAGGAAACAAGCTAAAAAAAGGCACATATTTTCCCTTTTTCTGTATATATGTAATTCTGTTAATGACATGACTTGTTTTAAAACAGTGAAGATATGTTGTTGTTATACAAAACACATTTCATTTTTTCAAACCAAGCTGAAGCCATTATCTCTGTACATAATATTTGAAACTGTTATGATCCAAAGTTAAAAAGAATGATATCTGAAGATAATCTGACGTAAAAGAAACTATATAATCTGCGCATACTGGACTGTAAGTGCTGTGGTGTTGCATCTGCTCCAAAAAATAAAAGATGTGAGGAACTCTACATAGTAAGTGATCTTAGACAATTCGATGTCTTCTACTGATAGTTGATGCTGGGAGTCAAACACCTGAGACACATGTATGGGATAACCTATCTGTGAGATTCACGATTACGTAATTTCAACAGTCATTTGTTAGCTTTTTAGAACCTCTCTAATAACCCGTCTCTTCCTCCGACTCCACTGTATTCTGGTCAATCGTGGAGTTCTGTGCTGGGTTGCATACTGTCCCGCCCCTCACCCTCCCTGCGCCTCCCTCTCGCTCTGCTCTGCCTCCCTCTGCTGTCTCGGGTGGAGTGGGAGTGGGGATGGGGTGGATGTTTAAGGCATTGTGTCCTGCTGCTGGGAGGAGATTCACTTCTGGTGAAAGAGCAGCGCCTTGACACTCCCAGCTTTGAATTTTGGTAACTGATTGCTGATGATCTCAGCAAGCATTTCGGGGAACTCCACGCTGAGGGATTTATTCACAAACGTGAAGAAACAGAAGTTCAGGAGTCCACCCACCATCTGAAGAGACAGAGGGGTTAGAGATTCAAACTTTGTAAACAGCATTTGTAATGCACTCTACTTGTATTTCCGAGTATTGGTTAATATCTTTTTTTTTTATGTCTCGGTTACATCAAATAAAGAGTTATTTTAGAAGTGGGGGAAGCTGATACATTTTGAAATAAATGACTACTTTTATTCAGCAAGGATGCATTAAAAGTCTCTTGGAAAAATGTAGCGGTTTTCACAAAAATCTTAAGCAGCACAGCAGTTTTCAACATTGATAGCAAAAATAAATGTCTTTTGAGCAGCGAATCATCATATGAAGACTGGAGTAACGATGCTGGAAATTCAGCTTTGCATCACAGGAATAAATGACATTTTCAAACATGTTCAAATAGAAAACAATTCTTTTAAGCTGTAATAATATTTCAGTTTTTACTGTATTTTTTTATCAAATAAATGCAACCTTGGTTTTCTTATCAGACCATTATGCGCTGACGAACGTCACAATGACAGGCACATCAAAAAATAGGGCCCATTATGAATTCATGTTGTTGATCATCTAAAATGATCAGTCATGCAACAAAAAGATAAACAATAGACATTTGCTCTGTTTCAAAACCTAGTGAGTTGCCTCAGCAGCTGCATCATATGCAAACTCCAGATGTGAAGGCTGTTTCAAAAAGCAAGCATAAATATTGCATGCTGCCTTATACGATTATGCATGTACTTTGAATCCCAATCCCAAAAGGCATTAGCAAAAATTCTGTGAAAAAAAATCCAATCCATGGCGTACAACATTAAAGAATTACTGTATTTCATTCAATGCTGAAAGTATAAATTAAAAATGATTTGACTATAATATATAGTATAAAGCTAGCCTGACGTTGTCACACTCCCGATTCTAGTCAGAATGTGAGTCTGACACTGCTCCATTGGGCTGTGATTATGGGGCGTTTCAACCGAACCAGGAACAAAAAATCTTCTGCACTCAATTGGATAGACCTACAACCAATCAGAGCAACAGACAACACTCCGGGCCTCCGAAAAGCAACATGCAATGCTCTACTGGTATAAATTGCTGAATCGAGTCTTCCAAACGCGGTATTAGTATGACGCACAGTGTTCTATATTAGTCCATCTCGGTTCGGATGCTGCCTTAGAAGGCAGCCACCTATGTAGACAGTAGACAGCCAGGCAGCTCACTAGGGTTTGGAGCAGAGCCATACTTTTCTATGTGCATTATTTAGGATAAACTGCATTACATCGTGCATGGAGTCCAGTAGCTTAGTGAGCTGATAGAATCGCTGCCAGTTCTGGCTGGAGTTCTCCTCTCTCTTCACAATGGCCTTTCCCAGTTCTTTAATGTAAGACATTCGTAGCTCATCAAAAACTGACTGGCTCTTCAAACCATCCTTCGGTACTGAGAAACCACAGAAACATAAAAAGGTTCAATGATGTTGCTTTTTTAAGCTCATTTGACACCAATTGAATACATCTGGTTTCTCAGGGAACCTGAAACCATATATATTGTGGATCAATGGCTTCTAAAGTAGCTCACCTGTGCTCAGGAGCAGAAGGACTTTCATGCACAGGTACTCCTCATTGGACACTTGCAGTCTCACAAACTCATTGGAGATCTTCAGCATCTGTTCACACTGATCATTCATGTAGGGCAACTTCATCCTCTCTCTGTGGACAGAGACTAATAACTCTTATTTGTGCTTATATTGGCAGTTAAACCAAAGTAAAAGATGTTACTATAAAACGGATAGTTCCAGTCTTGCTCAACATTGGTGCTTATTGCTTTGTTAAAGCACATGGCCTGTTAAATGAGATACATACTCATTGATCACTAGGTCTGGTGCGAAACACAGCATGTTTCCATTACACTGCTGATATGATCTCCAACCTAGTCCAAAAGACATGAGGAACAGCCAGGAACTTTGCAGGAGGGTCATCTGATCGTCCAGGTGAAGGTTCCGGAAGCCTAAAAAGGGCAAAATAGAGGTTTTTAGTATGTTCTGTAATCTTCCACAGGACTTTTTGAAGACATCCCAAGTTGTACCTGGCAGAGCTTTGGCCCATTTGACCGCAGAGATGACTTGCCGGCCGCCCAGCCTGTTCAGAGTGGTCATGAGGCGGGTGGACGTGTCAGGTATGGTGCTGTCATATCCGGCATAGATGGTGTCTGGCTCAATGGCCTTTAGTAGTGACAGCATGGTGGGCACCAGCTGAGGCATGGGTTTGGGTACCAGTGCCCGGGCCCGGGCCTCGGGCAGTGGGGGAAGATTGCACTCTGGAATCGTCGGCTGCTGGATGACCTTGCCTGTTTGACGCCCCTTCTTGGTTTTACGGGCTGAGAAGTGAATGAGGAAAGTGTACAATAGTCAGTTCTCAAACTTTATGCATTTCCCTTAATTAAACTTTACATTTGTTATAAATCTGGACTGACATTTGGGTACACACTGGTATAATTATGTAATAAGTGCAATATTTCGTGTTACCCTCTAGGTTCATGCCTGCCATGAGGCATTTGCGGAAACGACAGGCAGGGCAGTTCTTCCGGCGGATTTTGTCAATGATGCAATCGTTCCGTCCAGCGCACAGGTAATTGTGTTGCCCTATGAGAATCAAGTGCAGTGTGGATTAGACAGGATGTCTCTCAAAAGCCCTCATCATGCACAGGAGCTGTAAAACACTGTCCTAATTTCCAATGCATGAATTTGCTGCTTTTTTAAATGAACAAATATGCACAATGAACATTTCTGCCACTAAAATATATGCTAATTAACAGAATTTCTTGCAAAATCCTTTTCAAGTTATTTATCTGCATATTATCCAAATGCATTTCCTCTGTCAAGCAGAGACGCATTTCAACACCCACAGAATAAAAGGCGCTTTGACCGATGAATGACACAGTATGAGTCATTTGAGATAGACATGCAGTGAGAAGTCAGATCATGCTGGAAGGACGTGGTCTCTAACTCTACCTAATCAGGTAAAGAAGGACAGCGCCAAAGAATATCACATATTTGTGTTACCATCACTGATTTGTCTTGTATTGTTGTGTACTTAAACTATTTAACAACAAACTTTCATAGTGTAATTTCATAACCGTTTCTTAACACACTTTAACATTTTAAATCATGTTTAAATAATCTTTTTTTGTGCTTTAAAGCACATGTAAAATGCAAAATATTAAAGCACATGTAAAATACTTAATAATCATTTTAACAGTAGTGTTGTACAGTTAAAGTTTTAAATGTACTAAAATGCAACTTAATCATTACAAATGTGTAAGTATAGATATATTTAAATAAAAGACGTGCAAATTTCAATATAAATGAGATTAAGGTATATTTTAGTTGACCCTAAATGCTCGTCAGCACCTTCGGCTAGGGGTGGGCGATATACCAGTAGACACGATTAACCGGCAGAAATTTGTCAACAGGTCTCAAACACACACAGTTTGAATCCACCCCTGTTCTCTTCCTACACAAAAGCATGTAACCAATGTCTGTGCAACATATCAACGTGCAACATATCATTATTTCCAAGGATGCTGATTTTTCGAAGGCAGCTGTCTGACAGGTGAACGGGAACATGGTTTGATAATGTAGTGAAGTCAAAGGCTAATCATATCAATTACTGTTATTTGTGTCAACTTTTATTACAATTCTGAATGGATTATATCTAGCCTAGAAAGCGTGCAAAGACAGCTCCCTTTATAATCACTAAAAAGCTGCCATTCATCTCGGTTTTGGATCTCACAAAGTTGTGTTATAATCAATGAAGTTGTCTACAACTGATGACTCTTATTTACATCATCTCTAAACTTTGTTAATGAGAGGATTTGAGAGTGTGTAGAACTCGCTGCTAAACAGAAACTCGGTGAGTGGACTCTGAATATATTAGACACCTGTGATTGGTCACTGCATTCAAGAGATGAGCAAACATGTCTGTGATTGGCTACATTGATCACAGCTGGAAAAACAAATAGTAAATAGAAACATTTGAATTCTCCAGAGCACAAACACAAATACGCACTAGCCGATATATTGGCCGATAAATCTAAATCCAAATTTTTATATAATTTTTGATAGCCTGATTACAAAAACAAAAGTCTCACCATCAAAAACCATGTTCCAAGCACACAATTATAATCATTTTGGGGACCTCCTCCCACTACGTGAAGTCACCTGTGCTTGACGATTATTGACACAAATGTCACGCAATAATGATACATTATAAATGAATACAGTGAGGTTATGTATTAATACAAAAAAATACTTAAAAAAAATAGATGCCTACTTAAATAAAAAAGTTTTAACTTTAACTTTACTCTTTTACTAACTCTTTGAAACTTCTTAAAACAAACTGTCTCAAAACATATAAAATAAATTATTTGCAAAATAATGACAAAACTGAGAAATCAGAAACATAATAAGAGCAAGGGTTCAACAATGACAATTATTTTTGAAAACTGTAAAAATATTATTATTTCTCAACTGTCTCAATACAGTGTAACTGTCCTCAAAATCTTTTTTATTATTATTCTAGTAACAGACTTTGTTGGATTGTACATGACAGAATCCAACACAGTCTGTTACTATAATACCGGTGATGATGTACTGGCGCTCGTTGTATGTGTGTATGCAATGTCTTTTTCCCCTCGGGGCTTTCCGTAGATAGGAATGGGTCGTGCGCACTTGGTACTGGAGTGTCGCGGGTTTTTGGAGTTAGTGATCTGATGTGTGCTATAATGAAGTGGTATATATTATTTATTCAAACTGCTACCCTTACACCTAGAAGGTTAAGTTCCCCTGCGTCTATTTTCTCCAAGTTAAACCGATACCGTGACTATACGCAGTTGCGCACGAATTGTCTATGCACGCGCGAGGTGTCTAGATTATGCGCATGACTTAAACGCTGGCAGACACAGCAGCAGTTGTAGGCAGGTATATTGATCATGAAATCAGAATTTTCTTGTCTTGAATTATTCATTCAGTCAGTCATATTCATTCATTCATTTATGTCACTTGTTTAAGTCATCTAAAAAAAATTTTTTAAACTCGATTGGGGGGGCCCCGAGCAGCCGCTTAGTTCGCTTATGCCTCGGGCCGGCCCTGCTCTTCAATCAGTATATTGAATCCCTGCTGTCATCGGTGTCATTAATGTTAAACAAAAAAAGAAAGAAAATCTCTCACTGCTTTTGACTGAATCACTTTTGAAACTTTAATAAGAATAAATGTATATTTTATTTAAACAGTGAAGACAATGCAGTGTTTTATATACATTTGATTACTTTATAAAACCTGTAGTATTTCTTATTTCTAGTGCGTGAATTTTTTTTTTTAGGTAGGTCTATTAAATTTGTTTCTGTTTCTATATGCTTGTAATTAGTTTCCTTGTTCTTATTTTATCACTGTTTACTTTTCTTTAGTTTTTTTTTTTAAACTTATTTAACTTATTTTTTTATACTTACTTTTTTTAACGTATTTTTCTTTTTAAATAAATTGAAATTATGACAAGAATTATGAAATTTCGATGGTATCAGAACTTTTTTATATAATAACCCTATTTAAAGCAAGTAACTAAAATGTGATATGTATCGTTATTGTGAAATAAAAAATACTCATATTGTGATATAATTACTCGTATCGTAATAATATTTTGGTCATATCGCCCACCCCTATATTCAGTAGTACACTTTAACCATATTTCAAAGACAATATTAGTAATTATAACATTATATATGATTATACAAGTCCTACTTAAGTGGTTTAAAAAGCTCAGCTGTTGGCTTTTAATATAATTTAAATTATAATACATTTTAATTTATTTGCAATATATGTACACAAACATTACATTCAGTTTGCACTAAAAGGGCACCTATTATGCCCCTTTTCACAAAATGTAAAATAAGTCTCTGATGTCCCCAGAGTGTGTATGTGAAGTTTTAGCTCAAAATACCCAACAGATCATTTTTACAGCATGTTTAGATTGTGATTTTTGGGGGGCTCAGAAAAACATGCCAGTGTGTATCCCTTTAAATGCAAATGAGCTGCTGATGATGATTTTTAACACTATAGGGTGGTTGTGTACACACACTGCCAACACACATTTATGTCCAATTATTATGCATAATAGGTCTTAAGTATTTCTGTAATTAGTACTCTTTTTAAAAGTAAGCTAAAGTGTATGCACAATAAAGCAATGGCTGCCCACAGATATAAAACAAGGATACAGATGTATCAGGACTTCCTCACCTTCAACTGCTCTCTTAAAGAATACTTTACAGCTTCCACAGGTGAGGACTCCATAATGGCAGCCCGAAGCTTCATCCGAGCACACCAGACAGATCTTGTGAATGCCGGTGCCGGACTTTCCACCAGCCGAGGGTGTGGCAGTGCTGTCTTCAGGCCTGAAACACACAGAACACAAGAATATATGTATATAAATGTACAGGAAAAATATTGTTCAAAGATTTGAAACAATAATTAACATTGTTCAATGGGAATGACAAGAACCAATCATCACTGAAAACGTGATTCTGAAAACAACACTGAAAACAACATTTCCATTGAAATACATTTATCATAAGAAGTTAGAAGCCAGTGCAATGATTCCGAAACATAATAAAGACTGGCCACCAGGGGGCGACGGCTGAATGTAGCCAAAGCACTTAGCACTGCTCCACCTCCACACTGGCTGCATGAAGCCACATTTGCAACGCCTACACGCATTCAGCGTGAGAAAAAGACACACAGTGTAGTAGAAATAAAATAAACAGTGGCTAGCATGCAAATCCATCAAGTGAAGCAAAGCAAAAAGGAGGAGTTCAGTTGCATATCCTCTTTAAACAGCACAAACATGTTTCCATGCAAGAACAGATAACATCTGCTTTTATAACATCAGCACTCAGCGATGTAGCTCTGTGTACAAATGCCACATTATTAACAGCTGAGGTATCATTATGATTTACTGCGTAGAAAATGATACAGGCTATAATTAAATAGGAGCATACCTATGACCCAACTGGTTCAGATTTTGTGATTTCATTTGGACTACAGTTGATATATTTGCATGACGATGAGTGGTCAGGACTGCTTTACTGTATTCACACACGTGAGAGAAACAAAGAAACATGGAGTAATGTGAAGATACAGAACGAGACGTGTCCAAAACAAGTTAAGACAAAGCAGATCATGATTGACACAAAGCGAAACTGGCGAAACTTCTACTTCGTTGTAAAGCAATGTCACAACTTGCAGCATAAATACAGGACCCAGCTGATATGTAATATTAGTTTTGCTGATTTAAGTCTATGATTCACATGTTACATAATGTGAAGTTGTTTTTGTACAGATGCCTGATTTATTGCTTTGTTATCAATAATCTTATCTTTTGGTTTGTGTCCATCAAGTTCCAAATAAATAATCAAATAAGATACCTGTCATTTAAGTATTTTATTGATATTACTAAACGTACTACATGGTATATGCAATATATAAAGTACACTCACATTTACTCTTATTGTGATGAATTTTATTGCCTTTTAAAAGGGTGGTTTTTTAACACTTTATTGAGTGATGCAAGCATGACCAGTTACATTTAATATTATGTAATATTATGTGTCTTTCAGGCTTAACCTGTTCTCTATAACTTAGAAAACTGAGCCAAATGCAGCTCTGAGATTAAGTTTGATGAAAGTTCTTAAAAAATATGGTTACTCTGGACCCAAAATAAGGTTTTTGAAGAGCCCTGCTCTATTCAGTGGGTTAGCATTTTTATTTATTTATTTGGATCCCCATTAGCTTCCACAATGTGGTTGCTAGTCTTCCTGGGGCCCATAAAAGTACTAAAACATATGTACAGTTAAAATGCACAAATATAACATGCATAAATATAACATTCGTATAACATTACCACATGTATACATTTATCCACATATACACATTCACACTCATAACAGCATTTGACAATATCAGTACCTATAAACAGTCACAAATTAACTGATGTAATACTATTAATTGTAATCTGTTTTAGAGTCTTCTTAAAATTACATATGTTGGATATATGCCTTGTTTTTAAATCCAATTTATTCCAAGCAGATGACGATCTAACTAATACTGTTCTTGCCATACAATTGGACCTTGCAGATGGAACCACTAAAACACCTGAGCTCACCTGACGCGTAACATGTCCGTGACAATACCCACTAAAAAACAATTTATCTACAAAAGATTTTGGATTGTTTTTAAATAGAGCATTGTGCATATAACAGAGAAGACTTATATTAGGTTTGTCCTCCACCTTTGGCCAGGCCAAACAGGTGTGCATTTTATCCACACTAGAGCGAAAAGAGCAACCAAGTGCTACTCTTGCGACTCTATTCTGAACGATTTGTAATTTTTTCAGATGTCCCTGTGCAGCACTGGACCAAATTACTGGGCAGTACCCCAGATGTGACAGAACTAAAGAATGAACAACTGTTTTCATAACTACTGGTGGACCATATACTGAACATCTCCTGGAAAAAGCAATGCCTTTAGCCATTTTAGAAACAATGTGATCAATCTGATCAGCCCAGGAGAGCTGACTATCCAGCTTCACACCCAATAGTTTAGTCTGACTCACCTGCTCTACCACAGATGTGTCAACAATTAGATTTAAGTTGCAAGGCTTGCCAAGCATACTTTTAGTACCAAAGACTATACATTTAGTTTTAGATATATTAAGAGCTAGTTTATTAAGTTTCACCCAATTTGTAATGGCATTAAGTTCATTCTGCAAGGTGCAACTTGTGTCATTTATTGTAGATGCTGCGTAAAACATTGTAGCATCGTCTGCATAAAGTACAACATCTGCTCTTGAAACAGCAAGTGACATATCATTAACAAGCTTAGACAGTAAAATGTCATGGTCAATAACATCAAAAGCTGCTGTAAAATCCAGCAGCACAGCACCCACAAGCTTTTTGTCATCCATAAAAGCTAGCCACTGGTCTACCATTTGTACCAATGCAGTGTTAGTGTCCTGGCTTACAAGCATGCTGTGAATTAGAGAGCAAATCATTTGGTACAAAGTACTGCATCATTTGATTAAAAACGAACTTTTCAAATATTTTGCTCAATATAGGTAGAATGTTAATTGGTCTACAATTTGATTCCGTGAGACCTAATCTCTCATCTTTCATTAACGGTATAATTTTAGACCGCTTCCAGATTTCCGGAAACACCCCAGTTATCGCAGATCTATTAAAAATGTGACTGATAGGCTTGCATAAGATATTAGCAACAGTTTTAAAAAATTTGCCATCCAAGTGATCTATACCTGCAGTTTTTTCCTCCGGGAGAGAGAGAAACATCCTTTCAAAATTTCCTCTCTAACTGTACCAAATGTCAATGAACAAGATTTATTCCTCATAATGTTCAGCATTACAGAAAAGCTGTGTCAAATACCACCACCTTTAACAAGAAGCCAAATGATGATGAGATGTAGGATTATTAGGGTGGATGTGGAGCTACATTAGATTTCTGAAGGGGGAAAAAACGATTAAAGTCACAATAAAACAGAAGTAGTGACAGATTTTTTTTCTGTTCTGAGAAGCCAATGTGAGTGAAACAGATTATGAAAAAAATGTGTGGGCCGGGGACTTGGTGGGGGTTCTGTGCATCAGTTGTTGATTGGATGTTGAGAAGTGGGCGTGGCCTCAAACGTGACAGCACGTGAGTTTGCAGGGCTGGGTTTGAGTGACTGAGTGATTGGAAAAGTCCTGTTTTTTACACTCTATTTTTTTTACACTTCTCATAATAACATAAAAAAGCTATTTCTTTGGCAATGCATTTATCAAACAAACTAAAATCGAAAGCGCAATAAGGCTTAGCGCACCAACCTGTGATTTAATTAAAGAAGTCTGTTGTGCTGCATGTTTCAAAAGGGAGTGCACACTTTGCTCATGCGATCAGCTCGTGATCTAGTGATTTCAGTGTCTCAGAATTGCAACAAGTACCAGTTATGAATTATTTTCACATTATCATAACTCACAATATTTTTGTGGACATATGATTACCAGTGTTGGGAATAACGGCGTTAGAATGGCGTTAGGTAACGACGTTATTTTTTCAGTAACACGGTAATCTAACTAATCACTTTTCCCGTCGTTACAGCGCTGTTAACGTTACTGGACGTTAAATGCGGTGCGTTACCACGGGCGTCAGTTTGGTTTGAAATGTGCTGGGGACAGAGACGCATTCGGAAGTGCATTTTCAGAAATGCTGGTACAAACTTGTCAAACTGTGCAGCCTCTCTGCTCAACCCGTAAATAAATCCATCGATCCGCAAATGTTGTTTGAGTTCTTAAATGGTCTAGTGGTAAAACCGATCTTTTGCCAAGCGTGTCAGAGGTTACGGGTTCTAATCCGCACTTGTATAGTTGTTTTTTTCTCTCTCATCAAAACTGAATATGTTCATCAGTGGTTACAGTCTATACAGTCTATATCAAGCAGGGACACGTTTGTGTGCATTTTCTTGTGATTTCACCGGAACGAATAGAGTCTCCATAACGGCGATAGATTGAAGTGCGTGTCCGAGTGAAGACTGTGCGCAACAACGCGAGCCACAAGAGAAGAACTATCTATGCATATCCATAGATAGCAGCGGGAACGAGCGCTCAGCTTGATTTAAAAAACAACACATTTTAGCGCTAGATCTCTTATTTAATAACGAACTAAATGAATGCTCTGCTAACTGGAGATGTTTTATTTATTTGTATTAACATCCGTGCCTCAATGTTTCAAAAAGTGGTGGGTACAAAATGACTCTTGACGAAATTAGATAACTAATTACTTTTTTAAAGTAACGTTCCCAACACTGATGATTACAGCCTTACACTAGATTTGTAATGTATGGAGACTCATTTGTAAACCTTTTTCACAGAAACAGCTGTTTTCTGCTAAAATAAAAGCTCAACTGATGTTTTCTTCCAATATAAAAACTCAAGGGTTTATCTCTTGCAAGTGAAGAAATTAAGACAAAAGTATTGTAATTTCCCTACTATAGTGTGAATTCAAATATACTTACAATGAAATAATTATCTTTCATTTAAATTGATTTTAAAGTGCATTTATTTTACAAAATATGGCCACACTTTAGATTAGGGCCCAATTCTCACTATTGACTGACTATTAACTATGACTTTTGCCTCAAACTTCACTGTAAAAAACACAACTTGAAAAAAGTTGAAATTACTGATTTTGTTGTGTTGGTTCAGCAAAAATCCACACTGTAAAAATCTCGTACAACAAAAAAAAATCTTAAGCACTAATTTCCCCTAACTTTTTCTTGTTGACTCAACCTTTGTAAAATAAGTTATATGAACTGAAAATAAGTTGTCTGTGACAAACACACACACACACACACACACACACACACAAAAAAAACATTTGTCTATTGGAAACAGAAGCTCTTATTAAGAATAAACAGGTTCAGATGTAACGTTTTTTTATTGAAAATGTTTGGTCACCATGAGTGTTTCCTTGAGTTGGTCAGTTTGACTCTTGGTCAAATCTGAATCTAGATAACAGCATCATAAAGGAAATAGTTCACTTCCTGGTCAAAAGATATTATTTTTGAATAATATATTAGATTTACCAACAAAACTTTTATGCAACAGATTAGACATTTTGATTTTTAAATATTGTGGGATTTTTTTTTTTTAAACACACACACAGACATCAAGAATCAGCTTATGAATCTCAATAATGTTAACATGTTTCATGCCATGCTGGGAGCCATGATTTTTTACTATGGTGGCTCCCAGCATGCATTGCGGCATGAAGCATGTCACCATTGTTGAGATTCATATGCTGATTCTTGATGTCTGTGTGTGTGTCAAAAGACTTTTGTGCCCATAATGTATTTTAAAATCAGAATTCAGAATGTCTGATCTGAAACATCTAGACCTGTTATTTCTTAAGAACTTCTATTTCCAATAGACAAAAAAAAAGAAATTGAATTGGCTACTACAAAAGATTTGTTACAGAATAGTTGCATCTCTCCAGAAAACAAATAATGTCAAGTTGACTCAACTAAACTTTTTGTGTGTGTGTGTGTGTGTGTGTGTGTGTGTCACAGACAACTTATTTTCAGTGTGTATAACTGTTAGTTACAAAAATTGAGTCTTGGGGAAATGAGTACTTTTTTGCTGTACAAGCTTAGTTTTTTTTTACAGTGCCTAAGTACTGCTTATGAATAGTAAGGTAGTTGTTAAGTTTAGGTGTTGGGTAGGATTAGAATAAGATGTAGAATAAGAATAAGCACATTAATATGTGCTTTAAAAATACTAATAAACAGCCAATATCATAGTAATATGTATGCTAAAATGCAACTAGTTAATAGTGAGTATTGGACCCTAAACTAAAGCGTTACCCAAAATATTACTGCTATAGGGATACTAATTATAATAAAAGTAGTATTATTATATTCTAATTGTTTGTCTTTCCGCAACATCAGTGTGAATGTAATGTAGACTGAGACGCTTTATCACAACTACAAACAGGTTCGAGTCCACTTTAAAGTCAATGCAAAGACTTGTTTTTACTCTGCTCAATTTGCACACCGAACATGGGTAGGAGCTCTTAATTTTGAACTGCATTTAACTTTCAAAAACATGCATGGATGAATAGTTTACTCAGATCTATAACATGCATTTAGAAAATAGATGGTACATTTTCATTTTAGTCAAACAGCCCGATCTTGCAATAATGGGAAAGAATATGTATTTGCAAATGATGAGTCATCTGTGGCTAAAATCTCACTCATTCCATCTTCTGTTTACTTATTTATAGACTGCAGTTGATGTCCACAAAACACGTGACTTCCTCCACATTGCATATCTATCTAGTGATGTATTGATCGATCTCTTCAGGCCCTGCCATCTAGTGATCACAGTGGGCTGACAATCTCACATTAAATTCATTTATGGGGCAACTTTTTAATTGTCAGATGCTAGATTAGTCTATTTGTTTCAATACCTTCATTATACCTTAAATGGAACATAATGACATTTTGCAAAAGTTCAAGAGTTTTAATCGCCTGTTTATTTGATGGAAATGTCTAATTCTTGGCTAAAGTCTTTAGTCTCACAGGATTGGCGAGCAAAAGCAGCAATAAAAAAGGGGGAAATGGCTCTTACCCTGAAGAGAAACACATGAAAACAGAAAGAGGAAGTTCAGCGTGCCATCGCTGCTTCAGACATTCTTTTCAAAGCCTTGAATAAGTTCTGATAAGATTACGGCCTCGTGGATCAGGCCGTAAGTACAAACACTCTGCATTTTAAACGCAACGATTCTTGAAATAAAACTACTAACATGTGATATATTCTATTAATATTTAATCACGACATGAGAAGCACCATCTTTTTTTTCTTTTTTGCACAGATGACTAATCCTGTCTGAATCGCATTTAATTTGAAACCAGTCTAACCACATTGGTTTGCTCAACCCGACATACAGTTACATGATTTGAATTCTCAATGGAAATGTCACGCAACAAGAGGAAAAAGTTTCTAACTGTTGTAATCAATATCAGAACGGCAGTAGGCACAAGGCTACAATATGTAGCATATTTTTTCATTACATTATACTTTAGTTTGTCATTCAGGTCTTTGCACGCATAAAGTTTAGACTCTTTTATTAATTACAACGGGGGTGTTTAAGTTTTGTTGAGTCTCGCCGCAGGCCTGCAGTGTAGACGCAGGTTAAGCTCTGCGCAGCCCAGCTGTGTTGTAGAAGAGAAAGTAGGTCAACCCAATGGCTCTCAGAGTGTTTCAGGCACCCTGATCTCTGTGTGCTAAAGCACTTATAACATAGAGGTGATTTACATCCATTATCCACTTTTGCTGACTGTCAAGATTTCTGCTCTACAGGAACCACACCGAGACAGTGAGTGAGTGAGAGAGAAGGAGAGAGAGAGAAAGAGAGAGAGAGAGAGAGAGAGAGAGAGAGAGAGACTGCCCTATTTATGGGTGTAGGTAAATTTGAGTTGGCTGCTGTCCGTTGTCAAATATACAATGACTAGCCAATCTGATATTCATATACAGTGTCTGCAGAATTATTAGGCACGTTGATTTTCTGATAATTTTTTATTCCCAGGCACAATTTGCCAATTCTTAACCATATTTATATTAACAACTACTATTAGTTTTTATTTAATCATTTATAAATGATATATAACTGTTCATGAAGGCTGGAAATGAAAAATTCCTTTAATTCAGGTGTGCAGAATTATTAGGCACGTTTTCTTTTACAGATAAAACAAGCCAAAAAAGAGATTTAACTAAGACTGAAAAGTCAAACATTATGAAATGCCCTTGAGAAGGATGCAACACTAATGAAATACTAGAGATTGCAGTTAAGGCATGACCATTGGACAGTGAAATGCTCATTGGGTCAGCAGGGTCAGACAAAAACAGGTGGAGAAGAAAGAGACTTAGGTTAGGTAAAGAATCCTAAAAATGTACCCCCTCTTAATAAGAATCACAAGCTGAAGTGTTGTGAAATACATGAAGACTGTTTATTTATAGGCTTTATAGACAGACAGACTGAGAGTGACTCTTGAAGGACCAGCACCACATCCTCTTCTACCACTATTTGAAGAATTCATCTTCCAGAATCTGACAGTAAGTTTTGAGAGTTAATTTTAAGTCCATCTCCTACCCTGAAGTCCGTTTTGCAGAGATGGACTAAAAATAAACTCCCAAAACTTATTAAAACGTATTGTGGAAGATGAATTCTTCAAATAGTGGTAGAAGAGGATGTGGTGCTGGTCCTTCAAGAGTCACTCTCAGTCTGTCTGTCTATAAAGCCTATAAATAAACATTCTTCATGTATTTCACAACACTTCAGCTTGTGATTCTTATTAAGAGGGTGTTCATTTTTAGGATTCTTTACCTAACCTAAGTCTCTGAGATCCTGACACCTTGCTCTTCTGGAGACTGCAGGTAGGTTGCAGTTCTGGAAAATGGTGGCGCTGAAGACTTAAGGGTTCCTGGTGAATTCTTCAACTTAATTCTTAATTCTTTTGCAGTTAACATGTGTATTTTCTTCTCCACCTGTTTTTGTCTGACCCTGCTGACCCAATGAGCATTTCACTGTCCAATGGTCATGCCTTAACTGCAATCTCTAGTATTTCATTAGTGTTGCATCCTTCTCAAGGGCATTTCATAATGTTTGACTTTTCAGTCTTAGTTAAATCTCTTTTTTGGCTTGTTTTATCTGTAAAAGAAAACGTGCCTAATAATTCTGCACACCTGAATTAAAGGCATTTTTCATTTCCATCCTTCATGAACAGTTATATATCATTTATAAATGATTAAATAAAAACTAATAGTAGTTATTAATATAAATATGGTATGGAATTGGCAAATTGTGCCTGGGAATAAAAAAATTATCAGAAAATCAACGTGCCTAATAATTCTCCACACACTGTACTGATATGTTTTATGCAACTTAATATGGTAAGCAGAAACCAGGATTAAAAGCTACTGTAAAGTTTTAAGAGACTCAACAAACGCTAGTGTAGAACTGCATGATTATTCGTTAAAAGATCGCAATCTCGATTCAAACACCCACCCGTTATTATTCCTAAATGACAACGATTCAACTGAAAATAACAAAAACTGTCATCTAAAAATGAGCTTATTAAATTTCACACGTTCTCAATAATTTCTTGGCTTTGTCCACATGGAGAATAAAACCATTAGCCAGATGACATTCCATATCCAATCTGCAATCATATCTCATATTCTATATCAGTACTTCACAATCTTTTGGGATCTGTAATATTTTAATGTTTTTGAATGTCACTTGGCATTTATTTGACCAAAAACAGTAATATTGTGGAAATATTATTACAATTTAAAATGAGTGTTTTCTATTTAAATATTTTTTTTAAATGTAATTTAGTTCTGTGATGGCAAAGCTGAATTTCCAGCATCATTACTCCAGTCTTCAGTGTCACATGATCCTTCAGAAATCATTCTAATATGCTGATTTTCTGCTCAAGGAGCATTTCTTTTTTTAATGGCATTAGTTTTGGAGAAGTGTGAGTTAGAAGAGTAAAGAACTGTCACTGCTGCATAAATCTCTGCTGCATCCCAATTCGCCTACTTATACTATGCCCTAAAAATATACATTTTTTTTTTTTTACGTTTTTGTGAAGAAAAATATACTTTTGAGTGTAGCAGAATAGTAGGCAAGCTTTGGGAAATCCTCCACATTTCATTTAATTAAATTTTCTACCATTTTGGAGAGAAAAGTCATGGGTCTTTCATAGAGAGACTCTCCTCATGTGTTTACAATTTGCAATTAAAAGTTAATAACCAAACGTATCATTACAAAAGTTCACAATGCTGTTGTAGATAATATGGATAACATTGAATAAATATATTTTAGTCAGGTTAGACACTGATCATTAATCACTCAAACCCCTTTATCAAAACCTCTCTACTTAACCGTCAGACTTGCACATCCACCATGTTTGTAGTTTAACACTTTTTATTCGTATTTGTAGTTCTAATCGAATCCTCATCCAAAGTGCAATGAGCTGATTTTCTTTAGGTTCAGAAAACTTTAATGCACAAAGTCTGTTTTACTTTTGGGGCTTTTTTTTTTTTTTTTTTCAGAAAACCACTTTTTTAACTAGTCCAAAGGTCCTCGTTGTGGGGCTGGTTATGCAGAGTTAAAAATACTCAGTGGGTATGTGCTGGAGGGAGGAGAACAGAGGAGAGAGATACTAGGAGGAGAAAGAGAAAACAATCTACTTATTCACAGCTGCCTGATAGTGCCATTAATATTGACTCATAGAAAGCCAAGAAGGTTTTGAGCAAAGCTTTTAGGAAGAATGTCTGAGTCACTTTAAATCAAAGGGTTTGGCTTAATTAGAGCCTTATTTAAGATGGAGTCACATAGAAGAGAACCACAAAAGGGGTGTGAATCGACTGCATGTTTGCGTGAGAAATGTGGCGCCACAGACCTGATATCAACCGTGTTTACCGCATAGCGTGCAGCCGTGCACAAAGGAGAGAAAGTGGAAGACCAACAGAGAGAGAGGGAGAGAAAGAGACAGCTCCTGTCTAAGCTGGCTGCAAGCCATTAAATGTCACGCAGGTTGGGACGCAGTCACAAACAACCTCAACTCCCACTCAAAACTGGCAGACCACAAAGGCCTGATAATTGAGTCTACATGTAAATTAAAGATGAAACCTCTCTTGTGTTTCACCATCTGTTCCTGCTCTCTATGGCTGAACCACTGACTATTTTCTACCCAGAACCACTAACTACTTAGCCTAGATGATTTTAAGGTGCACTTTCAAGTTATTTTGACGTGTACAATGAGAAAAGAAATGTAGGATGGCTTTTGGTTTTATCCATCAAAAATGCAGATTTTCCACCACTATCACTAGCATTAAACATCTTCTGTATTTCCAGTTTGTATTATGGATCATTAATTGCAACATTTAACCAGATTTTCATGTTTAAGATTCTGTTATCGGGTTGTACTTGTAGTTTTAAAGCTATTCTGCCCTGCAAAGGCAAAAGACCTTAACTCGCTAGAGTGTGAAACTGAGAAAAATGACTTTAAAGTTTGTTTTGTCCAGACAAAAGTATTATAGGTAGGACTCCCAAAATTTGACAATGAATAAATGTTTGTATGCAAAACATCTTGAGCTCAAAATTGACCTTTGACCCTTGTTTGGCAGTTACGGTACTCTGCCTTTGTATCATGTGCCAAAACTAAGGAGTCGTGCAAAGGCAAAAGGCAGTAACTGACATATAATCAATATTTGCTTGCTGTTCCCCATACTTGCATTGCGTACATGTGTCAGTTTTTATGCGCCGCATATCTGGAATAAACTTCCTGATGACTGTAAGTTTGCAACAACGCTTAGTTCTTTTAAATCAAGGTTGAAGACATTTATTTAGGGTTGCGTATTCTTAATTATTTTATTCATTCACTGTATTGTATTGTACATTTTATAAATTTTATTCTTGTATTTTTTTTTATTTTATGTCTGTACCTTGTAAAGCACCTTGAATTGCACCACTGCTGAAACGTGCTATATAAATAAAATTGCCTTGCCTTACATCCATTATAAGAACACCAAATCAAGGTATAGTCATCATGGTATGTGTTTTAAATTATATAGAAGACCTTTGGTTGTTCCTATTTAGTGCTATAATGATCAGGATAGTGCGGCAACACTAACACAACAGTATGACAGTATTAAACAGTATGACAGGTAAGTTACTTTGAAGTACAGTATGTACAGTATGAATAAATACAAGAAATATTTTCATAACAAAGGTAATGTAATTAAAATTGAATACAAAGGTATATTTATGATGTGGCTGTCAGCTACAACACACATTATGCTCTTTTTATGTGTTTATTAGAGGTTGAATTGAAATCAAATACTGCCAAACCACCCATACTACTTCTTAATAGGATGTCTACTTCATAAATTGTATGAAAATTATGGAAATAATTGGTTCGGATCACTCAAAGCATATATGAAAATGGAGGCGCCCTTATATGGTCAGTAAGGAAACTGTCCATCAAATGAAAAAGTTTGTTACTGCGTCCAAATAAAATGTTACTGTAAGCTCATTTTTTGAGATATCAACCTAAAATTTGGAACACACCTTGTAGGTCTATTACAAAGCATTCTTGAATTACAACCATTTATTTGGATAGTGATTTTCATGTCTATGCGGAAAAGGGAGGGGAGAGGTGGGGGGTGGTGACAGTTAAGGGCCACTGAACTGCAAGATGCACAGTCAACGAACTCGACTTGGATTACTGCTTTTTAATTCTGAGATAATATAGACAGAGTCAACCGAAAAAAAGTTGGAATTACTTTTATCATTTAGGTTAACCTACTTTGTACGGACGTTAGTGATAACTAGCTTAGTGCTATATGGATTTGTGTAAGATCTGACATAAACACCTGCAAGAAGGAAATATACCGTGGCCGAGAAGGGTCACAACACATACATATTTGGATATTTGTAGCGTATGTGATGTGAAATCGACAAAGTTGTTTTCTGAATATGTAGTTGTTGTGGCGTTTGTATGTGTTTTCTGAATATGTAGTTGTTGTGGCGTTTGTATGTGTTTTCTGAATATGTAGTTGTTGTGGCGTTTGTGTTTTCTGAATATGTAGTTGTTGTGGCGTTTGTATGTGTTTTCTGAATATGTAGTTGTTGTGGCGTTTGTATGTGTTTTCTGAATATAGTTGTTGTGGTGTTTGCATGCGTTTTCTGAATTTGGAGGTGTTTTCTGAATATGTAGTTGTTGTGGTGTTTGTATGTGTTTTCTGAATATGTAGTTGTTGTGGCGTTTGTATGTGTTTTCTGAATTTGTAGTTGTTGTGGTGTTTGTATGTGTTTTCTGAATATGTAGTTGTTGTGGCGTTTGCATGTGTTTTCTGAATATGTAGTTGTTGTGGCGTTTGTATGTGTTTTCTGAATATGTAGTTGTTGTGGTGTTTGCATGCGTTTTCTGAATTTGGAGGTGTTTTCTGAATATGTAGTTGTTGTGGCATTTGCATGTGTTTTCTGAATTTGGAGGTGTTTTCTGAATATGTAGTTGTTGTGGCATTTGCATGTGTTTTCTGAATTTGGAGGTGTTTTCTGAATATGTAGTTGTTGTGGCGTTTGTATGTGTTGTGACCCTTCTCGGCCACCGTAGAAATATGTCTCAAACACGTATGGATTGTTGTGGATAACGTTACAGCAGATGACGTACATTGCTATGGATTATGGATTATGGATCTTCCATGGATTAAATCGGATTGCATGGGAAGGTAGGATGCCTGTGTATTTAATAATTGGTTTTCGGCGTCTGATGTGAGGCGAGTGTCAGCGTCAACTTTAGCGCTAATATACGTGACACAGATTTAGCTAGCTCTGGGGCTTTCACTGACATTGACAGATCTGAACAATCGCCCTGAACGAAAATAACAACATTTATGACAACCTATTAGCTTGCATACCATAAGTATGGCTTGTTCACCTTACTTTGTTTCTGATTGCATACTTGGAGCAGTTTGTCTGGCCAGCAAAGTGGTGGTATGTTGTTCTCGTAAACTATCTGAATTAAGCAGAATGCAATCGAAAATGTATGTTTATAATCACATTTTTGGTATGTTCTTACATTGCTCTTGATATCTGCGTTTCAAGGCCATCTCCATCAACATTTTTCCACAAGAGTAACGGTCCATTACGCAATCACAGAGTAATAATACAAACAGGCACTCAGCAGTCTACACTTTATTTCAAAGATGTGTCGTGTAGCCTATGTTACGTGGTTTGGTGACAATTAAAGAGCGGCAAACTTTGACAGTATGACAAAGCCAGAGTACAGTAACATCACAGCGGCACCGTAACATCTCTCTTGATGCCAGGCTAAGCAAAGTCAGAACACCTTAACTCAACTTCAGCGTGCTGGAACAAAGGCAAAGAGCCGTAACAACTGTTACGGCGTTCTGCTGTGGTTTTTAGTATGGTTTTGGAAGTTACGGTTGTCATAGCCCTTTTTTTTCTTGTTAAAACAATCAAATTGACTCACGATATTTATTCACATGATAAAGGAGGTCTCAAATACCACAAAAATGACACTAACTCATTTTTGACCAAACATGATGTTACAGCGTTTTGCCTTTGTAGGGCAGTATTATCCAGATTGTTTGGCCTTCAAAATCTTAAAATGCACATATGTGGACCAAAGGAATCAAAATCTTCTCTGGGAACCCCACTAGCAAACTCTATATTGTAATCTCGGTAATTATGAAACCCTGCGTAAGGCTCTGGAACCCACCATTTTAAAATTTACAGCGTGTGAGCGGGGCTGCGACTGTAGGCGTGTGTGTGTGCGTGCAGCGTTATTGTAACTTAAGTACACTTGACAGTTTCATGCGCTTTTAATATTTACTAGTGTTTGTTCTAAATGGTCCTGTCATTCGCTGTATTCAGACTTGAGTTGTGTTTGGTGTCTGCTACATTCAGGAGGTGCACTTACTTGGAGCAGATCAAATAAAAAGGGAGTTCATATATATGACTGCTTGTTTTTTACGAAAATTTAGGTATATGTGCAGTAATATTAAAAAGTGAGAATGCAACGCATCATGATATCGTCCATGTTCAAAAAGTAAAAGTCCTCCTCAATATTTTGTTCCGATCACCTGGATTTGCTAATTAGCACAGTTTTTCAGGAAGGAGATAATAAGTAATTGGTGCACTCAGCTGGCTGAGTTCATGGGTGGAATAAACATATGGCAGGACTTTTACTTTCTGAGCCCTGGACTTTACACCTCTGCTGCATTATTTTAGAGTCATGTGATTTATTTAAATCCGATTGATGAATCCGAACACGGTGTTTACATGACCAATAAATAAAGTAATCGGGTTGATGTGCGCGTTTATGTCACAAGATTCAAATCGGAATTGATTTTTTAACATGCGCACACTGCACAAATATGCCACTGTTCGCGCAACTATTCTCCTCTATTGGTTCTTTATTTGTTTTAAACAGCCGACTATATTTATCCGTCTCTGGTCATGATTTCGAGACGATGAGCATATGAACCGTTTTGCCGTGCTGCTTATATTTATCACGCAGTAAAACCCTGCGCCCAAAACCAGTCGTCTGTGGATGAGAATCTGAAACAAGTACTGGTGGGACATTGTCCTGCTTCACTTCACAGACGCTGAGTGAAATGAGATTTTTTTAAATAACGGAACACTCATTTATATGACACTTCATTCAACAGGAAGAACAGCTCGTTCCGTGCGTCACACGTCATTACGCTATTTCAACGTCATTGCACATGCGCAGTCCTTTTAGTTTCGTTTTTCAATCCGATCAAGTGTTTACATGTTCTCTCGATCGGATTACAAAAGGAATAAACCACCCCTTTCAATCCGATCGGAATTCCAATCGGATCGAGCTCAATCGGATCGATTAAGTTGTTTACATGAAGGTTTTTTAGTCCGATTAAGCCATCAATCCGATTATAAGGGTCCATGTGGTACCACAATTGCCGTTTTTTTTACCGTAAATTTCACAAAACTTTTTTTACAGTGTGTGTGTTGGAGTTCAACAGTGCAGGAAAGTGGCCCTCCTGGAAAAATATTATTTGTCAAATCAATTAATTTAGTATATTTCAAATTAGTTTTTATGTGCATAGCCTTATTAATTAGATTTAGTTTGTTTTAAATACTTTTATTTAGCTTTATTTTATATTTTTATATCATTTTTAGTAATTTTAGTAACTTAAATGTATTATATTTCATTTAGTGGTTTAGGCAACATATCTACTTTTATGTCAAATTGCAAATGTCCGTCATGGCAATAATGAAAATATTTTAATTAAAACACTGTTACAAAAAGGAATTTGGGTGCTCGAGGCCCTGCCCTTTTTCAAAATTAATCGAAAGTGTCCCTTTCAAACAAATAATGGTAATATTGTAAATGGTAAAACAAAATGCATTTGATTATAATTAACATGACAATGTGTACAAAACTAAAGTAGCCTAAATTCATTTATTTTTACGTTTCTGTCAGTCTGAGGTGCCGTTGCCATGACTCGTTGCTATAGGTTGCGTGTCTTTCTTCGGACTCGACTGAAGGGGTCAGTCTACGTTTTCGAGGGTCTAAAAGGACGGCAGGCGCGCGTAACCGTAGCAAACGTTATGCGTTTTAAAACAAAAATGCACTAGTGTAAACGACCACGTAGGTATTCCACAGTCTGCTCGGGAACCGAACTGATACGCTCGAGCCAAAATATATGGTTCTTTCAGCAGTGAGTAGCCGATAGGCTCGACGGCAGGAAAAAAAAAAAACATTTTTAAACTTCTTTTTTTTTAAATAATCAATGGAAGGCTAACTTAGTGTGTTGATTTATTTATTTATTTTAAATCCACATATTACATATTTTAAAATATTACATAATTCATTGATGACTGTTTGTTATATAATACACCGACCAATCGCCATCTGGCAAAAGAAGTTCAAATTTCATTGGACAATGTGAAGTGGAGCGGTAATTTTCTAGTCATTCAGAAATCGTTACAAAACTTACAAAAATTACAGACGAATTTACATTTATGAAGCGATCTGGGTCGTTGAAACAATAGATGTTAATTGACTACAAAGCACTGCAAAAAATCAGCACCAAAAGTCGCTTTAATCGTAAGTAGTATTCAAGTCACATGTATTTAGCCTAAGTTATATTAATACACTAGCCTGGTTAAAACCAGACCATTCTCAGTTGTAACTGTACAAGTAATGGTCTGGCAAAGCGTCATAGACAAATCATTTCAAGAGGGCGTCACCAACGGACGTCGCGGGTAAACCTAAAACCAATCAGAGCGCCGAAGGAGATGACGTATGCAGAGCAGCGGCCGGCGGAGAAACATCTCCGAGTGTTGTTCTTTGCTCAGTTTTTAACAAAAAGAAAACGTTCAAATCGCTTAAAACAGATGCGATAGCTGATTCGAACGAGTGATGTTCGATGGCGGCATCCATCTTTGTAATTTAGGCTACAAAATCTGCTTCAAAATCCCAGCGCTGTCGTCATCGTGTAAAGCCCGCCCCAACGTTTCTGATTGGTGCCTCGATTTCGACGGATTGGAAATGGGCTTGAATGAGCTCTTTGCCAGACTAACTTTAAGAGCAAATCTAAATTTGCCGGAAGTTGTCTGGGTTTTCCCAGGCTATTGATACACCATTTACCATTTGAAAACTATCATAGTTGGTTCAAATGAATGAAGCCCAGGCGCCACCTACAGGCCTATGATGTGCAGTGTAGGCTGACAACAACACGTGAAATGGTGATTTTTGATAATAGCACAGTACCAGTCAAAAATTGACACATTGACACATACTATTTTTTATGTTTTTTAAAGAAGCCTCTTATGCGCTTCAAGCCTGCATTTATTTGATTAAAGCTAGGGTATACGATTTCAAAGATTGTTCATTATTAATATCCTCGTTTAGATGCTGGTTATGGTTATATAGTACAATCCTAACAATAGGAATAGAAAAAAGAATGAAAAAAATCCATTCACTCTATTGGCTGTACAGCCGCAGAGAAGTCGACCAATGCATTGGCCAACTGCTCTCATCCAATCACGAGCTCCACTTGAAACTCCGCCTGGCGTTCGCACCTAACCCCGCCCCCCTCCTGCGACATGAAATTGCGCGAAAAAGCAGCTGACAGTCTATGGTAGCTAGCTAAGTAGCATCAGATAAAAAAAAGGATCAAAAATAAAAGACAGCAGCAAGCGGCCCCTGCTTGCCCCTAGTGTAAAGTTTGGAAGAAAGAGAAAGTCTGTAGTGGAAAGAGCAGAGATAAAAAAAAAATGTGAAGAACGCCGGACTCAAAGTAGAATAAATATAGGGTCCACCATTGATCGTTGGAGGAAGCTTCGGGGAGATCTTGGACTAAAAACTGACGCTGACACGGCTGACTTTTTGTCGAGCAGGTAACGTTAAACATTTATTTATACTTTTATGGTGTGACGTGTTACATAAATAGCTTTTTAACAATTACTGAAAACCTTAGCAATACTAGTAGTAGTATACTAATGGTGGTGGGGAGTTTAGAACATTTCATGTGTTGCTAATCTTGCGTTGGCGTGAACAGAGGGGAGGGGTGTGTGTGTGTGTGGAGGGGTGGGATGAGTTTTTTAAAAATTCAGGCTTTCTCGACCGATTTTCAAAATCGTATACCATAGCTTTAAAAATACAGAAAACAATTATTACAATTTTAAAAAATGGTTTTCTATTTTAATATAGGCCTACTTAAAAAATATAATTTATTTCTGATGCAAAGCTGAATTTTCAGCATCATTACTAACCCTGACGTCAGTTTCACATGTTCCTTCAGAAATCATTCTAAAATGCTGATTTATTATCAATGTTGGAAACAGTTGTGGTGCTCAATGTTTTTTTGGAACCTGTGATACTTTTTCAGGATTCATTGATGAATAAAAAGTTAAAAAGAACAGCATTTAATTAAAATAGAAATTATTTTATAACTCTTTACTATCAATTTTCGTCAATTTAACACATCCTTGCTGAATAAAAGAAAGAAAGAAAATTACTGACCCCAAACTTTTGAAGAGTATAGTGGATATTGGTACAAAATATTTCTATTTGAGATAAATGCTGTTCTTTTTGTAACTTTTAAACTAAGTATCAAAGGTTATAAGTATATTCAAATAAAAAAACATTATTTTAGATTGTAGTAATATTTCACAATATTACTGTTTTTTAATTTTAAAAAAATGCAGCCTTGATGAGCATAAGATACTTCTTTCTAAAACATTAAAAATAGTAGGATAATGTTTCCAAATTTTTTGACCAGTATGTGTATACATGCCCCTTTTTTACATCTGAGCCCCTGCCCTTTAGGAACTCTCTGCATGTCCCTGGTGAAGCTGAAGAGTGAATGAACACCAGTAAACTGAAGCCCGTTCTATAACATATAGGAGATTAATCAGATATCCTAGATATCAACAACATATACGTAACATTACAACTTGTATCAGCACAAAAGGATGTAAATGTGAGTGAACTTGAACTGTTAAGTGCTAGCCAGAAAGTGTTACTCCCGTTGTAACCCATGTTGAGTTGTAACGCACAACTCAACTTCCCATGTAACGCACTGAAACAAGGGCAAATAAAGCACAAAGATTTCACAACCTTCTATAATCTTCTTTTTATAATATTATATGGCAGATTGTCAGATCTTGCTATTAACTGTATAAGAAAAAATAAATATATTTGTATAAGTTACATCGTTTTCGTAATCGATCGTCACAGTCACGCCCGAGTACTCGTGTAAATCCTTCATCTGAACCCAATGACTCTGACATTAGAAAAACAATCTTTGTGTTTATTTTAAGCATCTAGCAAAAGCTGGCCTATGTGGGTGTGTCACTAATGGCCCGTTCACATGACAAATATGCAGACACTTCCTCAAAGACTCTATGCTTGACACATCATTGGCAATCAATCAAACTGCTGCAGTTTTGGATGAGCAGGTTTCGGGTCAAGCTGCAGAGACCTGCTTTTGGAGATCACTCAGCTATGTGTGTCAGTTACGTAACTTCTTGACAGTCATCTTCAGACTTCCAGTAAACACAAAACGGTTTTCATATAAACAAAAGAAGCACATTAACAGATTGCATCCAAATAAGTTCTGCCGTACTACCATGCCCTCGGAGCATATTTCATTCGATTACAATGTATGCTCACACAAGTCAGGGTTCGAAAATAGTTGAGGAGAGATAGCAGTAAAAAACAAGATGGAACATGATTGTGAAAAAGATTGTGCAGTTCTGTCTGAATGTTCAGTGTCAGATATTGTATTCTTGCGTTGACCTTACAGCATTTTTAAGTAGTTTAATACTTTGGGTAAAACTGTAACAAAGCAATAATGGTATAGCATGGTGCAGTAACTGTTAGGCTAATTTAGGGAGCAGTGACTGTCTTTAAAAATCAGCGCTGGGTCTTTTTCTGGCCTGACCTCCATTTCATGGCTGTTTCTTAGGAGGAAATGCATGGCATGATTATTTATTCCCAGAAAAGATACTCTCAAAATGTAATTCTTATTGTGTGCATTCTTTCCTCTTCAATACTGAATATATGTTTGTGCCAAAACTACTAAAATACAATTTATTTTTGGGATAACTGAGTGTGGTTCCTATACGTTTTTGTTTTTATTGTTAACTAAAACCTTTATTTATTATTTTTATTATTATTTTATTATTAATTGAAATGAAGCTGCAATAAAATAAACTCTAAATATTAGAAAATTATAAATGTTGTCTTGGCAAATAACTGAAATAAGTTTAAGTTTGAGCACTAAAATTACAAACTGTAAATAAATAAAAACCTAAAACTAAAATTAAATTAATTAAATAAAACAACTAGCCTAATTAATTAACCCTAAACAGTATTATGAAAAAACTAATAAAAAGGACAAAAGCACAACAAAACTCCTCAACAAACTAAAATGAAAATTAAACTGAAAACTGTTTCTCCATTCATTAAGGCCCCGATATACTCCAAGTGAAATCAAACGTGGTGTGGCCTCATTTCGAACAAAATCAGGCCAAAACAAAGTTTGTTTGGAGGTTGTTTCAGGAAACAGCATGCCGAAGCGAACTTTCCAGGACCGAGTTTCCCGATAACAATGTATCTTAGCTCTTAAGAGCGCTCTCTACGTGCAAGGTTACGAACGCTCGCCGCAATTCCACGCGCGTTTCTCAAAAATGCACTTAACATGAACGCGCGAGAACGTCGCTGTCCATTCGCGAAGTGCTGAAATATAAACTTATATGGAATCGTATTCTGAACGTTTAACCTAATAATCGTCATTTCTTGTGATTAGAAATCAAGAAAAGTCTATATAAAGCACCTATACAGGCGGAGGCACTGACAAAATGGCTGAAAAAAAAGAGAAGATACCTTTCAAAAAGATTAAATGAATGTCCTTTTAGAGGAGATAGAGAGAAACAAACATTTGATTTTTAACAGATTTAAAGGACACCATACAAATAAGGAAAAACAAAATATCTGGGAGGACATTGCAAACTGACAGGGATGTTCAAAGATCAGGGAAGGAGGTCCGCAAGAAATGCCCAAAACATGGCTGGTTTTCGTGCACGTCAGCAAGTCATTGACTTAATTCATTTCTATTTTGCCCAGTCTTTAAAGCATATTTCCCACATTACTTATTTTATGATTTGTTTTGTTCATTCATTTAATTTAGATGTGTATTTCTATTTTTTCCTTCCCTTTTTAATTATTTCATTTATACATTCATTTAAACAAAACACCTGTACAATAAAGTGTACAATTAAGTACAATCAAAACCTTATATTATACTCACGTTGCAGTGTAATCTTTTAAATCTAGATAAAAAGTGTAATCTGCCGGTTGTCCTGCAGGTGACCTCATAACGCTGTCTTCTTCTTTTGACATAAGTCGTTATTTCGAAATAATAAGTCGTTATTTCGACATAATATCTGTTATTTCGACATTGCATAATAAGGGGACATTCTAATTTGCAATAAGCCACATTAGGCGCATAAGCGTTCTTATAATGGTTTTCTATGGGGCTCATCTGATTTTTTTGTACATAGTATAGCCTACTTTATTATGATTTTAGTATCATGATTAATAAAATACACGCACAATTATCCGTGAACTTGATAAATGTTGCAGATATGTTTTACTATGCACAAACAAAGGCCTTCAACTTATGTGTGCAAAATTCAGAATTAAATGAATGCAGCAATTTGTAAAATAGAGGGTCTGTAGGCCAACTATACGTTTTGTAGCCTTTAAATAAGCGCATTTAGTTTCATATTTGTTAAAATATGATAATGTTTTTTTCCATCTATGTTGATTATGAAAAGTGAACAGCATGAGTAAGATAGGATGCGCAATATATCGGGAGACATTGAGTGGGTCAGACATGATTTTGACCACTTCATTAAGTTTAATTTTCTTAATTTTAATCAATTTTTCATCAACCAATTGCCTGGATTTAATAAATAAGAAGCAAATATAGCAGACAATATAATCATGACATGGAGGCGCAGGTGTGGTCACTTGCATTGCACGTGAACTGGAGCGCATCTCATCATAAATTAACTCAAACTCAGCGTATGCCTCACAGACATTAGAAATATATAGAAAGCTTGAAATGTCTTTAAACGAAAAAAGTGCTTTAAAGTGGCAGCAGCCTAATAAACCTGCTGCTTTCTGTCATGTTCATCAAAGAAAAAAAGAGAAAGAGAAAATCACTCACTGCTCTTGACTGAATAACTTTTGCAACTTTAATTGTAAGCATTAATTGTAAGCTTGGTATCGAAAATTTTATTGACTATCAATATTTTTCAAGGTATCGTATCGAAGTTAGAAATTCCAGTAGCGTGACAGCACTACAATGGAGAGCAGCTTTAAAATAGAAAATGTTGTAATTCTAATCGAAAGCGACACTGACTGTTTTTCAAGTTTAATACTGTAAAGCTACTTCTTTAAAGCAATCTATTATATATGTGCTATATAAATAAACATGGCGTGATGTCACTGGAGTGCTTGTCTCAGCCTCATATTACGCCCACAGACCTTTGGCTGAACGTCTGATGCATATGGCACACTTAACTGGAAACACTTCAGGATTTTCTAAAACTGATTGGAAACAAATCCGTTGTGACGCCAAACCCCCTCATGGAAGAAGAAAGTGGTCATGTTTACAACTGTGACAATGAGCGCTTACCAGGATCGAATAAATGCTGGATTATCAAAAGTATGTGAAGTTTGCGGCTCCATTGTTGCAGTAAACTTGCACAATGTTCTTGAATGAATAATTTATTAGATGCACGCTGGTCTGTTATCTTAGGGACATCGACTTTACATTTTCAGACCCCTAAAGATGATCCGGAACAAAACGAACTGTGATTTTTTTGCATTACGTGTCAGTCAAACGTCTGCTTGGGCGGTCCTTGGCCAGTGAAGCCGCGATGGAGTCCAGACCTTCTGCCGTCAGTCTGAAGGTCTGGCTACGAGAGACTACTGGAGTGCCAAATTGCAGAGTTTGTGTAAACATTCACATAGCTATGATCGGATACTCTCTTAACTGCTGTTTTCTCACCGCTGTCATTTCTGTTGTGCGTTTATTGAATTATTAAGAGGAAAGTGTGTGGCACATATTTGAAAATTCATCTATGTAATCTACTAATCACAATGTGATCTATTCATCACATATGCCGCTCTCAGCAGTGCAGATGGTGCCAGGATGCCTTTAAAATAGTTTAGAGCTCAGCACACCAAGATACATTTATAATCACTACAGGCATTTATATAAGTCTTCCATGATTTCCTTTTAAGTCATTTCTAAGACTTTTCCAGGCACAAATTTAAAAATTCCATGGCGCTGGCCATTTTCATCCGTAACTGAAGCACTGACCATCCTGGTGGCTTTCATGGCTTACCTGGCATAGGGGCTTGTGTAGTTTTTGGAGAAGCATTCGCTGGCCCTCTGTTGCATTCCGCTTGCATTCCCAAAGCCCTGGCCCCTGCTCCAACTATCTTCTGAAGAGGTCAGAGGGGTGTACACGTTAAAGATAGGCTTCTGATCTTTCTGCTGACTGGCAGCAGCTGTGGACGGGCCGGCCCCAAAGAGAAAGCTCTGTCCACTTGAAGTGGTGACACCACAAATGTTAATAGGTGTGCTGTGGAGACCAATCTGACAGTAGTTAGTCCCACCGACGTTCTCCTTTTTGATGACCCCTGGAGTACACAGCTGGATTATAGAGTCCTTCTCTACTTTCACAGTGGCCAGGCTGGTGGTGGTGGTGCTGGAAGTGCTATTGCCGTTGAGCGTGCTGCTCACCGGTATTGTGGCCTTTGAGTCCCTCTCTGTATTTGTAGACAAGTCTCCGAGCAGAGCATCTTCACCTATGGTGGAGAGGAACGCGTCATCTGCCACATAGAAATCAGAGGGCGATCCGTCCAACTCAAAGTCCTGCAGGAGGTCCAGAGTGTTATCACTAAAGAGCTTATGATTGCCAACATCAACATCTTTCCCCATTGGACCAAAGGAATCTTGGTCAAGGTCCATATCGCATTTATCCATGGGAGAAAATTGCTCTGTTTTTAAAGGAAAGAGATTGGGGTCGACTCCACCGATCATGGAGTCCATTGAAGGGGAGGAGCTATTGAGGTCTGCAATGCTGCCCTCCAGACCTGAGAAGCTGTCCCCCAAAGTGAAAGAGCACAGGGCCTGTTGTTGTTGACCCCTCTGCTCCTTCCCAACCGCTTTGAGTTCTGAATCTTCCATAAAGAAGCCAAGAGTGGAGGTGGTGTGCTCCTCCGGAGTGGGTGAATTGCTCAGGCCATTGGGAAGGTCCGCTGAAACTGGCTGCATCAGTGGACTGGGTTGAGGGACCATGGACGTGGGAGCGACAGACATGGAGCTTTGTATTCCGCTTCGTAAAATTCCCTCAACTGGGCTGTTGCTGTAATCCAACTTATTCAAACGCTCATCTCTCTTGGCACCGTTCTTCAGTCCTCCTTGATCCATCTTGCATTACTGTCGTAAAACACAACAAAATACTTATATTTTCTAATACATCATAAATACCATCACTAAAAAAAGCATAGTTTACTGTTAGTAACATGAAAACAAAACGTGATTAAAAGAGGTAAAGACAAAAATGCACCATGGTAACAACTTTTCGCTATGAAACATTTTCAGAAATTATTATAATATGCTGATTTATTTTCAATGTTGGAAACAGTGCTGCTTAATATTTTTTATAACCTGTGATACTTTTTTTCAGGATTCTTTGATAAATAAGTTAAAAAAGAACAGAAATTATTCAAAATAGAAATAATTTGTAACAAATTACAATATAAACTACCGTTCAGAAGTTTGGTTTTTAAAAAATAAATAAACAATTTAAACTTTTATTCAGAAAGGATTAGTTAAATTGATAAAAAGTTTTAGGAAAGTTTTTTTTTTTTTTTTTTACTTTTTATTCATCAATGAATCCTGAAAATAGTATCCCAGGTTCCAAAAAACTATTAAGCAGCCCAACTGTTTCCACCATTGATAAAATCAGCATATTGGATTTCGGATGGATCATGTGACACTGAAGACTGGAGTAATGATGCTGAAAATTCAGCTTTGCATCACAGAAACAAATTATATTTGAAAATATATTAATCTAGACTGAGAAAACCCAGACAACTTCCGGCAAATTTAGATTTGCTCTAAAAGTTAGTCTGGCAAAGAGCTAATTCAAGCCCATTTCCAATCCGTCGAAATCGAGGCACCAATCAGAAACGTTGGGGCGGGCTTTACACGATGACGACAGCGCTGGGATTTTGAAGCAGATTTTGTAGCCTAAATTAAAAAAGATGGATGCCGCAGTCGCGTCTGTTCTAAGCGATTTGAACGTTTCCTTTTTGTTAAAAACCGAGCAAAGAACAATATTCTTTATTGTATATTAAGAAACATAAGATGTTTCTCCGCCGCTCTGCATACGTCATCTCCTTCATCGCTCTGATTGGTTTTAGGTCCATCCGCGACGTCCGTTGGTGACGCCCCCCTGGAAATGATTTGTCTATGACGTTTTCAGTTACAACTGAGAATGGTCTGGTTTTAACCAGGCTAATATTAATCTACAAAACCATTATTTTAAATTACAATATTAATGATTTTTCTGTGACAAATAAATGCAGGCTAGACATCATACTTCTCTCAAAAACACGAAAAATAGTAGATTTTCATTCCAAACTTTTGACCGGTACTGTATATTCACGTATTAATATTATTCTGTCTGGATTTTTTCTGCGTATTGAGGGCCTTTACCAAGGCAAATCCTTTATGTGTGTAAGCAAGAATACTTGACGATAAATCTCATTCTGATTCTAAAATAGCATAACGTTAGTTGCTCACACTTACTCGTAAATCGGCAAAACTGTGGTAACTTAGTATTAGCAAAGTATTAGTCACAACCATAGTACTATTTGTGTGACGTCATAAAAATTTAAACAAACAAAAAGAACCGCGAGAAGACTATTCTGCATAAACTGGAGTTGTCTATATTTAAATGTATTAAAATAAAAGTAAAACAGTTGACAAATATACGTCTCGTACTTGCACACAGTAGCCTAGTTATTAAACTTATTAAAGTAGATGTTTTTATAAGTACCTCATAAAATATCGCAATCTTTCACTTTCTAACCACTATTTTGTCCAAAACGCCTCATCATCTGCAGCTGAATGCGTGGAGCTTACATCTTTAGACTATTATTTTAATAAACGGATAAAAATCCAAATGTGTAACGTTAATCTCGCGCTCTTGTAGCAGCAGCGCGAGCGCGCGCGGATCAGTCAGTGTGACACGCACTGAGGCCTACTCACACCCACTGCTAACCCACAGCAGACAGAAGAGTCAATCACTTCAAATTTCAAATCTGAACCCTTAAATAACGTGCAATACCTATGCAACAGCCAAAACAGTGCATGCATCGCCCTAACAGGACAGCAAGAAATGTTTAATGGCGTGAAAAAACAAGTCGCGAGATCAGTCAGAGTGTAGAAACGACAGTTAGGCTACTAATTTAAAACTAGTTGCTATACTTTTACGCTATGAATGCGAATATTAGTATCCAGGTACACAATTAACAAGAACAAATCTGGAAATACGTACCTTTTGATATTTACGTTCCTGTTTTGATTTGTTGCATCACCTGACATTGTTTTTGTGTAGAGGTTTCTGCTGAAAGCGATAAGCAACAACATGAGCCTTCACCGCAGTCTGAGGTCGTTTCAGAAGAGAAAGACAAATCGCAAACTGCGTGAAAAAGGTCGCGGGTCGGATATCGTCCAGCGTTTTAGTCCGAATTCATAACCCCATCTGGGTAATCCAGGCAATTTTCTCATTTTCGGCCATGAGAAAAGAGGCGTGCCATAAAACCCTAAACCATAAAAACATTCAAAATGGAGATTACTGTAGAGGTCCGTGGTGACACTGTTTACAACATGCAGTGCGACCTATTGGCAGTGGCGAGTTATTACATCTCGCCTTTTATTACAGTGACTTCACTGGGTCAGATGAGAGTAACCTCGGTGATATCACCATCATAAAAAAACACACACACACTGCCTTCTCTCTCTTCGCTGCTTCTATTTCTGTTCTTCTGTTTCTCTCATTCATGCACATCCACACATTGGCGACGCTGTATAACTTTAACATTATTACATGTATCATTGACAAATAAAGCTTCAAAAGGTGTTTTTTTTTATATATTTTTAAAACTGATGTAATGCATATTGTGTTAGTCATTAACAATGTGTTTAAACAAGTTTCAGTTGTTAAATAAAATTTCAAAGTGTTTACATTATTTTTGTTATTGTTTTGTTGTCTCATGTTATCATGTTAATGCATGCTTTCATGTCAATTAGGCTGTACAACCAAATAGTTGTATATACAGCCTATATTTGAGAGAGATCTACAAACCTTTTCATTGCCTCAAGGATCAGTTGGGGTCCTCTGGATGATGAATTATTATGTTTACTGTTTTGTCAATTCATAAAAATAATTAAAAAAAACCCCTCATGTTAGTTGTGCCACCCATACAAATTGCCAGACAACGTTTCAATTATCTCAAGCGAAATTTGTTTAAATGAAAGGTTTCACACATAAAATTATGCCATAGTATTTTTTTTTATTATTATTATTAGCCTGTTAAAACACTAATTTGCTTAGTCTGTTCATTTGTTCAGGCAGTTGCAGCACCTGACATTTTGGGGGTTGAACAAAACATAAAATAATATGTATTATTTAAATGTACCTACTAAAACTGAATTCAAACAGGTTAATAGGTTTTATAGAATGAAGTGAATAAAGAATACATTTATCAAATTATTTTAAAAAGAAAAAATGCGCTTGGACACAAAAATGTGCATGTCGTTGACCCATATAATACATAAATGATCATTAGTTCATGAACGAAGTAAAATGACTAGGCCTATTAATAAAGTTTGTGTTGCAAGCACAATTTCCTAGCTGCATTTATTATTGATCAGATTGTCTTATGCATCTTCTCGCAATATTTAGTCCATATATTTCCTAGGAATATTTCTTTTGTTTTTTCATACGTTTAAAAAAATGTATTAGATAAAGAGAGTGTAAAGTTGTTCAGGATAAATATTAACAACAGTAAGCTGAGAATGCAATACTATTTTCAAACATGTGCTTTAAATGGCATGGTCACAACAGACAAGCCAGTTTATGTTTATTCCAGATATTTTCTGATGTGGCAGTTCTGCAATTCATTGTCAACAACCAACCAGAAATTCATGACCTCTGCTCTCAGTTATTGCATGTTTAAATAAATAAATAAATAAATAAAATGTAAACAGAATTTATTTAAAAATCTTGAATGAATCTAAATTGGGTTACACTAATGAAAGGGTCAGGTGTTCACTTTAATGACTCTTCAAAATATCATGTGACTCAACTAAAGTGCTGCTAGTAGAGTTATTATTGAAATAAACACCAAATTATGTACAGTGGATATAAAAAGTCTACACACCACTGTTAAAAAATGTTTTTTGTTACATAAAAAATGAAACAAATTGAAATATTTTGCACCTATAGACCACCCTGCAGGTATGAGGAACATATTTCAATTTGCAGAAGGTGACCAGTATTTCTTTTACAGCATCGGCAGAACCTTTTGAGATTTACTCTGAAAAAGTGCTTTCTCCACTTAACCAAAGGGGAATGTTGAAGATTTGAATAGTTTTTGCTTCTCTGAATACATTGAAATCAAAAGTAATTATATTGCCAATTTAAAATGTTATCTATTCTCAAAGAAAAGTTTTTGCAGTTTATGAAAGAGGAATAAACTGTTTTGAGCAATTTTGTATTTTTTAAGAATTGTAGTAGCCTACATTTTTGTTAAGACTTACAAAGAAATTAATAAAATGAGATGACATCAAATCAGTCAGTGAATAATAAGTACACATAATAAGTTGTGGTAACTTAATTTTTATTTATAAATGTTGTTATAAAGTAATAACAACACATTTTATTTAGTTTCAATAACGTTTACTTGCCAGAGTAACTTGGAATTGTCAAGTTCACATAACTTATTTTTGTTAAATTATGCATACAGTTTATTTACTTAATTTTTTAAGGTAATGAGTTTCCTCACTTAAGTTAAGTCAACTGATCACTTTTTACAGTGTAATGAAAAAAATATAACCTGTGCAATGCCACTGAACACCAGATGAAAGATAAAAAAATTTTATTAAATACATGTATAATTGAGAATAAACAAATCATTATGCTCATCTGAAAACGGGTGCCTGTCTTCACCTGAAGCAATTCTGATAACTCCAAATAAATCTCAGCTGTTCTTGTAAGATTTTTCTGACATTTTACTGCATGCATTAGATGGAACACACTGACAGTAAAAGGGGAGAAGGTTTGGCACAACAGTGTTATTAACAAGAACAGTATAGGCTATCCCTTCACAATTGATGAGAAGACGGCCATGGAGGCTGTCAAGAGGCCTACAGCAAACTTAAAAAGAGTTGCAGCTCTTTCTGGCAGCTCTAGTACTGAGCAAAAACTCAGAACATTAGCACAAGAACACTGTGAAGCCTAGTGGGAGCAGTATCACGCTTCAGGGCTGCTTTTCTTCAGTCGGAACTGCAGGGGCTTTAGTGAAGGTGGAGGGAATCATGAATTGTATAGTATCCAAGTAGTCATTTTTGGCACATAACCTTCTTGGCTTCTGCTAGAAAGCTGGAAATTAAGAGAACTTTCAGCATGGCAATGATCCAAAACACTCGTCTAAATCAACAAAAGAATGGCTTCAGCAAAGAAAAATGAAAGTTTTGGAATGGCCCAGCCAGAGCCCAGACCTGAATCCTATACAGAAAATGTTGGGGGGGATCTGAAGAGGGCAGAATCACAAAGAAACAGCTGTTTTAATGGACTTTTTATATATCTATCAGGGGTCTTCAACGTTTTTTCAGGGCAACGACCCCTTAGGCGAAAGAGACACACTGTAAAAAGTAATTCTGTGGGTTTGTCGATTTCAAGTAATTATTACTTGAAATTATTTAACAAAATTCATTTTTTTTTTTTTTGTGTGTGTGTGTCTTAAAATGATTTAAAACAAGCTGTAAATAGGAACATTTCATTTTCTGCAGAGCGCAAACATACATATGGAGAGTTTGCCAAATCTGTTTTGTCAAAAATATTATATATCAACAGAGGGTGGTCTTGATTTTGTTTCAGGGTGCTTATTTATATTTGATTTTGTGATGTTTTAATAAATAAAATAAAAACATTATATGTGCTCAAACATTAATTGGCAGACCCTGTTGAAGACCCTTGTTTTATAGAACTTGCTTATTGTTCTGTTTTTTACTGCATATGATAATTCATACACAGAATAGAACTAAAGTGACATTCATTAGAAGATGATTAGTTGAACCTGAATTGTTTTGCATTTCGTGACTTTCAGTTGAAGAGAAGACCACTTTTACACTCATTTATTTAGTCATTTATGATTTCTTAAAATAGTGTTAAATATCGTCTTGTCTCATTCTCGTGAACCAAATATTGTTTATTGTCTCATCTCATGAGCTAAGTGTAGCCAATCGTCACAACCCTATAGTATTTATCCATTACAATTGCAGAAACATGCTTACCACTGCACTTTGGGGCCGTTTACACGACACCATTTTCAACTAAAAAACCGAAACGCTTTATGTGTTTTGGTCATTTGTTTACACAAAAACAGCTGTTCGGGGGCCTGAAAATGCAAACATTTGGAAACAGGATACAAAGTGGGTGTTTACACGTCACCATTTTCAACTAAAAACCATAAACTTTTTATACGTTTTGGCCATTCATTTACACGACAACAGCGTTTTGGGGCCTGAAAATGCAAACATTTGAAAACGGATTTTAAAGTGCAAGTTTTTGCAAAAGCAACTGTTATCGTCTTTGTGTAGTAAACTACTAATTTAAACCTACAAATTTCGATTTTGTGAAAACGTCACAAAAAAAGTCATAAAAGGTTATCCACATAAGTTTATTGGCATGTAGTGTTTCTTTACAAAGTGACATCGCTTACTACTGGCAAGTGTTACGACTGAGACAAATCAGACACAATTATTTGGTATATGTACCATATCCAAAATTATTTGGTATATATATGTATATGTCTTGGTTACCATGACCACGATCAGATAAGTTGGTTTTATGACTGTTAGCAATGTGAATAAGCCCCTGCCACAAGACCCACAGACATCAGAACGGACTTTCTTGCATTCACTTATCGATGAACTGATCAACATGAAATTAATATGCATTCCAGAACATTTTGTGAATGATTTACTGTCTTATGTTGTGTCTTTTAATACTATTATCTGTTGATATTATTATCTCTTTGATACTATGTATTTTATTATAGAACCAACGGTCAATGTAACCTCACTTATACCACGTTTGGTCTCTATAAATTGGTACTTTGAAGATCGAAATTATTGTGTACATGATAGGCCGATAGCTGCGCAACATAAGAATCTTCACTAGTTTATTCATCAGAAACCAATCCAGCTGCACATGCAAATGAGCACGCTATAGGACAAAGATTCATAACTTAACCACAGAGGAACTTTCCCGATCGGGAATTCCACCCATCTCATTGGTCAAGCAAACCCGGAGGGGTAGGACCTTTCTCAGACTTTAAAGGGCATTCACACAAGCCCTTCCTCCTCTTCGGCCTTCTCTGTATGTTCAGGGTGCTGTGCTGTCCTGTGCTGTCCTCAGCAGACCTTGACTCACAACCAGCCATGTGCTCATGGAGAGAGTGAACTTTCAACCAGAACAGAGTCGAACTAACCATGCAAGTTCATCATATCTTCTTCATCCAACGGAGAAGAAAATGATGGCAACTTCAACATGTGACACTCACGGAGCCAGAAACTACTTTAATTTTCAAAAACTTCAAGAACTGTGCACCTGGCTCTAAAAATTTATCTATCTGAAAATTATAAGCTGATGGTTCTTTTCATAGTTAAATGGATCTTTTACATAGTTCCATTTCCTGCTTCCAGTTCCATTCTATCACTCACCATTTTACCTATGCATGCAGGTATGTATGTATGTATGTATGTATGTTGTTTAGTTTAGTTATGTTTGTGATTTAGTTAATAGAACTTGTGCACAATATATATTTGGTTCTGATTCACTGCTTGCAAACAAAGTCTCTTTTACAATCTTGATCTTGTTACATGCTCAAAGCGTACATGCAAAGAAATAATTATTTTTCTGTGGCCATGGAAGATACCCCTATTCTTAGAATAAATGAATAATCAAAAGAGTTCGTTGAACGAACTGATTAATTGATTGTAATATTAATTTAGCTACATCAAGTTAATCCAATTAACTGACCGAAATATTCATAATTACTCATAACAAGTTATTATTGATTATTAATATTTCATAAAGCTAATTTGTTACACAAGGCATGAATAATGCAGTGTTTTTAGTTGGGGGTTTTTCGCGGAGGATCCAACAGATTCATGCAAACAGGGATCGTTTTGACAACGTTGTCGTCTGTATGTCAAAAATGTGAAGAAAAAAACGTTTTCCCATTTTTAGTACATTCAACATATTAATAAAACTGTATCTCAATGATGCTAAAATAAAACATCTTCCTAGCTGGAGAAACAGCAGATGTAGGAAATTGTAGTTTTGGTTGTTTGTTCTTGTTTGTTCATGTTCTTGTTTCATGTCTGTCATGTGATCCCCTGTTATAGTCATGTGATCCTGCCATATGTTCCCCATGTGAATGTGTCATGTTGTCATTGGTTGATTGTCTTGATTATGTTCAAGCCCTCATGTTTGCCATGTGCCATTATTGTTTGTGTAACCACTGTCTGTAAGCGTTCATGAATTTGTTTTATGTTTGATCTTGTTTTGAATAAATGCTGCACTTGGGTTCTTCAAACTTGCCTTCAGTGGACTTGCTTACAGAAATGGGGTGGTCTGCAAGTTTCCATTTCCATGTAAAACGGGTGGAGGTGAACATAACTCTATTTTAGAAACTGTCAGGAATAATGAAAACCATTAAAAAATATGGGTAGAAATCACAATATGTTTAACGCAAGAAAAATAATCGAATCCTCACTCTCAAAAGCACACCATGGAGCTGAAAAATAAGTAATTGCAATAATGGCACTCTTCTGCTTCCATTAAGCACGAAGGCCCTCCACATGCAGAAACATCCAAATCCACATAAATGGCTCCTCTCTGAGGCAGGGGTGGCTGAAATCCAGAGAATACTAAAAATCTAGGTCAATGGATTGCTGCACAGCTATGACGGCTCCCTCCTCCTGAGAAGTGTATGCGTTATACTTATGAAGATGAAGACCACACAGTTTGACCAGTAATCCAAGTAATGAAAAGATACAATGTGTTTATACATGGATTATCTGTAATGCAACATCTAAGCTTTACATGAATCAGTGGATGAATCTTTATTTTATTTATTGCATTTCTTAATTTACATTTTATACATATTGCAGTGATTGGAAATACTCATCCAGACAGGGCTGAATGAGTAAAGAGTGATGGTACCTTAAGAGTTGTCCTGAATTATTTAAGTGTTTTAAAGGCAGTGGCTGCAGGCATGTCTTCAACTTTGCATGTCATTATGCACCAAGTCTTACCTGCTTTAAAAACGAGGACTAAATAAAATCAAACAGACAGTGTACATGCTGGCAGCCTATAGTTAAATGATTCATGTCATCTGAGAATTGAGTATTTTTAGCAGTCCCCGAGAGGAAAGAAACTTCATCTCGAATTCAGAAGATGTCATTATGTGCATGCCTGTATTCCTGTACGTATCATTACATCAATTTGCGGGTCCTTTATAATGAAACATTATTGCAGATAAAAAGAAAACAGCAGAGCATTTGCCATCTGAATCCCACTCACAGTTTCTCCTGTCGGTGCCTAGCAACACTTTTTTCAGCAGAATACACAAAATTAGCAGGGTAAGCGTGACCACAGCCTAAAAGCCCTCGGTGAAGCTGAGCTCACAAATTCCTTGAAACAAGATCAGCACACAATGCCAAAGGTTTGCATGCCTAAATAAACATGTTCTCTAACTAAAAGAATCCTCTGTGTGCACATTATATTGTGAGGGTAAGTCAATAAAATGCCATTAAATCTGTGATATAAATTCAGAGGGGATTTTACAAAACATTATGGAAACGCAAAACCGGTAGAAACAGAAATCTTGCTGAGTTGTAATAGTGACAAGAAATATAGCTGCATTACATACAGCCAATGCACTATCGAATATCATATAACGCTCAAATCACTGTCAAATATACGTTAGCTGCCTAGTAAGCCACCTGGAACCAAGTTTGTAGGAATCTGTCCATGGTCCTGAAACCATAACAAACACTGTGTTCCCCTAAAACATCCCAAAGCTAATCTCTGGAAAGGCATGTGGAATTTGAGCTCAACCTAATAAATCAATGAAGTTCTGAGATGAAAACGTACAGTGCAGCCTTACCAATACATGTTCTTTTCTAGCACAATAATTGCATGAGCATATTTGGAAATCTGGAGAAGAAGGGTGCAATGCTTGTATCTTTCCAGCTGTCATTTTCCTTTAAGATGATGTAAGGCTCATCTCCCTAAGAATGGTCTCCCTCCCCCGTCCAAAGCCTCTCTCAGCACGCTGCATTCATTCGCACTACGCTGCTGATGCTCTGGAGAGTAAGGATGCTCAAACTTCCCAACGCAAACTCGAGATCCTTTTAATGAAACGCTGGGTGGGAGCCAGGTACATGTAGACTAACTGTTCTGGACGGACCAGATTTCATGAGAGAGAAGCACTCTTCCGAAGGAAGTTGAAGCTGTCTTGTTTGGTGCGGTTTTTCTAAGCAGAACTTATTTTTGGATCCTCAGCTACATGAGCTGCACAATTGGTTCCCTTGGGTGAGAGTTCTTCTATTTCTACATTATTATAAATAACAGGAGATGTGTGTTCAGATATATCATTTGGAAATAGATGCCCAGTCGCATTAGTGGGAGAAGCCTAACAGTCTCACTGTGTCATTTTGATACATTTATACTTTCATAAACACTCTGCAGCTCCTCAGAGATGCTGTACATAACACAATGGACCGTGAACGTCTGTTAAAGAGTGTGCAGGTTATGTTTCTCTTGACTTTTTGCTCTCTAAACAGAAATCAAAAACTTTTGCATATTTGCTTTTGCATTTTTTGAAGTGTGCAACGCCAAAATGGCCCTGACTGAAAATTGCAGGACTTATCAAACGCCCAAGGACAGTGGATGTGCTCAGAGTTGCTCTTCTGATGTGATTGAGCTCAATGTAGGTGGACAGGTGTATTACACACGCCATGCCACCCTCACCAGCGTGCCAAACTCACTGCTGGGGAAATTATTCTCCCCTAAAAAGGACATTTCCAACGACCTCACGCAGGACATCAAGGGGCGCTACTTCATTGACAGAGACGGATTTCTGTTTCGATATGTTTTGGACTATCTCCGCGATAAGAACGTCGTCCTGCCGGATTATTTCCCGGAGAAAGGGAGGCTGAAACGGGAGGCTGAGTTCTTCCAACTGCCCGAGCTCGTCAAAATCCTGACACCAGATGATTATATTCACAATGATTTTGACGAAGCATCCCAGGGAAGCGATCAGAGACCGTTCCCTGCATCTTACCTGGACGCGCGCGATAGGTGCTACGGCTTCATCACGGTGGGATACAAGAGCTCGTGTGCCCTCGGGAGGGACGCTGATCCAAAAGCTCGAGGAATACCCAAAATCTTTATTTGCGGAAGGGTCGGTCTGGCTAAAGAAGTTTTTGGGGACACGTTAAACGAGAGCCGGGATCCTGACAGGGCATCTGATCGATACACTTCTCAGTTTTCACTGAAGTTTCGCCACCTGGAGCGAGCGTTTGATATGCTCGCGGAGAGCGGATTCCACATCGTCGCGTGCAATTCATCACTCACCACATCTCCTCACAACAGACATACAGATGACAGAAACTGGGCCAACAACACGGAGTATGTCTTCTACCGTGAGTACAGCTAACAACACTGGCAGTCGGTCATTATCTCTAAATCATAATCGACTGTTGTCATTTATTAATTAGCCTGCACATAAACAATGATCGATTAAAGGCAAAATCGAATACTTTTTTCTTCAGTATTCAGAAATGTTTGGCCACTGGATACCACGACTGGTCTATCAGCATCAAATATAACAGTGCTCCAATGTATAAAATCCCAATAAATAAAACATTTAGGATAAAGTGAATTTGAGTAAGAAAGTGCTTTTCACACTTTTCTCAGCCGGAACCACTAGGGGGCGTACATAGTTTGTTCAATTCTTCCAGATCAATTCTATAATCTGCCTCAAACTAAATTGTGCTCAATTCTGTAGGTGACAAATGCCCATCCTTTCCAGTATTAGTAGTAGACTGAACTGAGTATTTCCAGTAAGAACATTGATAGAAGAGAGAGAGAGAGAGAGAGAGAGAGAGAGAGAGAGAGAGAGAGAGAGAGAGAGAGAGAGAGAGAGAGAGAAGCTTTTGAGGCAGTGCAGATGTGCAGAATTCCCTCAAGTAAGCTATAGCTCTCAGGAATATGAACAGAGTGTGGCATATGAATATTTCAGTAATCTACCAGAGTGATGGTCATGTCATCCCCCCTCCTCTCTCTTTTTCTCTCTCTTTATTTAAATACATACACATTTTGGATATAATTGTTCTCCAGCGCCTGCCTTCATTAGTAGTTCATTTGACTTGCTTTTGTCTTAAATGAGAGAGATGTTGAAGCATATGGCCAATTAAAAATCACTTTGTGCTTAATTCCAAACGAGTCCCCTTGGAAAACCTAAAAAGAGTGGGCCTGGAACGGATAGCTTCTGGAGGACAGTCATGAGATTTTTTGGGGCGAATGGACATATGGCTGCTTAATGATTTGTTCTCTGTCATCAGTATAATTACTGCAGCAATCAGCCCCTCCCGTACACATAATGGAAAAACTTACGACAAATCAAGATATACATAAAAGTATGAGGAGTCATGCTAAATTGTAATTCAGACGGACAGCATGCTTGCAAATGTGATATTGGTTTTACTCAACAGTTCAATAAACAAGAAGTTAAAATCAGCATGAATTGTAAATTCACCCTATCTTTTTTTTTAAATGCATTTATCTTATTGTGAACTATACATCTGTGCATGTTTCTTTCTTTTTTTTTTAAATCAAAATGTCAGATGTATCATCCAATCAAAAACCGATGCATTGAACCAAGTCCCCGACATACATTTTTTCTTTTTCTGTAATCCGTAATCTATAATTCTGTAATCAAAGTTTTACTCTGATGTACATCACAAAATGGTTGTGAAAAATCTATCGCTACTTCCATTTCATTGCAGCTTTAATGATTAGTAACTTACATTTTAAACAATGCAGTTGCTTTGTAAATTTTTGTCCACCAAGCCCCAGCAGAATTAAACGTTGTCTCAGACAGTATCAGTGTTTTATTCAAGAATGAATCAGTGTTTTCAAACAAATCAATTAAATGAATGATTCAATGACTCACTTGTAAGGACAGTCATTTGTTTCATTCCTGAATAATTCAGTGTATTTGACTGAATCGAATGAATAAATAATACAATGATTTAGTGAGCCACTCTGTCAGATGCTATAAATTAAATATATTAAGAACATTTTCTCTATTATAATCAGTTACGTAATCAGATTACTTAAAGGGATACTCCACCGGTTTTTCATATTAAACTATGTTATTCCCTTAACTAAGACGAGTTGATACATACCTCTCTAGTCTCAGTGCGTGCACTATATCGCTCTGTATTGCCGCAAAACTATGTTAGCACTTAGCTTAGCCTAGTGCATTAAAATGGGCCAAAAAGAGAAGCGACCAAACACTTCCTCGTTTTCCCTATTTAAACACAGTTTCTCGAGTAGTGTAACTCGACCTAGGCTGGTGACACAAAATAAAACGTTGTGTTTTTCTAAGCGTTTAAAATTGATGACTATAAAGTATGGCGGAATACCATAGCAGTGCTTTTGAGCAGTTCGACTTCATGCGCAATAATATCATCACTCGTGAAAAGTCCTCTTACCGGCTCCCGCTTCTTCTCCCCTCCCTCTCATTCTTGTCCAAAGCAGCTAACCAAGCTCTCCGCTGTATGTGGTGTGTTGGAATTCGGTGAAAAATGACAGCACTATGTACATTCTCCTTATTTTCACAACCTTTTACGATGCACGTTTTAACCATGATTGTACACAAACTAGCTTCCAACAACCTGTTACTTCGTCAACTCCGCTCAAACTACTACTACCGGCGCATGTCACGTTGGTTGTATTGACGGAAACGAGAGGGAGGGGGAGAGGAAGCGGGAGCCGGTAAGAGGACTTTTCACGAGTGATGATATTATTGCGCCAAGTCGAAGTGCTCAAAAGCACTGCTATGGTATTCCGCCATACAATATAGTCATGAATTTTAAACGCATAGAAAAGCGCAACGTTTTATTTTGTGTCACCAGCCTAGGTCGAGTTACACTACTCGAGAAACTGTGTTTAAATAGGGAAAACGAGGAAGTGTTTGGTCGCTTCTCTTTTTGGCCCATATTTAATGCACTAGGCTAAGCTAAGTGCTAACATAGTTTTGCGGCAATACAGAGCGATATAGTGCACGCACTGAGACGAGAGAGGTATGTATCAACTCGTCTTAGTTAAGGGAATAACATAGTTTAATATGAAAAACCGGTGGAGTATCCCTTTAAGTAACAAGTGAAGTAACACAGTTTTCCATTGTATGTTTTCATTAGGAAAGCACTTGATTGGCAAGTTCAAGTGTGCATACTTGTTTTACAGGGAAATGATACCATGATGTTTATGAGACCATTGCTGAACTTTATGGCAGATAAGATTGTATGGCTTTTCTCAAAGATTTACGAGCAAACACAGAATTACCAAGAATCTCAAAGGGCAATCACATTCAAATTATCTTTCACAAAAATAATCACATATATCACCTAAAAATCCAGATACTCACATTAAACTTCACATAAAATAGATTGTTTTTGTCGGTATTTCATGTGATACCTATTTCTTGTGCAGACTCATTCGTATATTTAAGAAAAAGTGGAGAATCACTCACCAGGGGTGTCATGAAATTGTTTTATTGAGTGGACAGGAGAGCTGGTTCACTTGGTGCCCATAGACGAACAAAATAAGAAATGACAAAGGAAAAGAAAAACACCTACTTAGTTGTTACTTTATATTAGGGTAAGATGTGACAATCTAGTAGTACAAATTTGATTTAACCTGAAAGGGGACCTGGCTTTAAATCCTAACCTATTACTTCTTTTAATAAACCAAACAAATGAATTTGACAGCTAGTGATCATCATGAATTTTCAGGATGAAAGAAGATAAAGAAAAAAGAAGCAGCAGGTTGGACATTCTTTTCCACAGAAAAAAGTCATATGAGTGTGGAGAGACACGAGCGTGGGTCAGTGATCACATAATTTTCTTGAATCCCCTGGTAAATGAACCAGTTGCTTTTTACAGGCCTCACTGCCTTATTTGTGCTGTTTACTTCTCAGAACATCAACCACATGACACATTTGACCAATTTAGACTGCCCAAATGATTGGTATCAAGGTTGCTTTTCTCAGTTTTTCCTTACAGCTTCTTGCATGCTTATGTTTCTTTGTCTCTTACTCTCTTCCTCTTTCTTATGTACTTCATCACTTAACATGCCATCGCAGCCCATTCTTACATGTGCTGCAGGTTGCCCTTGACATTTCTTTGAATTATTTGTACCAACTGCTCAGTTTTGTCTTTGAATGAATTAATAGTCGTGATTAATGGCCAAAGATCACAGTTACAGCGAATTCATCATGCCATTCATAAACATCTAACACATAGCCACATTTCATAGCTGCATTTAGACTTTTCCCTCTCTTTTTTGATTGCCTGCATCAGTTTTGGCATTCCATTTTGACCCTAATTTTCATCTTGTTGTCAAGGCTCTGAAGTCTAAATTTTTTAAATTCTACACGTTGCACATTAATGACGAACAGCCCAGAATATGTAAAATAATACTTGTTTCTTCTCCTGAAAGTTAATACAATAAGAATAATTTATGAAATATTTAGAAAAAAGTTGATCATTATCAGTAACAATCCCTGTTCAAATGCATGAGTTTTATTCTTTTGATCGTTAAGGACCAAAACTGTATAGCTAATTATTTACATCCCAAGACAGCTTGAAAGTTTTCCAATTAAAAATCTATTAGATGCTTCTTAAGGTCACCTTCTCTGTCGCCTTTGAATACTGATGATCTATGGCATGTTTTTGCATCTATGGTTTTGCAGAGCAGAATGGTCCTGTGAAGTTGACTCTGCACGCATAATTATCTCTACATTCAAAACCTATAATTTAGCTCACACTATATAATTTTGCATTTAATGTAACCCAACATCACGACTCGGCCTGTCAAGTTGTTTCCAGTCCAGTGCAGATTGCACATTAGTGTGGGGTGGGGGTAACTGTTGTGGCCCGCTCGTTGGAGTGCACTCCAAATGCAACCCAGAGCCCTTATATACTCTAATCAGCTAATTAATGAACATTTCTGGAGCGAATCAGAAATTCCCATGCTCTGCCCCAACAGGTAAGGGGAAAACAGCAACTAAACTTGCCCAAAATAAACCATGGTAAGAGAGAGAGATCATTCTGGCAATTTCCTCGAAGAACAGTCTTTATTGAATTGGCACAATAAACAAATCCTGTGTCCACTGTGAGAGTTGAAATGGGGCAAATATAAACTGTTCCTATCTCTATCTATAGGCTGCTGTACATCACTTGGCCCACCTGAGATTGAAAGTAAATGGAGAAGAGCGAGAAAGCAGTGCAAGTGGTTCTTTTACTGTCTATGGGTTTTCCCAGCAGAACCAGCCATATCAACTGTGTTCAAGATTTCTGCACTTAAAGGGATAGTTCACCCAAAAATGAAAATTAGCCCACGATTCACTCACCCTGAAGCCATCCTAGGTGTATATGACATTCTTCTTTCAGACGAATACAATGGGAGTCATATAAAAAAAATGTCCTGGCTCTTCCAAGCCTTATAATGGGAGTCAACGGGTATACGATCTTGGAAATCCATCAAAGCCTATCCGACCGTGATGAAGTGCTCCACACGGCTCCGAGGGGTTAATAAAGGTCTTCTGAAGTGAAGCGATGCATTTGTGTAAAAAAAAAATATCCATATTTAAAACTTTATCGACTAAGCTTTGATGGACTTCCAAGATCGTATACCCGTTGACTCCCATTATAAGGCTTGGAAGAGCCAGGACATTTTTTTATATGACTCCGATTGTATTCGTCTGAAAGAAGAATACCACATATGTTGGATGATACCACAAAAGACCATTTATCAAAAACAAACAAACAAACAAATAAATAAATACATCTCATGAGGGAGCATGCCCCTGGACCCCGCTAAACGGTTCACACTTCAACCCCCCATTGTTCTAACCAAAAGTACGCCCTTGTAATCTTTAAAGTCACCATGAAATTATAATTGACAATTCTTGTTTTTAATGGAACATTGCAGTATTTAATACTCTATAAATTATTTATCTGTGCACATCATTATTTTTTTTAATGAACGCGCCTCGTAATCTTTAATGAAAATCAGTTCGCCTCACTCTTGCAGACATCTCTTCTCTTCTCCTCTCTGATGTGTTTACTGGCGTGAGACGGGACATGAGATCACAGCAACAGCAAACCAATCAATTCTTGATGGACATAATATTTCTATTTCAGAAAAAAAAAATGATGTTTTTTAAATCTTCTATTCATCTAAGAATAGTGAAAAAAATGTACACAACTGTTCTCAACATTGATAATAAGAATACATTTTTCTTGAGCAGCAAATCAACATGTTATAATGATTTCTGAAGCATCACGTGACACTGAAGAATATGTAATGATGCTGCAAATTCAGCATTGCCATCACAGGAATAAATTACATTTTATAATATATTCAAATAGAAAAGAGTTATTTAAAATTGTAATAATATTTCACAATATGACTGTTTTTGTTGTTGCATTTTTAATCAAATAAATGCAGCCTTGGTGAGCATAAGAGACTTAAAAAAAATCTTACGATCCAAAATTAATTTGAATGGCAGTGTATCTGTTTACGAATGTTAATATTATGTACAATTGATTAAGACTTTTTAATCAAATTGGTTAAATTGTAATTGAATAGTGCTAATTAATTAATTAATTAATTTAGTTAGTGTTTAAAAAGCGTCTCAGGATGCAACTCATGAAATTGGTTGAAAGAATTTCTATAGTGTACAAAATATTAATGATAACATAAAAGGAAATGTGTCTGGATTTTTAGTATACATTAGAATTAACAAAAATGTACCACTGCAAGTACCAAAAAAAAAAAAAAACCTCTCACCCAAAGAAGCCTTGACATCGCATTAAAATTAGTGTAATTTTAACTAAAAAATATTATAAAAACACTATGGAAAAAAAACCTGTTACAGTAATAGGTTAACAGTAAGTTCCTGTACCATAAACAGGGGGAACCTAAAAGATCTAACCCGACATTTCATGTCCTTTTTACATTTAAATAGTGTTAAATGTATAAGATAGCCAATCAAATTATAATTTAGATTAAAAAACTGTAAACTGACATTCCCAGAAGTATTTATTTTAAATAATTATGTTTCTTCATAGTTTTTGTTATCAGTTATGCACATTTGGATTTTATGTTACATCTTCTGTTGTTTAATGAATGTTCATGGCATTATTTTAGTGTCTTGTGTTACCATGATGGGTTTGTGTGTGTGTGTGTGTGTGTGTGTGTGTGTGTGTGTGTCTGTGTGTGTGTGTGTGTGTGTGTGTGTGTGTGTGTGTGTGTGTGTGTGTGTGTGTGTGTGTGTGTGTGTGTGTGTGTGTGTGTGTGTGTGTGTGTGTGTGTGTGTGTGTGCGTGTGTGCGATACTAGTATAATTCAGCTTGTGGAAAGGTGATGAACTTGCTTCCTCTTTTACCACCTGCATTATTATGGTGGTGGTCAATTTACCGGTTTAAATAGGAGTTTTCTTGTTTATACATTACAGTTTTCTACTGTAAAATGCATTGGTTGTTCTATAAATGTTTACATTTTACTGTATTTTTTTAAATAGAATTATTCTTGCAACCATAGCTGACAAGATTCTTTTGTTATTGTAAATACTAGATTTGTTTACGGTGTACAGGGAATTTTTACAGCAGTTGCTCTTCTTTATATTATTCCTGCTCTCCTTCACTGTGCTTCTCTATGACACTGTGACATTTTTCTTTCTCCACATCTCAAACTGTAGTAATGACAGGGTCTCTGTCATCTCTTTCTATGGTCTTATTCCACCCCATCAGCTCTTCGAGACGGATCATGACTTCTTTGAGATGATCTGGACTCTCCAATCTGTCTGTCAGGCACTTCTTTGCCAAAGACGTGCATGGCCGCCTTTAACAAAGGAAAGAGATTGCAGCTTGTGTCAACATCAGTCAGAGGATGAAATTGTCACATTGCCTGTAATCTTCCAGCACGAAGCCTCTGGAATGCAGACTTGGAGACTGGGATTCACTTTACTTGTCCTTAGATTAGAACAATGGGTGATCTATTAAGCCCTTTTTCAAAATCTTGATTTGTTTTTTTTTGGGTCTACTAGGTTTTGATGCTTGAATGTTCCAAAGACACAATATTTTTCACATATTTCACATTTTTGCCGCACCTCTCTTCTTGGTCGGGATCAGTGTGCTGTGATTGGTCAATCTCTTCGAGCGTGTTTGGGAAATGCCACGCCCCTTCAATAACGGCCAGTTTCAACACAATACTAACTAGGCCTCGCCCCCTTTATTTTGCATATGCATAGGTCGTGAATTATTTAAATGAAGGATATTGTGACATAATCGTTCCCGGAAGAAAACTCAAATCAACAATTGAGGTGTTTCAGAAAGAAACAGTTCTTATTGATATAGAATATAGGTTTACAAGAAAATACCATTTCAGTCTTTCTACTTAAAAAATTCTAATTAAATTGTTACTTGCCATTTCTTTGTAATTAATTGTGATTAATTAATGAGTGAAAATTGTCTACACCAATTTTTTGTTCAGTGTTTCTCAATAAGTAAAATGTTTATGTTAGATACAAGCTCTTTTCATCTGCAAAGGTGAGTCTTCTATGACTGCTCCCCCGCAAGAAGAGAATTGGCCTACTTTGTACATTAAAAGCACATACACATGATCAAACCTCAGGCAAAGCTCAAAACCATAAGTGAGGGACTTGCATATTTACACAGACCTCTTGTAGTAAGGCCACATAGTTTATCAACATCGTACATGTTGAATTAATGTTGATTTAATGTTGATCTGCAGTTTTTCATAGAATATAGCAAATGGTTTCCAGAATTCAGGATCGGTATCAGCGGTCTCATTCTCATTAACAAACCTTAAGCGGGCAGAGAGATTCTTTTGCTAATTTCCCATATCAAACCATTCTGTTGAAAATCAAGAGGTTCATTTTTCGTCTTTTTTATGATCTGAAGCCAGAGCCACAAAAGCTGAGTGTGCAGACAATACCTGCAGAAGGAATTTTATCTCAGTAATATTGATGGTTATCATTGTTTTGTGCAAACCTAGGCTGTGAGCCGTGTGTGTGTGTGTGTGTGTGTGTGTGTGTGTGTGTGTGTGTGTGTGTGTGTGTGTGTGTGTGTGTGTGTGTAAATAGCTAAAATCCACAAATGCCTGCAGGGTCGTGGTGAGTATGATTGGTTGACTTTCCTGGCATACCAAAATGGACGGCTTGACTCAGTCATTTTTCAAGAGCTCAGAATATTCATTTTTTCCTCTCTGTTTGTAGATAGACCCTATATTTGAAGCTGATCCACACAGCCTAAAAGAAAATTGTATTGCCCCACTTTTATTGGTTATTTGATTAGTACATCTGTTGACTTATGGCTATATACGTAGTTCTGCAGTGCCAATAGCATCACCTTGGTTCCTTTGACTAAAAAGCCAATAGGATTTTTAGATTAGCTTTTGTATTATTGGAGAAAAAAGCTGTGACCAACAAAAGTTTATGATTCTTACAAGCTTTGTTCATCATAATAATCTTCACTATAAACTACAGTTCAAGTTCGCCTGACTTCAACGTCACCATCACTAAGCTTCCAACAACTCTTTCAGTCTTTATTTGAAATCTACAAGTTGAGAAGTTTGAAATAAATAGTTTTACAACAAGGCTATAATTGGACTAGTGAGTAAATGAGTTGTCTTGTGCGGTGTGTTGAAGTTTAATGTCCCAGACAACCTCTGTAGTCCCATTTAGCCACTTTAGCTTTTTTTTCCAAAACACATTAAAAAATTGGTTGTTCAGACTGTCACATAGAATGAACATGTATACAAACCAGAGAGAACCAACAAAATATTAATAACTGATCCTGTGAGTTTTTTTCTCTATGCAATTTGTTTGTATAGTAAAATAAAACCTGCAGCTTAACCAAATTTAGTGTTTTGTTCATCCCTCATATAAATGAACTTTTTTTTTTATTCTTCATAGTTTGATGGTTTACTTAATCTTGCAGGGTCATAAATAAATATCTTCTCCGGACATCACTTTTGGCAGAAACTTGGGCCAGTGCTGCATCTCAGGTAGTTTGGTCTTGGATTAATTTATTTTGAAATAGTTGAACCTATCTTGAAATTTTAGGCTTTTGATTGCACAGCTGTTGTGATCTTTTGTTATGGTGCAGGCAGGCAAGGAAGATTAGATGAGGATCTTTTCCAGCTTAAACTTTATTGAAACAAAGAGGGTAATCCAACAGGACCGAGGTGGAGATGGGGGTTCTGCAGACTGGGAGTGCAGACAATGGTGTAACCGGAGGAAAGGAGAGCCAAACGAGCCAGAGGAGTGGAGGGTTGAGGCGTTGTCTGAGACCCGGAAGTCCGAGGTGAAGCCAGAGCGACAATGGAGCAAGGTGGAGCCAGAGGGACGAGGGAGCCCGAGGGATGACTGACCATGGTGAAGTCCGGGCTCGGAGGCCCGAGGTGAAGCTAGGTAATCTGGAGTGACCTGAGTGACTGAAGGGATCCAGTGGAGGTGGGGTCGAGGAACATAATGGATTCTTGGCAGAGTGGGAGGTAACGCAGAACTTGCGAACACAGTTGGCTTTGGGAAACGCACCCCAGGACCATAGAGTCCATTACATTAACTTAGATTCGATGGAACAATTCGATGGGCTCTGGGACAAACTAATCTGGCACTGGCTCCAGCGTGGAACTCTCCACAGTCAGGGGTCTTCTGTGGGCTCTGGCTCTAGGTTTGGGGTAGTGATGAGTGATTTTGAAACACTGCTTCATGAAGCTTCAAAACCTTTACAAATCTTTTGTTTTGAATCAGTGGTTCGGAGCGTGTGTCAAACTGCAAAAAGGCACGTGATTTCAGTAAACAAGGCTTTGTTAAGTCATAACTGTTTTGAAACATTTTGAATTTTAAATGGTTCAGCGCCTTTGGACGATTATCTCTGTGAACCCATGAATCACTGATCAATTGGTCAAGTAACCATTGAACAATTGGCTTCTACCTGATCTCTGATCAGTTTTATACATTTGCAGACTTTTCAATTATAAATAAAAGGTATAATAGTGGTTAATAGTCTCTTATTGGCCTGTTTAGCTGAGCAGTCAATGGAAAAAACAAAACAAGCCCTGAAAATTGACAAAAGAACACATATTATACAGACCCTTGATATTTAATCTAATAGATTATTAGTTGATTGCATTTGATAGATTTTACTTTCAATAAAACATTTGCAATGGTTGCATTTTTGTTGCATTTTTACTGTTCTGACCAGCAGGGATCACCAGCGTGTGGTGTTTTGAACGCTACAAAATAGTGAATTATTTTTACGAAGCAATTGATTCGAAGCTTTGAAAAGCTTCGTTTTTCCCACCACTAGTTTGTGGCTGGTGTGGGCTCAGGCTCAGGGTCTGAGGTGGGCGTGGGCTCAGGTTTGGGGTCCATGGCCAGCAGTGTTGGGCAGCGTTACATATTACAAGTAACGTGAGAGTTGGGTTTAATCAGATTCCTTTTTTTTTATAACTAAAGTACTTTTAAGTTTTCGACAAAATATCTTGTTACTTTTTCAAATGAGTAATGCAAGTTACTACCATTTGTTGACTGACTTTGCATTTCCTTCAGCCTGAGGCTTATTTGACTTTTGGTTTGAAAGAGCCTTTACATTTGGCAAAAAACAAACAAGCAAGCCCAACCCAGGTAAGAAAGTAACTCAAAAGTAAACTAACACATTACTTTTTATAAAAAGTAACTAAGTAACAGAATTACTTTTAAAAGAATCTTTCCCTAATACTGCGTGGAACTGGCATATGGTCCTCCACCTCACCTCACCTCAATCCATAATTAATACCATGGTATTTAGTAGTTAGACATCTCTCCAAACTTGAATGCACACAAACACAGGAAGCATTACAGCTGCAGGTCATAAGCACAAATACATTAGTTGCCGCCCCTATGATTAGCATCAGCTCCTTCATGTCATTAGAAGATTGAGTGTTAATTAGAAATACATAGTGCGTCACACTATTTTTAGGATTGCTGTCTGAGCTCCGCTGTAGTGCTAGCAAACACATTACACCAGGCACGCTGCTCAGGAGATTTCAGATCTGAAGCACTCTCAGGCATTTAGACACAATGCATTGTGGGTAGACAGTGGTGGGTGGATGCCAATTGTGATGAGATTGTCTCTGCTCAAGCCTGGTGCCAAATGCATCTCTCAAGCTTGTGTAATTCATGAGAATGCACTCACATACGGTAACTGATTTAACTCCACAGACAAGCCCCGACCGTAATGGGTCTGCAATATGATCCAGGCAGCCGTGTGCTTCTCTGTAGTCGGTTGGAGATCAGAAGACAGAGGATGGGGTGGATACAGCAAAATACAATCAATTTCTTGTCTGATAGAAACTGCAGCCATAAGCTTGGCGAGTATTAATGGTAAACAGCACCAGATTAGCCTAATGTCCTGCTGACCAAGGCCATTTGATATTTACCCCTTACAGTAATGCCAATAAGAAACGATTGTGGAATGCAATGTCTCGAGATCTTTACAGACTGTTTGGGAAATTTGAGTTTTCATATAAATGAGGACAACAGTTAGCTGGGGAGCAGTTTCAACCCAGCTTATCTAGTTTTATGGCAACATTATTGTTGCTTGCCTCCGTTCTTGACTTGTGGTCCCATCAGGCTGCACCATCCATTTTGCAGCAATCCTTCAATAAAAGCCTCTCTATTCACCCTGCATACGCTGCAGGAAAAAGAAGTGAAGATGAGAGATAGACAGAGAGCAGAAGTGGATGCAGGGGGAAAGGGGCGAACCTGGTTTAATTGTTATGCAGGGAAATGTTCTGCTTACTCTGGTGTCAGATTCATGGATTCCCATTAGAAAGCCACTAGCAATCACACTGCCTTCAATTAGCCTGTTATTGCATTCAGTAAAATGTATTTGCAGCTCAGTTGAATGATTTTGTTATTAATCAGGATGAATTAGCTGCTTTGGAGATTATTGCTTCTGAGATTCGTGTTTAGCTAATTATGATATTTAGATGTAAAATACCATCCCTCTATGCAGACAGTGTCTCAATGGTGATCATTCTTTTTAATAGTATGTCAAGCTGATAGGAAAAGGGCGGAAATGCTATACATGAGTTAAAGAAAGAGAAACACCAATAACAGGAAGATGGAGATATGGTGACCCCTTTGGAGAGTAAGACTTATTTTATCGAGCCTCTGTCAAGCTACAGGTATATGTTCTCAAAACCACAGTGAAAAATGCAGCATTTTCTTTATACACGCACACAAATGTGCAATCATGCACATACTTTGATTTGGGTGGGTGAGTCCCTCAATGTAATGTCCAGGTCAAATGTTTAAGTATATTCTAAATGATCATAATGCAAAATAATTTAAACTATCATTACTGTACATGAAAGGTTTTTCATGTTTGAAAATATTTTTTTTATATATTTCTTTGCCACAGATGCACATGCATTGCAAAAAATATTTGTTTTTTTCATACAAAATATTTTTTTTGCTTTGATTTTGACTTGAAATATGACCCAGACATGTTAACAGAGTTTTCTCACTTGAGTGGGAGGTGATTTATGTCCGTGAACTGAATGAGACCCCTGGGCTCGAGGGCCGGTGATACATGGGAAACCGAATAGTTAGAGGTTGGTTTGCGGTCTGCCAGTGAAGGTGAACAAGATGTCATCCATTCAAAGTGTTTCAAAGAAGAAGAGAACATGTTTGATTTTCAGATATTTATTTAAACTGAGTAATAAACAGAAATTCAAGAGGAGCTTGTTTTTCTAATACAGTTTTTAAAGCTCAGCTTTTCCACCTCTATCTCATTCAAGCATTAAAGTTAGGCTTGGCAATTTCGGAGAGGCTAGTAATAGCGAGCTAGCTTTGAAAGCATGAGATCCCACCCTCCTTTCAGAGAGTCTCCAAAGCCACGCCTCCTTCAAAACACACGAACACACAAAACACGGCAGAGTCTGCAAAGCATCCCGAGAGACAGCGTTAAATTACCTCATGTCTCAAACCACAAACAATTACAATAATAATGAAAGTAAACAACTTTCTTGTACAGAGGTCTTACTTGTACCGCCTGACTGCTGCAGGTTCATTTCAGTGTTGATGGTTTTGACATAGAAATGCATCCTGTAAATCCGAGTCTGATGACATGAGCATGAACGCCACGGGTTGCCCTTTTTAAATTACGGTTATGCCATGGTGTGAACGCAACAGAAGATCGTTGTTTTGGTTCTGGAGAAACTGTAAAAGGTGCTGCTGTTTGTTGGTGGCTCTCAGTGACTGTGTGTCTAAAACTCTGCATAACCTTGCGGAACGGACTGATGATTTGTGATGTTTGCGAGAGCAGGGTGTGCAGAGGAATGGAAATACATAGGTTGACAGGCAGGTAGGACATCGTAACGGACCGAATGCAATGATTGGATGAACATCGTATGATCCTGAGACTTCCACAGAAGATATATGTCAATGTTTTAATATTTAGACCACTTCTATTATTTATTGCTATCAGGATGTGAAGAGAGTTTTAACCACAAAAAGTGGTTTGGAGGGGTTCTGTCACTTTGCTCAGCTAAGTTGATCTTTGGATATTTCTCTGCAGTCATAGACTCTTTTGATGCATGCCCATCCATCAGTTAACAAAAGGGCTTCATGCACACTGTTATCTTTTTGATACAAAGACTCAGTCCTTTGTGGTTTTAGCAAAGTTCTTTGTTCAAAACACAAAACAAATCGATACATATAGTTCAAATGGTGATTTAAATATGGATTCTTTATGTCTTTGAAAAGGTCAACGTGATAAGGTCAAACTGCCAAGCGACTAGCTTGCACTCATACATTTTAATGTGTTTCACTGTGTGAAGTGCACGTGATGCTTTTTTATTTCCAAGTTTGTGAGTTTCATTTCTTTTGAGTAAATGGTGCGTGTTATATGGCCTACTTAAATGGTGGCATGAGCATCGACTTGTGTAAAATGAGAAACATCTGTGCCATTAGAGGGGTATATCTGTATTGGTTGAACTGCATAAAGGGAAAAATCAAGAAGATCTTTGCTCACATCAGTTCTTTCACCTTTGTTATCAGGTTTCACACATCCTGATTCTTAATCGGACTCTGCAATATGATACCTACAGCAAAATTGCACTGACTTCCAAAATGACTTACAATTTGACTTCTGTTAACATTTTGGCTGTTTTTATTTTTAGCTCTTGTGTGCTCTGTTGACATTTGTGGGTTTTGTGGCTTTGTGTTTTTAAGGTGGCCCATCCGGATGGTCTTCTCACTGCGACTGCTGCTGCAAGAGTCACAAGAGCGAGCGCGAGAGCGGCACTTCCTTCAACGAGCTCTCCACTTCCTGTTCAGAGACCCAATCAGAAGCCAGCTCTCCCCAGGAAACAGTCATCGTGCGTCCGGTCACCCGCCAGGCCAACATCCAGACTTTGGACCGGCCGGTGAAAAAGGGTCCCACCCCAATCCCCAGGAGAACTGACCTGCTACGTGTGCGGACCACAGGGCCACGTGACGCCATGGCAGGGAAGAGGAAACCGGCCAAGGAGAAGATGACCCCAGAGCAGGAGCTGGAGAAATGCATCCAGGACTTCAGAAGGATTAAAATTCCAGTGCGCTTCCCGGAGAGGAAGTACATGTGGCAGTCGGAGCTCTTGAAAAAATATCAGCTCTGAAATGATTTCCTGCAGGCTCACTGAGCCTATTAGAGTGCAACACAACAAAGCTCTCAGCGCACAAGATGACATCATAATTCTTCTTTGCTCTGGCTTAATTGTCTCGTCTGTGTAATCATGCAGCAAGATGCACAATTAACAATTCAGTGAACCTCAAGTGACTCCTAAAGGGACCCGTCCTGTTTTTCTACCAAGCACAATGACATTAAACTCTAAACCAATATCACAGCGTCTAGACAAACCTCTCAAATAAAAAAAAACATTATATATATACAAAAGAATCACAAGTGTGTATTACCTGTTAAAGGGATAGTTTACCCAAAAATGAAAATTAGCCCATTATCCCATGATTTACTCACCCTCAAGTAGGGCTGTCACTTTACGTTCGAAAATCGATTGCACAATCGATTGGACCAACCAACACAAGTTTCGAAAACAAAACAGGGAATCGATTTTAACAACCTTTTTTTTTTTTATACCAAAAATGTGTTTAGGTGGACAAGCTCGCCGTTATTTGTTGCGTAGTGACGTCTGTGTTCAAGTAAGCCAGAAATGCGCAGATTCTGCGCAATACGCTGTATTTAAAATATCATGATGACTCACGAGTTGCATATTTGCGTTAAATCCGCGCAGATTTGGCTACACGAACTCCCCCAGAAAAATTAGTAAACAGAAACACGCCAAATTGGCTTGTGATTTGACAAGTTATTTTTTACCCGCGTTTGGCGGATTGGCGGGTGTTCATTTCAAACCCTGAATATTGTACTCCTGTTTTTCATTGTGCACGAAACCTCACGCCAATAAATCATCAGAAATATTGCTGACTTAAGCGCACTCTTTACGTTCGTCCGAATGCCGGTTAGTTGTCCGTGGATTTGCCTATATTTGGTTTTGAAAATGGAAACGTCTTTAGACATGGAAAATCGATTTTACAATCGATTCAATGAACACGTATGTCTCAAAAATCGAACAGGATTTTTTCACAAAAGTGACAGCTCTACCCTCAAGTTATCCTAGGTGTATATGACATTCTTCTTTCAGATGAATACAAATGGAGTTAAATAAAAAAAAAATGTCCTGGCTCTTCCAAGCTTTATTATGGCAGTGAATGGCTATTTATGTTTTGAAGTCAATAAAAGTGTATCTATCCATCATAAAAGTGCTCCAAACGGCTCTGGGGAGTTAATAAAGGCTTTCTGAAGTGAAGCGATGCGTTTGTGTAAGAAAAATATAAATATTTAAAACTTTATAAAGTAAAAAAACTAGCTTCTGGCCAAATGAACGGATTCGACTTAAGTGTAAAGCGCAACTTATGCGAGTAATGCGATGTACTGCTGATATTTACGCGACGCCATGACGCACTACGCTACTTCCCATGTCACAAGTTGCGTAAGTTGCACTTTAGACTTAAGTGGAATCCATATGTTTGTTTGGCTGGAAGCTAGTTATTTTACTTTATAAAATTTTAAATATGGATATTTTTCTTAAACATATCACTTCACTTCAGAAGGCCTTTATTAACCCTCTCGGAGCCGTTTGGAGCACTTTTATCATGAATGGATGCACTTTTATGGACTTCAAAACAGAAACAGCCATTCACTGCTATTATAAAGCTTGGAAGAGCCAGGACATTTTTAATATAACTCCGATTGTATTCGTCTAAAAGAACAATGTCATATACACCTAGGATGACTTGAGGGTGAGTAAATCATGGGCTAATTTAAAATTTTGGGTGAACTATCCCTTTAAAGCTCAAAGTCAGTGCACGGACAGCACTTTTGTACAGCGTTCAAATGCACATCAGAGAACTGTAGGATTTGTATGTGAATGCGGTTTGCATCATCAAATACTGTGTTCATCTGATGGAGAGTATTACCTCAAATCTACCCTTTATTTAAAGAGTTTAAAGGTGAGGTCGCATTTACCGTTGCTTGACAAGCGAAAATCCAGTCATTCCAATAGGAATCTGCACGATCTGGATCAGATTGCACTGTTCAAGTTTGTCACATAAATTTACTGCACTGACCAACAGAAACTGCTTGGTTTGAAAGTGACTTCTGTCTGAGCTGTGCTTAATACATCTATACGCAAATGACAATGGACCTTTTTTTTCACACAAAATTGAGCTAATGTGACCGCACCTTAAAAAGCACAAGTGATGTTCTTGCGGTAGACAGATGACAATGCATGTTTTTTTCACTCATACAGAGTAATGGCTCATATCAATGCATTTAATTTGTGATGTGATCTACATTATTCACTTAACACCATTCACCATTCATCCAAACCCAGCTGAAAATCATCAGGAGGATCGGACTGAAATATTAGGCTGTTTCTGTTTGTCATTGTGAACATTTTTGCTGAGACTTTTGGTTTCGCTTGTGGGTATATGAGGATTTGTTTTGTTTTGAATGTGCAATTATATATAAATGATAAATAAATGAACTGGGTTTATAATACAATTTGTTCATTTGAGTTGTTATAATCCTGCCACATTGCAATGCGGCTTCACATTAGAGTAGGTACAGCATTTAAACAGGATTCTTGACAGACAAATCCAGAGCTGCTTGTTTCTTGTATATGTATGCAAATCAGATAAAAGATGCGAGAAGGTAAATTGTCTCTTCACGAATGTGTCAGATGACCTTAACCTTCTCTCTGAATTTAGCAGATTATGAGCTTTGCTGAATCTAATACTAAACCGCAGACAAATCTCTTTGCAACACCTTCCAGCTGATTTCAGATGCACAACGGTGTTATTCTGCTTTCTGCTGCCTGATATATTAGTTTTCTCTTTTTTCTGTCACTGTGACAGAAAATTGTTAATATAATACATGCATCACAAATACCATTTTTAACTGACTATTTTTAGCCATAAGATTCTGCAGTGTTGCTACATTTCATCTGCAACAGAGAAGCTTTGGGACAGAAGCATGACTAGAAGTGTATTCATCACAAATCTGCTAGAAAGCATCTTATAAAGGTGACACTAATGTGTTTCAAATGTACTATCTTTCAGATATTGGAATACAAGTTCTTTATGCTGAAGAAAAGCATTGCAAATCTCGGGGAAGCCAGGAAGTTCAGATGTGCAAGGTTTTCGGCAACAGTTTTGTGTTGTGCTATTATCATATTGTGATACTCTTCTAACTGTATTTTCCTCGTCTAATTCATATTTATAGTTTCTTGACAGATATTTTTTTAGTGGGATATTCTGGGTAGGCTAGTGTCTCTATAGTTTTGTTCCGTGCAAAACATCAAAACCCACCATGCATACTAATATACAACTTCAAGACTCATTTAATTAATTTTGCAGTTGAAATATTTCAATCAGCATCAAAGGCATTAGACATCTTCCTTCTCTTTTGATCCCGCTTCAGTCTTGTCTATATGTGCCATGTTCAAAAACCAAAATGACCCCTCCATCTATTCCTCGTGTCCATAATATACTCCCAAACAGATCAATGAAAGGGCATGGGAAGGATCCGAAATGTGGCCCTGTGCACTGACACATTGCTCTCTTTGAGAATCAATAGCAGAACCTCCTAAGGGAAGTTCAGTGTGAGTAACATCCCCTAGTCAGACAAGAGGAAGAGCAGATGACCAGCGGCTACGGACTCAAACATGGCTGTATTTCATCAAACTGTACAGAAAGTAAAGTTGAGAGACATTACGAATTTCTGTAAAGACTTGTGCCATCATTGAACTAGTATTAAAATATGAAATATATAAATGTTACAGTTTGTACATTGTTGGTCTGGGGTATAAAGTTGGCAAAATGTAAAACTATCATGATTATGGGTTACATGAGATCTAAAATAACCAAAGTATGCCTTTATTTTCATATTATTCTTCACAACAAAACGCCTCGGTTACGACTGTAACCTCGGTTCCCTGAAGAGGGAACGAGACGTTGCGTCGAATTGACGCTAAGGGAACGCTTTGCGTGATGATGTATTGAAGCACATGTAAAATCAGTCCAATGGTGTGACGGAACGTCAGAGGCGGGTGACGTCATGAACCAGGAAACTATAAAACCTGCCCAAAACAAAGCGGCGTCAGCTTCGTAAGGTCTGAGCAAGTAGCTTACAGGCACGTAGGAGATATGGCAGGTGACGCAACGTCTCGTTCCCTCTTCAGGGAACCGAGGTTACAGTCGTAACCGAGGCGTTCCCTTTCAAGGGAACTCGCGTTGCGTCGAATTGACGCTAAGGGAACGTCTATACCAACGCCACCATAGCGAGAAGTGCCTGTCCAGTGTGAAATCAAGGCGAGCAGCACTAGGACGAGAGCACTCGGGACCCTGGTGTAGAGTCCAAGTCCAGAGAATAGAACCTGACGAATGTGTGAGGTGAGGACCAGCCTGCCGCATCACAGACGTCTTGAAGAGGTACTCCAGACAATAAGGCCTTAGAAGCCGCCATACTCCTAGTTGAGTGAGACCGCACCAACATGGGTGATGGAAGTCCGGTCGACTCATAAGCAAGTGAGATAGTCTCGACCACCCACTTGCTCATTCTTTGCTTAGATGCTGGTGACCCCTTATTAGGGGGTCCAAAACAGACAAAGAGTTGTTCGGATTTACGCCACAGGGCAGCTCTGTGGACGTAAGCATCTAACGCCCTAACCGGGCACAGCAAATTGTGCTTTACCTGGTCCGCATCCTGGAAGGGAGGAGGACAGAAGGCCTGCAGCACTATAGATCGGGCCACATTAGTGGGGACCTTGGGAACATAACCCGGCCTAGGATGAAGGAATGCTTTAACCATGCCGGGCGCAAATTCCAAGCACGAGGGTGCAACCGACAGAGCCTGGAGATCTCCTATTCTCTTCAAAGATGAAATAGCGAGGAGGAACAGCGTTTTTAAAGTAAGAAACCTGGCTGGAACCTCTTCCAAGGGCTCAAAGGGAGCCTGGGAAAGACCTTGGAGGACGATAGCCAGGTCCCAGGTCGGGACCCTTGTGCGTGCAGCAGGCCTCAGCCTCAACGTGCCACGGAGGAAACGAGATACTAAGGGGTCTTTACCCACAGACATTCCACCCAAAGGGATGTGGTAAGCACCTATGGCCGCCACATAAACCTTCAACGTGGACGGGGATAGACCTGCAGTGAACCGCTCCTGCAGAAACTCCAGCACTGTACCAACCGGGCAGTTAACTGGGTTTAGCTGACGGCCACTACACCATGAAGCGAAAACCTTCCACTTCAGGGCATAAAGTTTCCTCGTGGAGGGAGCTCTGGATTGTAGAATGGTCTCCACAACCTCGGTTGAGAGACCTGACTCTATGAGCTGGGCCCCCTCAGAGGCCAAGCCCACAGGTTCCACAGTTCGGGACGAGGATGAAATATCGAGCCCTCTGCTTGAGACAGTAGATCTCTTCTGACGGGGAGCTCCAGAGGAGGCCCGTTGAGAAGAGACACTAGATCCGCAAACCATACTCTGCCCGGCCACCGCGGGGCTATAAGAAGCAGGCGCAGATGGTCCCTGCGAACTCTCTCCAGAACTCCCGGGAGCAGAGCAATCGGGGGAAATGCATACAGACGTAGCCTCGGCCACGTCTGTACCATCGCATCCAGTCCGAGAGGAGCTGGATGCGTGAGGGAGAACCAGAGTGGACAGTGAGACGTCTCTCGAGACGCAAACAAATCCACTTGTGCTTGGCCGAACTCCCTCCATATCAACTCCACCACCTCGGGGTGGAGCCTCCATTCCCCGGGCCTCGGCCCCTGTCTCGACAGGATGTCTGCTCCTATGTTCTGGGCCCCCGGGATGTAAGCTGCTCTGAGTGATAGCAACTTGCCCTGGGACCACAAGAGGATCTGGTGCGCTAGTTTGCATAGTGGGCGTGAACGCAAACCCCCTTGATGATTTATATAGGCAACCACCGACGTATTGTCTGTGCGGACTAACACATGGTGGCCCCTGAGATCTGGGAGGAAGTTCTTGAGAGCAAGAAACACGGCCATCATCTCCAGGCGATTGATATGCCAAGAGAGATGATGGTCCCCCCACAGACCCTGAGCCGAGCGTCCCTCCAGGATCGCTCCCCAGCCCGTGAGGGAGGCATCTGTCGTTAGCATCCTGCGACGACAAGAAGCTCCCAACACGGGGCCCTGGGACAGGAACCAAGGTTTCTTCCACATAACCAAGGCACGTAGGCAACGCCGCGTAACCTTGATCATGCGAAAGGGGTTGCCCCTCGGGGAAAACCCTTTGGTCCTGAGCCACCACTGCAAGGGTCTCATGTACAGCAGGCCAAAAGTTATCACGTTGGACGCTGCTGCCATCAAACCCAACAGTCTCTGAAACTGTTTCACAGTGAGTGACTGGCCTAGCTTTATCCTCTTTACGGCTGACAGAATGGACTCTATGCGTGCCGGAGACAGGCGCGCCCGCATCGACATAGAATCCCATACTACCCCTAGATAAGTGGTTCTCTGTAATGGAGAAAGCACACTCTTCTTGGCGTTTAGCCGTAACCCCAGCTCTCTCATATGGGCGAGGACGACATCTCGATGCCGAATCGCCAACTGGTGCGACTGAGCTAAAATCAACCAATCGTCGATGTAGTTCAGTATGCGAATACCCTGCAGACGCAGTGGCGCCAGAGCTGCATCTACGCATTTCGTGAAAGTGCGGGGTGATAGTGCTAGGCCAAATGGAAGAACTCGATATTGGTATGCTTTGCCCCCGAAAGCAAACCTCAGGAACTTCCTGTGATATGGAAGGATGGAAATATGGAAGTATGCGTCCTTGAGATCTATCGTGACAAACCAGTCCTCGGATCTGATCTGTGACACGATTTGTCTCAAAGTCAACATTTTGAATTTCAGCTGCATGACTGACTCGTTCAGAACTCTTAGATCCAAAATGGGACGCAACCCCCCGTCCTTCTTCGGAACGATGAAGTATCGGCTGTAAAACCCGGTGTCCCTGCTGGAGGGAGGTACATATTCTATGGCCCCCTTGTCCAACAGGTACTTTACTTCTTGTTCCATTACCAGAACCTGCTCGGGGCCCACCACGGTGGGAAGGACCCCCATAAACCTGGGCGGGCGAGACCCAAACTGCTATTTGATAGCCCTTTTCTATGGTCTGCAGGACCCAACGAGAAATATTTGGCAGTAGCTTCCACGCTACCAAAAATTCTACTAGAGGTACCAGCCTCTCGAGACTGGCTTCTGGATTTAGTTGTTGTTGAACAATCAGCCCGTCGCCCTGTAACGGCGAACCGGCAGGGAACGACTGAACTGACTGCTCTAGGACCCTCCTCGGAGGGGGCGGGCATCCCAGGGCCACTACGTTTCCGGGTGGCATCTGAGATATGTGCTCGCTGGAGACCGCTGCGCCCTGTAACACACGAGGTGGCAGGGTTAGCATAACGGTCCCCTGAGGGCACCGAAGAGAGACGGGCACCGTGTAATGAGGTGTTAACCGCTCTACTTCGGGGGGGAACTGCCCTCGATGGCCTGCGCACTCGGACGTCAGGACCTTTTCTTTGCAGCCTTCTTTGAAATAATGACGGTCCTCAGATCCGTCTTACCCCTACAAGGCTGCTGCTGAGCGCGCCCCCCGTGTCCCCAGTCTTTTTGTGGGGGAGCACGGGAGGCCACGCTCTGCTTTTGAGTGGCACGGTGTGAGGAGCTGGCTTTAGATGTTTGGGGCTGCTCCCGCTCAGCAGCCCCGGAGACATGAGTTTGGCGAGGGAGAAGCTTTTGAAAAGCAGCCGCTTGTTTGGCTGACTCCTGGAACCTCTCGACGACCGAATTTACTGCGTCGCCGAAGAGGCCAGAAGAAGAGATGGGAGCATCCATTAAAAAATGTTTATCTTTTTCTTTAATGTTGCTTAAATTCAGCCAGAGATGCCTCTCAGTGGCCACCAGGGCTGCCATAGACCGGCCGATAGATTTAGCCGTCTCCTTAGCGGCCCTGAGAGACAAATCTGTGGCCCGACGCAGTTCGCAAACAGCGTTCGGGCCAATACCCCCGCCTTCATCTAAGTCTCCTAACACCTCAGCTTGGTAAGCCTGCAGCAAAGACATGGTATGTAAACATGCTGCAGCCTGACCAGCCGCTGAATAAGCTTTACCCACCAGATTTGATGTTAATTTAACTGGTTTGGTGGGTAACACTGGGGCCTTAAGGGAAGATGCAGATTCGGGAGAGAGATAGCTCGCGAGCGTCTCTTCAACCCTTGGCATCTCCCCATAACCGTGCTCTTTATATTGGGATATAGAAGAATAGTGAGATGTTTGTGCACTGTAAACTATATATGATGCTGGTTTTCCCCACGATCTCGACACCTCGGTGTGGAGATCGGGAAAAAACGGCAGACCCCGGCGTTGAGGTTGTGCGCGAGAGGGCAGGAAGCGTTCGTCCAGTTTACTTTTTGAACGAACGTCCTGCTTATCTGACGGCCAATCTATATTTAATCTTTCGACCGCTCTCGTCACAACCTCAATCAGCTCCTCAAACGCGTGAGATTGAGGTGGCGAATCCTCAACATCACGTGAGTCAACACTAACAACATCTAGTTCCTCGGAACTAGATAGTTGTAGTGTTGGTGCCTGTATCAGGGCGGAAGAAACCGCAGCGCGTGCTTCCGAACCCTGATACAATGCACTAGATCTGTCAGGTGAAGGCAGAGATAAGGCCGGGCCCGTCTCTAACCCCGCTGACAGATCCATTTGCGAACCCCAAGTCTGAAGCCTTCGCAGTGCCTCAGCAGCTGCGGGACCTGAGCCTTGGGGAACGCGAGCCTGGGCGTCCTCGCTAAAGAACGCCAGGCGGGATCGGAGCGTTCGTAATGGAAGCACTTCACAGTGCTCACAGCCAGCGCCCTCGAGCGCTGACCGTGCATGCTCCTCTCCCAAACAATCAACACAAAGAACGTGCGTGTCCCCACCCGTTAAATAACGAGGGCAGGGATGCACACACGCTCTGAACTGTTGCTTGCTCGCCATGCTGAATAATATATATATATATAACAGACAACACCAAATATAACAGACAGTTTCACATATAGCGCTTGTGAAGAAACAGAAGCTGACGCCGCTTTGTTTTGGGCAGGTTTTATAGTTTCCTGGTTCATGACGTCACCCGCCTCTGACGTTCCGTCACACCATTGGACTGATTTTACATGTGCTTCAATACATCATCACGCAAAGCGTTCCCTTAGCGTCAATTCGACGCAACGCGAGTTCCCTTGAAAGGGAACCTTTATCACTCAGTTTAGGGCTTTCAAATATGACAGATTATATTAGTTAAACTTATAATAAATATTTATATAAATACACACGAATGCACTACTCAATCTGTGTTTGATGTTGCGCTTTATCACGAATTAACACATTTTGTCAAGTGAAGTGAACTTAAATAGATATCCCCTGCTCAGCAGTAAACACTATGTAGGGACCAAGTAAATAAAGTGCAACGGTTGGTTCTAGAAGTAAAAATGCCATTCATTTTCTCTATAGAAGAAATTACTTTTAACCACAACTTATAAACCTTTAAAGACAGACCTACTTGGAGCTCAGCAGTTGCTTATTAGTGGTATATACTTTTGTTGAAATCATCAGTGTGCATTATTTCTATTTATTTACATCTCTTTGACCTAGCATACACATAATATATCATAGACTTCTATAATTCAATGTTAGGCTGCATAGATTAGGTCAGCCGGAACTGGGAACACTTCCCTTAAATCCTGATGTACTAGCTACATCATCATAAGAAGAATGGCATCTACGCTAATTATAGTGTCTTTGTTTATCCCGAGGTTTTCCCGCAGCCTACCGGATCCAGGCCGTATCCAGATCTGACTAGGAGCTTTGCCTGGACCCGATGACAACGCAGTGCTGAAGTGCCAAATAGCCTCTCCCTATGGATGATCCCTTTCCCACTCTACAGATAAAACGTTGTGATTCCGGCTCGCGTACCCATCCCGAAGTGATAAAATAAAACTAAATTCAGTATCAAATTACAGTTACTGTAAATCCGGCCTCTAGTTCATAAATGCCAGAGGAGAACTGGCCCCCGACTGAGCCTGGGTTCTCCCAAGGTTTTTTATTTCTTTCCATTAAGTCACCTGATGGAGTTTTAGGACACCAGTAGGTCACTTGATGGAGTTTTTCGGTTCCTTGCCACTGTTGCCTTTGGCTTGCTCAGTTGGGGATATTCAAATTAATTAACCAAGCATTAGTACCATTGATCAGCAGTACCAAACGTGGATGTTTTTTCCACTAAGAAACAAACATTGTTATGTTATTTGATTGATACAGTGAAGCTGCTTTGATGCAATTTATATTGTGAAAAGCGCTATATAAATACACTTGACTTGACTTGACTTATTTTTTAAAAACAGAAATCCTCTGAAAAATTACATTAAAAATGGTTAATGTCATGATCCCATGATTCTGCAAAGATATCTCCTCCACCAATCAAAAAATAGAAACAAGTAGATAATGCCAAAAGAACACTCGCCCAATCCCATATAGGCCTATGGTGTAAAAAAAAAAAAAAAAAAAAAAAAAAAAAAAAACTATTATAAGCATTATAGAAATGGAAAAACGATTATTTTCAACCTTCATTCTGACCCTCTGTCTGAAATTAGGCTTGTTTGAGATGCGCCTTGTCTCGCCTGAAATGTAGGTGAGAGTAGGCTCTGCAGTGAGGGGAGGAGTGAAAAAAGTGCAAGCAAGACGGACTGAGCTCTCTTCCCGCAGTGGATCAGACACCTGCGAGATCAGGCGGATATCGCGGGATTCACGCTCGTGGAGGTGTTGCTAATAAACTGGATGTAATTTAAGTTCTGTTGCTTTTATATGAAAATAAATATAATGAACAAGACACCCAAAGTAGCTACTTGTTATTTAATTCCATTCCAAATACGTATTTATCAATATTTTTTTCTTTAATACAGAAAAACACATAGCCTATGTGTTTTTATATTGTTATTTTTTTTTAATAAAAATGACATCACATAACCCATATCGCACTGTCTGAGAGTTTATTCACACACAACGTACGTATACACTTAAAACATGATACTAGAGTTTTAAAATCAAACATTTTAAAAGAGAACAATACATCATGGTTGTTGGCCGGTGGAGAGCAACTGCGCGCGACTGCAGAATCCGACACGTGCGCCTTGCGGTCGCGAGAGTTTTTTGTCATACGTCAGCATGACATCAGAGCAAGGCGGACCGCTCTCGGACACATTTCTATCCGGCATGCATCTCGCGGTGATCACCGGTGATCGGTTCTGTGCAGATTTTTGCTCATCTCAAACAAGCCTAATATCAATTTTTAAGAGGCAGCTCCTTTAAGGCTCCTCAGGAAACGCCCACTCATATGATTGGCTAACGTCATTGCACAGGAAACAGTATCAACACCCACTTGTAAGTGTATAGATGCATAGTTTGCAATAAATTTTACAAAAAATATAATGTTTATAAAATTACATAATCAACATCTTAAAGTTAATAGTTTTATATTATCCATCTATTTTAATTCAATTGTCATTTGGTACCCACATACCGTTTGGGGTCACTTTGTAGTATAATACTAATAATCAATCAGGCTTTATATAATATAGGAAATAATCTCCACAATATGTCAAAAGAGGCATAAAAATCTGTAAAAAGTATATTTTCACATACTCTATAGTACTGATGTTTTTTTCAGCATCTTAATGGCATGCTGTCTAGAATGATGCATTACAGTACGTCAGGTTCTTTTCTAACATGTAAAAGTGTGTTATGTAATATATTTATTTTAGCTGCAGCATCTCAGTATGAAGCGCAGAAGATCCTGCTTCATAGCAACACACTAGAGTCACAGAACAAATGATATGGTTTAGCACAAATTTGCCCTCTGATGTCTTATGGGTGTTGTCGAGATTCATGGTTGTGCAAGATTTCTCCAGCGGAGCTGTATTATCATCACCCGTTCAGGTCTCAATCGAAAAACTGTGTTTTTGCTCACAGTAGTCCTTCATTAAATGAAGAAAATAAAAACTAATTTTAAATGATTTATTGACTTCAGCTGGCAGTCCAGCTTTTGGAAAGCGTAACAAATTCGGGTCTTTAGCAACCCAGATCTATTTAACATGGATGGATCTCTACCTGTCACGATAATATAAAACTCTCCTGATATTAGAGTAACAGTTACTGAAGAATTAAATTAAGCTTATTTGGTTACCTTTTGGAGCTTGTAAGGGTTCAGTCTGACCAGATGTTTTACACCATCATCACTGTCCTTGTCAGAGTTAATTTCCCAGTATATTCAGCATATGGATAATTTTCACGATCTCAAACATTCTCAAACATCATATGTAACAGTTTGTCTAGTATTACACCCAGACTAATTGCTACAAGAATTACATTAGGGAGGGAACCGCCGGCTATACTCTGTGTTAGTCCAAATACTCAGTAAGACTAGAAATGGATGCAAAAGTCATTATTATTCACAAAAGAACGAGGTAAAGAACACATACCACCATCAATACATGATAGGAAATCACACATATCATGACCAGAGTCAAAGCATTTCAACATAGAAGGACCAAGTCATACATCAACAACACTATTTACAAAAGCAGTGGAAAAAGTTCTTATCTGGATAGGCAGAAATGGCGAAGTCCTTTCTGCTGTACTTAAGTGCACAAAAGTCTGGAAACGCAAAGGCTGGAGTCAGTCCGACATAATCCGTCATAAACCAAGTGAGTAACTAGACTTTTCTCCTTGTACACCGACCCAGAAGATAACGAGGAGGATAGCAGTAGGGTGTCCTGAGGTTAAACAGTCCTTTTGATGAACAATCCTCCTGGATATTATCAGTAAGGACTAAAGAGTCCTTATTGACTGAGCAGAAAATCCCATAGATTCCCAGTCTGGACTCTTAAGAGTGGCACGCAGACACCATGCTGTTCGTCCCCAAACAAATCTAACTTCTTCTCTCATTGCCTTACTGATATCCTAGATCAATACGCACACTACCTCCCCCTAGTGTCAGGTAGTAGCCGTACATGCCAAAGGAAAACTAACGTGACAGGCCAAGACTGTTACATACCCTCCCCCTCGGAAGAAGGCTGGCTATAACTATAACATGGCTTCAGATTTTGTACATGTAAAGTTTCCACAATATCTGGATTATCAATGTACCTCAAAGAACAATTAACAGGTCCAAGTACTTTTACCACCTTGGCAGGGCCGTTCCACTTTGCTGCCAACTTAGCCATATACCCTTCGTCTGCTCTGGAAAGAGGATGGGTCCGGACCCAAACCACATCTCCCACCAAAAACTGCACTGGTTTATGCCGCTGATTATAGTACCTTTGCTGTTTTTCTTGGGCTCGTTCAACGTTAGCTTTCACCAAGTTGATGAGTTGCCGTTGTCTGTCGAGAAGAACATATGCAGGGTTATCTGGATCAGGAGGTTTGTGGATGGCTCTTTCTATGGGTCCTTTCAATTTTCGTCCCAATGCAACCTCTGCAGGGGTAGAACCTGTGCTCTCATGCCATGCAGTGTTAAGAGCAAAACGAAACTCTGCTATCCATTTGTCCCATAGTCGATGTTGATCACCGACATACGAAGCAATCATTGTTTTGAGGTTGCGATTTACCCTTTCGGTAAGGTTGGTTTGTGGGTGGTAAGCGGTTGTTAATTTCTGAATAACCCCCCATTGCTTGCTGACTGAACTGAGTAATTGAGATGTGAATTGTACCCCTCTATCTGATACCAAGAATGTAGGTGTACCCCATCTGGTGAAAATCTCCTCCACAAGAATCCAAGCTATTTGTGGTGTCTTGGCTTTGCGCAATGGAAACATTTCTACCCATTTAGAGCAATAGTCAACAACCACGAGAAGGTATTCATTTTGTTTACTGCTCTTAGGGAAGGGTCCCATTAAGTCCACTCCTAACAAATACCCAGGTTCGACGACAGGAGTTGATTGGAGATGACCAGTCAGCTTGGTTATTGCGGGTTTGTATTTTTGGCAGGTAGTACATTCTTTGCAATACTTCCATACATCATTTCTCACATTAGGCCAATATGCAATTTCAAGTAATTTTAGTAGAGTTTTCAATCTTCCCAGATGTCAGCTAATGGGACTGTCATGTGTGTAGTTTAACATAGCTTCACGTTGATTGGACGGGATCATCAGTTGAAGTTTTTGTCCTTGTTGTCCTTTTGGTAGACTACGAAACAGAAAACCGTTCTTCATCACATAGTGAATGCGGGTAGGATCAGCAACTTCATTGCACTGTGCCTTGTGAATCAGTTCTTGTAACTCTGGGTCGTTTTGTTGATCCGTGGCAGTTTGTGTTAGATCATGTGTATGGTTGTTATGCACTCTGGACAATATGTCAGGCACTACATTGCATTGACCTTTACGATACTTTATTGTGAAGTGAAAACCTTGTAATCTCAATGTCCAATGGGTGAGGCGTGATGAAGGCTTTGGGTGCTGAAAGACCCGTGTCAGCGCTGAATGGTCCGTTACAACTGTAAATGGTCGACCCTCCAAATATGGCCTCCATTTTTCTACAGCCTAGATTACAGCTAAACAGTCCTTTTCAGAAACAGAGTATGCCTTCTCTGCTCCTCGTGATAAACGTGAGGCATAGGCGATGACCTTTTCTTCACCTGCTGTTTCCTGAGTAAGCACTGCACCTAACCCAACCTCACTAGCATCTGTTTGCACTGTGAAAGGGTTACTGAAATCTGGGGGTGTCAACACGGGTGCTTGGGTTAAATCCTGTTTTATAGTGTCGAATGCATGTTGACATTGTTCTGACCATAGCCAAGTGGATTTTTTTTGGTTTCAGTGCATGAAGTGGGGCAGCTTTCTCAGAGAAATGAGAAATATAGCGGTGGTACCAACCAGCGAGTCCTAGGAATCGTTGCACGTTTGATTGACCGAGGGGTTGGAAAAGAAGCGACTGCCTCCACTTTTGCAGGATCTGTTTTTATTCCACTGCTTGACAAAATGTGCCCTAAGAAGGTGAGAGTCTGTTGCATGAAGTTACACTTGTTCAGGTTGAGGGTTAGACCAGCTTTATGGAGACAATGGAAAACTTGCTGCAGATGGCAAAGATGTTCTTCCTCTTTCTTGTAGAACACCACAACGTCATCAATGTAAATGAAACAGCACCTTCCCTTGATTTCTCTAAGAGCCTGTTCCATTAGTCTCTGGAAAGTTGCAGCAGCATTTTTAAGCCCGAAAGGAAGACGACAAAATTCGTATAGCCCAGACGAAGTGACAAAGGCAGTTTTCTGGATGCTGTCAGGCTCCATTTCCACCTGCCAGTATCCGCTTTTTAGGTCAAGTGTACTGAATATTGTGGCACCATGCAAGGATTCCAGAATATCTTGGATCTGTGGCATAGGGTATGCATCGAGGTGAGTTTTAGCATTCAAACCACGATAGTCGACCCACACAATCTTGAACTACCATCCTTCTTAGGCACTACTACGACAGGTGCTGCCCATGGAGAAGCTGATGGCCTGACAATCTTCTTGGTTAGTAGATTATTGATTTCAGATTCAATGAACTGCTGCTTGTCTAGAGACACTTTATATGGGCGTTTTCTGACTGGAACTTCATCAGTTGTAAGGATTTGGTGTTTTACCAGGTTGGAATGTCCTATTTCGTGAGTGCATACTGCGGGCCATTGCAACATTAAAATTTCCAATTGGGTTCTGACCTGAACACTAGTATTAGCCTGTTGAACCAGTTTTTGGATGGACAGTTGTGTTTCGTTGGATGTAGGAGGGATGGGTACGGCTATATAAAAATGTACTGTCGCTTGGGATCCATGTGGCAAAAAAGGGAAAGTTTCTTCAGCTCTTCCTTCTCTGGCTGGTATGATGTATTGTGATCTATGAAAGTCTAAAGTCAATCCAGAATCCATCAGAAAGTCCATCCCTAGGATGATTGGCATAGTCAAATCCTCATCACCCATTATGTATAACGTTAGCTCCATCTTACATCCTTGGATCTCACACTTCCAAATCACTCTTCCAATTGCAGTCTGCTGCTGTCCATTGGCGAGAAGAAATGCTTGACCACCACAGGGCTGATACGACTCGTTCTTGCCAATCTGTTCCCAGGTTGACTTTTTAATGAGAGAGAGTGTACTACCAGTATCTACCAGTATCTACCATAGCTGTACAGTATCGATCTTGTAAAATAATAGGGATGCTGACAGTCTTGACTCCAATTATTGCTGAATTATGGGAAGTTTGGACTATGGTCGTACTGGTATGACAAGGTCCTACTTGGAGACAGCGAGCTGATTGAACTTTCTTCTTTTGGTCAGCTGTATTAACTTGACTCCAATACCTCTTAGACTCTTCAAAACCCCTTTCGATTTGTGTGCCAATCCTCACTAGTTCAACAACATCCTTCACGGCCCCTCTTAACAGACTAGCTAGACGAGGGTTACAGTTTCTAAGGACAGCCTGGACAATGTCTCTCTCACTCATTCCACTTTTCCATTTCATACATAACGCTCAATACCGGTAAGCAAAGTCCCGAATACATTCCTTAACCCCTTGTTTTCTTTCTTGTAATCTTCTAAAAGCTACGTCTTCGTAATCTTCACTTAAGAAGGACTGCAAGAAGACTTCTCGAAACTGCTTCCAACTCCTCACGTTTTGCCGTTCTGCCAGCCACCAGTCTTTAGCGGTACCTTTGAGTACAGCAGTCAAAGCAGCCACAATTTTTCGTATCACTGAGAGATCGAACTGCAAAGTACTCTTCACATTGCTCAATGAAGTTTACAGGATCCTCTTCCTGAGCATCACAGAAGCTAGGGAACTCAAGTTTAACCGGGGGATTTGTACTGCAAGGATGTGTGACTTTCTGGATAAATTGAGGGAATGTTCTGTACATTATAAGTTTGATTTTGAGAAGCTGTATAAGGAGTAGAACAATTGGGAATAGTCTGTGCGGAGTTATGCAAGCGAGCATTGAATGATTTGAACTTTTGTTCAATTTGGACATCCCTCCGTTTCAAACAGTCAATCATGGATTTTCCTAAGTCCCTTATTGCTAGTTCCAGTTGTTCCTTCATTCTATCTCTCTCTCTATCAAAATGATAGTTCATTTTTTCCTTCAGCGTTTGACACTTGGATTCCAACAACTCTTGAGAAACACACTCACTCAACCTCCGTTTGTTCTCTTCCCAGCTGCCTTCAAGTGCAGTTAGTCGATCTGATAACTTCTCTACTATCGTTGTTGTTGTTATTGGTGTAGCTTGGTCATGCTCACTTTACCATTCAAGTTGGGGTGGAGGTAGAAATTTTTCCTGCTCATCATCTAAGCTATTTTCTTTTTCCTCCTCTTCTTCTTCATCAATGTACAAGTTGCTGAATGTGTGCATTAACTCACCCAATGGGTCTCTTCGGGTAATAAATGTCTCAGATGAGAAATCCAGTTCAGGACCATATTCATCCTCTCCCAGAGCAGCCTCACTTGCCACACTGAAACATTTGAAATATCCACTGAACACAAAATATTATAAATGCCTACAGGCCCCCCGTTGGGCGCCAATATGTAACAGTTCGTCTAGTATTACACCCAGACTAATTGCCACAAGATTTATTTTAGGGAGGGAACCGCCGGCTATACTCTGTGTTAGTCCAAATACTCAGTAAGACAAAAAATGGATGCAAAAGTCATTATTATTCACAAAAGAACGAGGTAAAGAACACATATCACCATCAATACATGATAGGAAATCACACACATCATGGCCAGAGTCAAAGCATTTCAACATAGAAGGAACAAGTCATACATCAACAACACTATTTACAAAAGCAGTGGAAAAAGTTCTTATCTGGATAGGCAGAAATGGCGAAGTCCTTTCTGCTGTACTTAAGTGCACGAAAGTCTGGAAACGCAAAGGCTGGAGTCAGTCCGACATAATCCGTCATAAACCAAGCGAGTAACTAGACTTTTCTCCTTGTACACCGACCCAGAAGATAACGAGGAGGATAGCAGTAGGGTGTCCTGAGGTTAAACAGTCCTTTTGATGAACAATCCTCCTGGATATTATCAGTAAGGACTAAAGAGTCCTTATTGACTGAGCAGAAAATCCCATAGATTCCCAGTCTGGACTCTTAAGAGTGGCACGCAGACACCATGCTGTTCGTCCCCAAACAAATCTAACTTCTTCTCTCATTGCCTTACTGATATCCTAGATCAATACGCACACTACCTCCCCCTAGTGTCAGGTAGTAGCCGTACATGCCAAAGGAAAACTAACGTGACAGGCCAAGACTGTTACAATATCATTTTCAACATCTTCAAGATCAATATTTTGATCGCTGACAGCTTCTTCACCAGATCCACCAAGTGACAGTGACACTTATACTTGATCGCGTTCAGTACTTGCTCTGCAGTAAATCGCTGAGCCATTTCAAGTTTTGCTGATGATTCTTCCTATTCTTTTGTTTTCCGCCTGCTGTAACACTGAGTGAAATGTCACTTCATCATAGTGTATCAGACAGTGCACCCTGTGAAATAAAGGTGAATTGCACTTATTCAGTCATCAAAGATTCAATTATTGTTGTGCAGAAAAAAATACACTTTTACACGGTTACACACGGTTATTAGCAACCCAATATAATTTCTTTTTACAAAAAATGAATGGGAAAACAGGGATTCTTTTATAATTTTATTATTTTTTCTTGTTATATTATTTATAATGAATTGATTGAGGAATATTAAGAAGGTTGATATCTAACTTTAAAAAAGGAATAAGGAGGAGGGTAGTGAATGACTTCCCGGGTCACTAACTTCCTTATATCCTAAAAAAAAAAAATGTGTACTAAGAATTTGTGTGTGTTTGTAGGAATGCATGTGAGAGAAAGTGAGCTCATAATCAGGTCATAAGAAATAAATAATTCAGAAACATCATAGGTTTTGTACATGGAACTTCCCATAAGGCACTTGGGTCCTCATACTGTTTACAAAATCTTGAAAATGCTTTTCTGAACACTATTCCTGAATCAACTATTTTGTTGATCCTGGAACAACATTCTTGTCTGAAAATGTATCTAACCCTACCCCTAAACCTAACTCTACCCATTAGTTATCCCTAAAATCGGAGGGAAATGAATAACACTGATATAGAAGCACCTAACTCTGATTGTAAGTCTCAACTTGACATAAACTGTAAACTTCTCCCTCAAATCTGATTTGTTGATTTAAAATGTTGTTCCGGGATCAACAAAGATGTTGATCCAGTTATGTTTTACTTAGTGAAATCAGGTTAAGCACAAAGGTAGGCATCAATGCATGTCCAAAACCAGTATTCATAACATCTGGTCAACTGTGATGTCTTCATCTGAAAGATTTTTGCAGGCTTCAGATGTATCCTTCACTGTTTATTTTATCCCAAAATCCTGGCCGTGTAGTTAACCAGTTGGTTGAAAGAAAAATTGTGCATGATGGACCGGATAAAATAATGTATCATTATTTTCGATTTATGATTACATTTCTACTACAGAAACTATTTTAGTCCTTAAACCTCTCAAAAGTTATTATGAATTTATTTTGCATTACTAATTGGAAGGTATATGGTGCCATGGAAACCAAGATTCAGTCCTTCATCAAGGGTAGCTGTTTGTAGTGCCTGATCAGAAGTGTCTGTCGAACACATAAATACAGTCATAATTAGACAGAACTTCATAATATAATGTATTAGAAATCCATAATGTAGGATTGTTAAATTAAATACAATATATAAATATCTTTCTGTTGTGGTGTTAAAGACAAATAATATGGTATTACTCTTTCCATTTTCACACTACAAAATGTATCTTTTTATATAATTATATGACGTAACTTGTGTTAGCACATAGGCTAATCCCGGTAACTGGAAACAGAACTAAAGTGTTACTGAATTATGCACAACATTGTGTACCTTCATACAAAAAGTTGACTGTTCAAGTTATAGTCAACCCAAAATCATGTACACATTGTTCCAAACCTGTCCAATGACTTTCTTTCTCCTGCACAAAAGAAGGCCTTTTAAAGAATGTTGGGAAAACAAAATTGGAGCCCATTGTGTAAAAAAAAAGAATAAAAAAATACATTTCTCAAAATATCTTCTTTCATATTCATACAGGACCGGAAGGTCAGTAAATGATGGCAGAATTCTGATTTTTTTTTGGGGGGTAAATTATCCCTTTAAATAAGTGAGTCTTGGTTCCTACCAAGGTTTCTCCCTAACGTTAACCTTACATCTTAGGGAATGCAACAGTCACAATACACTTAGACTGTATTGTGAAAGATTCTAAACAAATGAAATTGAATTGACCGATTGGCCAGTGAGGCAGAAAGGCTGCTGCTTTCGACCTCAGACACAAACTAAATGTCCTTCCATCAGCTACACGGTGCAGTAAGAAAGAGCATGGCCCATTATTCAATCCTGAGAGAGTTTCCACACTCTTCTCTGTGGTTTCTATTTTCTCTGTGCTCAGCAGTGCAGACCCTGACTCTTATCCGCGACTCTCAGTGTCCTCCCCAGAGACCCGCCCTCAGCAGAGCCGGGCGCCAGCGCTGCAGGTGAGCAGCCCTTAATGAGAGAGGTGCCTTTGGCTCCAGCAAAAGTGGCATGGGGGAAGGGATGCAGGCCTTGTAAAATTCCAATGCTCTCTCTTGGCTCTAACTATAGATTAATGCTGAGAGAGACAGTTAGATGGCAAGATCTGCATGGATACCTATAAACAGCCTACCCTGGAGTCAACGAGCTGTGCCGTCATCGACAGCATCACAGTTGGATGGTGACTGCTTGTGAACCTGTTCTCATTCATGCTGTTACCGTGCTTGGCAAGAGGAAGAGAGATTTACTGCTGCGCCTTGTCATTTTCCCCCTCATTACCTAATCTTCTCTCAAGGACTGCCTCCGAATTTACAGAAAGTCAATTACGCCATTCTGACCAGCAATCCCAGTGGTTATTAATCATTTCCCAGGTTTACTAATCAGCCCTGCCACAGGGCAGAACAAACGGGGCCTGTTTTCAACTCAGAGGTACAAGCTACAGTGAAATTTATGGTGCACCATAAAGAGAATTGGAAAGACAAATGAAACATGTTGATGTACTGAAACAAAACGTATGTCTGGATATAACCTGGACTCCCTCTGGCCTTGTAATACAAATACTCTTGCCTAATTGACAAATTAACATATTTGCACATGTGAGAATTGGGAAATGCTTCATGGCCAAAACACCAAGTTAGTTCTCCAAATAATTACATACCAAAAATCACTTTAGAAAATTTAGAATTTGTGTTCTGGCCAAATCAAATCAAATATTTTTTTTTCGTAAATAATTGTGAGTAATGCTTGCTCATGGCAAACTGAGCCATGATACAAGTTTGCTAACCGTTGTTCTACGGTTGCTAGTGTTCAGAGTGGTTTATAGTTGCTGGGATGTTTCACAAAAGCTTCACAAAGCCTTGTTTGAAAGTCTTGAAAAAAGATTATGGATAGATTTGAAATACCACCGGTTTGTATTTAAATTTGTATAGTTGATATACTTCATCATCATATTTAATCAATTAACTTTTGTATATCAGGGGAGATGAACACTTTATTTCCCAGAATGCAGAGGTTTAATTTCTTTGCATTGCAATTAGGGAAAATGTTCTTCCACTCTTATTTAAATTCCAACTTATTTTCATTCCATCTCTAGAAACTGTATGTGTGACGGTTATATTATAAACTGTTCTGTTTTGGATGTTTCATTGTGTTTTAGTTCTGTGCCTGTTTGCCTGTGTGACCCAGGCTGTGTCCGAAATCGCCCTCTAAACCCTTAAATAGGGCACTATTTTAGGGGACAGCCATTTATAGTGACCGAAACAATAGTGGAGTCTCTAGTGCACTCATTCAATCCCAAAATGCACCGCAATAACGAGTGAACAACTGATGCATGCTAGAAAGAAACAGTTATTTTATACTGTATGAGAGTCATGCACCGAAAAAATTCCAGCGTCTGGCCAGAAGATGGCGCCCGCAGGTGAATTATCCATCCATCCATTTTCTAAACCGCTGCTCCAATGTGGCTACAGCGTAATATCATACAGGTTTAACTTTCTTTTAATTGATTGTAAAATTGTTTAATTAAGGTTTATACATAGAGTTCAAGATAAATATTTTAATTTTACTACTGGAGCTGCCTGTTTGCTAAGTTTCAAATAATTTTTAAACAGCAAGGACAAACTATGGAAAAGCGGCAGTCTTTCCGGCGTACTCAGTGTCCGAATTCACTCACTTGTTTTCATTCACTCCTTCAAGTGGACTATATTAGTGAAGTAGGGTAGTGAATTGGGAGAGATTTCGAACACAGCCCCCATTTCCTAGTATGTGTGCCAGTTTGTTCCCTTGAGTGATTATCCCGTTCACCTTTTGCTCAATTAATTAGCTCTTTTGTTCTTCTGTGCATTTAAGTCCTGTCTTCCTTCAGTTCTTTGTTCGATGTTGTCAGTGTTAAGAGGTTGTTTCCTCTGCTTTGTTGTTATTTTTGTATTAAAGACTATTTCCTGGTATTCTCCTTTGTCGTTCGCTTCCTTGCATCAGCCTACCGTGACAGGATGACTACTATCAATACAATGTCATTTTTTTCACCTGTTTTATGATCCACCAGGCGTAAAATCACAAGTTAGGTCACCTTCAAAAGTAATGAAGTATCCTTTATATATTTAAAAAACGTATATTATAAAAAATAACATATTATAAAAATATTTAAATATATTTGAATTTTCAAAATTGTATTTATATAAAATATAAATATACATTTATATATTTTATAGAAATAGTGATTCTTGCCTTAGCAAAATCCCCCAATTTACATTAAAATGATATGTCTTGGAGACAGAGAGCTCTGATAACTAAAAGTAAGTTACAGAGTGACTCCCTGTAATTTTTTATTTGAAGTCTGACTGAGGGTTAATATTTATCCTCGAAGCAGCACAGTCACAGAGAAGCTCTCATCAGGAACAGCCCATGTGTGACACATTCATCAGTTTGCTGCTGAAAGAATGATTTCATAGACAGAGGTGAGGGTTATCAGCACAGTGATCTTCGCCTGTATCAGCGCCTGGGAATTGAATTCTAGAAATATACCAATTTTGATCTGTCTTATCCATGCCATTGGTTGATCAGTATGGGAGAAAGATGCAAGTAACAGTGTGGATGTGTGTAGCATAAGGTTTTCACATTTCACTCATAATTCACAATCTATTCATGCACCATTGGTTCTCATTTGCTTAACTACAAGTGTCATCACCTTGTTATTTTGCACTATGAAAATGTGCATCAAATGAAGAAGCCACAGTGACTCAAAAACTACGTTGGCTGCATCACACGAGGCCCATCTTTGAACATTGAAAGAGTCTAAGATTGATGTGTCATAGTCTTATGGACCAAATAGATCAGTCACTCTACATTCTTCTCATTTGAAGGAATATTTTTAGTTAAAAGTTAAGCTCTATGATATGCTGTCATTTAGCTGACAAAATGTTCTACTCATCCCACAGTACTGCACGGAAGTCTAAGGTGCAACTTAAGGCACTTCAAAGAGTTTAAAATAAGAAATATAATTCTTTAGCACAAAAATAAAGGACTCTAAAAATGGAACTTTTAGTTCATTTTGGTTATGCGTTTCTTAGAGCAATAGCATTCCTTTTCATCTCAATGGCAATCTTAGGTGGTGCATGCTGTTATGGTGAAGACATAGGAGACTCATGTGGATCCATGTGCAGAGTTTATTAGCAGGGACAAACTGAAATCAGGGTTTAGGAGTACAAAACCAGAGAAAAAAAAAAATCTGACCAGGCAATCAAATCCAAATGCAAAAGGAGTAAACAAAGGCAGCAGGTTAATACACTGAAATCCACAGGTAAATGAAATGGAAAAAGTCTAGCATGCCATCTGCTGCAACCCATAAACATTCCTCCGGCCCATATCCTTTCCAGTCAACCAGGTAGAACATATGTCAACCCCTTCAGCGAGAGTCCAGGAGGGAATGGAAACTGTAGGCAGTCAGGCTAATTCGAGTGGGGTGGGGAAGCAGGATCTGCCACAGATTTCAGCAATGAGACATGGAAACTAAGAGAGATGCAGTAGATTGAAGGGAGCATAAGCTAGTATGTAACCGGCTGATTTGACCAATGATTATGAAAGGGCCAACATACCAGGGGCCAAGTTTCTCCCACAAGAGATGGAGCCAGAGGTTGCAGGTAGACAGCGAGATACTCTGCCCTGGCTGGAGCGTGGGGAGGGATGCTGTCGCAGAGAGTCATGACTGACTACAGAAAGCAAATCGCAAGTTCAACTCTTTATTGAGAATAGTAGAAACCAAGTCCAGATCCAGATGCAGGCGGGTGGCGCAGGGACTTGCCAAATGGTCAAACACGAAACAGATGAGGTGAAATGAAGGTGAGTGAATCCTGACACAGAACGTAATCAACAATAGACACCAAAAAGGAAAAGACACATAGCACTGAAGACTTCATACAACGATCTGGCAAAGAGATGAGAAAACGGTGAGTATATATAGGTGAAATGGATGAGCTGCAGCTGGCGCCTTGAGTGAGATTAGCTGGATAGCTGATTAGGTAATGACGGCCAGTAACGCCCACTCACACACACCCACACACACATAACAACCAAAGCACGAGACAAGCAGGAAACAATGCATTCATGGACTGTGACAGAGTCCCAGACCGGGTTGCTCTAGCACATCCATTGGTCCACAGACGGGAGTATCCATTGGTCCTCGGACCTCCCGTCTGTGGACCAATGGATGTGCTAGAGCAACCCGGTCTGGGACTCCTGCTTGTCTCGTGCTTTGGTTGTTATGTGTGTGTGGGTGTGTGTGAGTAGGCGTTACTGGCTGAGGAAGAGAGGAGGTTGAAATCCCAGAATGCACCTGAAGGGGGTCATACCAATAGAGGTTTTGTGGAGAGAATTTTGACCATACTCTGCCCAGCGTAGATAACAACTCCAGCTGCTTTGATTTCGGCTGCAGTAGGTGAGCGGGAATTGGCCAATCTCCTGGTTGAGGCACTCTACCAGTCCATTGGAATGAAGTAAGGCTCACATTGATGTTGATAAGTTTGCAGAAAGCTTTCCAGACACATGGACTGGGACCCTGAATCCAAGACAATGTCCAAAGGGTTTTAAAGCAGTCCAAAGCAGATTTAACTTGAGCACAGATCAAGCCGTTCTTGATGAAAGAGGTGACATCCGAAGCTATAGAAGGACACCAGAACCAGTTCTGTACCAGCTGGATAGTATGGTTTGATGACCTGACCTTAGTAAAGTGTGGGCCCAGTGGGTGACACGAGAGCAAAGCGCTTAGGGTACACCGTCCGGCCCTTTGGGCACTGAGGGGAGTCAGTTCGTTTGCACAGATGATCTCCTCAGTGATGTTCCATTGGACTAGGGACACCAATAATGACAGAGACAAGATGGTGGTCTCAGGGCACAAAGGTGTCCGTGTGCATGCGGGAGACTGCATCTGCCTTGATGTTCTTAGATCCTGGGCAATAGGTGATAGAAAAGTGAAAAATGTGAAAAGAACAAGGCCTGTCTAGGGTTTAGTCTTTTGGCTTCCTGAATATGCTCCAGGTTCTTGTGGTCAGTTAGCACTACGAATGGGTGTTGAGTTCCCATACATCTAATCGTAATAGCATGCATTAAGTGTATGAAAACATTACATTCAGTTTGCAGTTATTCAACTTATTCTACTAAACCTAACCCTGACGTAACACAACAGTCAACTAAAAGTCCACTAATACTAGTTGACATGTAGTTACAAACTTACTTGAAGCTCGAAAGTTGATTTACTTATCATAAATTCAGTGTTTACAGTATACTAATAAAATATTTAAGTTATTATTAATCTTTTTAAAAGTATACTAAAATGTACTTTGTAAGTGATTTAATTACTCTAGTCCTTTGCTAACAACATGCATAATGAGTAAGTATCTTGGCTAAACCTGACCAAACTGTGTATTGTAATGTTTATTTCCGTGCAATACCTTTCCCCATATAGACTTCCATTAAACTGTAAACACTCATGTTCTTTTACAAACTGAGATATGATCAACATGATTGTCTGGGCTAATTGACAGCATTTCACAAGGGGGGAGGAGGAGGGGGAGGAGGAGAGTTCAAAACGGTTTCTATAAACAAACTCAGGTAATCCACAACGACGAAGAGAAAGTAGCAGTGTGTGTAACACGCACACACAAACAACATCTGACAAACAGAGAGTGTTTGGAACTTAAATACACAGTGATATTGAGGAGATGACAAACAGGTGTGATGATCTGATGAGTGTCCATGTGGCGGCAAAATCAAACAAAGGAACACATGTGATGAATGAAAACAAACTGAAAGTCCATGAAAGTGAAAAGGGTGCATAAGTCCAGATAACGGTGACACCATAGCTTAACTTCAAATTATGAACTTAAATAGTTTCACCGCATGGCTTATCAGTACAGTCTTTTATTACTCTGTTATGGTTTTCACTCTCCAAAAGTGTGATCATAATTACTACTCTAAAACTTTTCTTTTTGCAGTGCACTATTAAGTTAATTAATTTATCACAATATTCTATGTGTTCTCTTGAATGCTAAAGGGGATTCAAATGAGCCCATGCATTTCCCCAGTGGTATTTGGCCAACACTTCTTTAGATGAGGAGAGCAAATCCGATCACTAAGCGAGCAATTCCCCTGCTGTGATTAAAGATGCACGCTAGAATCATAGCTAAAGGTGAAAATGCTTTTTAAAGCACCGCTAATTAGTTTGGAATCATTTCCCTGATTTTACCCTTTCAGTATGTGTGTAGATAAACGTTGGGTTTGGAGGTAAATTCCTCCATACTTTTTAAACATTGCCTTGAGAGAAACAGTGTGCTGCCAATATTGTTGAACCACTCCTAAATCTGAAACAAAAAGTAAATTCTCCATGTCTACATATTGACCATTTCATGAGGATTTGGAAACATTGAATGTCTCTGTTTTAATTAAAGAAATCTCTGTTGTGAAACATCTTGTATTTGTGGTTAGTTGTTTACTGTGGAAAGGCTAATCATTTGTTACAAGTAATTTGATAACATAAGATAACATTAGATAATTAGGTTATTCATTTATTGTCATTCCAGTGTGACATTTACGTTGTACTGTATTTGTATTTTGGATTATTAATACGTCAGTCCAGGAAACGATGAGACAGCTGATGTCTGGAATCTTCCCTCAGTGTTTTGAGAAAAAGCTGTCACAGTCATCCACAGCAACATATGGGTTCAATAACTTCTGTGCATGTGCACATCAATTGAGCTGTGCATTTCACTGCCAGACAGAGGTCACTGTTAGTACAGATATGAAGGAGGGAAAGAAAATGGTTTAATGTAACAGTCCACATGAAATCAAAACGGACCCTAACACAATTCATCTGTGCAAGTTAATCTACAGAAAGTCAGAAAATCAAGCCTCGTCCCCCTTTTCTTATTCGCTATTTCAATTTATGCAAAAGCACTTCACAATACTGAAACAAAGTCAGTTGTGACGTTCAACAACATCATTTTGAGCATGAAAAAATAATATGAACATGCTCAGTTTACAAAAAAATTGTTGTTTCATCTTTAACAAGTAAGTGTTTGTGCTAACTTAAAATTTTAAGTTAAGTCAACTTGAAATGTGAAGTTGTTCTAAGTGACAACATGGATATTTAAGTTATTTTAATTGAGGATAGATTAAAACAAAACACCAGTCACGAAAGAGAAATGTCGGAGGAGCTTGAGTTTGTTGCCCTGCCCTGTTTGTTTGAACCGCGAGAGGCGTCAAAGCTAACGGTACTCCAACATCCTACGTCATACATCATGAAGTGTTACTCTTTTGGCATAAGTCGACTTGCGTAGGCCGTCTGCCGGAAGCTAGTTATTTTAGTCGATAAAGTTTTAAATATGGATATTTGTTTTACACAAACGCATCCCGTCGCTTCAGAAGGCCTTTATTAACACCATGGAGCCGAAGAGATTACTTTTATCATGAATGGATGCATTTTTCTGGGCTTGAAAATATCAAACTCCATTCACTGCCATTATAAAGCTTGGAAAAGCCAGAACATTTTTTAATATAACTCCCATTGTATTCGTCTGAAAGAAGAAAGTCATATACAACTGAAGGCTTGAGGGTGAGTAAATCATGGGCTAATTTTCATTTCCTATCCCTTAAAGTTGAAACAACTTTTTTTTTTTTTTTTTTTTTTTTTTTTTTTTTTTACAGTGTATTACAGTCCATTTTACAATAAATTGTCAAATGCATTTAAAAACTATTAATTGGCTACTATTTGTATTTAAACACTATATTTTATGATGCTAACGTGAAATGCTATCAAGAAGAATTCGCTGTGGCACGTAATCAGGAGAACATATTTGTGGAGAGTTGCTTTATAAACACCCTCACATTTATCTCTATTGTAATGAGTGTCAAGGAGTAGAAAGGCAAAGTAATTTGCTCCTCCTTTTTCCCAGTGAGTTTCATTTAGCCTCCTGATGTGAGTTATTATCTACCCATCAGAAAACAGGGCCAGAACAGATGATGTTTACCTCCTTGATGGTGTGGTGTGGGGTAGAGAGAGATCATTTGTCATAAAAGCTTGCACTTTTCCTCCTTTAACTGATCTGTTCGGCCCACTCTTTAAAAGAGGAGCCACACACAGCAACTCAAAGTCTCACTGAGAGCACTTCAATTTATTAGCTGTGTTTGATCTGGTAAGCATCACTTTTAGTATTATTGCTCATATTTAGAGTTAAGAGTTGGTTCTTAAAGGTCTGGCTTATTATTTTAGCCTGGTGGATCACAAAATCGGTGCAACAGTCCAATAAACTAGGGCTGTACCTAAAATTGTATAAGGTCTAGTAGGTACTACATTTAATATAAAACATATTTCGTGACCATGTTCTATCATATATATAGTATGAAAATGGGTAGTATAAATGAAATTCAGGTGCATCTACCATATTGTCATTGTCACGTGACCTACACTACATGTATCAGTTGTATCGCTTCACTGCCATTCACAACTCTCCCGTGGCTTTATGGGATAGTAAAGTTTTCATTAGATGCACATTCTAAAATCTCTAGTATGTCTCAACTGTAGCATGTCTGAATTCGGACATACTACTCTTTTGTCATCCTGTTTTCCCCATACTATAAATGATGATATACTACTCTTTTGTCATCCTGTTTTCCCCATACTATAAATGATGATATACTACTCTTTTGTCATCCTGTTTTCTGCATACTATAAATGATGATATACTACTCTTTTTTCGTACTGTTTTCTGCATACATTCAGACATACTACTCTTTCTTACTGTTTTCCGCATGCTATACATTTGTACATACTACTCTTTTGTCATACAGTCTTTTTTTCTCGCATACTATGAATTCAGACATATCTGTTTTCCGCAATTCAGGCGTACTGCTCTTTTGATGTACTGTTTTTCTCATACTATGGATTCAGACATTCTATTCTTGTTGTACTGTTTTTCTGATACAATGAATGTATATGTAGATGTCACATTCACACACACACCATCTTGGAGCAGTCAGCGTGCTGTCACTCACAGTAAGAATTAATGATGCCACACCATTGCGCACCAAGACTTAAATTCCCAAAGAAATGGGATAACCTTTCACAGGTGAGAACCACCAGTCTATGGCATCATGGCAGTACGTTTTTTCCACTCTTCATAAAATATAAAAATCTAGCTCTGAATGTACATTTTCATGTCATGTCAGTTCATGGCAACAGTTTGTTTTACTTATTGCTTACTCTTTTAATCTATTGCAATGGACAACATTAATACTGCCTTATCTGTTCAAAGATTCCCTGAGTCATCAGATCGAGGCGCCACAGTCATTATGGTGCAAGGTGAGCCTTGAGAGAGTCTATGAGCCCTGCTGGACTTAATGAACACAAGTTAAATCTATAGTCTGGCCCCTGGCCTGGTTGACTTGTTTTGATTTCGGTCGTTTTGCAGATGCAGATATATCTCAGTAGCTCCTGCATGCTTTATTGGTAGGCTATACAGAGATGTGAGCCACAGGGCGCCATGGGTAAACAAGAAGAAAACTGATTACTTGAAGTAAGCATTTAAGAGGAGAGAAATATATGTGACCTCAAAAAGAAATCAGGTTCTAAATGGCAGCAGACCAGAGTATTTGTCTTACACGTTCCAGAGAGGGCATGCTGTCACTATTGAAAAATGAAAGCAGAGTAGCCTAGCTCCGGGTGTGTCCCGTGATGATGGGGTGGTTTGTGACCTATGAGAGACACTCAGGAATGCCTCAGGGTGCAGGCGACATTTTATTCATGCTATTTTGCCACACTGTGAATACGTGGTTCATTTTCAGCCATAGCCTGGGCTTAGTTCTATTTCTCTGTCACTTCACCTCATGTGCTGTGCATATCAGGCCTGGCTTCTTCAGCCACTCTCAATGGAGAGGTGTCATCACTCTGTCAGCATTCAGTAGCATCACAACTATGTTGGAATCAGGGTGCTAATTTGTAAGAATGAGTTCAAAATTCAAGCCTTTATGCCATGTATGAAAAAGCATGAAAGGTTTTGTTAAATTTGCAACCTCTATTAAGTGTAAGGCTCATGTCAGTTAAGAACTGGGTCATATACGTATAGGCCTTATTTTTTGCATTAAGACAATGAACCATTTTACATTTTACCATAAGCAACCGTTCCTGTCCTCTCAGTAGCCCACTAATGGGGGAAAAATATAGGGTATTTAAATGGTACAGTACATTTTTAATTACATGATGTATCCCTACAATTGTGACCTACTTCTAATTTCCGTTATCCATCTGGATTTTTGCTTTTCAGATTTTCTGAATTTTTTATTTAAATTCCAATTCCAAAACTGATTTTATTTAAATTTCATAAATAATAATAAAAAAGATTTTATTTAATTATACAACAATACAGTCTTCAATTTTGGTTTGCTTTTAGAACGGTATCTTTTTCTGTCAGGACCACTGTCGTCAAATACGACAATTAGCATACAGTTTGGATTGGCGGTATGGTTCCATTCTGAGCAAGAACTCCCTGCGCATCCGTGCAGCCTAGCATGTATAAGAGCAGGGACAGCAGCAATAACCCCCCTTAGGGTAAACAGAACAGAACCAACATGGATGTATGCAAATATATTTAGTTCAAGATTTTAAAGTACAACATAATTCGAGAATTTATTCTGATTCAAGGGGAATCAGAATGCCAAATCCTGACTGACGAGAGGAGGAGCTGGGGATGGAGGAGGGTATTTCGCTCCTGAGAAAAGCGATAACTGCTGATAATACTGAAGGAGCTTATACTGTATCTATACAGTGATAGGCCTCCTATTCCTATTGGTAGACGTGGATCAGCTGAGAGTCAGCTGACGCGAGCTTGACTAACGCGACCTGCCAGAACTGACGTTATACACTTGATTTCTGCAGGTTATATACTGTAATTCACCAATAGGTGGTGACAGGTGACTGCTTATATACCGTATGAGTGAATCATTGAATCATTCTTTTAACTGATTCGTTCAAAAACACTGCTTCATTCAGGAACAAAACAAGTAACTATGGGAGCATCCGAAATCACATACTTCCCTACTATAATATGAGAAACAATATGTGACAAAAGACAGAATTCACAGTACTTAGAAAATCCTCCTTAATGATTCATTAAGGAACACTGCTACAGTGTGTTGTGCAGTTGACGATTATTCATTGGCGTAATTTTGGTGGAGCAAAACAGAGAAACTCACTCAAACTAAAATAAACAAACTTATCTAAAGTGTAATATTTAGTTTTCTGACTTTTGTATAAAAGCTTTGTAACAGTCATGCTGATGGTATAAATATTCGCACGGCTGTTGTTAATCTACAGCAGAAGCACACTGATATTTAGAACTACAGCGCGGCTACCAATGTGATATTGTTTATTTATTATGATTAAGAAGATATTATTATACAATGTATAGGCTATATGCTGTATTGCTTTTATTCTGATTTTAGCCAGACATGTTTTTGCAGGCTTTGTGAGATTTAGTCATAAACCAACCTAGTCAACCTAGTGTCAATCAATCAACCTAGTGTTTTTACAAGTCAGTCCAGTGACAAAGTAAAATGCACTTACATTTGGAAAATATTTGATATAGAAGTATCACCATGATTCCGTAAAAAAGGATATTCATGCATGAAATATGGCACATGGTAGATCTGTTATAATAATACATTTTCAGTGGCTTGCACACAGATCATATACAGCAGAGGTATAAAAAGGTTTTGGTTGCTGGTGTTTAATAAAAGGACAAAAACTCTGGGGACTGGGGACTCTGGGCACAAAATTTCAAGCGACAGAACTGTGTCTGGATCCTCGGCTGAGTTCAAAAATGAAATCTTTGTATGGAATTGGAATTAGATACACACAAACACATCAAAGCCATGATTATTGAGCTGGTTTGTTTCCCGGCAGATAAGTGCGGGAACGACAGCCAGTATCGTTTCAAATTTGAATTAGTTTCATCATTTACAAACATGTGGGATGCTACGTAATCATGTTATAGTTTCACTTTGAAACCAAACAGCCTATGGTGTCACGGGAAATAATGAAAAGGCACTGTTTATTTCACATGAGCTGCATAAACAACTCAAAAAGTGCATTTTTCTTTCTTTTTTGAAAATCTATATCAGCAAGAGAACTCTGTTTTTCATCGCAGAGTTGTGCCTCGCTCTCTTTGTTTATGAGTAGCCGTGCTACAATGAAAAAAGGTCTTATCAGTTCAGTGAACATTCAGAAAGACCCTTTTTGTGTGCACTGATGTTAAAAGTAGCCTCATTCCCCTTCCCGCATTCTTATTCACCACTGATGGAATTTTCCTCGGGGGCCAATAGCACTCATTGGAAATCAATGGGAATAAAGCATGAGGGAATTGGAGGAGATCAATTATTTCAAAAATATGTTTGGCGGTAGGTCATTGTGGTTGGTTTTCTAATTTTCCTAGTTAAGCAGCCTTAACCCAGGGCACAGAGACAGAGAGTTTGGCTTTATGTTGTACTCAATCCCCCTCTCTCGCTGTTTTTTTTTTCTTTTTTTTTCTCCAGAAAATAGTGTTCTCAGGGAGGACAAACAGGGAGGCAGCTGGCTTGCAAGCATGTTTGTGTGTGTGTGTCCTATATTTAGGTATATTTGTTCTGACAGCTGTTTATGTGTTCTTCAATTAAAAGCTGGCTTCAGTCTGAGCTGTATGCATGTCCCATTTTTAGTATTCACAGCCAGATGTAAAGCTCCACGAATGTTTCATGCACACCCACCACTACTACACTCATCCACCCAGGACATACCAGATCATTTCTGTGCAAATGAACGTAATGTCCTCTGTAATGAGAGCGCTTGAGGTTTATTTCTGATGATGGCCTGTCAGGTCCAGAAGGCAAGCAGGACCTTAGATGGCTCGCCTAGAGGTCAGGCATAATGTCACAACATCACAGATGCCACACTGATGACAGCCTTTTTTTTTAATGGACATGCACAACAATATCGGGTCACCACTGAACTGAACCAGGCTGAAGTGGCTTGATGTTCTCATCACGGTGGAGTATCAGCATCCAGTGACATGTTCAGTCATTACTTCAATCATGTGCAGTGGGTTCTGGTGTCGATGCCCAGAGCTGAGAGGGACAATGCATTACTCAATGGAGAATGATTCACTGCCGAACCAGAGCACAAGCAGAATGACAACACAGGTGCTCTACAGACGGATGGTATAGACATTTGGCAGGGGACCACCTGCTACTGAAACAGCTAACTTCAAGGCATTCAGAAAAGGATAATTAAGTTGATTCAATGTGACATATGTATCAGTTGTATCTATCTATCTATCTATCTATCTATCTATCTATCTATCTATCTATCTATCTATCTATCTATCTATCTATCTATCTATCTATCTATCTATCTATCTATCTATCTATCTATCTATCTATCTATCTATCTATCTATCTATCTATCTATCTATCTATCTATCTATCTATACTAATTTATACAGACTCAGTTTTTGGCTCTGTAGGAAATATACAATTTGACCTGTGGGAATTTTTTTTTAACATTTTGTGACAAATACAAGAGTGACTTTGAACCTTCAAAAAATGTTGTAATTCCGGTTGGTATTGCGCAGCAGGCTCTTAGTTACAGTAAAAACTCTGAGAGCTGCACAACCACACATGCTGCACATATGTAACCATAATTAACAAAACACCAGAAGCAAGACAAACAGAAGGTGTTGTAGTATCCCAGAAAAGGAAGATACAACAGATTGACATCCCCCAGCAGGAAAAGCCAATGACACTACTTATTACAGACACCTTAACAGTGTTTAGATTTACTGTTGATCTCTCTCTGGCATGCATTACACAGCAAAGATTTCAATATTTTGATCATTATAAGTGACTAGTTACAAAAGTCATTTCTGCTTCGAGCTGAGCAAGGAAATAGTGTAGCCCACATGTGGGTGGATGATTTTGATCAATGTTAACTCTCAGAAATAATGGCAGGAAACAATAGCCATATAATCAGCCCATGAATAATTGATGGCCTGTAATGGAAGCCTATAAACACCCATTCCTACAGAACTCAGATGACTTGATTATACTTCAAACTGCAGAGAAAGCACAAATCTCAATGACTGATCGAAAACAAACAAGGAAACCAGCCGAATGAAAAATGAAATGAGAAAAGTAATGGAATACTGTTATCAGGAGCCAGTGATAATCTTTGTGTAAAGAGGAAACAATAAAAAGTTGAGAGGAAAGGCTTATCAGCTGCATGTCGCCATACAAACTGCTCCCTCTGCTGGCATGTTCTCTTCTCCTTCTCTCCTCTCTATCAGACAAGAGGACAAAGAATTACATACACCCAGGAAGGGCCCATTGAAACTTTTGCATACTCTCCAGCTCATCACAAACACTCAACTTTACAGCAGCCAAAGGCTCATTCTGAGTTTTGTCAGGATGTTAACCTAACCTAACCTAACCTCACCTAACCTCACCTAACCTAGCCTAACCTAACCTAACCTAACCTAACCTAACCTAACCTAACCTAACCTAACCTAACCTAACAAACTGATTACATGAATCACTTAAAAGCATTCATAGATCAGACACGCAGCACTGTAAACCATGCATGAAACTACAGCAATAATTCACAAACATAAAAAGAAAATGAATATCTATTTTAAAGAATGTCTAACTCCCCCCATATTCTGCAGACTTACAAAACAGATAAAATATTCATGCAACCTTAAAAATTTTAAGGGAATGTCCTGAACTTGTGCAGAATGCAGAGCCCATATTAATGAATAATTTAACCGTGAGATGTTAACGGGACTTTGGGGTTTAAGGGATGTGTGAATTTGAAAGCCCATAGATTCAAAACAGATGTCTGAGTTTTTTCATTGCAGGGTAAAGTAGGACGTGATTTATGCGTCGACTAAGGCTGCAGTCATATACCAGAACTCCCATCATCATTAGGCTTGTCTTGTCTTATCTGTCAATAGATCTTCTGCTGATTAATCTGTCTGACTGAAGCATATGCTTATTCATGTAGGGGAAATGACTATGAGAAGCTCCCTGATGGGGTTGTTTCAATGAAAAAAGATGACACATGCAATTACAAGGCAATGCTACATTTGTATAAAACCAATAGCCTTTGTTCACCACTAGAGGGCGGCAGTATTACTTCAAAATTAACTTGGAATATTGGATCTTGCAATGAAATTAATTTATTGTGTCTAGTTTATAGTGTATGGTGGATTCCACGAGTACAGTAAACTTTGTTTCCCATCTTTTAAATCATTACAGGAGCAAATCCATTTTTTGTTGTGAGACTGATTTAAAAATTATTTTCTATAATACTTGACTCAAAATTTTTGACTTTGATGTTGTTGTGTCCTTCCCAACTTCCTTTCTTGACTGCCATTCACACAATGTCATAATTTTGAAATTTGTATGATCTGTTTAATTGATATTCACTACTAAAACACTTTTTACAGTTTGATGGTAATACAAGAAAATCATCTACATTATTTCTTCTGACTGCATTTGTCAAGCTCAAGCATTCAACCCCATTATTTAAGTTATTGCAATAAAAAATATTAAACAAACATTTTCATTAATTTACAAAAAACAAGTTAATCAATAACTAGGCTACGAAGTAACACAGAAACTAATTAGCTTCTGGGTGACAGCTTAATTATGGCAACATTTTGCAAACATGTTAGCCATTCTCAAACATTTTTTAAATTATCATTATATTTAACACATATTTTAATTTGATTAGATGATTTTGTCATCTTTATTCATCGTTAATTGTAAATGATAGAGTAACAATTTATTTTAGGATGACACACGTTTCAACATGTACTTAGTAATTACAGTACATAATTACAAGTATAACTAACCCAAAACCAAACCCTAACCGTAACTCTAGCCTACATGTACAGTGAAGAAAATAAGTATTTGAACACCCTGCTATTTTGCAAGTTCTCCCACTTAGAAATCATGGAGGGGTCTGAAATTGTCATCGTAGGTGCATGTCCACTGTGAGAGACATAATCTAAAAGAAATTAAAAAAAATCCAAAAATCACTATGTATGATTTTTTAACTATTTATTTGTATGATACAGCTGCAAAAAAGTATTTGAACACCTCAGCTAGAGGTGTTCATAGAGCTAGAATTCTGACTCTCAGAGACCTGTCAGTCTGCCTTTAAAATGTCCACCTCCACTCCATTTATTATCCTAAATTAGATGGACCTGTTTGAGGTCGTTAGCTGCATAAAGACACATGTCCACCCCATACAATCAGTAAGAATCCAACTACTAACATGGCCAAGACCAAAGAGCTGCCCAAAGACACTAGAGACAAAATTGTACACCTCCACAAGGCTGGAAAGGGCTACGGGGAAATTGCCAAGCAGCTTGGTGAAAAATGGTCCACTGGAAGAAGCTAAACATGACTGTCAATCTCCCTCGGACTGGGGCTCCATGCAAGATCTCACCTCGTGGGGTCTCAATGATCCTAAGAAAGGTGAGAAATCAGCCCAGAACTACACGGAGGGAGCTGGTCAATGACCTGAAAAGAGCTGGGACCACCGTTTCCAAGGTTACTGTTGGTAATACACTAAGACGTCGTGGTTTGAAATCATGCATGGCACGAAAGGTTCCCCTGCTTAAACCAGCACATGTCAAGTCCCGTCTTAAGTTTGCCAATGACCATTTGGATGATCCAGAGGAGTCATGGGAGAAAGTCATGTGGTCATATGAGACCAAAATAGAACTTTTTGTTAATAATTCCACTCGCCGTGTTTGGAGGAAGAAGAATGATGAGTACCATCCCAAGAACACCATCCCTACTGTGAAGCATGGGGTGGTAGCATCATGCTTTGGGGGTGTTTTTCTGCACATGGGACAGGGCGACTGCACTGTATTAAGGAGAGGATGACCGGGGCCATGTATTGTGAGATTTTGGGGAACAACCTCCTTCCCTCAGTTAGAGCATTGAAGATGGGTCGAGGCTGGGTCTTCCAACATGACCCGACCCGACCCGAAGCACACAGCCAGGATAACCAAGGAGTGGCTCTGTAAGAAGCATATCAAGGTTCTGGCGTGGCCTAGACCTAAACCCAATAGAGAATCTTTGGAGGGAGCTCAAACTCCGTGTTTCTCAGCGACAGCCCAGAAACCTGACTGATCTAGAGAAGATCTGTGTGGAGGAGTGGGCCAAAATCCCTCCTGCAGTGTGTGCAAACCTGGTGAAAAACTACAGGAAACGTTTGACCTCTGTAATTGCAAACAAAGGCTACTATACGAAATATTAACATTGATTTTCTCAGGTGTTCAAATACTTATTTGCAGCTGTATCATACAAATAAATAGTTAAAAAATCATATATTGTGATTTCTGGATATTTTTTTTTTAGATTATGTCTCTCACAGTGGACATGCACCTACGATGACAATTTCAGACCCCTCCATGATTTCTAAGTGCGAGAACTTGCAAAATAGCAGGGTGTTCAAATACTTATTTTCTCCACTGTATATTACTCAGTACTTATTAGAGTAAGTACAATGTACAAAGTACAGAGTAGAATGTAACTGTCACCTTAAAATAAAGGGTTACACTTTATTTTAAGGTGCTCTTGCTACAGTGTAATTAAGTAGGCCTACTGAGTAAAATGAATTAACTACATGTAGCCTATTTACTATAGGGTTAGGGTTAGGATTAAGTTTGGTTTAGGGTTAGTTGCATGTAATTATGGATAATTTATAGTTATTACTATAGTAACTAAATGTAACAAGGACACTGTAATATAGTGTTTCCAAATAAAGTGTAACCGATTATTGCAAATTGTAAAATAACACAAAACGTTTTGTCAATTTTTGCTTTTTAGCCTACTTTATAGAAAATGAACAGAAAATAAAACAGCTCAAATAATATTTAGTTTGACCAAACTTTTATTAAACTTAAGCTAATTTCACTGAAAGAATAAATGTATCTTCCTATATGTAGCCTATCTGTCTCTCTTGACTATAATTCATAATTTACTGATTAATTATTATCTAATTAATAACTTATGAACTTTTGCAATGAAAACATTATTTTTGATATCAGAAGTTTCCGTAGTGTTTTACGTCATGTTCAGTCCATTATTTTCTCCGGCTGAATCATGAAATCATGACATTGAAGTGTAAGATGACACCTGTCCGTAAACATCCAGTTTAGACCTGCTCTATCAGTCGCCAGTAGGACTTTCCCCCCCTCACTTTTACGTGACCATAAGGTATGTGAATATTTAACTGTATTTGAGTACAATGTTCAGTTTTAGACTCATTTTTCTGTGGACGTGTTTCGTGTAATCCAGGTAGACGTGACGTGATGTCACGTGCTGACGACTCGCCCTATCTTGATTTCAATGAAAACTTGCTTATCAGTACAAATGTATCGAAATGATAGCGTAATTAAGCCAGAATATAGACATATAAGCCAAAAATATACACATGTCGTTTCTGCCTTTACAAATGTCGTTCGCATGTTCGGCGTTCACACCTGTTTACATATTAGCCTACAATAATAGCGTGTGTTGACGGAAGTAACCTAACTTACACGAGCTATAGCAACATGTTTACTTTGAGAAATTATTATATCATATTGTGTATTTTTGCTAAAATAGTTATCGAATATTGTGTAACCCACGTATAAAACGTGTGATCATGTGTCAGTTGTGCAGGAGTGTGCTGTATGATTGAGTACTGTATGATGGAGAATCTGGCTGTTTTGGACCTGTTGGAGTGTCCTTTGTGTATGGAGCCTTTAGACGTGTCTGCCAAGGTTTTGCCATGCCAGCACACGTTTTGTAAATCATGCCTTCAGCAGCACGAGGCATCACACCACCATCAAATGTGCTGCCCAGAGTGCAGAACTGCTGTTCCAGGGTCAGTGGAGGAGCTTCCCACCAATCCGCTCTTAGTGAGACTCCTAGAGAGCCTCCAGGAACGGGTTCCACTGGGCACACCGAGGGACAGATCCGGCAGATATGTGAGCTCTACAGTCCAGGAGAACATTTTAGACAGTTACATTCAAGATCTGCCCAAACAGAAGCAGGACACACAGTGGGTAAGAAGTACATGTACTTTTGTTGCTTGCATTAGAGTGCGAATAATGAAATGCACAGAGTGCGGATTTGAAATGTACAGACTTAAAAAGCAGCCTCTGTCTTTCTTCTGTTTTTGTAGCTGCTGTTAGTGTATTTTGTGACATGCAGTTGAGTTGGTCTTGTCTTCATGTCAAGACTTAGGCTTGTTTGCTTTTCTTTCTGGATTGGACACACTTTATATTACTGTAAAAAATATATATGATCAATTGCTTTAACTCATCAAAATTAAGTTAAGCAATTTTAAACTTTTTTTAGCTATACAAGTTAAACAATTTTTTTAAGTCAGTTTATTTTGATTTAGCCTATGTTCAAACAACTTACTGTAAACACCCAAGTTAATTGTACTTAAAAAATGTAAGGCAGCAACTTTAAAAAAAAAAAAAAACACTTCTGTGTACTTGCATCAAAAAAAATCAATGCACCTTTTTCATGTTGTATTGCAAAACACGTTTGCTGCTATTGGGATATGGGTGGTTAGGCACAAGTTTGGTGGTATGGGTAGATTTAAGAGTGGGTTAACGGGTAAGGGAAGGGTCGACAGTGTAGTTGTATGTAATTACAGAAATTCAAGGTATTAAAAAATAATTAAATAAAGTAGCCTACATTGTAAAAATAAAAACGATAAGTGCATTGTATCAAGTGAATAACATAAATGTTTGTACAGTACAATGCACTTACTATAAAGTGGGACCAATACATTTTTTAAAAATGTTGTGATGTAGATTTATCATTATGCTGATAATAGTGCTCAAAATATAAATTATATCCAAAAAATCTGTCCAGAATGCATTATATTACATGTCTGTTGTCATGCCAAATCAAACATCATGTTTGTTTTTCGATAGAACAATAATCCTGTGCAGCATAAATTATGATGAAATGTGTATTTATAAATAAATCAGTGGGGCTTGTGTTGGGATGTATGGGAGGTCAGTTTGCGTTTCCGACCTGCTCAAGAGCTCAATTATCTCGTGTGTGTTTAACAATGTCCACTGAAACACACAGGGCCTTGGTTTAGTTTAAGTAGGTCGGTGGATTTGAGTTTCAGTTAGGAAAAAAGCCATTGCATCGGCAGCCACAAACAGTAACTGTTTAAACACTTGAGATGCTTTTAAGCTCTTGGGAAACTTTTCGCACTCCATTTCCCATTCCATGCATTAGAAGTACTAGAGAGATAGTATACAATAAAGAGAGCTGTTATTTATATGCTGTGTTATTTACATACATACAGTATATATATGTATATATATATATGAGTAAAGTCAGTATATTAATTGAAATACACATTTTTGTGCATTACGGTAATGAAAATGACATTTTCAGCATTGCAGTAATAAGAATTGGATGTATTTAATTGTCATGCCGATAATGCCACAATGTAAAAAATATAATGGTCCTACAATGGCTTCATTATTTTTTTTCTTTAAAATTTAGAGTAAAATATGGCCCAGATGTGTTCTTGACAGGCTTCCTTTTTATTTGTTTAAGGTGCAAGCCCAAGCGTTATATGACTTCCAGGGGATTGCACCTGGGGAGATCACAATGAAGTCAGGTGACATCATTTATCTGCGATGGAAAGTAGATGATAACTGGTATTATGGGGAAAGCAAAGAGAGCAGTGGTCTCGTTCCAGTCAACGTGGTGCAAGTCATAAGTGAGCAGCCGCAGCCCCTGGCCCTCTGCCGAGCACTTTATGACTTCAATGCCAACAATCTGGATCCAGACGACAGCAAGGAATGCTTAACCTTCTTCAAGGTCAATCTCTTCTTTAATCAGTGTTCTACCACAATTCAGTTTTGTTGGTACAGTGGCCACGGAAAGCATTTGGACACATAATCCATGCTAAAAAATTTAATTTCATTTCATTAACAAAAGTGGCATCTTCTAAAATGATTGATTTTTATGTGTGAGTGAAGTGACAAAATACTTATTTTGGCCATTGTATGTTAAAAATAAGCATTTTGAGTATTACATGCCCCATTTGTGTGATTTATAGAGTGGGAACTGGGAAGCAAATACATATCTTTTCTTTGGGCTCTTTTATGTAGCAGTATTGTTAGTCACACCACAGGACTGGAATTATATAACAGTTCTGACTCAGGCACACCTCCCATTAAAGGACATTTCCTGGAGTGTTTTTTCTTCTTCTTTGAGAGCAGATGGTCCAAATGGGTCTGGGGCCGAGTTAAGAGTGTAATGGGCCTGCAGCGTAGAGTGATTTGAGCCAAGTTAACGTCTTCAGGGACGTCCATGCACCCTCAGCTGGCTAACACTGCTGTCTCTCTTCCCCCCCACAGGGAGACAGCATTACTCTCATTAAACAACTCAATGAAAATTGGGTCGAAGGTAAACTCGGAGACAAAGTTGGGATTTTTCCTTTGCAGCTCACAGAGGTAAGGCAACAAGTATTTTTTCTAGATTTCAAAACGTGGAGAATCTCTTTAAAGAATTATACAGATCATATTTAACCCCAGAAATCAAAATATAAAAAAGATAACATTTTACAATAAGGTTTCATTAGTTAACTACATTAGTTAACATGAACTAATAGTGAACCGCAGTTCTACAGCATTTATTATTCTGTGTTAATGTTAATTTCAACATTTACTAATGCATTCTTAAAATCAAAAGTTGTATTTGTTAACATTAGTTAATGCACTGTGAAGTAAAGTGAACAAACAATGAACAGCTGTATTTATATTAACTAACGTTAACAAAGATGAACAAATACAACAAATGTATTGTTCATGCTTAGTTATTACAAAGTTATTATGCTAATGTTAACAAATGAAAAAAAGCCTATTTTAAAATTAAGCAGATTCCCCCCTCATTACTGTAATGTGAAAATATTGGAAATAATGTTGTCTTTATTAATAAAAAGACCATATATTTAAATTAAAGACAGTACAACAATGATACTTTCAATTGTACTTTTAAATCTGCTTTACAATTTAAACCAGGGGTCTTCAACCTTTTCCTGTTATCTTTTGTAAAAAAGTTAGTGTTGGACTTTAAGCCTGGCCTATAATAACTCGCTTTAAGTATATAGTATATGATATTACTATATTCACATTCTTTGTTGTGAGGCTTCCATTACATTGAAAGCCATTAAAATAATAATTTAAATGTGCATAGAGTTGTACATTACATTTGAGGTTTTATTGTGGAAGGGATAATGAAGCATGTAGCTGAATGTAGCTTCTTAGTTGTGGTCATTTTTAGCAACTTTTTATTTTATTTTTAACAACAAAACTAATGGACAGTGTGACAAACCACACTAAATATCCTCGAAAACAACTTCATCTCTGATTACATGTAGTAGTGGACTTCTGAACTTTAGCTTTGGTTGGAGTTAACTTCATATTTTAAAATGCATATTTTTATATTTTCTTCAGCAAAAATGAGTTTGCAAACAAGGCAAGGCAAGGCAAGTTTATTTATATAACACATTTCATACACAATGGTAATTCAAAGTGCTTTACATAGAAGAAATTAAAACAAAAGAAATCAGAAAAATTAAAACAGTTTAGAATAAAAGATAAAATACAGAAATAATCAAATGAAATCAGAATAATTAAAACATTAAATAAAACACAGTAAAACAGTCGAACGAGCGGTGGCACAGTGCTCATTCAGTAAATGCATAGGTAAACAGATGTGTTTTGAGTCTGGATTTGAAAGTGTCTACTGTAGGAGCACATCTGATCTCCTCTGGAAGCTGGTTCCAGCTGTGACTGGCATAGTAGCTAAAAGCACACTCACCATGCTTAGAGTGAACCCTTGGTATTTCTAGCTGACGTGATCCTAGTGATCTGAGTGATCTGTTGGGTTTATATTCAGTGAGCATAACTGCAATGCATTGAGGTCCTAGGCCATTAAATGATTTATATACCAGTAATAACACTATAAAATCAATTCTATATGTAACTGGCAGCCAGTGTAAAGATCTGAGGACTAGTGTGATGTGTCCATATGTTCTGGTTCTGCTCAGTGTTCTGTATGAGCTGCAACTGTCTAATGGTCTTTTTAGGAAGGCCAGTGTGGAGGCCATTACAATAATCCACCCTGCTGGTGATGAAAGCATGTACAAGTTTCTCTAAGTCTCGACTGGAAACAAAGCATCTAATTCTTGCAATAATTTTCAGATGATAGTATGCTGATTTAGTTATTGCTTTGACATGACTACTGAAACTAAGGTCTGACTCTAGAGACACACCCAGATTCCTGACTTGATTTTTAGTTGTTTGACCCCTAGACTGAAGGTATGCGTTCACCTTGAGAACTTCATCTTTGTTTCCAAACGCAATGACTTCAGTTTTGTCTTTGTTTAACTGAAGAAAGTTTTGGCACATCCAATTGTTTACTTCATCAATGCATTGGAGCAGGGAGTCAATGGGGCTGTAATCGTTAGGCTATAGGGCTAAGTAGAGCTGTGTGTCGTCTGCATAGCTGTGGTAAGAGATTTGGTTCTTTTTCATTATTTGGCTCATTGGGAGCATATACAGGCTGAATAGGAGTAGCGCGAGAATTGAGCCTTGAGGAACTCCGCATGTCATGGATGTCCACTCAGACTTATGCTCACCTATACTCACATAATAACCTCTCCCTTCTAAGTATGACCTGAACCATTTTAGGACTATCCCAGAAAGCCCCACCCAGTTTTCCAGCCTGTCAAGATGTATGTTGTGATTGACAGTGTCAAATGCAGCACTGAGGTCGAGTAGTACTAGAACTGATAATTTGCTTGTGTCAGTATCAAACATTAATTGGCAGGACCCCTGCAGTGCCGCCACAGACCTCCTGTTGACCCCCCTGATTCAAGCTATTACAGTAAAGAGAATATTGTGGACCATTGAGAATGAGGGATATTTGCCTATTTGTCATGAAAATAATGTCACAGCACAATATTTTTTAAATTACCCTAAAAATAGACTTCTTTGTGAAAAAATATCCAATATTCTTTTGATTTTAAACATAACCCAGATATTCCTTGACAATTTTGTTCTTTCTACGCCTTTATGCAATAATACGCTAATTAAAAAGGACATCACTCACTGCTTTGTGACGTGAAATCTTCGTCACTATTTGGCAATCTTTTAAATTTCCGCTAATCTTTTTCCCTGTTTAGTGTCACGATTAAATTCTGAACAATAGGCCCTCGTCTCTTAGCACTCGTGGTGTCGGCAGCTACCTACGGAGCGTGATAACAGGCTTTTAGACGTGGTTAGTGAGCTTGCTATCTCTGACGCAGCAGTCCTGTGACTGAGATGTGCATTCTTCCGCCACTGCTGCTCCGGTGAACCTCATGTGCCGCTGGGTAATCAAGCTCCAGATATGAATGCTTTTCATTATCCATGCACTGGATTATATCTGAGGTTAGTCAGATAAAACAGCCAGGCTCCCTCTCAGCGCCAGTCGGGCATCTCAGCGGTGACCAGCCAGGCGTGAAAGCACAGTAATGCTGTCTTTTTCTTTGGTGGCAGAGCAGCACATCATGGGAAAAGGGAGGGGGAGTGTCACTCCTGCCCACATGTGCTGCACCAGTCCATCTTAACAGTGCGTTCCTCAGATCCAGCTGCCTCTTAGGAAGTTTGGGGCGAGCAGGTGGGACTAATCGCTTTTAACTTGCACTTTTCTTACGGGCAAACTCACAGCAGGTAAAGTGGCATACGCAGATGAGAGCCAGCATGTCTTTATTGTGCATCTCAGCTTCTTTTTTAATCCGATTTGTGTCTTTCCGCTGTAGCCAAATCCGGCGGCGTACGAGCTTCTGGAGAAACGCAAGCGGAGGGACTCAGTGGAATCGCACCCAAGGAGCGCCGCCAGGGTCAACGCAGATGCTTACGTCCACAGGCGGCTCGCTGGAGCGTCTCACAAGTCGACCAGGCCTCCAAATGTCAGTCTCCTGAACAGCCTGAACCATCCTCCGCTCAGCCAGAGCCAGCAGCCACCTCACATCAGCTCCACCGCACAGCCTTCCTCCAGCAAGACGCCACAACTCGCCACGTTAAACAAACCACGTCTGAGGAGCTCTCACAGACACTTGCCTAAGGTGAGCAGTCCCTGTATTTGTATCACATTTCTCTTGTGTAGGAATGACGATTGGCTATTTATGTGCTACGCAGAGATGCGATTAGTTAGCCATGCATGTGTTTTTGTCATTCAGTGCTGTGATTTAGCTACACTGGCTGTTTTTTGGATGATAATTCATGAGTTTAACATCCTATTCATTATTGGTGAAGGAGAGAGATGATGAGTCAGAGATCTTTATTTTTAATGGTGAGGCAATGTTTGTTTTGGTTATCTGTGATCCTTCTTCTATAGAAAAGGAACAATACTTATAATATGGTAATGTACTCATGATGCAAATGTGCATGCTTCAATCTCACACGATTTTGGCAGTGTTGCAAATTAGATTTGATTAGAAACATAATGGTTTGAAATCACTGCTAATGTATGTGATTTACCTAAAATGAGCAGTTACTTTCTTCATGTTTTCTCCTAGAAAATGTGTGCAAATACGCTGTCAGTGTGATATGTTTTGCTGTATGAGAAGCCAGCGTGCCTGAGAGCTAAAAATGCCCCATTCTCTTTTGCAGCTTTACAAGCACATGACTCATATAGGGTTACATAACACTTTCCTCTTATCTGGTTGAAAGGCTCATTCCTCTCCACTGAGCAGTGACTCTCTCTCTCTCTCCTCCTGCCATCAGTTGTGTCATTAATAGATGGCGAGGAGAACATCAAATCATGGAGAGGCGAGTCACTCGGGGGGGTCGGTTAGCACTGGATTTTTCTTCAGATTGTGCAACACCGTGTGAAGTCATTGGAAACATGGCCACTGTTTCTGACTCAGCAGTGTCATTCCAATAGAAGGAACATATTTAAAGCTTAATGATGTCATTATTTATTAACTCGTTGTTGGTGCAAACCCTTCATGAGCTTCTAATGGAACACAAAAGAAGATATATTGCAGAATCCGCTGGCTGCTCTTTTCCATAGAATTAAACTGACATGGTGCCGTACCATGTCAGTAGATGTATGAAGCACAGCTCACACAGAAGTCACTTTCAAACCAAGCTGCTTTCTGTTCGTTGATGCTTTGTGTTCACATGACCAACTTGAACTCATATGCAATCTTTCGCCCTTAGACGTGAAATTCACAATCGCCTTGATTCTGATTGAAATAACTGGATGTCTGTCTCGCAAGACAGACTTTAAATATGAAGTTGCAAATAAAAGGATAAAAGCAAATCAGTAATCTAAATATGATCTGTGAAGTTGGGTCTCCCATGGTTGGTTATAACAGAGCAATATTCTCGTCAAACAATCTCTAGTCAAAAACCTGATCATTTTGAATAGGCTAAGTCTAACAAACTAATTACATTACATTTCTTAAAAGGCAAATATTTAACATCTCCAAGAAAGTTATAAAGGATGGACTCACTTTATAGTAAGTGTCTTTAAATAGTATGTACTAACATTTAAATTAATAATGTGATATAATGCTTTAACTGTGTCCATAAATGTTTTTAGATTGTACTTGCATAGCAAATACTTACATGACATCACAGCTGTAACTAATTTCTGTAATTACATCTATAATTCCACTGTTGACCCCTCCCTTAACTAACCTTAAGACTTAACCATACCATACCATAAAGCCTGTCTCTAACCTTACCCGTATCCCACCTCAAAAGCAGCAACACAATAAGTACATTGTACCTAACAATTTTATTTTACTCTTTTACCAAGTACATACTAGTTAAAGACACCATTGAAAAAAATATTTGTTTTTCAAAGAAAATAATATTTCAGTCTTTCTACATCCAAATGTCATGTTTAATTCAATGGGTCACTTGCTGTTTATTTGTTATTATTTCTGAAATTTACTTGCAATTTCTGAGTGAACATGATCGCAAAGTAAATCCTACACCAATTTTTTTTCAGTGATATAGACTCGGAACGAACTTCCTGTCTTAAAATAAACGCTCTATTGTACTCTTGTTGTATTTTTAAGATACAATTTTGGATTGCAGCACTCCTTATGTTAATGTTACCGCCTCGCTAGGATGAATCACATGTGCTGTATTGCTCATATGTGCGTCGCTTTGAATAAAATGTGCTAATGTACTCTAGGCCTTCTGTGTCTTCTGTGGCAGTGCTGATGTAACTAAGCTGTAATCACCTGCTCTCTTTTAGATAATTATGGGACATACTGTAGGTGTAAGTGTTTAAGAGAGGCGTGGAAATTGTCAAAGTTACAGAAACTCTACAGGATTCACAGATCGGTCTCTTGTTTCATCATGCTTTTGTATTGCACTAATATTAGACTGGATCTCAGTTTGAGAGAAAGACTCATGACTCAGTTGCCCAGGTGTATTTCTCCGACAGTCCATGTGACCCTTCCACGAACCTGTGGCCTTAATATTAGTCGTTTGTTATCAGTGAGGAAACATCTCAATCTGAGGCTGGGTCAGCTCTGCGACTGATGTCAGAGATATTTCATTTGGGGTTATGTAAGAGATGTGTATGTAACTTTTCAAAATACCTCCTGAATTAACCTTAAAACGTCATTATCATTTATCTGTAAAATGGTAGGAGTTCTGTTTATAGTTGAGTTTAGGGATTGCATAAAAGTTGGAAATTCTTAACTGTTACATTATTACATAATTAATTGGGTAACTCTTTATAATAGTAATAGTAATATGTCATTAAACTCACATATTTAAAGTTCTTCATGGTCTTTAATTTTTTTGTTCTTGTCAGATTTTGTCTTGTTTTTCTTTGCTTATGACTTGTTTTGTTTTCAGGCATGTTTATTTAATTTTTTTGTCTTTTTGTGTTGCATTGTTTTGTTTTATAATGTCTTATTTTATGTGTCTTTTGTTTGTGTTGTCTTTTGTTTTTGTCTTTTTTTTTTATTTTGTCTTTTTTTGTTGGTTTTGTCTTGTTTTGTTTTCAGGCTTGTTTTTTGTGTCGTCTTTTTGTGTTGCGTAGTTTTGTTTTATCGTGTCTTACTTTGTCTCTTTTGTTTATTTGTTTTGTTTTTACTGTTGTTTTTGGTCTTGTCTTTTTTGTTTTATTTTGTCTTGTCTTTTTTGTTTTTCGTCTTGTTTTGTTTTCGGGCTTGTTTATTTTTTTCAATTTTTTTTGGTCTCGTCTTTTTGCGTTGCCTTGTTTTGTTTCATCTTGTCTGTATTTTGTCTTTTTTGTGTTTGTTTTGTTAATTAATTATAAAGAAATAATAAAGTGCTACTCATTGTTTTCATACGTTAAAAGACATGTTGTCAAGGGTTTACATAAGCACGAATGTTTGAAGTTCTACAAATCTATTGAAGTGTTTTCAAATTACATTGCTGTCAGTGTTTGTGTGCAGAGACAAAAATGACCAGTTACTTTCTAACTATTACAGAGGGACAGGACAATGAATGGTGAAAGTCCGCCAGCCATTACCATGGCACTGGTTAACCCCCAGGAGTCCCCCTTACCCTCAGAGAGCAAGATGTCTGCCACACAGCAGCTCTCCATAAGTGTGTGAGTGCTTTTGAGATCATATGTAACTTTGAAGAACACCTAAAAGATTGCGGTTTAAAGCGGCAGTTCACCCTTTCTTTTCTTATTTTAAATCATTTTTGAAGAATCTTTACATTTCTTATACAGCAGAAAAAGTATGGGTTTGAGTGAGTAAATAATGACAGTATTTTCCTTTTCGGGTGTTTGGCTGAAATATTTCTTCAACCTGTTGTATGATCCGTTTAGGTGTGCAGCGCTGTATTCCTACACACCCCATCGCTCTGAAGAGCTGGAACTGAGGAAGGGTGAAATGGTGGGGGTTTATGGGAAATTCAAAGAGGGATGGTTGCGTGGATTGTCTCTCAGAACAGGCAAAGTAGGGATCCTGCCGGCCAACTATGTTACCCCTGTACTCAGGTGAGCAGAAAAACAGTTACAACAACACCTCTACAAAACCCCTGTTATCACTACTTTCATTCTCTTCTTCACCTCCTTACATGGTTAAATATGATAAAGTCATTATTAAAATATTGATGTAAGCTCTTTAGATCAGTTTATTGGTGCATGGGTTCTTTATACTGTACATTTTCTAAATAACTAGAGAATGCAAACATTTTTTTTGTGGAACTTTTTAGTTCTAATTGGAACCTTTTTATTTTTACGAGCACACGCCTTGCCTTTGAGGGCAAAAAAGGTCATTTGTCTTTTGTCAGTAGATGTATGAAGCACAGCTCACACAGAAGTCACTTTCATTTTTGCACACGCCTTGATAATCAAGTTTATAGTAATATACTAACTTTCTCACAGAACATCTGCAAGGTTTCTAGAACAAACCAAACCTGCTGTTCCTAATACAAGCACAGTACCAACAAAACGACACACCCCACACAAGCCGCAGGCTGTAGTCCTGGCCCTAGACAGAGTAAACAGCGACACCCCATCAGCTACAATGGCTGTGATGTCATCTGCCAGTCCCGGGAGACCACCGCAGCCGAGTGGAAAGCAGGGATGGAGCACAGTGAGACGCGCCTTCCATGCCACACACAGAGGTGAGAGCCAACAAGCCCCAGCACGCTGTGACAACATAAGTCAGTCTTTAGCCATTGCAGCTGTTCTAAATCAAAAACTTGTTGAATTCGTGTTTTATTTGCACATTTCGTCCTTGTAAGTCAATATAAATTATCAGTCAAAATATAGAATAATTACTTTTTTGAAAGTCTCTTATTCTTTGATCAAAAATACCATTCAATTGATTAAAATACTGTAAAAACAGTGATATTGTGAAATATTATTACAATTTAAAATAACCACTTTCTGTTTGAATATATGTGAAAATGTAATTTATTCTTGTGATGTGTGGTAGATTTTTCTCTATTTCGCACCTGACCTAAGTCTAAAATTACACTTTACAATATATTAAACTTGGAGAAAGCTATTTTAAATCGTAATAAAATTTCACAATATTTCTATTTTCTTTACTGTATTTTTGATCAAATAAATGCAGCCTTGGTGAGCATAAGAGACTTTTTACCAGTTGCGCCTCTGTATGGGCCGCTGTACAAAACAGGTACATTTTTGGTGTACCTAATTAAAATGTGTACATAATTAATTTTCAGTTGCATGGGTTGTGTTTCTTCTGCAGCAGTTATATCTGTGTATTTGTTCAGTCTGATGCAATGATTCACTTCTGCTCTGACCTTTCGTTCAGGGTCGCCTCACTACGGAAGCTACAATTCACATTCCATCCTAAGCCTTCAGCCTCCTTCTCAGGATTTGGGACAGATCTATACTTTCGGTCGTTCACCCGTTCTTCCCAAAAAGAGAAACGGATTGTTCTCAAACCCCATTAAGACGCAGCATTGGGCATATGAAACAACAGCGTCCTCTGCTGGTGCATATCCACCGGTCAACAGGGACCCTGTCCAGAAAGAGGCCAGCACAGCTCGTCAGTCTATTCTGGTTAAACCAGAGGCTCATAAGCACAATGCAGAGAAGGTAAAAAAAAATCTCTTTCAAGTGTTATATGATCTAATATTTAAAGGCACAGTTTTAAATGAATAACATAAGCATTGTTTTACTGGCTGAATTTGTTCTTTGATGTTCTTTTAGCCTGTAAAGTCAGTGCGGTTCCTGACTCACAGTGCTCCTCAGTCAACATCAAAAATGGCGTCCACCTCATCTGCAGGACATGTCTCTGGTTCCCAGTCTGGCCTTTCAGCTCTTGACCACTGGAACCCTTCAGCCATCCTGGGTCGGGATGGAAATACATTAGTTCTTAAAGACACAAAAGCACTTCCAGCCAGAAAGAGCACAGGTCAGGATCATGCCGCTATGGACTGCCTCTCACTAAATATAAAGCCAGTACTGATCAGCAACCAGTCCGGCTCTAGTAGGTGGGTATTCTTGAGTGTGTCTTTTAGAGGAAGTATTGCGTTATCTGATCTAATTTCTCTTGTGTGGGAAAATTATCTAGAAATTAGTGGCAGATTTTTTTTCTTCTTCCTCCTGAAAATTGTCAGTTAGCAGATATTATTGCGAGATCTCTGGAGATAATGCACCGAAACTTTTTAACTGAAAAACATTTCCTGTCAAGAAGAAGCATTCAGATATGCTGTAGCACATCCTGGCTTTTTATGTTTGGTGCATTCTGACAGACGTTGATATTGTTTTTGATGTTGATTTGTCACGTGGATTTGTCTGCAGATATAGGGTAATGAAGGGGTACAACGCTAAAACAGATGCAGAGCTCACGCTGACGGAAGGGGAAATAGTCATCGTTCAAAGGCCTCGGGCAGATGGAAGGCTTCTGGTGACTCAGGAGATCAGTGGGAAAACGGGACTTTTCCACATCAGCGTTCTGGAAATACTAGACAAAGTCCTTTGAGTGCCACAGTTTCTTCTGTTGTGTACTTGTTCTCCGACCAGTGCTGTGTTTAGAGTCAAGTCATTTTAGCCTGTTGTGCAATATACCGAAATTCAAAGCAATATCCTGTGTATAACATATGACAGATCACATCATTTTTCATGGACACCCACTTGGCACAAAAACCTGTAGGCTTTTCCTTCGTCATTAGTCAGTTATGACTGAAAAATGTGCCTTTTTGAATGTTGAATCACTGTTTGCACTTTTGGATGGGGTGAGAGAGGTGGGGAAGGTTGTTAATTCTCGGAACCAAGCAGCCTAAGAGTCTATGGCCTGGTTTCACAGACAAGGCTTAGATTAAGCCAGGATTAGATTTTAGCTCAATTAGGACATTTGAGTGGCTGTTACATGCCTTGGGAAAAAAAAATAGTGGTGTGCATCTTGAGACAAAACAATGTCACTGTACTATTTTAAGATGTATCAGTGCAAGTTGCTTTCAGTTAAACCAGCTCAAACATGCATTTTAGTTTGGGACTATCTTAAGCCTTGTCTGTGAACCGGGGGTACGACTGCTGGATTGAAGGAGGCCTAATGACAACTTACTCAAGATTGTCTTTTTTCACGCACACAATTCTGTCTCAATATAGTAAAGGTGGAAATGTTTTGTTGTATAAAATGTCATAGCAAATACTGTATACCCTGAATCTCAGTCCGTGTATTTTTTTATTTTATTTTTGTGAAAATGATTAAACTAATAATAATAAACAAAAAACAAAAGACTTTAAAGGGCTTTTGGGCTTTTATTGAATTGAACTGGTAGTATTGTTTGCATTAAAAATAAAACACATTTCTCCTTTTGCACCCCCTTAACGTGAATCATTTGCCATTTCAGTAAGATACAGACTGAAACATGACACATAAAAAAAAAAAGAATAATTCAGTGACATTGGAATAATACTGATAATAATAAAGAATTTCAAGTGGCAAAAGGATGAATAGATTACTATGCAGTTTAGATGAAAGGAATTGTATTGGAAAAGACTAATATATGTTTGTCCGGGTGATATCAGGAGCGCGCATTGCCGCTCGAGCCTCGCGCATGTCCAGTAACCGCAGCACTGGGCAGGTTGAGGTTGGGATCGGCACTGGAAAAACACAACATCCACCCGAATGATTTCCTCATCGAGTGTCATTCCTCAGAAAACGCGTTTATTAAGGTCTCAATAAAGAGCCATATATCCGCGTCTTAACATGCCGGTAAGATTGTAATCTCATATCTTTATTTATCGCTGTGTAATATGTGTGTTGTAATGCCCCACCTTCCCATCATTCCTTCGCTTTGCAACCAGAATCTCATACAATTATTCACGGACTGTTATTTGACAGCGTTTTCTTATACGCGCTCGTCGTTATCGTTCACTTATATGATGCATTTCATTCTTATGTGATAATTTTGTCCCTTTTAACGATTAGAGTGATTTTGTGCACAACAAACTAACGTTAGCTGCCTGCTAGTTATTAGCATCATAGCGAATTTAGTTTTTTTTTTTTTTTTTTACAATGTTAAGATCTCTCAACGAGTCAGGTTCACGTTTGGATTCATGAAAAAATATTTTAAAACCCGCTTACAGCAGATAACTAGGGATGCATGTTCTGCGTGTAAAAATGAATTTGCCTTTTTGTTGTCGATTGATTTAGCTGTTAGCTCGACACAGGCCGATCCTTTCCGCTGCTTAGCAACAGCGTTGACCCCACCTATCTAAGACATCAGCAACCGGTGACCTTTACAATAAAGGTTAATATTACAAGAGAACCCATAGCTCACGTCAAAATACCTTCATTTGGTCTTTCTTTCTTTCTTGGCTCTTTTCTTTCTGTGACTTTTTGGAAATAAGCTCTTATGAAACTATGAACAGTTTCACTAGTTTATTTGTCAACTAGCTTAATGGGCATACACCCTCCGGGCACTTTATTAGGTACACCTTGCTATTACGGAGTTGGAGCCCCCTTTGTCTTGTTTGTGGCAACAAGGTGCTGGAAACATTCCTTTGAGATTTTGGTCCATATTGGTCGTCATTTGGTACTAAAGGGCCCAATGTGTGCCAAGAAAATATCCCCCACCATTACATCACCAGCAGCCTGAACCGTTGATACAAATAAGGATGGATCCGTTCTTTTATGTTGTTTATGCTAAATTCTGACTAGTGGTGTAACGGATGATTGGATTTTATTGGTTTTTGAGTCACGGATAGGATAATTTTTCGCATCAACAACAAACAAAAAAATGGTGCGGTTAATGTAACTTTGCTTTTCATTTATTGCCTTAAGACCACTTGAAGTACTTCAGTACCACAGCAAAAATCTAGCTTTTAACAATTCAACGTTTTTAAAGACTACTGAACAGTCAGTAATAAAATAAGAACAAATACACAAATTACAAGCATAGATAAATACAATATAACAAAGTTACAAATAAAGTAAGTTCTAACAGTATGATTCAGGTACAGAAATGTGTTCATTAAATGTAAAATAACACTATAGTGTCCACTGTATAAATTTAATATACATTTATCTTTGTTAAAGCAACTTTTTTTCTTGTTTTATTAATATTAATAGACAGCAACAGATATTTATGGCTGCTGTCGCTTTAAGACCTAATGAATGGATCCGATTTGCTGTTCTTAGCTGACAGGAGTGTCACCTGTGTGTCTTCTGCTGTTGTAACCCTTCTGCTTCAAGCTTCGTCATGTTGTGTATTCAGAGAGGCTCTTCTGCAGACCTTCGTTGTAATGAGAGGTTATTTGAGTTACTATTGCCTTTCTATCAGCTCGAAGTCGAACCAGTCTGGCCAATCTCCTCTGACACAACAAGGCATTTTCTCCAACAGAATTGCCGCTCACTGCACATGTTTTCTATTTGGGACCATTCTATGTAAACCTTAGAGATGGTTGTGCTTGAAAATCCCATTAGATAAGCAGTTTCTCAGACCAGCCTATGGAAGTAAATAATCCCAAATGTTTTTGAAACAAAAAAGCCTGTTGAATTGCACTACTTGAATAAAATATGCATTTTGAACTGCAGCTGATCGTCTTAACCATTTCTACATACATTATGGTGCTGCCATGTGATTTGCTGATTAGGCTAGATATTTGCGTAAACAAGCAGGTAGAAAGGTGTACCTAATATAGTGTCCGGTGAGTGTGCATGCAGCATTGATGATTGATATTTGCAAATCATTAGCTAGTGAATTCATTCAAAACAGACGGCTGGAAGTTGAGATGCATGGCTTCGACCCATTGTGGTAATTAACTGAAGAATGCACGCCATGTTGTAATTACCGTAATTACCAGATTTCAACTTGTAAAAAGCATTCACGTCCTCGTAGAGCTCGTAATTACAGCTTGTAAAATGGGAGTTTTCTGAGAGCTCCTACTTGTACCACGTGACCACCGCAGATTTATTTAGGTGTTGATAGTGTAAGTGTTGAAAAACGCATAATTCCCAGTCCGAGGATGTGAACAGCTCTGAGTAGAACGTCACGTGTTGTCATCTCAAGCCTACGGTAATTGCCAAATGCCGTTTAATGTAATTGTCACAAACGCTGAATGCCTAAAACAGCTGTAGCTGTTTTCTAAATTCACATAAACCATGGTTTCAAGGGGCTTATTGCTTTTATAAAAAGGTTATAATAATAATACCGTTTAAAGTAATACTGAGGTAATGAGGTCACAGGTGTTTGTAGCGTAATTTACAACGGCCTAGAAGTCGAACGCGGCTCAACCAATCAGAATCAAGGACCGGAACTATCTGTTTAATAAACATCAATTTACACTTAGTTAAAACTAGATATTAATATGGAATTAATCCAAGATTGACACTTTTAATTAATAAGATCTGTTATATGACTTAATCTATTAATCAGATAGATGCATTAGGCCTATTAGTTGCTGATGTGGCAATCATTAATGAATGGTTTATTTCTTCATGAATTAGGCCTATATGCTAACTCAAGATTATCTGTGAATTTGTTATGCATGAATTGATGTTATAAAGTGTTACCAACATTTTTGTAATATCTGACATAAAGACAAATGATACTTTAACAAAGGTAGCTTAGAATTGACAATAGAGTGCTGCAGGGATGACGTCCAAACCAGCAAGACTAATTCACCACTGGTTTTCCTTTTATAATGAGGTTTTTCAATTTATGAGTAAATTATGGTCTGTGGTAAATGTAACTTGACAATACTTGAAAGTTGTGCTCAACAGCGTAAATAATACACACCCATATCAAAAAGAATGTGAAGCTGTTTTTATTTAAAAAAAAACGTATGTTTTTTCTAGAAATATATATAGAAAGTATCGTCAAGTTATGTTTACCAGACCTTATTTTGTTCATGAATTGAAAAACCCCTTTATAAAACCCCATAGGACAAATCTTGAGGGAGCCAGTGGCGAATTAGGATTTAGCCTTACGTTATCCCTGCAGCATTCAATAAACGTACTTAAATTTCTCCTAAAACTTGTTCACAACTGATTCTGTTTGTAAACCTTATTAAGGATAAAATTGTTAGAAATTATGCCACAACTAAGGGGCAGTCATATGCTGCATGTCTCAATTACCGTAATTACGAGATGGCAACCCATGAGCTGTTAAAATGAATCTGCTGTGGTCAGGTGGTGCAGCGGTCACATGGTACAAATTCAGAGTTTATAAATTGAAATTAGTTGTTTTTTACGAAGACATTAACACTTTTTACAAGTCAGATTCTAGTATTTTACGGTAATTCCGACAAGGTGTGAATGCACCTATAAATGGTCTGTTTATTTTATTTCTAGTTTAGATTTTACAAAATCGATTACAATCACAAATATTTCAAATATTTATGGCCGACTTCCATTGTGCTGCCAAACAGCCCCGCCCTAATGTTTTTCAACTGGTTTGTTTTTGTATAGAGTAATAAGCTGGATAAACCAGAGAAGATGGAGGTGAGTGATAACGTGAAGGTGGTGGTGAGATGTCGACCCCTCAACGAGAAGGAGAAGATGATGGCACACAAGCAAGCCGTCACTGTGGATGAGATCCGAGGAACCATTACTGTGAACAAACTTGATATAACCAGTGAGCCGCCAAAGACGTTCACCTTCGACACAGTGTTCGGACAAGATAGCAAACAGCTGGATGTGTATAATTTAACAGCTCGACCCATCATTGACTCAGTATTAGAGGGTTACAATGGTAAGTAAAAGACAATATAAATATTTATTGCATAGATTGCCAAGTTTTTTTCTATTTGGCTGTTTTTGCAAAGTATGATGATTAATTTCTTTTTTCAGGAACCATATTTGCATACGGTCAGACAGGCACAGGGAAAACGTTCACCATGGAGGGTGTCAGGGCAGTGCCTGAACTCAGAGGCATCATTCCAAATTCATTTGCGCATGTATTTGGCCACATTGCAAAAGCAGAAGGAGACACCAGGTGAGAAGGGGATTGTTTTTGAGTGCTGTGGTTTAAGGGTTAAAGGAACACTCTTTTTTTGAAAATAGGCTCATTTTCCAACTCCTCTAGTGTTGAGTTTTACCGTTTTTGAATCCATTCAGCCGATCTTCGGGTCTGGCGGTTGCACTTTTAGCATAGCTTAGCATAGATCATTGAATCTGATTAGACCGTTGGCATCTCTCTCAAAAAAATGACCAAAGAGTTTCGATATTTTTCCTATCTAAAACGTTCCTCTTCTGTATTTACATTGTGTACATTGTTCGCTGCGTAATATCATTGCGCCTGCTGCACCCATGGTATGGCATCAAAGTTTCTGGATTATTACGCAGGAATGAGAGTATAGTTCCTAGCCATATCGGCCTAGAAAATCGCAACTTTTCATTTTCTGTCTGTCTTAGTTCACGAGTAACTACAGAAGAGGCAAGTTTTAAATAGGAAAAATATCGAAACTCTTTGGTCATTTTTTTGAGAGAGATGCTAATGGTCTAATCAGATTCAATGATCTATGCTAAGCTATGCAAAAAGTGCAACCGCCAGACCAGGAGATCGGCTGAATGGATTCAAAAACGGTAAAACTCAACTCTAGGGGAGTTGGAAAATGAGCCTATTTCCAAAAAATGTGGAGTGTTCCTTTAATGTGTTTATTCAATGTGTTGAATTAATGAATTCTCATGATTTCTTATGATCCATCTTCTCAATGTTATCAGAGATGTGACCAGTATTAAGATAAACTCTGCTGATGTGTTATCTGATCACAGGTTTCTGGTAAGAGTTTCGTATTTGGAAATATATAATGAGGAGGTGCGAGACCTGTTGGGAAAGGACCAGATGCAGAGGCTGGAGGTGAGAAACCAACATATTTCAGCATATTTTCAGCTGGTTCTGGGGGGTCCCCAGCGTTGCACTTAATAGGTGTGCCATTAATCTGACACTCCAAATATAGCTCATGAAGCGCTCGACTAATGCATACATCTGCCCCCACATAATTCTACAGAAAACAGCACCAATTTCCACTGAATTTATACCGAAGTTGATAATTCAAACTAATTTGATAATTGCACACTCTTTGTGGGTTTGTTTATTAAATATTTCTCTATATTGGATTTAATTTGATGATGTTTTCAGCTTTTAGCTTTTCAATGGTTTCAGCATTTTTCTCCACAATTAGTGTCAACAAACACTGGCTTATATAAATAACAACATACACTGCCATTCAAAAGTTTGGGCTTGGTAAGATTTTTCAAGGTTTTTGAAATGTCTTATTTTAAATTTTAAGTTCACCAAGGCTGCATTTAATTGATTAACAGTACAGTAAAACAGCAATACTGCCATTACTCCAGTCTTCATGCATGATCCGTGAGAAATCATTCTAATATGCTGATTCGCTGCTCAATAAACTTTTCTTATTATCAATGTTGAAAACCGTTTTGCTGCTTCATATTTTTGTGGAAACCATGTTACATTTTTTTTAATTTTTTTTTATAAATGTCCACTGTCACTTTTGATCAAGTTAATGCATTCTTGATGAATAAATATATTCATTTCTTTCAGAGAAAAAAAAAAACTGACAGACCCTAAACTTTTTGAATGGTTGTGTATTATGAATGTAAGACTTCATTGTTTTTGAGGGAGTGTGACTTAACCACAGCTATAATTGAAATGAGGCAATTTGTTGTGCAACTTAATTTCAGAATTGTAAAGGCCACAAATGCAAATAATGAATGCTAAATTTATAATACAGGTCAAGGAGAGACCTGATGTAGGAGTTTATATCAAGGATCTTTCTGGATATGTGGTAAACAATGCTGATGATATGGACCGGATTATGACCCTTGGACACAAAAACCGTGAGTATATATGAATTATTTTATTGAATAATGAACTAATAAAACATACTAGTTTGTTTTCGGAATGTAAGTAATATTTAGAGTTCGATAAGTAAAGTCTTTAAAATAGATCTTAAATGTGGGTATGAATATGCAATATTTTTATGCGGGTATGTTTTGCCAAGAGCATGAATGACTGCTTTATTTCTTTATTGGTTGCAAAAATCTAAAATGAATTTTAATGAGTAATTATAATCAGTGTTGGGGGTAACGCATTACAAGCAATGTGAGTTACGTAATCAGATTACGTACAGTTGTAATCGAAACTATTCAACTCAGATATGATTTCAACCCTGAATTTTAAATCAGGTTTATTGGGAAAATGTACACACTTTCAGCTGTTTACAATGAACAAATCAAACAAAAGTAATTGAAATGGATCAAACCAACAAATGTTTCAAGTGGTTTCCCCAAATTCAACTGAAAATGCAACTTTTATTGACTTCTGCAGTCTGAAACACCTGATTTGCAATGGGGGTTGAATCATTTCAGAATATGCAAACTCAGAATATTACGCAAACCTGCAATAATCTAATGTTAAATAATACAAATATACTTTATGTATTTAATCTCACTTTATTTACCAATGACTTTGCTGCTGACCTTCAATGATCCAATTCAACCATACTAAAAAAGCAAAAATTACTTTAGATAAACATCATGTTTTTTTTACATTTTTTAAAAAAAAGTAAAAGTGTTGAACTTTCTTCTTCTGTGTCCTATTCTTCTGCGATTCTGTTTTGTTATTACAAACAAGCATGCCCAGCCCAGGTTAGAAAAAAGTAACGCAAAAGTAATGTTCCATAAAAAAATAACACAGTGACACAATTAGTTACTTTCTTGGGAGTAATGCAATATTGTAAAGCATTACTTTTAAAAGTAACTTTCCCCAACTGATTATAATAGTAAGATAGAAAAATGTGTTGACCAACGTGAGAATATAAGAGTCAACTTTACTTGGCATTGGGTTCGGTGCTTTCGAGACAGGAAGCCCAAAGATAGCCAAAATTCGTGTTGTTTGTCTTTGTCCAGGTTCTGTAGGTGCCACTAATATGAACGAGCACAGTTCTCGCTCTCATGCCATCTTCACCATAACTATTGAGTGCAGTGAGAAAGGTGTAGATGGAAATCAACATGTGCGTATGGGCAAGCTACACCTGGTCGACCTTGCGGTAAGCGACCCTCATCATGTGGATAAACTTCATTGTTTTGGTTTCCTTTCCGTTACTGAATTGTTTTTTTGCTCAGGGATCTGAAAGACAAGGAAAAACAGGTGCCACAGGTCAACGTCTTAAAGAAGCCACAAAAATCAACCTGTCCCTGTCCACCCTGGGAAATGTTATCTCTGCACTAGTGGATGGGAAAAGCACCCATGTGCCCTACAGGAACTCAAAACTCACCCGACTGTTACAGGACTCTCTAGGTGGAAACTCTAAAACCATGATGGTACGATAGTCGATGTGCACACAGTTATGAGCTTTTTCTTCTAGTTATGATTAAAACTCTGTAGAAATGAATGCGATTTCAGTCAAAGTACTGCAGACAGTGTCATTCTGTTTTGATGATCTGTTACTTTGCAGTGTGCAAACATCGGCCCAGCAGATTACAACTACGATGAGACCATCAGTACTCTCCGTTATGCTAACCGTGCCAAAAATATCAAGAATAAGGCCAGAATTAATGAGGACCCCAAGGATGCACTGTTGCGCCAATTTCAGAAGGAAATTGAAGAGCTCAAGAAAAAACTGGAAGAAGGTACCACACATCAGTTTCATCTATGCATAAGACTCCCAATTAACACTCAAAGTTGATTCTAATAGAGTTTTATGTCAGCATGTTGATTAGTTAAAGGCTGGTAAAATTATATTTAACAGCAATATTGTGAAATATTATTTGAGTTTAATTTCAGTTTAAAAACTTGTTCTATTTGAATATTTAAAAATGTGATTTATTCCTGTGATGTCAAAGCTAAATTTTCAGCATCATTACTCCAGTCTTCAGTGTCACGTGATCCTTCAGAAATCACTCTAATATGATGATTTGATGCTCAAGAAACATTTAATATTATTATCAATATTATAAAAAGTTGTACTGCTTAGACATTTTTGTAACATGTCTTTACTGTCACTTTTGATCAATTTAATGCATCCTTGTTGTAAATTTCTTGCAAAGAAAAAAACTTTGAATGGTTGTGTATGTTTTCTGTACTATTTTCACTAAATTAATATAAAGAGGAGTAATATTTATTAACTTTCATAAAACATTATTTTGCTTTACAATTTGACCAAAGATGGGGTCTTGAAAGGCAGCATAATGTTTTGCTTTCTTTGACTGAATTGTAGGAATCATAGATGCACTTATCAAAGTCAGAGTCCCTTTAGGGTTTGGCACAGAGCCAGAGTATTTATACATGTTCAGTGCTGAGAAATCTGCTACTACTGTTCAGGTGAGGAGATCTCTGGCTCTGACGGCAGTGGATCAGATGACATGGATGAAGGTGAAGATGAAGTTGGTGAGGGAGGAGAGAGACGCAGGAAACGAAGAGGTATGAATTTCCCCTTTTTCTTTTCCACTTAATGACTGGACAATGTTAGTCAGAGAGGTCTCTTAGAAAGATGATGCAGTCTGTGGTTTTTACTTTTTACCACAAGTATTGCCTTACAAAATCATCTTATTCTGCTGATGACATGTCAAGGTCGGTCTGTGTTATCTTTGTCTTTGACCACATTAGATAATGTTGCATAAACATCAAGTTTATTAATAAAAACTTTTTGAATTTATGTCTATAAACCTTCTGATGCACTGCACATACCCTGGCGTCATCTCGGTTGAACTTTCTGGATATCACAACATATGTCATTGAAGGAATAGACAATGTGGCTTTGGTTTGCTTGCCTAGACCATCAGATCAAGCAGATGTAGTTTCATTGTACGTCATGAGTGCAAACAGTTAATGCCTGGCAATGACTCTACACTCTGATTGTGCCCACATGCAGCCCAACAGTCTGGGACCACTGGTGAAAATGCAGATGAATGCAATTTTTTGTTATAATAAGATACTATCATCAGCCTTAATTTGAGTGAAAAGCTGGATTGAAAAATAAGCATAATTTCAGGATGGCTTAATATTTGGTCTGCTTTAATGACAGCAGCACTCAAGATGTTCTCCAGCATGATTTTAAGAATCATCCAAAGAGCATCTTAGCTTGCCTTGTGGCATTTTGAGGAGAGATGGATGGAGCAGCACATGGAAAACGCAAGTTTTCCCACCTTTTGTGCTCCCTTAATCACTTTTCCCAAATACACACTATGGTGATTTGCTGCTCAATAAACATTTCTTATTATTATCAATGTTGAAAGCAGTTGTGCTGCTTAATATTTTTGTGGAAACCATGACACATTATTTCAGGATTCTTTGATGAATAAAAAGTTCAAAAGAACACCATCAATTTGAAATGCAAATCTTTCGTAACATTATAAATGTCTGACACCAGGCGTCTGTTTAAAGGTCGTTCCAAAAGAAGTCTAATACTTTAAAGGCAAGGAAGTGCAAAAGGTCCATACAACAGTGGATAAGAGCAAAAATAAAACCAAAGGTTACAAAAAACTGTCTAAACTAGCACTGTTGAGGTACTCAGACTAGCACCAACTTCTCTCACTACCTGTTGGAGACTGAAGTTTCTCAGGCAGCATTAATTTTCCCGCCTTTAGGTAATTGGAGCATACCATTTTCTGTAAAACTAACTCTTGTCTCTCTATACATTTCAGCAAGTTCCCTCAATGATAGTTAAGACAAAGAGTTTAAACACAATCAATAAATACAACATACATGCAAGAGAAAAACAAATATTGTCATTTGCACAACTGATATTTCTTAAATGAGTTAAAATTAGCATTTCCCCACCTCCCAGGTTGTACACATACCTAGAGGTTAGGCACACTCTTCTAACAACAGGACATAAAACAGTAAAAACCCATGAACAATTATTATAGAAGATATAAAGAACAACAAGAACACAATTTTGAGGGATGGAGAAGCAACACCGGCTCTGTATCACGAGGTGTCCTTGCTGAATGAAAGTATTAATTTCTTTCCAAACTTGTGAACAGTAGTGTACATAGCTATATTCAAAGCCTCAGATTGCACACACTGTGCAATGCGTATTACACAATGAAAATTATATTTAAATAACTTAAATTAATCTTGAATGCTCAAGCTCCAATGTGGCACCCACTGCTAATCATAAAATTTAGCCAGCTTCTAATAACTTTTATAAATGACATGAATTAAATGATTCACCAGTCAAGCCTTTATTTTAGGTGCCATAAAAACAGATGTGTAATAAATTGAATCAGTAGGTAGCAGCAGACTCAGTGACACAGCAGAAGCTGAATATAGGACACTATGCTTCTACCGACAGGAACTGTTCACAGGCACCACCTTTCTCACTGAAACTCACATCTGATTACTTCATGCTTATCGTCTTACTTTCTGGTGCACCTCAGTTTTTTTGCATCAGGTCACTGCCGTGTCATTTCACTCTGACCCAATTGCTTTAAAAAAAACATTTAGATGATGATATGATATGTGCTTGTGTTTTTTCTCTTATTGTGCAATGTGCTTGGGTGTCATAATCTCTTCACCAGCCCAACCTCCCGCCACCTCTAATCTCTAGAAATAGACTCTAGAACTCTGTTTTTTACAAAAACTGAGAAATTGAATTCAATCATCATTAGTGGATGTCACTTTAAAAACTTTGCCATAGACACATATTATGCAAACTATTATCAGCATTAGTGCTTAGCTTTGGGATCTTATATTTCTGCTCCTTTCTCAGTCACAAATGCTCTGAGATCATTAAAGCTTCTTGCTGACCATCAAAAATGTATGAAACCTACCTGTGTTGGGTTTTAATTGAAATTAATTTAAAATGGGATGTGTTTGAGAAAGGAAGGTGAGATTGTTCAGATGACTTGAGATGGGTGATGCACAAATGCTGACCATGATATACTATGTTTTAATGTAGGGTTTCCCAAACTGGAGTTTTTGAGGAAATTTAGCAGGTTTGTGAGTTGATGAAAAGCTAAGAATTAATGAATCAAATCATAAAATGAAAATTGTTGTTTATATGTCTATGTGGTGATTTTAATGTGCTTTAAGACAAACAATTGGCAAATTCATTAGTCATTGCTGAATAGTTTCTCCTTAAAACTTCAGTGAACCAAAGACTTATTTGTTTTGGCCACTCTTTTACATGACAATGGCGTTGTGGGAGCCTGAAAACTCAATCTTTTGAAAACGGGTTTCAAAAGTGCAGGTTTTTTTCCATCTCCGCGTAAACAAACAAAAAAAACGTTTCTGGGTTGGAAAATATGTGACGTCATTATGTTGTGGCTGACGACAAGACATGACATTTCTCTGAACATTGAGCATGACTTGAGAGTGGCAGTATCAAGCCTGCAACCCTGCTTCGAGAAATTGTGCAATGCAAAACGGGCTCATTGCAGCCACTAATGCAGGGATAAATAGACCTGTCTTGCCAAATGGATTTATCTTCTTTTCTTTTTTTTAATAGATTGCAAAGTGGCACTTTTATTTCTTTTCTATTTTTGAACTTGATACAAATTTTGACACAGCTGCACTTTTATTTTCTTTATTTTTGAACTTGCTGTTATTTGAGGTAGATAGTTAGTTTGTATTTGATACAACTTGTTACTATACTGATATTACTTGTTACTTCAATAAATTGGAACATTTTAAGCTTGTTGCGTATTTCATTAGTATTGTGTTGGGGCGATGGGGGCAGGTGGGGCTTGAAAATTCCCCCTTGTCCAAAATGGGGAATGACCGAAAAAGTTTGAGAACCACTGCTATAGTGTATGAAATGTGCTAAATAAATAAATTTTGCCTTGCCTTGCCTTACAGTGGATCAGGTACACTGTGCTGGTGTGATTGAGTAGAGGCGGGGACTTAATGTTGAAATTACAGAGGTTTCAACTTGTGTAAAGAATTCATGTTCTCGTAGAGCTCGTAATTACAGCTTGTAAGATGGGTTTTCTGAGAGCTCTTACTTGTACCACCTGACCGCTGCAGATTTATTTAGCCGTTGATAGTGTCACCATAGAAACCCATTTGCAGTCCGAAGGACATGAACAGCTCCAAATATAACGTCACGTGTTTTCATCTCGAGCCTATGATAATCACTCATAATTTGCATATTCATGGATCCATGTATACTGAATTAAGCAAGGGTGCAGAGTTAAATTCAAGCTAGTTTAAGGCATGAGGACATTTTCACAGATAAAAAAATGTCATCTAGATCATCAAAGATGTCTTCTAAGGGATACAATTATTGACTGCAGGGGGGCTTTAACATTGAGGATGAGAAAAATGTGTTAACATTTATTGCAGCCTCCAGTGAATGTCTCAAAGCCTGTCATGAACTTGTTAGTAATACTAATACAGGATCCATTTTCTTAATATAAAATATCATTTATTTATTCTTTTTGATTTTGGGGTTTTTAACATTTTTGTTGTTGTTGTGAGATTCACCCATGACACTTTGTCATTAACCTTTGAACACCTCATGTGAAAAATGTCTGAACTAGCAATAAGTTTACTGTGCAAACAGATCAAATAGTCATGAAATACTGTATAGCTTTATGGCGCCTATGTGCGAGTAGTGTCTGTCAGCTTACAATTAAACTGGGATGAATATGAGCTGGGTAAGATCGCTGCTGCAAAATGGTTGTGGTGTTCTGATGTGATATTGATCTTATTTCTTATGCTAAGCGTTTCTGCTGAGGTTTTTATATCTTTTCTCAATGGGTCATGCTCAGGAAGGAAGAAGGTGTCTCCTGACAAGATGGTGGAGATGCAGGCGAAGATAGAGGAGGAAAGGAAGGCGCTGGAGGCCAAACTGGACATGGAGGAGGAAGAGAGGAACAAAGCACGTGCAGAGCTTGAGAAAAGAGAGAAGGACCTTCTCAAAGCCCAGTAAGATGATATACTGTGTAACAAGTCATTGGACAAGTTCTGGCATCTTGGATCTGTAAACCGAAACGGTGATCTCTAAACCTACCTGCACAAATTTCGGCACAATCTAATATAGATCAGTGGTAATCAACTCATTTGGTCGTGGGACCCTCATTTTCCCATAGTCATAAGCTGCGAATTTGATCCAAGCAAATCCAAGAACGGGCATTTTTACTGCGTGATGAATATAAGCAGCACGGCAAAACGGTTTATATGCTCATTGTCTCCAAATTATGACCAGAGACGGATATTAAGTCTGCTGTGTAAAACAAATAAAGAACCAATGTAGGAGAAAAAAAAGTCAACAGTAGGGGTCAATATGTGATAAATTGACTTTTTTTCTTAAAAATTTGAACGCAGGGGGTGGCATATTCCTATTTTGCCTAGAGCGCTGGATTGTCTTCTGAATACAATACAATTAGTAAGTTGGTTTGAGCCACCATAGTCATCAAAAATATAGAAAGTAACACAAAGTGAAAATGAAGTGGTATTTTCTGTTAGGGTTACAGAAACTACAATTACCATGGTAAATACACAATTTTAAAATGAACAGTTAATAAAACAAATGGACACTAATCTTGATGAAAAGGACAAACATCATACCTGCATGCAAATCCTTCCCAGCTAACACATGATGCACCAGTTATGTCATTTATTGGTGCATGCTCACAGTATAGTGAAGTGATATACAGCGCACACTTTCACGTTTGCATGCGCCACGAGCACAGTATAGCGCCTGACAGGAATGGATTTTTTTCTGAGGTAAGGATTTTTCATTTTGTAACATGTTAGGACAACGCGTTTTCTCACTTAAACTGCGTATGACAGAAGAGTCAACAGCTTTCACACATCCTTAAAAATAAAAGTCTTGCATAAAAAAAATAAAAAAAACATTTACAATTACCGTTGTAGATGTTTCTTTGACTACACTCTCCACGACCCACTCAAAATGGTCTTACGACCCACCGGTTGAGAAACACTGGCATAGATATTAATAGAATGGGTGTATGAGTATAATGGTGTCATGCTTTGTATTATTTTCTGTATCTCAGACAGGAACATCACTTATTACTTGAGAAGCTGTCTGCTCTGGAAAAGAGGGTTATTGTTGGTGGGGTTGATTTACTGGCTAAGGCCGAGGAGCAAGAGAAGCTCCTGGAAGAATCCAACAATGAACTGGAGGAGAGGAGGAAGAGGGCTGAGCAGCTCCGAAGAGAACTGGAAGAAAAGGAGGTAAAGATGATGATAAGACTTTTTGGAGATTCATTCTTGACCAATTTTCTTGTATAGTTTTATCTCATAGTGGATCATGGTTGCAAATGTCTCTAAAACAGCAAGAGCGCTTGGACATTGAGGAGAAATACACCAGTTTACAAGAAGAGGCTCAAGGCAAGACCAAGAAACTGAAGAAAGTGTGGACCATGTTGATGGCAGCAAAATCTGAGGTGCGGTACATTTCTTGTGCTTTCAAATAGCATAGTTGACATGATATTGAGCTACTCTGTCTCTTCTGTTTCAGATGGCTGATCTTCAGCAAGAGCATCACAGGGAGATCGAAGGTCTGCTGGAAAACATCCGGCAGCTGAGCCGAGAGCTGCGTCTGCAGATGCTCATCATTGATAATTTTATTCCTCAGGAATATCAGGTCTATATTTATGCTGGTGCACATGCACTACCAGTCAAAAGTTTGGATACACCTACTCATTCTTTATTGTTGACATATTTTAGAATAACAGTGAAAGACCCATGAAAAAAAAATGATTAAGATTAAAAAAATTTATATCAGAGCTCAACCGACCTCCCGATATGCTTTTAAAACAGTATTGAAGGAGTTCACATGTATGCCGAACACTTGTTAACAGTGCTCTTCCCACAATATCTGCTCCAACCATTAAAAAAAAACTTAAAGACTGTAAAGAACCCCAGGGACATTTTTTTTTTCCAGTAACACTTTACAATAAGGTTTAATTTGTTAACTAATTAGTTAACATGAACTAAGAATGTACAATACATTCAATGTACAATGTACATACAAAAATACTATATATATATATATATATATATATATACAGGTCCTTCTCAAAAAATTAGCATATTGTGATAAAGTTCATTATTTTCCATAATGTAATGATAAAAATTAAACTTTTATATGTTTTAGATTCATTGCACACCAACTGAAATATTTCAGGTGTTTTATTGTTTTAATAATGATGATTTTGGCATACAGCTCATGAAAACCCAAAATTCCTGTCTCAAAAAATTAGCATATCATGAAAAGGTTCTCTAAACGAGCTATTAACCTAATCATCTGAATCAACTAATTAACTCTAAACACCTTTAAAAGATTCCTGAGGCTTTTAAAAACTCCCAGCCTGTTTCATTACTCAAAACCGCAATCATGGGTAAGACTGCCGACCGGACTGCTGTCCAGAAGGCCATCATTGACACCCTCAAGCAAGAGGGTAAGACACAAAGAAATGTCTGAACAAATAGGCTGTTCCCAGAGTGCTGTATCAAGGCACCTCAGTGGGAAGTCTGTGGGAAGGAAAAAGTGTGGCAAAAAACACTGCACAACGAGAAGAGGTGACCGGAGCCTGAGGAAGATTGTGGAGAAGGACCGATTCCAGACCTTGGGGGACCTGCGGAAGCAGTGGACTGAGTCTGGAGTAGAAACATCCAGAGCCACCGTGCACAGGCGTGTGCAGGAAATGGGCTACAGGTGCCGCATTCCCCAGGTCAAGCCACTTTTGAATCAGAAACAGCAGCAGAAGCGCCTGACCTGGGCTACAGAGAAGCAGCACTGGACTGTTGCTCAGTGGTTGCATGTCATTCGGAAATCAAGGTGCCAGAGTCTGGAGGAAGACTGGGGAGAAGGAAATGCCAAAATGCCTGAAGTCCAGTGTCAAGTACCCACAGTCAGTGATGGTCTGGGGTGCCATGTAAGCTGCTGGTGTTGGTCCACTGTGTTTTATCAAGGGCAGGGTCAATGCAGCTAGCTATCAGGAGATTTTGGAGCACTTCATGCTTCCACCTGCTGAAAAGCTTTATGGAGATGATTTCATTTTTCAGCATGACCTGGCGCCTGCTCACAGTGCCAAAACCACTGGTAAATGGTTTACTGACCATGGTCTTACTGTGCTCAATTGGCCTGCCAACTCTCCTGACCTGAACCCCATAGAGAATCTGTGGGATATTGTGAAGAGAAAGTTGAGAGACGCAAAACCCAACCCTCTGGATGAGCTTAAGGCCGCTATCGAAGCATCCTGGGCCTCCAGAACACCTCAGCAGTGCCACAGGCTGATTTCCTCCAGGCCACGCCGCATTGAAGCAGTCATTTCTGCAAAAGGATTCCCAGACCAAGTATTGAGTGCATAACTGAACATAATTATTTGAAGGTTGACTTTTTTTTTTTTTTATTAAAAACACTGCTTTTATTGGTCGGATGAAATATGCTACTTTTTTTAGACAGGAATTTGGGGTTTTCATGAGCTGTATGCCAAAATCATCAGTATTAAAACAATAAAAGACCTGAAATATTTCAGTTGGTGTGCAATGAATCTAAAATATGTGAAAGTTTAATTTTTATCATTACATTATGGAAAATAATGAACTTTATCACAATATGCTAATTTTTTGAGAAGGACCTGTATATAACCACTGCGGTAATTGGAGTATAATTTTTTACAGTACTACCCTAGGTTTCAATATTTGTAAAAGGCGGCATTACTTGTTTTTTCTCCTGCACTAAAACAGCGCTTCAGGCCGTAGCACATGCATAAATTAACATGCAAATACTTTTTTGCATTTTCCCCATTACCAGGATTAGTCTGATATTTTTGCTGATAATATAAAGTGTGAACTGCTGCTCTTGCACTACAAAGGCAAAAATGTCAAAACGGAGCTGGCAAATAAACTGTACAGAAAGTTCTAAAGGGATGGTACACCTAAAAATTACCACTGTGTCATCATTTATTCGCCCTCATGTCGTTTCAAAGAAAGAAAGACTTTCTTTCCTCAGAGAAACACAAAAGACATTTTGAGGAAAGAAGAAATAATGAGGATTTTTTTAACTTTACGCATTTACTTTCTGTAAAAGGTGAAATTCACATGACTTTCAAAAGTCTCCAAAAGAATATCCAGAGTGTCTGAGCTTAGCTTCATTTTTATCTCAGCGTTTCAGGTTCCCTCTTATAAAAATGTGCAAATGACATCTTGTTTGTTGTCTTGTGTACAGGAGATGATTGAGAACTATGTGCACTGGAATGAGGACATCGGAGAGTGGCAGCTGGTGAGCTTCTTTAACACATGTCATTCTGCGATTCTCTCCAATCTGGCATGTTTGGGAGCAATGAAAATGTGTAATACAGCTGATCTATTTGCAATTTTTTTTTAGAAATGCGTGGCCTATACAGGCAACAACATGAGAAAACAGACACCTGTGTCAGACAAGAAAGAAAAAGATGTAAGTGTTGGTTCAGATCGAATGTTTTCCAGAGACACACATGATGCATGTGCTTCCCTTTTCATGTTTAATTTTTGTCCTCTGTCCCTCTTTCGTGACTCAGCCATTTGAAGTGGACCTCTCCCATGTTTATCTGGCGTACACAGAGGAGAGCATGAGACAGTCCCTAATGAAACTAGAAAGACCTCGGACATCAAAGAGCGGAAAGTCCAGGCCGAAAACTAGTCGTAGGTGAGGTGGAATGGTTTAGTTTTTACTTTGTGATCCACACCTTTGCACAATCACAATATAAATGTTACAACATTTACAATGAAATAATCCTTCAGTTTAGTTTAGTGCATGATGCACAGGGTTCCTACGCGGTTTGGAAAAGTATGGAATTTGATTTGAGTAATTTCCAGATCTGGAAAGTATGGAGAAAAAAAAGAAATCAGAGTATGGAAAAATATTTGTGTTTCCAGACTATTGACCCTATTCAGTTTTCTAAAATATAAATTAAAAATGTCTACAAATAAATGTTGGAATGTCACACAGGCTTAAAAATATAAATTTCTCGATTTTAATCTATTCTTATTTTTATGAACCAATATCAATTGTTAAATCCCAAGAATCAATCTTTTAGTCTGTGGTTTTCAATTGATGAATAAACAAAACGTTGTAGCCCCTCACATCCAATAAATTGCTTCGAGCTTTGTTACTTTTGATATAAAACAAAGTATCAGCTTTCAATTTCTGATCATTTCATTATAAATTCAAACAATAAATACCGTTTTGGCGCTCTTTATGGAGTGACAGTGAATAAATCCTTTTTTTTTATTTTTTATGATGGCCACTATTTAATTTTTTATATTTAAAAAAAAAAGTAGAAACATAAAAATGCCATAAAGTTATTATTTAATATTATTACATTATTTATTTAATATTTTTATTTTATATTTATATTTGTTTTATATTATTACATTAACACACGTCAACCCACCTACTAGCCACTTTGCCTGGTTGAATTTTATATATAATATAAATTTTTCAGTTGTAGTCTTTTAAAAAGACAATATAGATTTTTCAATACATATCGATACTGAAATATCTGAAACGCTTCCAATACTAATTTTACTCAAAATAGATAACACGATACAAGCTGCGCTTTCTCATTCTCTCATGATCTCTCCGACAGCGAGTTGACACACAAACCCGCCTCCTCTCACTCACTCTTTTCATTTGCTCCTGAAGAATTTCAGCGTGGTATTTCCATGTTTTGCGCATAATTTTACTCATTACCCCGATTTTATGCTCGCACCCAAAGTGCACACACATAAATCCATGTCTCAGTACTAAATTGAGTTGTTCTTCTCTGCTTATTTCGCTTAAACAGTCAAAAACACACAATAATGTCAAAATACTAGTCTAGGTGAGTATTCATGTAAATACAGTCAGTTATGTTATTTGTGAACGTAAACAGTTGAGAAAGAAAACACGTGTAACAGTATAATGGATCCGTACATCAGGTCTTAAAGTGACAGCAGCCTGATATAACTGCTGCAATTATGAGATAATATTAAATTGATCTTATAGCGTGTCTGTGTAATTGATTAGTACATTGTTGAAATTGGCACTATAAGCATAAAGTACAGGTCCTCCTCAAAAAATTTGCATATTGTGATAAAGTTCATTATTTTCCATAATGTAATGATAAAAATTAAACTTTCATATATTTTAAATTCATTGCACACCAACTGAAATATTTCAGGTCTTTTATTGTTTTAATACTGATGATTTTGGCATACAGCTCATGAAAACCCAAAATTCCTATCATCCTAATCATCTGAATCAACTAATTAACTCTAAACACCTGCAAAAGATTCCTGAGGCTTTTAAAAACTCCCAGCCTGTTTCATTACTCAAAACCGCAATCATGGGTTAGACTGCCGACCTGACTGATGTCCAGAAGGCCATCATTGACACCCTCAAGCAAGAGGGTAAGACACAGAAAGACGTTTCTGAACAAATAGGCTGTTCCCAGAGTGCTGTATCAAGGCACCTCAGTGGGAAGTCTGTGGGAAGGAAAAAGTGTGGCAAAAAACGCTGCACAACGAGAAGAGGTGACCGGACCCTGAGGAAGATTGTGGAGAAGGACCGATTCCAGACCTTGGGGGACCTGCGGAAGCAGTGGACTGAGTCTGGAGTAGAAACATCCAGAGCCACCGTGCACAGGCGTGTGCAGGAAATGGGCTACAGGTGCCGCATTCCCCAGGTCAAGCCACTTTTGAACCAGAAACAGCGGCAGAAGCGCCTGACCTGGGCTACAGAGAAGCAGCACTGGACTGTTGCTCAGTGGTCCAAATAACTTTTTTCGGATGAAAGCAAATTTTGCATGTCATTTGGAAATCAAGGTGCCAGAGTCTGGAGGAAGAATGGGGAGAAGGAAATGCCAAAATGCCTGAAGTCCAGTGTCAAGTACCCACAGTCAGTGATGGTCTGGGGTGCCATGGCAGCTGCTGGTGTTGGTCCACTGTGTTTTATCAAGGGCAGAGTCAATGCAGCTAGCTATCAGGAGATTTTGGAGCACTTCATGCTTCCACCTGCTGAAAAGCTTTATGGAGATGAAGATTTCATTTTTCAGCACGACCTGGCACCTGCTCACAGTGCCAAAACCACTGGTAAATGGTTTACTGACCATGGTCTTACTGTGCTCAATTGCCCTGCCAACTCTCCTGACCTGAACCCCATAGAGAATCTGTGGGATATTGTGAAGAGAAAGTTGAGAGACGCAAGACCCAACCCTCTGGATGAGCTTAAGGCCGCTATCGAAGCATCCTGGGCCTTCGTAACACCTCAGCAGTGCCACAGGCTGATTTCCTCCAGGCCACGCCGCATTGAAGCAGTCATTTCTGCAAAAGGATTCCCGACCAAGTATTGAGTGCATAACTGAACATAATTATTTGAAGGTTGACTTTTTTTGTATTAAAAACACTTCTTTTATTGGTCGGATGAAATATGCTAATTTTTTGAGATAGGAATTTTGGGTTTTCATGAGCTGTATGCCAAAATCATCAGTATTAAAACAATAAAAGACCTCAAATATTTCAATTGGTGTGCAATGAATCTAAAATATATGAAAGTTTAATTTTTATCATTACATTATGGAAAATAATGAACTTTATCACAATATGCTAATTTTTTGAGAAGGACCTGTATATCTCAATATTCTGTGTCCATAATGATTTATAATGATATTTTTATGGTAAAGTGATTCAAAAACTTTTTTTTACTGTTATAATATTATTAAATTAAATAATCCAAAGAATATTTAAGCTTTAGTGTTTGGTTTGATCTTGAGTCTCACGTTTTGTACATTACCTTTCAAACGTTTGGGGGTCAGTAAGATTTTTTTTATGTTTTTGAAAGAAGTCTCTAATGCTCAAGGCTGCATTTATGTGACCATAAAGAGTAATTAAATAGTAAATCGACAGCTTTATATACTTTACATTAACATTAGTTAATGCTGTAACTTACATGAACTAACAACATATTTTTAGAGCATTTATTAACCTTTGTTTATATTAATTAATAAATGCTGTAGAAGTATTGTTCACTTTTAGTTTGTTAGCTAATGTTTACTAATGAAACCTTATTGTAAAGTGTTACTTCTCGCTACAACCAATCACGGATAAATAAATGTCAGGCAGAGTTGTGTTTGTAAAAAAATAAAACATTTGTAAATATTTTTTTATTTGCAAATCTCATTTTATTTGTGATTTTTATACATTTTTGTGAATCTCTTTACATTTATTTGTGGATCTTAATCTATTTATTTGTGAATTTGATACATTTTAGTGAATTTCTTTACATTTATTTGTGGATCTTAATCTATTTATTTGTGAATTTGATACATTTTAGTGAATGTCTTTACATTTATTTGTGAATATTAATCAATTTATTTGGAACAATGCAACAATTCTAACCCCATACACTACCAGTCAAATTTGATAATTCAGTTTTTTTATGTTTTTAGAAAGTATTTTATGCTCCCCAAGGCTGTATTTATTTGATCAAAATACAGTTAAAAAAAAAGTTATATTGTAAAATATTATTTCAATTTAAAATAACTATTTTCCCTTTAAATATTAAAATGTAGTTAATTTCTTTGATGGCAAAGCTGAAGTTGATGTTTTGAAGGTGATGAAGGTGATGTTTTTTTGTTTCAGGATTCTTTGATGAACAGAAAGTTCAAAAGAACAGCATGTATTGGAATTTTTTTTTGTATGAATGTTAAAGTCTTCATTGTTACTTTTGATCAATGTAATGCTCCCTTGATGAATGAAAATATTAATTTTTATTTTTTTTAATTTAGGAAACGCTCTTCCAAACCAGAGGCAGTGATTGAATCCCTGCTGCAGTGAGCCTTTTGTCTGATGAAGACTATATTTTGTGCATTTTCAAGGCCAGTCAAGTATATGTCTTAGGGAATAATGATTCTTGTGACGTAAAGACACTTTGACTTAAGTGTAGATGAAAAGAAATCATGTGTGAAACTCCAAAGCTGGGTTTACGTGAGGATAGTTTGCGGTAAAATGTCCATTATGATAGCACTCCAAAAGGCACATTTCACCTTAACATAAACACTGTTACTGTATATTCGGCTTGACACTGATGGCTGTGCTGGCATGTGTTGAGCAGCTTATTGGTCTGACACAAGAGATGCGCTTGCCGTCAGATAATATGCTATTGAGAAACCAATCTGGTCTTAATGTTTTACAAAATTGGCAGCGTGCAATTGCTTTAGCTCCATCTACACAAGCTATGCTACTTATTTTTTTTATAGTGAGAATGTGCATGCCATGTTCCCTTGCCATTAGCTCAGCATACTCTAATTGTAATGTATTTCCATTGTGCACTGTAGTAAAACCATTAGTTTAATGTATTATGTAAAAATGTTTACATTTACAGTTTTGTTTTTTGTTTGTGTACTCCTTAAATTATTAAATTATTTTACAAGGTAAAAATGCAGCATTGTTTTTTTTTTTTAAATAATCATTTCAAATTAAAAATTCACCATATATTTTTATTCATAAATACAATAAATATGACATAAATATGAGCAAATACAAAAATATAGCATAAGCAGTAAGTCTAAGGTAATTTCACATTTACATTATAGTGTAGTTGGCAGCATTTTTTTATTTTTGTGAGAAATTCCTTCATTGGATGTTTGGATGAATCTGGGACGCTACAGTTACGGTGCTGTGGAGAAAAACAAACAGTTATATTAGATTATATTGAACCTTTTTCTTTAAGCAGTCTAAAATAAGTATATCTACAGTGTAGGCATAGTTCATACTTTGCACTGAAAAAGTGATCAGTTGACTTGATCATTTTAAGGCAACAGGTTTCCTTACTTTTTTGACTAAGTAATAAACTTAGTGTGTGATTGAAAAAATTAAGTTATGTGAACTTGACAATTCCTTATAACTTAGTTTTTTCAATTATGCGTGAAGTCTCTTTACTTAATAATCTTAAGTCAACTGATCACTTTTTACAGAATTATTAACTAATTAAGTTCCATTTGGTGCTACCATAAGGGCAGAAAGAATTCTGATAGCAGGTAAATGACTACCTTTATTGGCTTTTTTGTTACTGTTATTTTTGTTCATAATATAGACACAGTATGGTAAGGATTATAAATATGATCTGTTGTTTATCATCTAATTCAATGTATGAATATTAGGCGATGACTTACCCCGGTGTATTTGGCATAGGCAAACAGGTTCCTCTGTAGCATGGTATGGTTTAGATGTGTGTTCTTCAGGACCATTGCTGCTTGGCAAAGGGTCTTCTTCTATGTAACCGAAAAAGTAATTTTGAATTGGTGAGACAATTGAACAATATTTTTACCATCATGAACATTAGTTCTCAAATACTGTAGTTTGATATAAAATTCAACTTACCGAACAGGTTCCGCTTGGAAATATGTCTTTCACATACTGGTTAAGATTCTACGCAAGAAAGAGTGAACGTTGTTAGACTTTGCGAATCATTTTTTGTCTCTTCAGAGCAGTTGCGAACAAAGACCAAAATGATTTTGATTCTTACCTTCTCTGAGCGGTCATGTAGGATCTTTTCCACGTTCTCTATGGTTTCCCTTAAGATAATTTTCTCCACGTCAGGTTTTCCTCCATTAACGGCTACAAATGTGAGTGCCAAGAGCAAGAAAGTCCTCATGCTTGGTTCCATGCTGATTTCTATTGAGGCGTCTAGATGCTGAGATGCAGGTCTTCATGGCTTCAGCACTGATCAGTCAGTCTACTTATAATGTGTAGAGGATGTGATGCTGAGGTGAACTCCGTAATGGAGTTGATTACACGTCACACACACACCCACCCTCACGCTCACTTATAGATTTCAGAGAATTTTGAAACGAAATTCACTCCAAAGTAGAATTCAAAAGAAGTAGAAAGAAACTTTGCTTACTATTATTATACCTAAAGACAGCTGGAGTCATCAGGCATAACTTTTGATATACCAATACCGTAGTTTAATCCTAATAAAAGAATCACTCTTACTTTACAGTGTCGGAGGCACTATTTCTTAGTCATTTGTCTTGAATTAGGAGCTAATTCTGTCCAGCGAGAGAATGCAACACAAGTACTGATTGTCTCAGATTATTGCTGTCATACAGCCTCAATCACCTTCTGTGGGTTTCTGAAACCGTTTGCTTAATGTAAAATAAAAGAAGGTCAAAGGGATGTGGCAGAGACAGTTCATCAGACAGAATACAGTGATGCAAATGTTTATTAACCTTTTTTTTTTACGTTCTCAGAAGATGCTACAAAACCACAACAGATGATTGATTAATCGCGCTGTGCCAAGAAAAAGCTCGGTGAACTGCATGTAGGCTACCATATCTAGGTCAGATCTAGCACTTTCCGAAAGTAATGAAAGATTTACGGTTTTATTTTCATGATGTCAATAATTAAATCAATTATTAATTTTTGTTGTTGCTGTTGCAACAAGTCTATCGGAAGTTCATATTGGTTTTCAGCTTATATTAGTGTTTTTGGTGAGACTTTATTTTACACTGTCCCTGTTACACATCTTACTTGTACTCACTATAATAATAACAGTAAATGATGCGCAATTACAAGCAACTAACCATAAACCAAACCTTAACCCTAATTATAGTTGGTACATGTTGTTACTTAATATTACTCAGTACTTACACTGTAATTACACTGTAACAATGACACCTTAAAAATAGTTTAACTGTTTTTTATTATTTCATTTAGCATTGTCTGTTGATATTGGATATTTTGTTGAGGGCTCTGGTTTCCCCCTATTTTTAGATTTAGATTGTTTTCAGTCATTTGACACACACAGAGCTAGCTATAGTTTATGGCAGTGTTCTTACTGTATTCTTTTTCTTTAATTACAAATAAAAATATAGGTGCGAGCAGCGATTGCGGGCCCAAGCCGGTGGCACCGCCACCCCGGTGCCTTTACCTTTAGGCACCGGGGTGGCGGTGCCGTCAGCTTTGGCCCTTCGTCGCTGCTCGCAGCTATATTTATATATATATATATATATATATGCGTGTATATATAAATATATATATATATACTGTAGTTATATATACGATCTGCAGCGAGTTCATATTGCCTGCTGATCTGTGCAGTGATCTGCCAGTGAGTGTGTTCTCCCCGCTCGCTTCAACATCGCAGAGTTTTTTTCTCCTCTCACAAAAGAGCTCGCACGCGGCACGTCTTTTTAAAGACGGCTCGCTCGTGCATTTAAAAAAAAAAAGTGGTTGCGGCAGATTGGTATCGGACTCTGATGGGCACGAGCGCTGTCTAGTGTGTTAGGGCTTTGATCATGCTTGTACAGCGCTCGTGGGTGATTCATGTTCTCTCTGGGAACATGATCATCGCGTCATTTAGGTCGAGACTCAATGAACTCGCAAGAGTGAGAGTCCCCTCATCCACACCCCGATCTAGCGCTCCCCCGAGGGGTGCTACTTCGGCTGGTGGCCAGGGTGACCTGAGGGTTACGGTCTGGAACAAGGCGCCGACTATCTGTCCGCGACCCCAGCCCCCCTCCTGTGTGACGGTGCCCGCTAGAGAACCTCCGATTCCCGCGAGTCGACCTTCGGGTGGCCCGCGAGTTTCGGTTGAAGCTACAGAGGAAGATGCTATGTCTGTAGCAGCATCACAAGGTGGGCTTGATTCTTCCGGAAGTGAAGACTCAGCGCAGCTGCCACCTTCCAGTGTGCATACGGTTGTGCCTGAGTCGGATCCGGAGATGACGGCCATGCTTTCATGGGACGATTGGTTTTTGGGTAAGGCCGCCGACCCGCGTCCACGGCAAACCCCAATATCTTTCTTCCCGGACGTGCATGATGAGATCTCGATGTCCTGAAAGACCCCCGTGTCTTCTCAGGACCGCTCGTTGGTCTCATCCGCCTTTCCCCCCTCAATGGGGCCGCTGCCCATGGGTACACTGGGGTCCCCCCGGTTGAACGCTCTGTTGCGATGCTACTGTGTCCTCAGAGTGCTTCCCGGCGCAATCCTAAGCACCCGTCCTAAGCCTGTAGTTCTCTTCGTCTACACTAATGTGTGGCGAAATCCTATAGTGCCACAGGACAGGCAGCCGCCTCACTGCATCCCATGACCGTTCTGTGGTCTACCTGGCCCAGATGCTCATGGTTATGCATGAGGGCGGGACTGACTCGAGGCTCTTTAATGAGCTACCAAAAAGCGCGCTGCCGCTGACCTTGCTCTCCGAGCGACGAAGGTGGCCGTGCACTCTCCGAGTCAGGTGATGTTTACCACTCTGGGGCTGACCGGTCTGATGTGCAGGATGTCGGCGGACTCGTCTGCTCGACACCCCTACATCCCAGGTCGGCCTCTTCGGCGGTGCGGTTGAGTACTTCTGCCCAACAGTTCTCAACCGCCGGGGGCAGATTGAGGTTATTCTGCCGACGGCCCCGCCGTCCGCTCAGGTCCCTCAGTCTGCCAACCGCCGAAGGCGCCCTCCCACGGTTCCAACCCCGCCCGTTCACCCGGGCTGGCTTTGGAAGACCGTGGGGGATGCCTCAGCCCTCTCCAGCCCCGCCCCCCGCTAAACGCCGGGTTAAGCGGCGCTTTTGAGATGGGCTGCTCAGAGATGGGACTCAGTTCTTTCCAGGAGTTGATAGCAGAGCCACTCCTTTCCCCGGTGGAGGGCTGGGGAAGAATCCTTATTCAGAAAGAACCGATTCTCTCGTCTCTGAGCACACAGAGTTCTCGGACGACACAGAGCGCCGCCCACAAGCCGTGCTCTCCTCGTCCCCCTCTGTCCCAGAGTCGGTTGACACGGCGTGCCGTCCACAGACCGTTTCGTCCCTGTCCCACTCTGTCGCCAGACCCCTGGCAGAGCAGGCCCCCGCGGAACGCTGGTCCTTCCCTGGTCTCCTCTGTCAGGGTGCAGGTGTTAACTGTGCCCCCACACCGGACCACTATGCCGTCCACGTCTGGGCCAGTTACTCCGCTTCGCTGCCCCTCCGGGGGGACGCCTGTGGTTCGCATGACCCCGCTGGTTCAGTTCCTGGGAGCCTGGCTAGAGCTTCCCCGTCTGTCCCGCTGGGTCGCCCGAACCATCAGGCTCGGCTATGCGATTCAGTTCGCACGGTCTCCTCCCCGCTACAGGGGAGTCCGCTCCACATTGGTCGGTGGCAATGCCCCCATTATGAGAGCAGAGATTGCCACCCTGCTGGCGAAGGATGCAATCGAGACTGTCCCTCCAGCCGAGATGAGGTCCGGCTTCTACAGCCCTTACTTCATTGTCCCCAAGAAAACCAGTGGGTTACGACCGATCCTGGACCTGCGCGTGCTGAACCGCTCCCTTGACAGGATGCCGTTCAAGATGCTCACCGCCAAATGCATTTTTCGAATGTGTTCGGCCCCAGGATTGGTTTGCAGCGATCGACCTGAAGGACGCCTACTTTCATGTCTCCATTTTTCCTCGACACAGACCGTTCCTCCGGTTTGCTTTCGAGGGGCAGGCATACCAGTACGCGGTCCTCCCTTTCGGGCTAGCCCTGTCTCCTCGCGTCTTCACGAAGGTCGTCGAGGCAGCCCTTGTTCCCCTTCGGGTTCACGGGGTTCGCATCCTGAACTATCTCGACGACTGGCTGTTCCTAGCTCACTCTCGAGATCAGGTTTGCGAACACAGGGACCTTGTGCTCCGGCACCTAGCTCGTCTGGGCCTTCGGGTCAACTGGGAGAAGAGCAAACTTTGCCCCGTGCAGGGGATCTCTTTTCTCGGTATGGACATTGACTCGGTCGCTATGTCCGCGCAGCTTACGAGCGAGCGCGCGCAGTCACTGCTGACTTGTCTGAGACAAATTCAGGGCAAGAGTGCGGTTCCACTGAAACATTTTCAGAGGCTCCTGGGGCATGTGGCATCTGCAGCCGCGGTGACGCCTCTCGGATTGCTTCATATGAGACCGCTTCAGCTTTAGCTGCTTCCACTGCCGGAGCTCTGGTTCTCCAAGTCGGGCAGAAGGGTGGACCAAGGTGGGGGTCCCTTCCCAGAGCTCTGGTTCTCCAAGTCGGGCAGAAGGGTGGTCCTAGGTGGGGGTCCACTGCCGGAGCTCTGGTTCTCCAAGTGCATGGCAACAAGGCACGCTCCGAGTATCAGTTACTCCGACCTGCCGTCAGACCTTCACCCCGTGGTCGAACCTCAGATTTCTCAGGGCTGGTGTCCCCCTGGAACGAGTTTCCCGGCATGTTGTTGTCTCAACAGATGCCTCCACCACGGGCTGGGGCGCCATGTGCAATGGACATGCTGCCGCGGGCTCCTGGACAGGACCCCAGCCCCTATGGCATGTCAATTTCCTCGAATTGCTGGCAGTACGCCTTGCCCTGCACCGCTTCCGAGCGTTGCTCACGGGTCAACACGTACTAGTCCAATCAGACAATACCGCCACTGTAGCGTACATCAACCATCAAGGTGGTCTACGCTCCCGCCGTATGTCGCAACTCGCTCACCACCTCCTCTTATGGAGTCAGATATACTCACAAATATGCGTTTCTCCCAGTGAGCCTTCTTGCGCAGGTCTTGCGCAAGGTCAGGGAGGACAAGGAGCAGGTCCTTCTGGTTGCGCCGTACTGGCCCACTTGGTTCTCCAAACTAGTGCTCCTCGCGACAGCACCTCCTTGGCCAATTCCTCTGAGGAAGGACCTCCTTTCTCAGGGACGGGGCACCCTATGGCACCCTCGTCCCGATCTTTGGAGCCTCCACGTGTGTCTCCGGGACGGGACGAGGCAGGTTTAAGTACCCTACCACCTGCGGTGGTGGCTACCATCACTTCCGCTAGAGCGTCGTCCACGAGGCACGCCTACGCGTTGAAGTGGAACCTCTTCGTCAACTGGTGCTCTTCTCGCCGAGAAGACCCCCGGAGGTGTTCGATCAGTTACGTGCTTTCCTTCCTTCAAGATGGGTTGGAGCGAAGGCTGTCTCCCTCCACCCTCAAAGTTTATGTTGCCGCTTTTGCCGCACACCACGACTTAGTGGAAGGTAAATCCTTAGGGAAGCACGACCTGATCGTCAGGTTCCTGAGGGGGGCGAGGAGACTGAATCCTCCTCGCTCTCCTCTCGTTCCCTCTTGGGACCTCTCAGTGGTTCTAAGTGCCCTGCAGAGTGCTCCCTTTGAGCCTCTGCAATCAGTGGAGCTTAAGTTCCTGTCAATGAAGACAGCGCTCCTGGTTGCATTGGCCTCTCTCAAGAGGGTCGGGGACCTGCACGCATTCTCCGTTGACGAAGCGTGCCTGGAATTCGGGCCGGCTTACTCTCACGTGATCCTGAGACCCCGGCTTGGATATGTGCCCAAGGTTCCTCCCACTCCCTTCCGGGACCAGGTGGTGAACCTGCAAGCGCTGCCCTTGGACGAGGCAGACCCAGCCTTGGCACTGCTCTGTCCAGTACGCGCTCTCCGTGCCTATGTAGACAGGACGCAGTGTTTCAGGACCTCAGACCAGCTCTTTGTCTGTTATGGTGGGAAGCTGAAGGGAAAGGCTCTCTCAAAGCAGAGGTTGTCTCACTGGATAGTGGACACCATTGTTTTGGCATACCAGCAGGAAGGTCGACCGTGCCCCCTTGGTGTGACTGCCCACTCCACCCGGAGTGTGGCATCCTCTTGGGCTCTAGCGCATGGCACCTCGCTAACAGACATCTGCAGAGCTGCAGGCTGGGCGACACCGAACACATTCGCCAGATTCTACAATCTCCGAGTGGAGCCTGTGTCCTCTCATGTACTCGCTTCAACTAGCTAGTACTGGACCCGCTCAGGTGACTTCGCTTGCTCTCCATTCCACTCCACGGACTGGATACGTGCGATATTCTCCTCAGGTGAACTTCTCCGCAAGCCCTGAGTTCCTCCAGCACCCCTGATGCTAGCACCAGTGTCTATTGCCTGTGCGTCGGCTAGGTGCCTCCCGTGTGCATAGTCCCTCCCCGGAGCTACCCCCACACGTGTATTTCCACTGTAAGCCTCTCTGAGCATGTGTCTTTCCCTTGGCAAGCCACCTTGCCACCCCTGAGGTTGAAATATTCCACCTGCGGCTGGACACCTCAGTATTCTCCATATGTTTCCTTCTGGTCATATGTGTATTTCCAAATGCCCCCCCCCCCCCCTCTGGATTGGTGTTAATTGCATATTTCCTCTAAACTATGGCATATGCTTCCCAGTGTACCTTGGTATTCCTGTGTTAAATAGGGGTCCTTCGTCCAAAGTCTCTCGAGTGCTCAGATTTACGCAGGGCACTGGAAGACAGCTGTGAAGGTGGCGTGATTAGACTGATAACCCCATTCGTCGTCATCCGACGTAACTCGGAGTGACAACGAAAGGGAACGTCTCGGTTACGTATGTAACCCTCGTTCCCTGAGTAGGGAACGGAGACGTTACGTCTTCCTGCCACTTCCGCTGTACCTCGGGGATCGCCTGAGCTCAGTCTTGGCTCCTCAGCGAAGAAACATAACTGCATGTTGCCGGCGTCCTCCTTTTATACCCACGAGATGGGGCGGAGTTACGTCATGCAAATTCCGCAGACCCATGGCATTTCTTTGCCATTGGCTCGTTTTTGTATACTCGAAGTCGTTAGGTGTTCTAAGCGAAACCCCATTCGTCGTCATCCGACGTAACGTCTCCGTTCCCTACTCAGGGAACGAGGGTTACATACGTAACCGAGACGTTTGTCTCTGCTTTTTCCGTTCTGCCCTGTTTGCCATTGTTCACCCTGCCTGTCTTGACCATTCTTAATAAAAAGCTGCAAATGGATTCCCCTGGCCTGACCCTGCCTCGATACAACACACATGCTGCATCTGCTCGCTATCTGCCGAACGGCTCTGGTAGTTCCGCTTCAGCACGGATGATGTTGTAGGAATAGTGCGCTCTGGTTGGTCTGGATTATTAGGGAATTCTTATTTTATACAGAAATAAGTTATGTATAATTCAGATGATATATATATATACTGCAAAATATATATATAAAGACACAGAGAATATTACTTGCCTTACCTGATTAGAAAAATGAAAAAATAATAAAAATATAACTAGGGAATCACTAAACCAATAAACTAAAAATGATCTAAGTTATAACACACTTTATGTGTCCTTTTTTAGTCATAAATTCATTTCCTCTCCACGGCCAAACCGTTCGAGATATCAAAAATCCGTCCGCAATTTAGCATCCTCAATGTCTTGACTTCATCCTGACCGAGTTTCGTTTTGTTTGGATTAATTCTCTAGGAGAAGTATATCAAAAATAAAAGCATGCATTTTCCAAACAATCCATAATAGCTGACTTCCTGTTGAGCTGTCGTTAAACTTAGAGCACGAAAGTTGTTTGGCCCGATGAGATCTATAAGTGTACCGAGTGTCATATTATTACATGCAAGCATGTTTGATTTATGGACCAAATTTTCAGACCAAGTTTATGAATCAAGTTAATTTAATTAATAAACTAATTATATAAAACTATTGTCAATGCACTACAATTAAACTGGTTATATGCCTTAACTTTATTTAAAAAAAAATATATATATATATTTAAAAAATACAAGGCTTAAGACATTTATTTTCTTTTTTAATGCAGGCCAAATCACACAGCAGTGAAATGGTTAATCTAGCCCCCCTCCCCCTACACACACACACACACACACACACAAAGGCACAGACACAGAGACGTAGGCTCAGAGAGAAATGACCACATTCAAACCAAAATATCTGACTTTCTGTTGGTCCGAGCTAATGACTGTAAATTAGAAAGTTATCCGGCTTGATGAGTACAATATACGTACTGAGTTTGGTTACTGTAGATAAAACTACCCCCCCCCCCCCATTTTTGACTAAAGGTGGCGCTACTGAGCCCTCAGCAAGCCCGTTTCTGAAACTTTGCACATGTCTACTGGCTAATAAATGTGATGTGTCTGTTGAGTTTCATGCAATTTCAAGCATGCTAAGAGTCTCAAAAGCATCAAACAAGAATATTAAAGTTTGATTTGTTGCCACGGCAACAGTATCTAAGATATCAATAATCCTTTCACAGGCCTACATCTGGCGTGTGTTTACATTATACACATAAAGTTTAAAGCAAATCGGGTAAAAATTAGAGGGTGATTTCTAAGCATTTTGAAAGTGACACACTTCCTGCTGCCAGTTGGTGGCGCTATAACTTTGACTCACAATAGTCACATCCATGTGATCGGCCTCTTACAACGAACACACTGCTGAAGTTTCATCAAGATCAGTTAATGTATGCTGAAGTTATAACACACTTTCTGTTTCACGTTTCTCGCCATAATTTCGTTTCCTCGCCACGGCCAAACCGTTCGAGATATCAAAAATCCCCTGGCAATTTTTCATCCTCAATGTCTTGACTTCACGCTGACCGAGTTTCGTGGCATCTCGATCAATTCTCTAGGAGGAGTACTTTAAATTCCATTGCATGCGTTTTCTAAACAACCCATAATAGCCGACTTCCTGTTGGGCTGGCGTAAAACTTAGAGCACGAAAGCTGTTCGCCCCGATGAGATCTACAAGTGTACCGAGTTTCATATTATTACATGCAAGCGTGTTTGATTTATGGACCAAGTTTTCGGACCCCGTTCCAGGGGGCGCTGTTGAGCCCCCCTGCCACGCCCGGGTACCAGCTTCAGCCCTGCTCTGATGGCCGTGGGTTCTGACTCGTGTGCAAAGTTTCAAGAGTTTTCGAGCACGTTAAGGGCCCCAAAAATGCCAAAAAGGTAGTAAAATAATAATTGTCCAAATTAGCCTAAGGAAAACAATAGCCTATTAAAACATATGATGAAAACGTATACTAATTCTAACTTATACTAATACACAAGTTTTAAATGTTGCCTTGGCAACTAACTGAAAACATAAGCGCTAAAATTACTAAAAATAAAGCTAAATAGAAACATTAAAACTTATCATGTCAAAATTAAAATGATTTAAATTATTTAGAAATATGAAAAGAACGAATTCAAAATATGAATAAATACTATAATTGTATATAAATAATACTAAAATAAAACTGGCTTCGGGCAAATATTTCATATTCAAAAGATTGACAGCATTTTTTATTTTGCTTGTAATGATTGTTTAGCGTTCATGCATAAAAATAAGCTCATTTTTTCTGATTTTTTTTTTATCTGTCTGTCTGATAAGTCCTAAACTCTAGTATATCTGCAGGGGGTGCTGTCGCTCTATTGTCTCTCTATGTTCAATGTGGCACCTGCTGGATACTGTGAGATTCTCAACTCTAGGAACGTATTACACATGCCCTAATTTGTAAAAATTAAAGAATGAAAGTTGGCATCATTATTACATTATTTTAGAGACACTGAAGATAAGCGAAATCAGCATCAGTTTACAGAGTTTGGTCCCACTTTATATGAGGTGTTTTTAACGTCATTAAAAATGTTAGGTTCGATGTACTTATTGTAGGTTTAAGGGTGGGTTAAGGGGTAGAGGAAGGGTCACCAGTGTAATTATAGGTGCAATTACAGAAATTAGTATTTGTAAAAAAAAAAATGTTTAGATGTGTATAGATACAATAAATGCATTGGGTCAAATTATTAATTTAAAGGTTAGTACATTTACTACATTAAGCCTAATACAAAGTGGGTCCCTGAGTTTCTGTAAATACATTGTTTTGTAAATGTATGATGATACAAATACATTTACATTACACATATTTTACATTTTCCTGGATGCTTTAATATTAACTCTTCAACTCTGACGTCATTATAGTCATATAAGGAGTTAACATTAAAGGGCAGAAAGTGAAAGTTTCACATTTTGTCACAAAAGTACAAGAGTTGAACCTTTATGAGAAGCTAAAAGATCTCTTAGAAAGTGCCTTAGTAGATCAGGCTTAGTGTGTCTCCAGGTCATAAAGAAAGAAACTTTCATCTTAAATAGTCTCATGTAATGTTTATTCTGTAGACATGAAATATGTAGTTATAACAGTCATGAAACTCTAGAGGGTGCAAGCTGATAGGTCCTTTACATGCAAGCAATCACATCATTACTTCAAGGCACAAGCTGATTGGCCTTTGCTGATCCTGCAGCCAAAGAGAACGCTTGCTCAACATTTAAATCGTCTGGTTCAGTGTTTGCTGGAAGCTAGTTCATCATTCGTCTGAAACCCTCCACCTCCCCCAGCTCCACCTGCCTAGGTCTGCTATGGGATTTATGTGTGTGTCTATTTATTCAGCGTGTCTATGTATCTATATTCTATCAATATTAATAAGTAATAATCAACAGCAGCAGCAGCATAGCAGATCTAGCCCACCAAGACCAAATACATTAACATTGCCATAATGCTTAACATTCTAAAACTATTCTGAGAGTTGAAATGTTGATTTGGAATATATACACACGTATGTAAAAAAAACAACCAATACTTTAGTTATAAACCAGAGTGAACTAAACTGCACTGTTTGTGATCAGTCTACAAGCTAAACTTGGGAGCCTGCATGACATTTGTTAAGCGGAAAACATAAGTGTGTGTATCTAATAACTGTCTATGTAATCATGCTTCAGCATTTTTAGTCAGACGTGTATTACAGCTCTTGCTCAGATGTGGCTTTGCATTGTGATTCCTATCTCTGTTTCTAGAAATGCTCTGTGCAGTTTCCTGTGTGATCAATGTTCTGCTCTCTGACTTTGCTCTTGGCCTAGCGTTAGCATAAATGATCATGTTGATTTATTTAATATGAAACAACCTCTTTATTTATCCCAAGCAATTAAAAGATATTTAAATAAATGATAAGAGAAAAAATGGAAACTATTTTACAAGAATAACTCTGAATTTCCAAAACTATGAAATCTATGAAGTATGAACATTTTAAGATGTTCCAACGGGGGGTTTTCGCATCAATGCCATAGAAGAACCAATTCTGGTTCCCCAAAGAACCTTTGAGTGAACAGTTCTTAAAAGAACTACGTTTTTCTTAGTTTGAAGAACCATTTTCCACTATAAAGAACCTTTTGTGCAATAGAAAGGTTTCATGAATGTTACAGGTTCTTCATGGAACCATCGATGCCAATTAAGAACCTTTATTTTTAAGAGTATGAGATCCTGGCCTTTTGTATTTCACAATCGTGAATATAATAGAAATGGATAAGCTGACAAAATGGTTGCCTTCCCAATTCTTATTGTTAAATATTATAACTACACATATGCACAGTACATACAGTGAACCCAAAACGTATTTAGACACTTAAATTACATTTCAATCAGACCATCGGTGCTCACTGGTTTTCACAGTTCATAGTGGGACTTTTTGGGGAGCATTTCAGTGCACTGGCGAGTCTGACTGGTAACCCAAAGGTTGCTGGTTCAATTCCAGCACCTGCAGTAAATGACTGAGCAAGGCACCACAGCATTATGCTGACCACTGCTCCGGGTGTGTAACGGTTTGCAGTGTGTGTGTTCACTACTCACTACTCTAGATGTGTGTGTACTAACTTAGATGGGTTAAATGCAGAGGACAAAGTATGGGTTACCATGTTCACATGTCATTCACATGTCACTTTCACTTTCCAAAATGACTGTCTCCCTGATCCCAGGCAGTGATGTTGGACGAGAAGACCTGGCTCGCAATCTCCATTCCAGTTCATCCCAAAGAGTTCATCCCAGGGCTCTGTGCGGGCCAGTTTTTTCACACCAAACTCATACTAGTACATAGTATTTATTAATAATGTTAACATTAGTAAAAATCAAATTGTTCATTGTTTGTTCATGTTAACTAATATTAAGCTAATGTTAACAAATAAAGCCTTACTGTAAAGTGCTATATTTATAATGAAGAGACAATCATGCATTTTTAACCATCCAGACCTGAAGAGAGCACTGGTGCTGTGGATGAACTGGGCATTACTTTCCATGGCTTTATAGTGCTCTCTAGTGGCACTGATGGAGAGGTGCTCTGCTCACTGAAGGAAAAAAAAGAAAAGCTCTCAGTCTGTGCTGCAATTGGCCGAACAGCTAAAACACTTCCTGATGACCTGACAGGTTCAGTTTAGTAGCCTGATCAAGCAACAACTACAAAAAAGGTTGCCTGCAGCTGACATTCATGCACAAGACTGTCAGCTGCAAAAATTGTTGTTTTGTTATTTATAGGTGTGAACCACAACGTTTTCCTGAACAGTTTTAGTTCTGTGTTGTACGTGCGATTTACTGGCCCCAAATGTCTTATGATGAGTATGTGATTTCTGCCCACATTATAAGTTCAAGATGAAGGATACGATCCAGAACGTCATCCTCTCACAGATGTTCCTTCACGACCTCTGCGGTTTAGGACTGACAAGCACCTTTCCAGCCCTTCACATTCTCGGTCCCTCAGTGGTGGAATGAACATCCAGTCATTTCATCACACTTTACGTAAGACTCCAGTTTGCCTTTCACAGCTCTGAATCAACCTTAGAATAAGAATTTTCATTCTGGAAACTTTGTTACTCTCGCCAGTTTTTGCATCTCTATGCTAGCTTGAAAACGTGTAGCTTTGTCGACTTATCAATGTGCTCATGTCAATTAATATGCAGTGTCCCTTTTGAAATGAACATCATAATATATAAACATTATACAGTATGAATCACAATCATGGACTTATGAATCATGGAATCACAAACATGGGCATTTTAAACTACTACACTGTAAAACAAAAGTTGGTGCATTAAATTAAGTGCAATCAACTTGAATGTTTAAGTAATTTAAACTTAAATTACATTAAAGTGACTTTAAAAAATTTGTTGAATATTGTATAACTTGCAAAAAGGTTGAAAATTGCTTAAAGGGTTAGTTCACCCCAAAATGAAAATTCTGTCAGTAATTACCCTCATGTTGTTCCAACCCCGTAAGACTTTCGTTCATCTTCGGAACACAAATTAAGATATTTTTGATTAAATCTGAGAGCTGGATCACTCCTCCCTAGGCTTCATAAGGGATTGAAACTTGCCAGCCCCGAAAAGTTATTAAAGAAATCGTTAAAATATTCCGAGTGACTACAGTGGCTCAATCTTAAGTTTATATAGCGACGAGAATACTTTTTGTGCGCACAAAACAAACAAAAATAACAACTTTATTCAAGTTTTCATTTCCTTCTCTCTTGGCCTCGAGATTGTTCACGTTGTATAATTGCGCATCGCGTCTGTGTTGTACGTCACACGTAGGCTCACTATTGGCCGACGCTGGTCATGTGTGATGCGTGTGACGTTCAACCAAAAGCTCTACGCAATTATACAACGTGTACAATCTCGAGGCCAAGATTTGAATAAAGTCGTTATTTTTGTTTGCTTTGTGCGCACAAAAAGTATTCTCGTCGCTTGATAAACTTAAGATTGAGCCACTGTAGTCACTTAGACTATTTTAACGATTTCTTTAATAACTTTTTCGAGGCTGGCAAGTTTCAATCCCTTAGAAGCCTATGGAGGAGTGATCCAGCTCTCAGATTTAATCAAAAATATCTTAATTTGTGTTCCGAAGATGAATGAAAGTCTTACAGGGTTGGAACAACATGAGGGTGAGTGATTACTGACAGAATTTTCGTTTTGGGGTGAACTATCCCTTTAACTTATTTTAATGAGTTAAAGCAATGTAAAAACATAAGTTATCATAACGTATTGATCATATAATTTATTACAGTTTATGTACTAACATTTTAATTTATCCTTAATCCAATGTTTTTTATTTTATTTATTTTACTGTTTAAAAATTCTGGTATGTAATTACGGCTGGAATCGTTGACAATAAGTGCATAATGCATAGTACGTACAGTAAGTTCATAGTAAAGACACTATAAAACCTAGAGAGATGCAATCAAGAGAATCAAGACACCAAATGTTAATTCATCTTTCCATAAATCATCATCAAAACACAACCACATGCTCATATTTTATTTTGGCTTTTGTGCCATAACAAATGTGTTATATAAACACTCAGTTACAGCATCCAGAGGAAAAACTGGTGTTATAAAGTCAAGGGTCAAGAGGCCAACTAAAGCACACACTGACCACTATCATGGTGTATTTAAATGAAAAACAAATCATCTTCATCTAAACCTCTGTTCATTCAGAATAACACCTTCTGTAGACGCATGATAAAAGTCAAACTGGTTAGTAATAAGTGAAGCTGGTAATGCTGTTTGTGGAGTTGTTCAATCCTCCTCTGAGATCTTGAGAGATTTAAACACATTTTATCTTCAGTGATTTCATCTAAGGCTGTGTCTGAAGTCAGTTGTAGTTCTTGTGTTTCTCTGTCCTTCAGTGATCCTGCTTGTTAACAGCAGGTGTTCATCATTAATGCTCAACAATCACTTAATTAATCACTTAATCACTTAATTTCTTGACTGCAATATCTAATTTTAGATTACTCATAACTATTGTTTTTTAAGAACTTAAATGAATTGAGGTAATAAGTTTCCTCAAATGTAATGAGTTAGCTTAACTCATTGGATTTGACTTTGTGTGTGATATTGTGAGCTAGCAGTAACTGCAAGTGCTCTGAGTTCATTTAAAGTTTGTCATTTATGGGACCCAATTCATTTGTTACAGTATTTAGTAATCTTCCTTAACGTTAATCCATTGTCAGTGCATGTTAGCTCAGGTCCATTAAATACTAACAGATACAACTTTTGATTTTAATAATACATTAGTAAATGTTGAAATGAACATTAATAAATGCTTAATGTTCATTAACATAATTAATGTTTTAGAAGTACTTTTGAATTCATGTCAACTATGTAGTATGTAGTTAAGATTCATTTAAAAAAGTACAGTACTTGTTTATTGGAATGTCCATGATTTGCACAAAATGTCATAAAAATTTGAGTCTAAAATGTCTAAGGCCAAAATATGAGTCATATCTTAGTATTCGTGTTAAGTGTTTTCTCTCTGTAAGCTTTTTTCTCTCCCATGTGAAGGAGCGCAATGGCAGAACCTGGGTTTGAAGTTACCGTGTTACGCGTATCACCTCACCATCTCTGTGAAGCAGAAATGCCAGCCCCTATCTTAACATTCACAAACAGTGTCAACCGCTACCTCCAGTGACACTCACGCTTATTTTGTCATGGCCCAGAAAGTCTCCAGGCGCTGGAGAAAATGAAGCCTGGGAAGTTCAGCTGGTACGGATGAGTCGGATTATTCCTTTTTTTAATGGAATGATCTATGTATTTCTCAGATCATATATACCACATTGACCTCAAGATCAAAAATGTGTAATGCTGCCCACTGACTTGACATCAACGACAATGAAGTATTATGGTTGTGATAAATTACACGAGACAATTGTGCTGAACAATGCAAATCTGAAAAAAATAAATAAAAAATAAATATATATATATATATATATATTACACATACACACACACACACACACACACACACACAAAAACAAACAAAATTAGTGTAACCATTGGCTTAGTTTCTGTAGTAGCATAGAACCACATAGGGTGAATTCCTCTAAATAGAGAGGGCTGACTTATAATCTTTTTTTTTTAACCAACTGATGGTGTTAAGACAAGACAATTAGTAGAAATGTAGACTCATCATGCTGATCACCTGAAATGAGTCAGTTCTCTTTCCCATATTCATTTAAAGTGATTAAACATGCAACATCATAAAAATGTTTTAAAAAAAATTTTCATATGACACAAGCATTTTCATATGACACAAGCATAATCATTTTCTCTAAGCAATTTTCAAATTGCCATATTGTAAAGTAAAGCCTAACAAGTTGCTTTTAGCAGGGCATTTTTTGTCAAGTATACCATTTTATATGCAAAACCTTTATCTAAACTAGCTGCTATGTACAGCTAATTTTACATATGGCATAATTTGAAGGGATATTTCACCCAAAAATGAAAATTTAATTCATTAATTACCCACCTTCATGTCATTCAAAGCCTGTAAGATCTTTTTGATGAAATCTGAGAGCTTTCTCTCCCTCCATTGACAGCTACACAACTGAGACTTTGACGCTTCAAATTTTCTGGAGAGACTTGATCGCTTTATATGATGAACAGATTGACTTTAGGCTTCTATTCAAATATAAATTATGATCAACGAACAAATCAGTTGTGGTAAACAGAAGCTCAAATATGACATGTGAGAACCAATGAGGTTCATTCTTGTGTTAAGCAGAACGTTTGAGCTTCAGCAAGAACCAATGAGGTTCATTCTTGTGTTACGCAGAACGTTTGAGCTTCAGCAAGAACCAATGAGGTTCATTCTTGTGTTACGCAGCACGTTTGAGCTTCAGCAAGAACCAATGAGGTTCATTCTTGTGTTACGCAGCACGTTTGAGCTTCAGCAAGAACCAATGAGGTTCATTCTTGTGTTACGCAGCACGTTTGAGCTTCAGCAAGAACCAATGAGGTTCATTCTTGTGTTACGCAGAACGTTTGAGCTTCAGCAAGAACCAATGAGGTTCGTTCTCGTGTTACGCAGCACGTTTGAGCTTCAGCAAGAACCAATGAGGTTCATTCTTGTGTTACGCAGCACGTTTGAGCTCCAGCAAGAACCAATGAGGTTCATTCTTGTGTTACGCAGAACGTTTGAGCTTCAGCAAGAACCAATGAGGTTCGTTCTCGTGTTACGCAGCACGTTTGAGCTTCAGCAAGAACCAATGAGGTTCATTCTTGTGTTACGCAGAACGTTTGAGCTTCAGCAAGAACCAATGAGGTTCGTTCTCGTGTTACGCAGCACGTTTGAGCTTCAGCAAGAACCAATGAGGTTCATTCTTGTGTTACGCAGAACGTTTGAGCTTCAGCAAGAACCAATGAGGTTCGTTCTTGTGTTACGCAGAACGTTTGAGCTTCAGCAAGAACCAATGAGGTTCGTTCTCGTGTTACGCAGAGCTTTGAGCTTCAGCAAGAACCAATGAGGTTCGTTCTTGTGTTACGCAGCACGTTTGAGCTTCAGCAAGAACCAATGAGGTTCATTCTTGTGTTACGCAGAACGTTTGAGCTTCAGCAAGAACCAATGAGGTTCGTTCTCGTGTTACGCAGCACGTTTGAGCTTCAGCAAGAACCAATGAGGTTCATTCTTGTGTTAAGCAGAACGTTTGAGCTTCAGCAAGAACCAATGAGGTTCATTCTTGTGTTACGCAGAACGTTTGAGCTTCAGCAAGAACCAATGAGGTTCATTCTTGTGTTACGCAGAGCTTTTGAGCTTCAGCAAGAACCAATGAGGTTCATTCTTGTGTTACGCAGAACGTTTGAGCTTCAGCAAGAACCAATGAGGTTCGTTCTCGTGTTACGCAGCACCTTTGAGCTACAGCAAGAACCAATGAGGTTCATTCTCGTGTTACGCAGCACGTTTGAGCTTCAGCAAGAACCAATGAGGTTCATTCTTGTGTTACGCAGAACGTTTGAGCTTCAGCAAGAGCCAATGAGGTTCATTCTTGTGTTACGCAGCACGTTTGAGCTTCAGCAAGAACCAATGAGGTTCGTTCTCGTGTTACGCAGCATGTTTGAGCTTCAGCAAGAACCAATGAGGTTCATTCTAGTGTTACGCAGCACGTTTGAGCTTCAGCAAGAACCAATGAGGTTCATTCTTGTGTTACGCAGAACGTTTGAGCTTCAGCAAGAACCAATGAGGTTCGTTCTCGTGTTACGCAGCACGTTTGAGCTTCAGCAAGAACCAATGAGGTTCATTCTTGTGTTAAGCAGAACGTTTGAGCTTCAGCAAGAACCAATGAGGTTCATTCTTGTGTTACGCAGAACGTTTGAGCTTCAGCAAGAACCAATGAGGTTCATTCTTGTGTTACGCAGAGCTTTTGAGCTTCAGCAAGAACCAATGAGGTTCATTCTTGTGTTACGCAGAACGTTTGAGCTTCAGCAAGAACCAATGAGGTTCGTTCTCGTGTTACGCAGCACCTTTGAGCTCCAGCAAGAACCAATGAGGTTCATTCTCGTGTTACGCAGCACGTTTGAGCTTCAGCAAGAACCAATGAGGTTCATTCTTGTGTTACGCAGAACGTTTGAGCTTCAGCAAGAGCCAATGAGGTTCATTCTTGTGTTACGCAGCACGTTTGAGCTTCAGCAAGAACCAATGAGGTTCGTTCTCGTGTTACGCAGCATGTTTGAGCTTCAGCAAGAACCAATGAAGTTCATTCTAGTGTTACGCAGCACGTTTGAGCTTCAGCAAGAGCCAATGAGGTTCATTCTTGTGTTAAGCAGAACGTTTGAGCTTCAGCAAGAGCCAATGAGGTTCATTCTTGTGTTACGCAGCACGTTTGAGCTTCAGCAAGAACCAATGAGGTTCATTCTAGTGTTACGCAGCATGTTTGAGCTTCAGCAAGAACCAATGAGGTTCATTCTTGTGTTACGCAGAACGTTTGAGCTTCAGCAAGAACCTATGAGGTTCATTCTTGTGTTAAGCAGAACGTTTGAGCTTCAGCAAGAACCTATGAGGTTCATTCTTGTGTTAAGCAGAACGTTTGAGCTTCAGCAAGAACCAATGAGGTTCGTTCTCGTGTTACGCAAAACGTTTGAGCTTCAGCAAGAACCAATGAGGTTCATTCTTGTGTTACGCAGAACGTTTGAGCTTCAGCAAGAACCTATGAGGTTCATTCTTGTGTTAAGCAGAACGTTTGAGCTTCAGCAAGAACCAATGAGGTTCGTTCTCGTGTTACGCAAAACGTTTGAGCTTCAGCAAGAACCAATGAGGTTCATTCTCGTGTTACGCAGAACGTTTGAGCTTCAGCAAGAACCAATGAGGTTCATTCTTGTGTTACGCAGAACGTTTGAGCTTCAGCAAGAACCAATGAGGTTCATTCTTGTGTTACGCAGCACGTTTGAGCTTCAGCAAGAACCAATGAGGTTCATTCTTGTTACGCAGAACCTTTGAGCTTCAGCAAGAACCAATGAGGTTCGTTCTCGTGTTACGCAGCATGTTTGTGCTTCAGCAAGAACCAATGAGGTTCATTCTCGTGTTACGCAGCACGTTTGAGCTTCAGCAAGAACCAATGAGGTTCATTCTTGTGTTACGTACGCAGCATGTCTGAGCATACACAAGAGGTTTGTTCTCTCGCGTCAAGCAGGTTCAGGTGAGCTTGTGTTTATGTTCGCTGATTAATGTTTATATGAATCAAAGACTAAATTCAATCTTTTCATCATATAAAGCGATCAAAGTTTCAGTTGCGTAACTGTCAATGGGGGAAAAGAAAGCTTTCAGATTTCATCAAAAAGATCTTATTTTGTGCTCTAAAGATGAATTAAAGTCTTACGGATTTGGAACGTTATGAGGGTGAGTGATTAATGACAGAATTTTCATTTTTGGGGGAACTATCCCTGTAAAGGTAACCAGTCGAAGTGAAACTCAACCGTGCGATCAGGACCCACATGAAGCAGAGTGTCTCCCGAATGCCTGTTTACATTGTGTTTGTTGTCCCGGGCCAAGCAATGCCTGTTCCTGAAAGCCTTCATTTCCGTGTAATTTTGACTGTCATCATACTAATTAATAAATAGCTACTTACTAAAATAATACAAATAAATTACCTGAAATATTGATTAGAGCTCACTTTATTTGAATAAAATGTGAAAAGAAAGAGAATGTACAGTATGCCATGAAACTAGCACAACTCTTTAGGAAATCAGTTAATCAAATAAATCTCAATAAAATGTAGCATGGATGAAATCTATACACTTCTCCTCAATAACTTTTTAATGTACTATTAATACAATGTAATAAAAATTCTGTCCTAAACATTGAAGAAACACTAAACACTGAATAAAATGTGATGTTTAATTTATTATTACTATTATCTATGAGCGGTGTTGGGTGAAATGCATTACTAAGTAATTCATTACTGTAATTTAATTAATTTTCCCTTGGAAAGGTGAAGTAAGGGATTACTCTCAATGTTTCTGTAATTTAATTACAGTAACTTCTGATGTAATTGCATTAAATACTGTATAGACTATATGTAGGCCTGTTTTTAATGTAACCTTTTATCTTTAAATACTTCAACAATTCAAGAATAATTTATGCAGTTTTTATATTTATTTGACAGAATTAAAATAGCTGTTTCATGTCTATCCTTGTATTGTTCAACTAATTAGTACAGTGGTGCAATTGTTGAAGATGCAATTAGTAGCTAGTAATTAAAGTAAGGGTAGGCAGTTTGAGAGACGCTAGCTTAGAAAGCATAAGATCCCACCCTTCTTTCAGAGCGTCTCCAAAGCCACACCCCCTTCAAAACACATGGGACGGCGTTACACTTCATGTCTCAAAGCACATAACATTACAATAATAATGAACGTAAACAACTTACAGAGCTCTTGGACCACCTGACTGCTGCAGATTCATTGCGGCGTTGATAGTGTTTAGAGAAACGAGGACGTGAACAACGTCACAGGTTGCCTTGTAATTACGATTATGACATAGCATGAACGCAGCATTGTTGTGTTGGAGCAGGAGGAACTGTAAAAGGCTGCGGTTTGCGGATCACGGTGACTGTCTATCTACCACTACTACATCCTCATGAAACACGCTGTTGACGTGTGATGTATGGAAATACCAGCCCGTTCTCTTCCCAAGGCGTCATATACTGAAGCTTTTGACATTTCGTCTATATCCAACGCACATGGCACCCTTTAGCGTCAATATGAGACGCAGATAGATATGGGCCAGAAGGCGCCTCCTAGCGGTCTAACCCTAACCCTAAACCTACCAATATCTATCTGCGTCTCATATTGACGTTAAAGGGTGCCATGTGCGTTGGATGTAGACGAAATGTCAAAATATGTCAAATATGACGCCCTAGGATGAGAATGCGTTGGAAATGCATACATTATGTTGGCAGGCAGGTAGGACGTCGTATCATTGCATTCGGACCAAATTGGATTGTTATTTTTTGATCCTGAGACTTCCACATAAGATATATGTACTTTTTACATTTTTAATTTAGACCACTTATATTAATGATTGCTATCAGGATGTAAATAGAGTTTCAACCAGTATAACAAAACAAACAAAATAAAGTCAAAAAAAATATTTATGAAAGAAATGCTACCTACAATTACTTTTTTTTTGAGTAACTTTGTAAAAACAACACTGTCTATGACTATTTCATGAGTGTTAAAAAAAGTTATTAAGGAAAAAAATATTTCATTTTGTCATTATTTTGATTAGTCTAATTTCTAAGAAATTTAAGAAATTTAATTTCTAAATTTTCACTTTATCGTAAGTTGCTAATGATACTATGTTAAGGCCTATTAATTATTGCATCATCAATGGACTTCCCTCAACAAGGCTATTTGTTATTAATAAACAAGCCCACCTCTTCCTGCTTCGAAATGCAATGTGAAAACACTTCCTTAGACCTCTAATGTATAAATATCTACAATGACCTTTTTCATATGTAAACAGCGTCAATATGCAAGTGTCAAACAGACTGTGAAACTACTGACACCCACATGAATTGTCTGTTTAATGAGATAAAATTTCAAGTAGAGACACAACCAAAACTAACTCACAGATAAGCTGACATTTATTCGCACTCAATTTGTTCAAAATTTGTTCTGTGAAATACAAACTGTGAATTTTTTACCCTACTTGTCCCACTTTACATTAAGTGGCTTTAAGTACTATGTACTTACATTGAAATGAATTATTTGATACAGTGTACTTACAGTGTCCCCCCCCCCCCCCCACACACACACAAACCATAACCCTAACCTTAACCTAACCCTTTTTAAATGTATTAATTTAAACAAATTATTAGGCTATAATTTTTACCTCTCCGTGCCTCCACTGGCATGCTGTGGCGCCCCCCTAGGGATGTGTGCCCCGCACTTTGAAAACCCCTGCCTTACACCTTACCCCACTCTTAAACCTACGCATCCCACCAAACCTGACCCTAGCTTTACCCGTATCCCACCTCAATAGCAGCACAAGTGTTTCACAATACAACACAATAAGTACATTGAACTTATTTTTAAATAAAAGTAGGCCTATAGTACTTAAAGCCACTTCATATAAAATGGGACCTTTAAGGTTTGATGAAACTCTTATGATGCTTTACAAACACATTTGAAGTTTTTCTAGGATTTACAAACTGAATATTCTGGCCACTTTTTACCAATGTAATACCGTTAACCTAAATCTGCTTTTTTTATGTATTTTTTGATGAAACTCACATGATGCTTTATTTCAAAAGTAGACCGTTGAAATGAAGCTGATTAACTATCATGTCCTCTTCATTTTCCAAGAGAGTCTCGCACGGTCCAGTCTGTTCCTTGTATCCGTCAGACGGGATTATGACTGTTGGAGCTTTGTTTGGAGACCATGTTGCATGCATTATATTAATAAAAAAAAGTTTTTTACAAATCATTTCCATTTGCAATAGTATTAATACAAAAAACAACAAAAAATTACTCTTGTAACATGATGAAAATAACATTTCAGCCGTTTCACAGGCAATATTGTTTATCCCCGCCCTGTTTTTTCCTCTGTGGGCAGTTACATTCTTAATGAAACCCAAGTATTTTCCCCTTTAACCAATTTAGAAACTTGACATACATCATGGTTTTAACTTGGGTGTGTGTGGCATTAGTTTCCTGTTTTACCACGTATTTAAGGGTTAGAGTGCAGAATCAGATCATTATCTCTAGAAAGCATCCCTGTGAACAAGAACATGAAACTGCTAATTCTTCTCGTCACACTGCTTGTTCGAGCTAACCCTAGTTTGAGCAAGCCTATCCCAAACCATCACTCGATCTTCTATGAAATTAAGGACGACCTTCACCGAATGCGAACAAAAATTGATGAACTTAAGCATCATGAACTTAAGCAGAACCTCACAGTAAGTAAATCATTTTTGCATTATGGCAAGGGAGAGAGACTTCATGTGATTTTTCCATTTGTCATACTTGCTTTAGTTAAGTTAAAATAGTTAAGCGCCAAGCGTGAAGAGAGAAGTATTTGTCTTTATAGCTTATAGATATGTTCTGTATAAGCAGATATGCATAGTAACATCAGTCACACACATTCTCTGATATCAACTGACTTTGTCAATTTCCAGAAATTCGATCACACAGTAAAAATCCAAACACCTCGAGATATAAAGAATGCAGTAAGTATTTTGTAATTCCCTCTGTATTGCAAAACATTGAAACAAATGCTCTAAATAATAATTTGCATAAATGTGTTACTATGGGGATTTTTTTTTCCACCCACAGTGTGAGTGTGAGGCACCATTTGTTCAACACCTGAGAGATGCTCTAATGTTAGTTCAAGAAGAATTACTCACTGAAGAAATTGCCAACATCTTGGAGAACCTAGATGAGCCTAGTCTGCCTAAGGTCAAGGTGAGACTTCTGCCTTAAATTATTTGCATTATCCATTGGGTTATTAATGTTTACCCAGTACAATAAAAGATGAAGAGCGTAGGTCATTTAAAAGGCCTGAAGACAATTCTCTTATTAAACAATCTCATTTCATTTGAACATCTCTGTTCAAGTAAAGAAATAATTCGGCGTCTCAAAGACAGTTATGCAGCATAGAAAGAGCTGCTTTTTCATTTCAAATAACGCAATATATGAATTTTTTTCTTTTGATTTTCCAGAAGCCAAATGACAACTGTAACTTCAGAACACATAAGTTGAGAGATGCATCTCTCAAAAATGACTTGCTTAAGGATAACATTGAATTCATCGAAAACTGGAACGCGAACTGCAAGCCGAAAAAGTCACAAAAGTAACGAAACGTTTGTCCTGATGTGGAATGCGAATCACATGTTTATTTATTCAAAAATGTCACTTTGCAATTATTTATTTATTTAATGGGCTATTTATTTATTTATTTTGATCAGTGCGTGTTGGTTGTTCTCTATCCTCGCACTTAATTACAAAATGTGTCAAGTTCAATAAGATTAATGTTAGTTTCTTCATCACGGGATGAAAGATTATCTTTACTTTATTCTTTAAAGTTTTGACTTGTATTGTAACAATACAAAAATCATGTTACTTAATGGTGCAAAGTGTTTTATGCTCAATGTAATACATAATAAAGAGAATATTTTTAAGATTAACTCTTTCTGTTGTTTCATTCACGTTTTGTCTTGATTCTTATGCCGTAATATGCAGTAAAAATCTGCTAAATGTCAAACCTTTCAGTGCATTCATATGCTAGACTGATACAAAACTTCATGCACATTACGTTGCATATAGGATAATATTTATAGGCCACTCAACAAATCTGTATTGCTGCAGTAAAAACTTCACTCACGTTGTAGTGATCTGACGAAGAGGAGCGTCACTCACTTTCAACTGACCCAGCTGTGTATTGTTTATCTTCTCTTGTTGGGATGTGGTGAGTCTTGAAGGAGGCTGTATACAATATTAAGTCTGATGGATGGAAACAGACAGTCCCGCAGCTGCTGGCAGTGTCCTGACGAAAGGGAACATCCCTAACAACACAAGGATGGGATGTTCAGGAGACCGGTGACTAAGAACATCCAGTCAGAGTGTGTTTCGAAACCCTTGTGTCAATAGATTTAGCTTCCTCAGTGTTATCAATAATTCAGGATCAATCAATTCATGACGCTTTCCCTCATGGTACACTTCTGTGTCCCATTAGTTGTTTTTTTAGCACTTTACAATGAGGCTACTTGATAATATTAGTTAACTACGCTAAGCATTTATTTACATTACAGCTGCAGTATAGTGGACCTGAGCTAACACGAACTACCAACACACACACACACAAATTTAAAATAAATGAAAGCCTTTTTTTTAGATTTACAAATTGTAGGTAATTATTGTAAATAATCCCTACATATTATTCATATTATGAATTAAACATTTTAGATGAGTAAAAAAAAGCTCTAGCTTAATAAAATATTTTATATGAATCGTAATGGAACAAGGGAATGGACCATTTACTTTTATCTGATCCACATGTTTAAATCTATGAATATGAATCACATAAACTAAATGATCCATTCCCTTGTTCCATTATGATTTATAAAAAACGTTTTATTAAGTTAAATTAAACTCATTTAAAATTCTTTATTTCATAAAAGGAATAATATGTAAGGATTATTCAATTCAATTTGATGGAATTTAACTGTAAAATAAAATTGTGTAAATCTTAAAAAAGGCTTAATTTCTTTGGAGTGAGTTTTATTTTTATTAACTAATGTATACAAAGATTAATAAATACTGTAACTGTAGATTCATCAATAACTGACACAATGCAGACTAGCCTTAGTCGAACGTGTTCCTTGTTTTTTATTGCTCTCGTTCTAGCATTACACTCCTGCAACCCCTGCACTCTGGTTCCCCGACCACGCCCACCTTCCCATGTAACACCACCCTTAAAGGGCTATAGCATTTATCAACTATGATATAACATTTACCAACACTACATCCCTTCCCTTAAGCTAACACTCACCAACTGAACATGTAAATAAGCAGTATAACATTTAACACTGTAACAAATGTGGCAGGCATATTTAATCAGTTACATAGTCCTGATAACGTGGGTTAGGATGGCTAACTCTCCCTGAACGAGTCACTACAGGTTGGGCAGTTTCAGCGACAACACCAGTGGCAGGTGCTTCGCCCTGAGATGGTAGCATTGTAGATGACGAGAGGTTTGTGAGAGGCGGCACTGGTGGAAGTGGCCTGTAATCATCTTCTGAACAATCAGTGGGCGCAGGCTCTTGAACACCTAGAAGCAGACGTCGATTTCTTACGTATTGTCTGCCCTGAGAGGTCACCACATAGCTGTTAGGTTGAGCAGCATGGCCCTGTACAACTGCCAGTTTGTCGAAACCGCGAGCCGTCTGCATCCTTACTGTCTGACCCTGTTGTAGGGGTGGAAGGGTATGGGCATTGCAGTCATAGTATGCTTTGCTTTCCTTTCTCCTCCTGGTAAGAGCTGCCTGGACGTTGCTGCATACAGAGGGCATCAGTCTATCTTTCAGCTCAGGAAGAAGAGTTCTCGTCCGTCTAGAGAGGAGCAGTTGGGCAGGTGATGGTAGGTCAGCACGTGAAAGGTTACGCAGGTGGAGTAAAGCAGCCTGAATGTCACTGTGCTCTCTATGGCATTTCTCAAGCAGATGCTTGGCGGACCGCACTGCACGTTCTGCAAGCCCGTTGGATTGTGGGTAATATGGGCTACTGCGAATGTGCTCAAAGTCCCATGCACGAGCAAAACCATAAAATTCGCTACATACAAACTGCCGTGCATTGTCTGTCATGAGCGTCTGAGGAATGCCATGGACGGCGAAGTGTCTCTTAAGTTTCGCAATTACAGTGACACTTCTCATGTCGGGTAGATGGTCAAGCTCAAACCAACCAGAGAATGAGTCCACTAGAACCAAATGCATTTTTCCATGCCATTCAAATATGTCTGCCGCAGTGAACATCCATGGAAGATCAGGAACATTGTGTGGTTGCATCGGTTCATGTGATTGATGGGGTCTAAGGGCGTTACAAGGAGCACAACGAGAGATTGCTCTCTCGATATCATCATACATCGTGGGCCAGTACATTGTTTCTTTTGCCCTGCGTTTTGTGGCCACCAGACCTGGATGGCCCTGCTGTAGCTGAGTCACATAGTAACTTTGTAGCGATGGTGGTATCAGGAGTCTCTGTCCTCGAAAAATCAGTCCATCTTCAACAACAAATTCCTCTCTCATGGAAAAGAATGGGCGGAGATCATGTGGGAGCTCTTTGAAGGAGTTTGGCCAGCCATGCATTATCATGTTAACAAGTCGTTGGCATGTGGGATCAGATTTTACAACAGTTCGGAGTTCCTCTGTCCGCTGTGATGAGAGAACTTGGAGTGTCATTACCTCTAGCAGGTCATCCGAAAGGGGAGGGTCAGTGGAGGGGAGATGAGCACGTGATAAGGCATCAGCGACAAAGAGTTCCTTGCCCCGTTTGTAGATCACGTTGAGACTGTAACGTTGGAGCTTGAGCATCATACTTTGAAGACGTGCTGAGGCGGTGTGTAGCGGCTTTTTTAAGATTGTGATGAGAGGCTGGTGATCTGTTTCCACGGTGACGGGTCGGCCATAAATGAAGTCATGAAACTTCTTAGTTGCAAATACTAATGCTAACATTTCCTTCTCGATTTGGGCATACCGAGATTCAGTTGGTGTTAGGGCGCGTGAGGCAAATGCAACAGGAGCGCCCTGTTGAAGACACACAGCGGGGATGCGTCAGCTGAAAGGATGACAGGTTTGGTGACATCAAAGTATTGCAGAACTGGGGGACTGGATACAGCGTCCTTCAGCTTTTGGAAAGCGGCATCCTGCAGCTCATGCCACGACCATTCCACATCCTGCTTCAACAGTTCACGTAGAGGGCCTGTAACGTCACTATAGTGTGGAATGAATTTCGATAAGTAGTTGGTCATACCAAGAAACCGTTGTAAGGCCGGTTTGTCCTCAGGTTTTGGCATTTGGCGGATGGCTGTGGTCTTGTCGGGGTCAGGTTTGACGCCATGAGCAGTCAGGAGATGGCCTATATAAGAAACGTCTCGGTTACATATGGTAACCCTCGTTCCCTGAGGGAGGGAACGGAGACGTAGGTCATGACTGACCAATAGGAATCTCGCTAGAGAGGCCAATCTACTTCGAGTGAAACTAAAACAGGCCAATGCACATTGGCGTGCAATGATTTGCATCAGCTGCGCGACCTCGTTAGCGCGGGTATTTAACAAGCAGCTGAGCGATTGCACAGTTAGTTTTTTGCTGAGGAGCCAAGCCTGAGAAGCTGGCCGCCCCGGCGGGCGGCAGCAGATGTGGCGACGGGACCTACGTCTCCGTTCCCTCCCTCAGGGAACGAGGGTTACCATATGTAACCGAGACGTTCCCTATCGGTCAGTCACTACGACGTAGGTCATGACTGACCAATAGGAATCCCTACCAAAGCGCCACAGCTGCTGCACCCCATCCAGCGCCCCCGTGCAAGCCTCTACACCTTCTTGCCTGGAAGGACGATAGGAGGAGGCCAACACAGAGAGTTTGACACTGTTGTTCCGTGATAACCCACACAGTGACATATTGGATAACACTGGGAAAGCGTGCCTTTCCTGTTTAGGAAGGAACGCTGCGGAAGCCACTTCTTCAAAGAGTTACGTGGAAATACATATGGACTAACCCGAAGGCTGAACTGCATATGAAATAAGGGGTGACTTAGCCCAAGGGAAAGACACGGGCTTCCGATAGGAGCATCCGTGGAATATATACACATATGGGATCCCCGTAGGGTCACACATATGGAACCCAGCCCAGATCCGGTTCTCAAGGATTCAACGGATAAGGGCCTGGCGCCGGACGCTCCGCCAAGTCCGGGCCGAGGGGTTTTGGAGGACTCGACAGGTTTTTCACTCTGGAGCAATAAGGGTGCACAGTAGGGTGCAGCAAGCCGACAGAGCCAGACCTCTCAGTGCTTCTACCCGTTTAGGGTGAGAACACGGGAGGAGACCGGCTCTACACGTAGGCTATAGTATCTAGCGAACGTGTTAGGTGTCGCCCAGCCCGCAGCTCTACAGATATCTGTTAGCGAGGAGCCACGTGCCAGCGCCCAGGAGGACGCAACGCCTCTCGTAGAGTGTGCATGCAACCTAAGCGGGCAGGGCACGCCCTGAGCTTGGTAAGCCAAGGCGATGGCATCCACTATCCAGTGGGCCAACCTCTGCTTGGAGACAGCCTTTCCCTTCTGCTGGCCTCCGTAACAGACAAAGAGCTGATCTGAGGTCCTGAAGCTTTGAGTTCTGTCCACGTACATACGCAGAGCGCGAACGGGACAGAGCAAAGCCAGGGCTGGGTCTGCCTCCTCCAAGGGCAGCGCTTGCAGGTTCACTACCTGGTCTTTGAAGGGAGTGGTAGGAACCTTGGGCACATAGCCAGGCCGGGGTCTTAGTACCACGTGGCCGTCACCCGGCCCGAACTCTAGGCACGATTCGTCGACCGAAAATGCATGCAGGTCTCCTACCCTCTTGACAGTGGCCAATGCAACCAGCAGCAAAGTCTTCATGGAAAGAAGCTTTAAGTCTACTGATTGCAGAGGCTCAAAGGGAACATCCTGAAGTGCTCGAAGCACCAGGGAAAGATCCCAAGAGGGTATGGAGGGGGGTCGAGGAGGATTTAATCGTCTCGCCCCCCTAAGAAACCTGACGACCAGGTCGTGCTTTCCAACTGTTTTGCCATCTATGTGGTCATGATAAGCAGAAATAGCGGCAGCATGTACTTTGAGGGTGGAAGGGGACAGTCTACGCTCCAACCCCTGCTGCAAGAAGGAAAGCACAGACCCTATCGAACATCTTCGGGGGTCTTCTCGGCGAGAAGAACACCACTCGACGAACAGGTTCCACTTCAGGGCGTAAACACGTCTCGTGGACGGCGCCCGTGCTGAAGTGATGGTGTTAAGTACCTCTGGGGGTAAGTCACCTAGAACCTCCGCGTCCCGAGGGACCAGACATGGAGTTTCCAGAGGTCTGGGCGCGGGTGCCATAGGGTGCCCCGTCTCTGAGTCAGGAGGTCCTTCCTCAGAGGAATGGGCCAAGGAGGGACTGTCGCGAGGAGCATGAGTTCCGGGAACCAAGTCCGGGTGGGCCAATAGGGAGCCACCAGAAGGACCTGCTCCTCGTCCTCCCTGACTTTGCACAGTGTCTGTGCAAGTAGGCTCACTGGGGGAAACGCATATTTGCGGAGGCCCCGGGGCCAGCTGTGTGCCAGTGCGTCCGTGCCGAGTGTTCCCTCGGTCAGGGAGTAAAACAGCTGGCAATGGGAGGTCTCTGAGGAGGCAAACAGGTCTACCTGAGCCTCTCCGAACTCTCTCCAGATCAGCTGAACCACCTGGGGGTGGAGTCGCCACTCTCCCGGAAGCACAGCTCGTGATAGCTCGTCGGCCACACGGTTGAGCACGCCGGGGACATACATGGCTCGAAGCGACCTCAGATGCTTCTGACTCCAGAGGAGGAGATGGCGGGCGAGTTGCGACATGCGACGGGAGCGTAGACCACCTTGTCGGTTGATGTACGCAACGGTCGCAGTGTTGTCCGTGCGGACCAGTACGTCCCTGCCCCGTAGCGGCCTTTTCAAGCGGCTCAGAGCGAGATGTACTGCTAGCAACTCGAGGCAATTCATGTGCCAATGCAGTTGGGGAGCCGTCCACACCCCTGACACTGCATGCCCGTTGTACGTGGCACCCCAGCCGGTGGCAGAGGCATCTGTGAATACCACAGCATGCCTGGAGACCTGTTCCAAGGGGACTCCTGCCCGAAGGAACGAAAGGTCTGACCACGGGCTGAAGGTCTGACGGCAGGCCGGTGTGATTGCCACCCGGTGAGTGCCGTGATGCCACGCCCATCTCGGGACTCGGCCGTGAAGCCAGTGCTGAAGCGGTCTCATATGGAGCAGGCCGAGCGGGGTTACCGCTGCTGCCGCTGCCATATGCCCCAGGAGCCTCTGAAAAAATTTCAGTGGGACCGCCGTCCTGCCTTTGAACGTGTTCAAGCAGTTCAGCACCGACTGAGCACGCTGCTCTGTGAGGCGCGCTGTCTGAGCGACCGAATCCAACTCCATACCGAGAAAAGAGATCCTCTGCACAGGGGAGAGTTTGCTCTTTTCCCAGTTGACCTGAAGACCCAACTGGCTGAGGTGCCTGAGCACGAGGTCCCTGTGTTCGCATAGCTGATCTCGAGAGTGTGCTAGTATGAGCCAGTCGTCGAGATAGTTGAGGATGCGAACGCCCTGTTCTCTCATGGGAACAAGGGCCCCCTCCGTGACTTTCGTGAAGACACGGGGGGACAGGGACAGCCCGAAGGGTAGGACTTTGTACTGATATGCTCGACCCTCGAACGCAAAGCGCAGGAACGGCCTGTGTCGAGGAAGAATCGAGACATGAAAGTACGCTTCTTTCAGGTCGATCGCTGCAAACCAATCTTGGGGACGGATGCATTCGAAAATGCGTTTCTGCGTGAGCATTTTGAACGGTAGCTTGTGGAGGCTCCGATTCAAAACTCGCAGATCCAAGATCGGTCGTAACCCACCACCTTTCTTGGGTACAATGAAGTAGGGACTGTAGTGCCCTGACCTCATATCGGCTGGAGGGACCGGCTCTATCGCGTCCTTCGCCAGTAGGACTGCGATCTCCGCACGCAAGACATGGGCATCGGCTGCTCTCACTGTAGTGGAGTGGATGGCCCGAAACTTGGGGGGACGCCGGGCGAACTGAATCGCATAGCCGAGCCTGATGGTCCGAATGAGCCAGCGAGACGGACTGGGGAGCGCTAACCAGGCTCTCAGAGACCGTGCAAGCGGGACCAAAGGGACCGCAGGCGTACCCGGAGTGGGGCAGCGAGGTGGAACACAGGGACGCGGCTCGGGGGGCTCTCTCTGGGAGGCGGCCCGTAGCGGGGTCTGTGCGTGCTGTGCAGCACTTACCTGGTTCCACAGGGCAGGAGGTGCAGGAGGCGGCTCGGTGGCGTTCTCGAACTGCACACTGCTGCTCACTGGCGAAAGAGGAGGCGGATGAGAGTGGTGAGGATTCTGACCCCCCACTGCTCTCCGGGTCCCCTTCGGACCCAGAGATGGTAGAAACTGCTCTTTTATTGAAAATGTGGGTACCGCTGGTTTTAAGGCCAGCGGCGGAACAAAAGGAAACAAAAGATTCTCCACCCGGCCCTCCTCCGGGGGAAGGAGCGAAGCGGTCATCGTCTCCTGAAGAGCAGTTCCCTCCATCTCCGGGTCGCCCGTCCTAGGGCCGCTTACTCTTGGCTTTGCCGCCCCTCTTGGCGGGGGCCCGGACGGGCGGGGCGCCTTGCCTGCGACTGGCTCCACGGCGCCGCTTAGGTGGAGGCTGCTGCTGCGGCGCGGGAGCAGGGGCAGACGCAGGAGGACGCCCTCGGCGACGAGCAGACTGAGGAGCCGCAGGCGGTGGAGTGGAGGCAGCAGCTGACCGCCGCGGCAGGATGTGACTGATCGCCTCAGTCTGCTTCTGTACAGCCGAGAACTGCTGGGCAAAGTTCTCGACCGCGTCGCCGAAGAGGCCGGTCTGGGACACGGGGGAATTAAGGAACCTGATCTTGTCGGTTTCCCTCATGTCGGCCAGACACAGCCAGAGATGGCGTTCCTGGACCACCAAAGTGGACATCGCACGACCCACAGACCGCGCGGTAACCTTCGTCGCACGAAGCGCGAGGTCCGTCGCGGTACGAAGTTCTTGGAGAACTTGTGGGTCATGACCACCCTCGTGCAGGTCCTTCAGTGCCTTAGCCTGATGAACCTGCAACAACGCCATTGCGTGTATGGCAGAGGCAGCTTCCCCGCAGGCCTTGTAAGCCTTGTCGGTTAAGTCCGACGAGTACCTACAGGCGCGCGAAGGAAGACACGGTTCTCCACGCCAAGTGGAGTTAGGGCACAGTTGCATAGCAACGGCCCGTTCCACTGGCGGGATACGCGTGTATCCCTTAGCTGCCCCGCCATCAAGGGTGGTGAGGGAGGAGGAGCCACCGGGACGGTTTCTGGCAGTGAAAGGTGCCGTCCACGTCCCCGTGAGCTCCTCATGCACCTCCGGGAAGAAAGGCACTGGAGTGGATTGCTGAGAACCAGCGCGCGCCACCCCGAGATACCAATCATCCAGCCTCGAGGGCTCGGGACACGGTGGAGGGTTCCACACGAGCCCGACCCTGTTGGCGGCCCGGGAAAGCATGGCCATCATCTCCGGGTCCGACTCGGGCACCGCTGGCGCACCCGAAGGAGGCAGCGGGTCCGAGCCGTCGTCCGCGGAGCGGTCTGACCCACCCTCCGATGCAGCGATCGACATCTGGTCGTCGCGGGGAGCGCCGAACGAAACGACCGGTACGCATCTTGAGGATGGTCCGGCGCGTTCCGTTGGCAGCTGAACTGGTTGCAGAGCATGAGAGGAGTGGGGGTTCCTAGGGGGTTGGTTCCCCGAAGGAAGCGCGCTCACTGTAATCCTCAAGTCACCCATGTCACTGCCGGAAGCAACCCGCGAAGGGGGGTTGGACCGAGGTGCAGGCACGGGGACTCCGCCCCTTTGCAGGAACGAGAGTCTCGACCTCAGCTCTGAGATGGTCATCTTCCCACAATGGGTACATGACTCATCCACGAACGCTGCCTGTGCGTGTTCGAGGCCCAGACACACAAGGCAGCGATCGTGACCATCCCGCGATCCCAGGTAACGACCGCATCCAGAAACACACAGATAGAACGTCATCTTGAAAAAGACGCGAACTATCTGTGTTTGCTCTTTTAGGAACTACTCTCACTGGTACTGAAACACGCAGGGGAGCAGCCTCAGCGATCACAGGGGATGTGCACCCGACTGTGCGCTGGGAGATCTTACCAGCCGTTAAAACAGCTTTTTGTTTTGCTCTTTAGAGAGGCTGCTCACGCTGCCGTGCTGTCGCGCCCAGCACCAGAAGAGAGAGAGAGAGTTCAAAGAAAGGCCTGTAGAGTTCTTCCACTGTAGAGGCATCGAAGTGCTTGGCTCCGAAGCAAAAAGCTAACTGTGCAATCGCTCAGCTGCTTGTTAAATACCCGCGCTAACGAGGTCGCGCAGCTGATGCAAATCATTGCACGCCAATGTGCATTGGCCTGTTTTAGTTTCACTCGAAGTAGATTGGCCTCTCTAGCGAGATTCCTGTTGGTCAGTCATGACCTACGTCGTAGTGACTGACCGATAGGGAACTGAGGTGACACGAAATTTGCACTTATCAGGGTTTAATTTCATGTTACAGCTGCGAATTTTGTGGAGGACCTGTTTCAGTCGCTCATCATGTTCCTGTAATGTGCAGCCCCAGACTAGTATGTCATCTACCACAATTTGACATGGTTGTGCATCAAAAAGCTGCTCCATGGATCGCTGGAACACTTCACTGCCAGTGGAAATTCCGTAAGGCATGCGCAGGAATCTGTACCTGCCAAAAGGCGTCATGAATGTGGTCAGCTTCGAAGATGCCTCGTCTAAGGGGATTTGCCAAAATCCACATTTTGCGTCGAGGATACTGAAAACCTTGGCACCCGGCATATCAGCGATGACCTGCTCAATGGTTTTCAGTGGATGGTGGGGCCTTAGGAGTGCCTTGTTCAGATGCACTGGATCTATGCAGATTCTTACAGAGCCATCTTTCTTTTTGGCAGCGACCATGGCAGACACCCATTCAGTGGCGTCGGTTTCAGGGGTGATTACGCCCAATGTAGTCATTCTCTCAAGCTCTGCCATGACTTTCCCCTTCATTGCTATGGCCACTTTCTTAGGTGCACAGACAGAGGGCGCTATTGACATGTCTAATCGCATGTGATAAACAACAGGTAGTTTGCCAAGCACTGTGGTGTCGAACAGATCACTGAACTCTTGTACCTCTGGTTCTTGGTTTTGTACAGCATGCACATGTGGTCCTAACTGTATCAGACCCATAGCTATACTGTTTTGAAATCCTAGTAGTGGTCTCACATTGCGATTTACAACATGGAATTTCAGTTGGCCTTGTTCGCAATCTAGCATCGTTGTGCCCTCAGTATTGATGGTTTGCCCACCATATGCAACGAGATTAACTTTTTCAGTGGTGTTTATGTGAGCTGAGGGTGCGATGAGGTGTAACTGGTGGGCAGATATAACATTGCATTTGGCACCTGTGTCCACCTTCAGTTTCAATTTGCCAAACCCGTGTGTCAGTTGCACTGTTGTGAATATTTCACCTTTCTGCGAAACATCATCCACTGTCTCACAATAGAAAGTGTCCTCAGGGGCATCCAGATTCGTGCCTAATTCATTCACCCGATTAGGCTTATGGTTTCTGAATTGTGCAGTAGTTCGTTTAGGATGGTAGTCACGAGTTTGTGACTGTGGTGCCGTTTTGTATGATGGAGTTGATCTACAGCATTTTGCAAAATGGTTCCATTTTCCACAGTTGTTGCACTGTTTATTAAAAGCAGAGCACTTGAGTTTATCAGGGACGTGATATCTGTTGCAATTGATGCAGCGATCGTGTATTGCACAAACTTCAGACTCATGTTTCAGTTCTTTTGTGCTCTTTTCAGATTGCTCATATAACAGGCATATATTAACTGCAGAGTCCAACGTCAGATTTTTTTCGCGGAGCAGTTGTTTCCGCACGCCATCACTTTCAATCCCGCAAACTATGCGGTCACGGATTAGCTCGTCATTTAAAGTTCCAAAGTCGCATTTTTTTGCGAGTAACTTTAAGGTAGAAACATACGACTGAATGGACTCACCAGGTTTTTGATTAGTCGTGTTGAAAACGTGTCTGTCCATTATAATGTTCTTTGTGGGCAAACAGAGTTCTGCAAACTTTTTCAGTAACACGTCGGGATCTTCTCTGTCCTCTCCCTCTACAAACGTGAAAGCCTCGGATTTCTCCACCGCGTCGGGGCCCGCTAAATTCAGCAGTGTACGCCTGCACCTTTTTCGATTTGTCCGATAGACCAGCATTGCAGTATATGCGCCATTCTTTCTCGAATTTGCTCCAGTTTTCAGCAATGTGCTCGTCGAATATTAGCGAATCAATTCGGCGGAGACCTTGTGCCATGTTCAACCACTTCTGACACCATGTAGATTCATCAATAACTGACACAATGCAGACTAGCCTTAGTCGAACGTGTTCCTTGTTTTTTATTGCTCTCGTTCTAGCATTACACTCCTGCAACCCCTGCACTCTGGTTCCCCGACCACGCCCACCTTGCCATGTAACACCACCCTTAAAGGGCTATAGCATTTATCAACTATGATATAACATTTACCAACACTACAGTAACAAATATATTAGTTAAGGCATAACTAACGTTAACGGTCGCTGAAATGTGCCTCGCTTAAATGACATCACAGTTGTTGCACATATCAAAAGGTATCGATAGCTAACGTTAATCACGTTATTGGCTTCATCAACTCACATTCTTAATATCTACTAAACACGAACACTTACCAATAGCGAACTTGTTCACGCCAACCCGATTCGTCTTGTCTGACAGAAAAATTAGGCACCCGGGCGATTGAAGATTGATTACTTGAAGGCGCGTAAACTAGTTCGCCTCGAGGCTTCGTCGGTAGTCCCCCGCACATGCGCAAAGAGCTGTCCTCCACTCAATCTGCAACACGCCAAAGACTTGTACCCCACTCAATTTAAAATGGCAAGTTCATTCAGGCACCTGGAATTTGTGATTCATTGAAGTAACTTATGAACCTAAATTGGAAGATTGAAAACTCAAACAATTGAGTTGAGATTTCATAACACATTATTTTATGTCTGAGTTAATGACATTTATAAGTTATCATAACTTTTTCGTCAGATCATTTTTTACAGTGTAATGGGACCTTTATGTACCTGTATTTTTTGCACAAATCCTTTCTGAACTATATGTTAAAAAACTCTTATCTAACTTTTTTTTTTACGGAAGTAGCAAGTTAAATATCAAAGGTCCGCATCACTTCTTAAAATAATGATTGGTAACACTATTTTACAGTGTCCTCCTTACATGTAATTAAGCTGTAAAAAAATATGCCTTAAATTTTTAAGTTCAGTCAACTTGGATTTTTAAGTCATTTCAAGTTAAATGACATTAAACTGACTTAATAATGAGTTGAATCTCGTATAACTTGTAAAAAAGTAACAAATTACTTAACTTATTTTGATGAGTTAAAGCAATGTAAACACATGTTGTCATAACTTATTGATCATATATTTTTTTTACAGTGTTGTAATAACTATAAATGATGCATAATTACATGCAAGTAACCTCAAACCAAACCATAATCTAACCCTAACCCTATATGTATATGTTGTTTATCAAAGGGGTGGTTGATTATGATTTAATTTTTCTAACTTTAGTTAATGTTGCTGTTTGAGCATAAACAACGTCTGCAAAGTTACAACGCTCAAAGTTCAAAGCAAAGAAAGATATTTGCTTTTAAGAAATTGTTTTTTAAGGACTACAACAAATGGCTGGTAGGGAGTCTATGGACTACACGACATTCCTCCCAGGTTAGTGACATCACTAACCCTAAAATTGACATAAACCCCGCCCCCGGGAACATGCAAGCAGTGTTGAGAAGAGGAAGAGATGTTGTAGTAGAGTACATTTGTCTGCTCAAGCTGTTACATCCGTCTTTTTACATGAAATACAGTATGTGACACAAACGCAATGGCATGTCACTCATAGGCATCTTACAACAGTTCCCACACAAGCAATTTTATAGATTATCATGACAGAATATGGTAATTGAATAGTTAACTTAAGGCTTTGCCCCTCCTTACATATATTTTCTTCATATTTGCTTAATAATTTAGTATTTTAAAGAGTTTCTGACCTTGTTTTGTTTTGTGGAAAGTGTCTTTGCTGATTCATCAAACGTTATGTAGACTTCAACATACTGTACATGCACCTTATCTGGACCCTGTCCACAACCACAAAGGGAGCCATCAGCTGCACTGCAATTACTTTATTTATAAACTCCATCTGGTTAGAACTGGACTAGACATGAACATGGACAAGACAGTGTGCACTCACACAATACACTATATACGCTCGTATTTTGTGGGTGTTATTGCAACACTGAGAAGCATTCTATTAAAAAATCCATCCATTTCACAACTAAATAGATATTTTATTTCTTACAAGATGGTACAGTCAAAAACTTTTATATCTAAGAACTAAAACATTTGATAAGGTGCTATGTTGAGAGTCATAGTTTCGAGGATGAGTGTGGGGAAGAGATTTCTTGTAAACGCTTTACTTTGTTCTCTATGAATACTATTGTAGAGTAATTAATTCATTGTTATTTCCTGTTGGTTAATGTTTCTTTTTTTCTTTTCGGCTGATAGTTTGACGTGAAGGAAGGGTGTGAGTAGGAGGAAGTCCAACTTTATGTTGACCTTATTACATTGGTTTATTTATTGAAGGTCCTCATATGCGTTACCAAATAAATTCCCAAGGCAAGAAATCATCAATCTTTCACTTGATGGTAATGATGAGTGATTGCAAATGAGTCATGAAGGAGCATCTGTGGCTAAATATAACTATACTTAGATATGTTGTCAGTCTAGCAGACAATGATGACTGAAATAATCCACACCAGTCAGTCAATGATTTTGAAAGAAACTGCAAGAGCAGCTGGAGGTTGTGTAAGCCCTCGACTGAGGCTTCGGTGACTCCAGACAGATCGTCTCTTTTGAAGCTGTGATTTATGGGCTGCTGGTGGCCCAATCTAAACTCACAGATCACTGTGTCTTTGATGATTTTTCAAGTGTCCACATGCATCACTCCAGCCTGAGAAACCAGTAGCCATGTCTGAACTGATCTAGATCTGATCTTGAAGCAGGCTGACCTTAATCAGGAAAGAGCCACAGAAGGAAATGATCAGAAAAAGTGTAGGCACACCTTATATGGTCAGCAAACTCCTTAAGATGGTGTGCCATTTATACAAGAGGCTTTACCAATCACATTGTTTAACAGTTTACATATTAGGATTCTAAATATACTAATACATATAGAGTATTTCTAAAATATATTGTTGTTTTTTCGAATAAAGTCTAATAATCAGTATTCAGCAAGCAGAAACTCTACAAAGTCGATTTAAGGCTTTGGTTCTTAGGAATGGATCCTTTTGGTTTCAGTGATTGACCTGATTATATAAAAATTAAAATGTAAGCATTACATCAAGAGTCTACCAGTTAATTTGATAAGGATAAACAACTATACTTGTGCATTTATCCTTATAACAAGCAAATCAATTTTAAAAGCTTTTGCAATTTTTATATCACTGTGAGAATGTAGCATCAAACATTGTCACAATAAAAGGAAAAAAGTAACTTCTAAGAAAAAGTATATTTATTGGTAGAGAGAATGTATGATTTTTTTCAAGGAATTGCTGCAGGCAAAAGTTGCTCGTTTCGAGTCTTTCAAAGCACTGCACGATTAACCAAGTTGTTGCATAGAAAACACACTGAGGGAAGAGGCCACTTTATGGTCCATTATAGATATAATGCATGTCTATTCTGTTCACAGTTGCTTTAAAGCAGCACACTTAAGTTGTACAGTAAAGCAGCATTCATTCATTACACCCTGTGGGTGATGATGAGTTGATGACAGCGATGAGGTCAGTTTTTCTCAGTATCTGAAGCTTTGCTGCATCACACCCACCAACAAGGTGTCATCATCATCGTCGTCATCACAAAAGTTTCTCTCACACAATTCCACTGAACTTTGAGCCAAGTTTAAGAGCAGACCTCCAATTATATGGTGGAAATGATAGAGACAGAAGATAAAAATACTCACATTGGACTTTTTACCCTAATGCATTGTGTAGCCACTTATCTCTTGCCAGTGTGTTTATAAACAAATATTGTCATATTGATCATTTGTGAGAATTTTATTATTAAAATATTAATCATTTTATTATTAAAAAATATGTGTATTTTTTCATGCGACAATTTTGTGTGGAAATTTGATGTCCAGTAGACAGGACATTTGGACATTTGAGCAGTATTTGAAACTACCGTGCCGACACTATATTGCATAATTAAAATAATAATAACAATAGTGCAATGATAGATACAATAGGACAAACAATAACAACTTGTAAGCTGATCTGGGAAATAATCCATATTAAATACATGCTGTTCTTCATTATGACTCACTGCTTATTCATATGATGCCATTTTACTGTAACAAATGACTGATTGGGGAATTAAACATGCAGTATTCATCATTCTATTAATATTTTATCTGATAAACCCATTAGTTCAACATTTTACATGCAGTAGACATGAAATGTGCTGTGCTATCTTTAATCTTGGGAAAAAAACTGTCAAAAAAATGTATGCATTTTGTAATTTAATTATGAAGCATTGTTTGTTTGTAAAGGACTGATGATAACAATCAAGTAACATCACTGGATGTCATAGAAATGTAAAAGCATGTAAGAAACACATTTGCTTAGCATAAGAATCCCCATTAGGTGGCCTCATAGACTTGATTTAGGTTATAGCATCTGGCAAACCAAATATGCGAGTTTTGCAACATTTTCTTTAATTCAGGTAGGCTATCTCCTTTATTTCGGTTAGGTGAAGATTAGCAATGAAAATCTGCAGCACTCAGGTAAATAAAGGAATTAGCAATTCATACATACAGAAGCCTACTTAAATGGAAAGCGATAACAACAATAAAGAAACTTAGTCATGTAATTAATAGCCTGACCATAAAGTAAAGATTTAATTAAGATGAACGGATCAAGAATCGTTCAAGTTCGTAATAGAATCGTAATATTAGGAGCGCATCGCTCACGTGCACTTCACTGTGACTCCACAGTGTTTTTCTTTCTTTCAGCATCGACTCTAGAAACTGGATGACCTACTCTTAGAGTAATTTGTCGAACCCCTCGGGCATCGGACACGACACATATCGGTGTTAAATGTATTTGTCATGTCACTCGGCGTGGGTCTTACCAATCTCGCCACGCTCGCGCAGCAAGAACACGACGCGCATTCGTCGCGTGGAGCTCATGATGGAATAACACCTGATCTTCGACAGGATGAAGGTACGTTACAGTCATTCATCGAGGAGGACGTACACGAAACAAGTTTTCTTTCTAGTTTATTTAAGTGAATCGTTATTTACCGACAAGATGTTTCAAAGAGCAATTTGTGCAACATTTTTCGGATAAATGCAGCCTAAAGCACAAAAGAAGCTCTTCGGTATTATCTAACAGGTGAGGATAAGGATTTTTTTTAAATTATCATGGAGAATATAATAGCTGTTTTGTGTATTTACTCTTGTAATATGAGTTTTGTCCCTTTGTTTGACTAACAGAACTACAGGAACCGGTTATTGCTCACTGGAATCTAAAACGTCCTCTTATGGCATAAGGACTCATACATGATCACACTGAAATATATAAGTGAACACTAGAAAACAGTGTGCAGTGATTAGATGAACTTATCTGAACAATTTTGATGGGATCATATACTATGATATTATGATATCAACCGGCATGACAGTAATACTGAACTGAAACACTTTATTGGCACTTTCCAAACTGGAATGCAGGACAAATCTTTTGTGTAATGGAGCATGAACTGGAAATGTTAATGTTGGTATGAAAATGTCTTAATAAGAACACATGGTCAACATTACCTGAAGTGTGAAAGGTCTGACGGACTCTAAGATGAAGTGTTCGAACAGTTCACGTCTAGTTCTCATGATGCAGTGATCCTTAATGTACAGTTTAATTGGCAGTGATGGATTTAAACTTGACAACAGTAATTGATAGTGGTTTCATGGAAAGTGACCAGTCCAGGCGGGTTCTGACCGGTTGCTTTCTTTCCGTTCTAATCCTCTCCACCCTACTCGGTAACACACTGGTTTGTGCAGCTGTCACAAAATTCCGCCACCTGCGCTCTAAAGTCACAAATTTTTTTGTCATCTCACTGGCGGTGTCAGACCTGCTGGTGGCCATTCTGGTCATGCCCTGGAAGGCTGTGACAGAGGTAGCTGGCTTCTGGCCCTTTGGTGCTTTCTGTGACATTTGGGTCGCTTTCGATATCATGTGCTCCACAGCTTCCATCCTGAACCTCTGCGTTATCAGCGTGGACCGATACTGGGCCATTTCCAGCCCGTTTCGCTACGAGAGGAAGATGACTCCCAGGGTGGCCTTTGTGATGATCAGCATGGCTTGGACCCTGTCTGTGCTCATCTCCTTCATCCCAGTGCAGCTCAAATGGCACAAGGCTCAGCCAGTGAGCTTCCCAGAAGTCAATGCTTCTCACAGGGCTCTGCTGATGGACAACTGTGACTCCAGCCTCAACCGAACGTATGCCATTTCCTCCTCGCTCATCAGCTTCTACATTCCCGTCGCCATCATGATTGTAACGTACACTCAGATTTACAGAATCGCCCAGAAGCAGATCCGACGGATCTCAGCTTTGGAAAGAGCTGCAGAGAACGCCAAGATCCGCCATGACAGCATGGGCGGCAGCTCCAACGTGGAGTCCGAAAGCTCCTTCAAACTGTCCTTCAAAAGGGAGACGAAAGTCTTAAAAACCTTGTCCGTTATAATGGGGGTTTTTGTGTGCTGCTGGTTGCCGTTCTTCATTCTGAACTGCATTGTGCCATTTTGTAAGAGCACTTCGACTGGTCTCCCCTGTATCAGTCCAACAACATTTGATGTTTTTGTCTGGTTCGGATGGGCCAATTCTTCTCTTAACCCCATCATATACGCCTTCAATGCCGACTTTCGCCGAGCTTTTGCCATCCTTTTGGGATGCCAGAGACTCTGTCCAGGAACCACTAGCATGGAGACACCGAGCCTGAACAAGAACTGAAAAGCAACACTCAATGTGTGAGCCCATGTCACATCAATGCTTTGCCATTGGAAAGGCAAAAAAAGGGGGGGAAATGGATTGGGGATTAAGACTCTGGGAAGAGAGCCCTCCTGCTGTGCTGGTCCCTTAAGCAAGGCTAATCTCTATAAAAAGCTATTCTTCACCAAAGAATGACGCAAGGGTGGTCTGTGTATTTTAGACAGCATACTCAACAGATTATTGAATCCACAAGTGACTTGCAGAAATTAGAGAAGCAATGTTTTATCAAAAGAAATATAGATGTTTCTTTGAATGTTTATTTTCATTTGAAAGAAACTGTACAGTAATAATGTTTGTGAAGCTATACAGCGCTGGGCAAAACTGCAATACACTGGGACAAATGTTGTGTATTTACTGCAAATGAGTTGAGAATATGGTCTCAATGTATCATTCCATTAATCTGAAGTATCACTGAATAAATGACCATTTCAGGCATTTGCAATAAAATTCAGTGTAATCTGAATCTAATACATCACTGCTTGATAAATATCTATCTCATCCTCTCCACTCTCATTACATTTCCTTTACATCTGCCTTATTCATGAGACTTTTTTTTTCCAAAACAAGAGGGCAGATGGTCAATCATGAGATGGCCATCCCATTATTGCCATAATGAACATGTATATTGTTCTGTGGTACTTGTTTTCTGATTCATTATTAAACTGAAAGCTAAACACTACGACTACAAGAACAGATGGCCATGAAATAAAAATGCAGATGTGGCAGTGTGCTCAGTTACGGTCATCCTGTAATAGATACGTTATTGTTGAGATTGTAATTATTTTCTGAAAGCGAATGGGGTCTTCAGTCCCAGTACAAAATAACACTGGATTGTTACTATGTCTGTGGATGTGATGCAATGTGCCATGATAATGTAGAAAATGAAACGTCGAGAATCTCAGAACGTCTGTGGCAAAATGAATGTAACTAATTGTGATGAGTCCAACTATGTAGTCAATTTTATGCTATTTTTGTGGCACAACACATACTTTGGTATTTCACAGTACTACATTTGTTGTTGTGGTGTTTTGAGAAAGACACTGATTCAGTCCTTTAGCATTACAATGTTGAAGTAGAATTAAATGATAGGGCAACACTTTAGAATACTGTTCCGTCATTAATAAATAACTAAACAGGAACAAATGAGTAACGCACTATTGACATTCTAGAAAATACTAACTAACAAGAAACTCTGATTAACGAATTAGTAAGTAATAGTGCCCAGTCAAATGTGGTAGTTCACTATTAGTTAAATTAATAACTATTTTTTTCATACCTCCCAGAGGACTACCAAGAACTATACAGGTTCATAATTGACATGAATAATGTATAATTAATTCTAAAGTGAAGGTCAAGGTAACCCACTAGTAATGACTCAAGTGTTACTACGTCCTTCAGAAGGAATTACTAATTACTAATATTTTGAAACTGTATTCTAAAGTGAAAAGCATGATAACTCTCTAGTAATAATGACTGAAATCATTGTAAGCTCTTGATGTTTTTGTAAAGTATTGGATAGCAATGACTCAAGTGTTACTACATCCTCCTCAAGGAATTACTAATTATTTGGATCAGTATTCTAAAGTGGAAAGCATGATAACTCCATTGTAACTCCACTCCAACTCCAAAGCCATTGTAATATTTTGAGGATTTTGTAAGGTTTTTGGATAGTAATTGCTTCTGATGGATTTGGTAAGACTTGCGTCATTACCATGTTACTATGACCTACATTTTAGAATTAATTATACATTATGCATTATTTACATTGATTATGAACCTGTATATAACAGTTCTTAGTAGTAAAAAAAGTAGTTATTGATTAACTAATGAGCTACCACTAATAGTGAGTGGTATTACTTAATAATTAGTTAATCATATATAGATTCTTGTTAGTTAATACTAGTGTTAATAGTGCGTTACTCATTTGTTCCTGTGTAATTATTCATTATAATGATGGAACAGTATTCTAAAGTGTTACCAATTATGGTATTGACTGATGAGAAAGTACATATGTAAAAGCAACCATTAGGACTCATGGTGTTAAAGTTCATTCCATTGGCTTTTGGTAAATTAAAGTGTTCATTCTTTCTTTGCGAGCATTGTGTTTGTTAACCTGTTCTAAACATGATCAACTTTACGTCTAGAAAATTCTTGAAATTACATCTCTGGATTCATAATTCCTCAGCACTCACACTTTTATTTTTCACTTGATGAAACTTTAATTGGAAGCAATAACAGACAGCAGGAACCATGGCTCTCAACCTCTTAAACTTTCATTGGTTACCGTCATGTGCTTTTTGACACTGTGCAAAGCTGGCATAAATAGAGATAATAAGCTCAGCCCTGGCTCAGAGGAACTGGGGAGTCAAATTGTTTTAGTTTGCCAGTCTCCGTGAATGTGTGAGAGTCAAGCTTTCACAGCAGGGCCCTCAAAGCTGACATTCCCACTCAGTCTCATATACAACACTCTCATATTAGACACAATAGGAAGCATATTGGATGAGTTATTAAACAGTAGATGCTGTGCTTTAGATCCAGAAACAGCAGTGAGTGAGTCATCACTGTCATAATACTGTTGTGTTTGGTCTATGTCAGCTGACAGGAAACAGCAGGGCCACTGTGTAATTAGTGTAATGAAGAGCATTAGTATTGTATAGCATACTTGTGCATACTTAATAGACAGGTACCATAGGAGTGTATATTCAATTTACCCCCCCCCCCCCCCCCCCATAAATAAAGTCACACACCAATGTAAAACTATTAAAGCAACCTTTGTTTCTCTTGTACAAATATAATAAGTGGTAACCTGTAACCTTAAATAACTATTTACTTTGAACCCTTACATTTAGTTTGGTCAGTGTAACCTAATGTATTTAGGTTGATTCAGGAATGTTAATTTGACTTATTATGAACAAACTATTATGATTTTTTTTTTATTCAAAATAGATTTTACCACAGGAAGCTCATTAATTCATTTATTTTGATTTAGTAATACAATAAGAAATAATAAAAAAAAGTAAAATAATGCTTTTGACTTGAATGAAATCAGTTAATTGAGATGTTATATCATGTCATATATGTGGTGCCATCTAAATGAATTGATTTTATTCAAGTCAAAATATAATTAATTAACATTACTGAGGCAACCCAAACACGTTAGTTTATACTGACCAAAATAAATGTAATGTTTAGATCAGGTAGAAACAGCACCTAAAAAACAACAACTGAAAGTTGCCTTTCTTTTCTAGGTCTAGGTTATTTAAACATGGGTATCAGTGTATTTAATGTTTAGATATGTAGCCCCAAATAGTATCTGGACATAAACCACATTTAAAATGTACTGTGTGAAACAAATTATCAAAGCAGTGACTGAAACTAATGCTAGAATGAAATTTTTCTCTTGCCTTTAGCTTTGACTTTAATCAGCTGGTGTCAAGGTAGTTTTTAGTGGATGCATGAAGCCAGTTCTCCTCAAGTTTGCACATGTACCGTAGCAGTGTAACCACAGGTGAAGTTCATCGCATTAACTATGAACCACTGTGATCAACTAACAGTTCACAGCCAGAAAGTTTCAGAATATCTTTTTGAATGAATTGAATCTATTGTTTCAAACCTTACACATTTTTTTTTCACGTAAAATGTTTTGCTTGAAAAGTGAGTTTGTGCTTGTTTTCTTACAGAAAAATTCCATTTGTATTTGTTATCTAATGCCAGGACATTCATACATTTTTAAGTGTAACTTAAGTAACATGTGTGGTCAGTGTAGTAGCCTTTATAAGTAAAGTTACTGATGACCTCAGAGAGAGAGAGAGAGAGAGGGAGAAAGAGAGAGAGAGAGAGAGAGAGAGAGAGAGAGAGAGAGAGAGAGAGAGAGAGAGAGAGAGAGAGAGAGAGAGAGAGAGAGAGAGAGAGAGAGAGGGAGGATGAGGCCTTAGAGAGGGACTTGCATAAGCAGTCTATTACCACAATTTTCCGACAATCAGTTTTGGGCAAAATGTGGGAGAATCATGTCTATGTTCCAACATGTCATTGGGGACTGTCCTATAACAGACATGTCCAGTAAATACGGGTGGGAGAAATTTGAAACACATTGCCTTTGTCCACGCTCTCATCTGTATGAAAGGAGAATGATGGAAGTGTAATCAGTCCCTTTAGATTAATTTTATCCCCTCATTTAAAATGTATAGGCTGCTATTGTATGTATTACCAGAACTAATGCATTTCTAATAGCTCGCACACAATTGCTGTGACAGATTCATAAGGAAAGGGTCGGAAGCGGTGAGGGACACAGCGGTAATGCGTCTACACATCCACATGTCGACTGATAGAACGGCACGTTTGATGTCAAAGGCTACAGTGACTGCTGTACATGCTGATGTCTTAATGCTACCCCGCTGGTGAGTGATGGTTTTGTTTTTGCACAGCCGTTTTAATCTGTCAGCGATGGTCTGTCACTCAACCTCCAGATCCCTCCCACAACCGTTAGATTCGTAAATTGGAAACAGGCAAATACCATCGATCAGCATTATCCAACCTTATTGCAAAGTAAAGATGGGTGGGTGCAGCCTTTTGGGAGCAATAACACATTGTACCGCTAAAATAAATGTCAGCAGCCATCAGGCAAACTCTGTATTAATCCATCCTAATCCTTGCAGTCCATTCACATGTCAGGCCCAAATGATGCACCCACTTTGCCAAAAGAAGCCCCTGACTGGGACTTAAGAGTGATAAGTAAATTCCCCTCCAAAAATGAAAACATGCTCGAGTTACGTTAAAGAGATTATGCAAAATCAATTGACAAAAGACAAGGGCTGTATAAACTGTGTTGACAACACCTGAACCTGTGCCAGTGAATTCAGATGAAACTCCACTGCAGGGTAGTCATGCTGTTTCTGATCAGTGTGTATTACAGTGCAAGTTATTATAATTTCTTCATAAGAAAAAAGATCATTCAAGTAAACTGATTTTTTTATGTAGATTTTGTTTGTTTAATTGAAATTCCAGAGTTCAAACAATTACAATTATTACAATATAGAGTGCAAATTACAACCCTTAAAGTCCCCATGAAATCAAAATTGTTTTTTTTGGCTTTTAGTATGAATATGTTAGTCTCACTGTTATCTATAAGTTAGAGTGTTCTAAAACAATGTTACAAATGTACGTTTAGAAGATATAATTCAAAACTTAGTCTCTCACTTTTGCCAATATGGATCAATGATTTTAATGACATCACTCTGCACTTCAGCTTCTCATCAGATTTTCCTTTAGAATCTAAAGCGTCCTGCGCCCTTATAAATAGACGCTGAAGCTGTGGATAAAATCGGTCACTTGTTAAAAAAATTACTATATGGTGGATGGCACATAGTGCACTATAGAGGGGATAGGGAATGATTCAGACAGTGTAAATATTGAGGTGAATGAAGTCTGGTTTCACGTTAGTATCACTGAACCGCCGCAGCCCACACACATTTTAATTTTAACGATTCTTGTTTCTACATTAATCTATAACATTTTTGAAAACATTAAAATTGACATTAAAACATGTCTATACAGCCGCAATGGCGTCAAAGATCAGACAAATTTCCACCTGCAAAGTGAATGCGGATGTTTGTGCTGCGGTGAGTTTTTGTGCCATCTTGTGGTTAAGGGAAAAAGAAAAGAAAACCCAAAATGCTCCTTTTTTGTGACTTGAAGCAAACCAACCAACAAGATGTGCTATACACACATTCCGGGCAGTCCCGTGAAGCCATCACGATGTGACATAGCGTTTGGTCCCAGAGAATCCCCACTCATTCATGTCGTGTGTGTTTTTCTGAACGGATACACACGCGGTTCATTTCTTCGTCTGCCCTGATTCACAGCGATTGTTATTTTCCCTTATTTTAGTGTTTTTAGGCTATACAAACTTTCTGCTGCTCCTTCCTCTGCCAGAACCCCATCATCAGACATGTTCTGGCATTGAGGCGCAGGTTTGCGTTCACACTTTTTACGTGAAGCATTACACGAATGAATTTCAAATAGTTTAAAGAGACCTAATACATTTCTTTTGGTTCAGTCACATAATTCACATACACTCCTCCCAGCACAGCATACCCTGGGTCATGACTTGTTACAGTATTTGACACTGTTTAATATAAGTAGTTTAATACAACTACATACGGTAAGTAGTTGTTGATTTTATTGTCATATTTTAGTAGCTGTCTCATGATGTCAGCATGTTTTTAGTATGTTACTTAAATTGATAGGTCACTAATGTCAGATTTTGAACATGTTGCTGGCACAAACCGTATCAAATAGCCTATCACAAGGGATGTTAAACAATTTCCATGTATGACTTGTAAAAGTAATTTAGGCTGAGTAAACTTTAAAAGTAAATATTTTCTGATTTAAAATGTCAAGTCTTGCTGTGACTTAAAATCTGACATCAGTGATATCGATTTAAGTAAAATAGCCTACATAAAAACATACAACCAAAAACATAAAAACAAAAGTAACAGCAAGACTAGAAATTTTAAATAATTTAATCAGAAAAGATTTTTAATCAGAAATTACTTTTACAAGTCATAAAATTCAAGCAAACTGTTTAAGTTATATTTTAACATCCCTTGTGATGCATATTTGATACTGTTTGTGCCAGCAACGTGTTGTGTTAGTGAATGAAGCCAGGCATAATGGATGTAGGCCTACGCGATAAAAAATAAAATAAAATTTTGATCAATAAGTTATGACAACATATGCTTTTACATTGCTTTAAATCATCAAAATAAGTTAAGCAATTATCCACTTTTTTATGTAACAGAACAGAAGTCAGTTTAATGTGAAGTGAAATTTAAGTTGAAATGACTTAAATATCCAAATTAATTGTACCTAACCTAAAAAAAACTAACCTTTTTTTTTTTTTTTTTTTTTTTTAACAGTGTAATGCAAATTAGAGGTTTATGGTTTGGTTTTTCAAAAATAGGAATGCCCATTGAAGGACAGAGTCTGGGGAAGCTATGTCATGTTTGAATGGATGCAATGCTAATGCAATGCCCTTTAGGCCTGTTTTTGAAGTGCTGCCTGTCCAATCTGACTAATCTCATCACATCACTGCCATTGGCGGACAGATGCCCTCTATCAACAAAACAAGACACCCGCCTCGTACTGAGGATGAGAGACTGAAGGACTTAAGTGGATGAAAGTGAGGGAGAACATTTGTTTCTTTGCATTCCCCCCAGAAATAAACATGAACGCCTTGGCAAATATGGAGAATACAACATATCAGAGGTGAATGGCGCTAATTTACAGATTGTGAAAGACAACGTTACCACTGGTGCGGTTTGGATGCCGTTCAAAGGCGCGGGGCACAATCAAGCATGAGATTCCTGATCGCTGCCAACAATTAGACCTTCAACAAGGGTTTCCAGCTCTCGAACGATGCTGCCAAGCAGACTCATCTTAGAGAGAATCCACAGCTGCATGAGTCATACACAACAAAACATTCATCATAAAGGAACAGAAAAATGGAGCTGATCAAGATAGAGTTAATCAATACAAACACTCAGGAAAAAAAGGTACAAAAGCTGTCACCTTTTCAAAGGTAGAATTTTGTTTCTTTTAGGGACTAATATGTACCCTTTTGGTACAAAAGTGTACCTTTTAAAAGGTAACGCCCCAGTGACAGCTTTTGTACCTTTTTTTGCTGAGAGTGTACAAGAGAATAAAGCTGAGGTTTGAGTCTGGCCTCACCAAAGAAAGACAAACGTTTCAGCATTCAACAAAACAGCCTTAAATAATATCGCACCGGTGCCCACGTTGAAGTAGAAATTCCAGATTCACAATAGAAACAGCAAATAACAGGCTAAATATGGCCCCGTTTGAAAAATGTGTGTGTCAAATGGGTTCCTGGGAGCCAGCCGACCCCCTCTGAAAAGGAAGAGTCAAACAAACTCAGCCGCAGCTGTGTAGGGATTTTGCATCCTGAATATTTTATATACTGTGTAATCCAGAAAATGAACAACAAGGGCTTTTAGTCTTCCTCAGTTTTCCCACCAAAAAATATAGCCTACATTTTTTATTTATTTATTTGAATTTACAATTTCCTTTTCAGTTTTGACAGAAACTAATAAACTTAATGTGATGCATATTGTGATTCACTCAAAAATAAATAAACAAAATAATGACTGTTTATTGTTAATTTAAATGCAAAATGCATTTATTCAAATTGTATAAGGTACACTATGTAGCTTTTGACCCTCTAGCAGTTTAAAAACAAAACTGCATGCATTTTGTGGAAGAACATTGTTTTGGTTGTGCTTCGGGTGAGAGTGTGCGGATAAATATGGTTATTCTACTGCTAATAAAACATTCACTACTAGGCTTAAGAGATATAACTATTAGATGGAAAGGATCTCAATCTGACTGAAGACGTTACTGTAGCTTTACCCATTAATAGACACGGTACTTCCTTGACAATAAATCAGCACAGCGCTAAAACAACCATAATGAATGACCCTTCACAATAGATAATGCTTTACAGTGAACTCTGTTAGAGAGCTACATATGCAATTTATCTGTTCAATAAAATACCTTCCCCATGTTGAGTAATAAAAAGTGTGATTCCTCGGAGTTTCGAGATTTAGTGTGTTTCATGTCAACCTTTCTCACTCGTTGTGACAACTAACCTCTGCCATTCCCACACCAGACACACGTCAAAGTAGCTGGAGCAACTTTTCTTTATTTATGGGTATGACGAGATACACACTGGCGAGTGAAGAGCACTCAAATGTCCAGCGAAAAACTATCCTGCCAGGTCTAAAATATAAACAGGCTTACCATAGTGAATCAGGGTGAGACAAAAACATGTTTTGGAAGAAGGATTGATGATGTATTGACTGTTGTATTGATGATGTAAAAAAAGTTACATAGTAGGCTAAGATCACTTTAAGAATCAGCAAAGATTTATTGAGATAAAATGAACATTGTAAAAATATGGCTAGCTGTGGAACAAGCAACATTCACTTAGTTAAAATGAGATTGAAACAATTTGGATGTAATGATGATAAATATATAAACCTGGTTATTGTGCATTAGATTCATTCAGTTTTTAGGTCGATTACAGAAATATTACCTGTTTAATTTGTGTATGACTGACAAACATGCAATCCCATCACGTTCATTTTTTTGTTTATGTTAAAACTGTGTAATCTAAATGGATGGAAATTTATATGCAATTCAATTGCATAAATCCTAAATTTAGGACAACATTTTTTTAGTGTACTTTTATAAAAGTCGTTACTTGAAGCAAGTCTAATACCTTTATTTATTTATTTTTTTTGACAAAAATGTAATGATGCATGTTGCATGATGTTGCATGTTGACATATTTGCATCACGTGCTGATTCATTTGAGCAATGATTCCTTTGTGCAGATGTGCAAAAAATCTTGGCAAGCAACATTTTATCCCAAAATGATCACTAACCTAAATCTTATAATGTGCTGTTTTCTGCTATTATGTAACCTTGTGTTAAAATCCATCAGGTCTCTGACCTTGTAACACAGATTAAGTGATTTGAACAGTCCTTTAAAAGTCTTTATCCACTGCCATTTAGATTTTGTTAAGCACATTTAGAAACACAATCCAGGCCTTTTTCCTTTGATAAAAGCAAGAAAAGGGGCCGTATCTTTGCATGTCACATGCGCCCTACAGTCCGACTGAGAATTTGATGACTCACTCAAAACAAGAGCAACTGAGCTTCTGGAGGAGAAAAAAATAAATATAAAACTGAAAACAGCTGCACGAACCTGCCCAGTTCATGAGAGAGGAAAGCAAACATCTATGTGATTCTCTTACATTTGTTCTTATGTAAATGATCGAGAGGCAGTGGCAGAAACGGTCACGCGATTCTCTTAATATTCATTGGTCTGATAAATCCAGTTCATCCCATCAGTCAAAGAGAATTAGTATTCATTGAATGTCACATCTCCAATCCTAATACACACATTGAAGCAGATGCTGTGGCGTACAAAATCTCCCACAGCATTCCCACAGTCATCACATTCAACGTGCTATACAAACACTCCCTCACAGAGAGGTCAAAACACACTGTACTTTGTTATTTTGACCTTAAAGCATGTACAGCACACATCCTTTGGGAACATTTGATATACATTGCATCTCACCCTAAAATAGTTTTGTTGTCATCGAATCAATGCAACAATCTGTGTAATTTCTGCAGTTGACTGAGTTACATTGCTGAGTATCCAAGGTACATCTAAGCTCACGGGCCATGGATGAGGTTATTTAAAGCTGCTGTATTTTTAGTTCACTGGCTTTTTTTTCTTTTCTTTTAGCACTTTTGCTTTGCTAGTGAAATATTTATAATGGACCCAACCTCTAAGCTAAGACCTCTCAACCTTGCACATGGAGATTAAAAAAAAAATCTCCACTTCCAGCCCGGAGATCAAAGTCACTGAAGTGCAAGCTCTCGCTCAGCAAAACAATGTCCACACCATTGGCATCAGAGGACCATAACTGTGTTATCTACATCCTGTGATGGAGAGTCATAGGGACGGAGATATAACATTCTCAGACAGTAATAGCCATGGGGAGAGAGCTGTGATCCACAAAGTGTTGGATGGGAGGATGTTCCTCTCTGTATGTGATTGGCTTCAAATCTGACACACTTCAGCCTAAGGCGGCGGTTCTTAACAGGTTTTGCTTCAGGACCCAGGTTTTATATCGGACATTGAGTGATGATTGATGATCCAACACGGTAGCAAAACTGTTTAGTAAGATATGAAGTATACAAACACTGACATTTAAATCGAATAATTAGCTTATTATTGGGTTCTAAATGTTTCTCTTTGATGGCTTGTCTTTTCTTTTTGTGTGGTTTTGTTAATGGTACTTGATGAAGTCACGAATGTCATGCAACCTGTCCATGTTAGCTTCTTCCTAGTTGAATGCATTATGAGTTTGATTAGATACATGTCCATTTCAACAACATAATGAAGTATTTTGCCCTGTGTTTGACCCTTAAATAATTATAAGGCAAAAGTTTTGGGGTCAGTTAGATGATATCAATTAATCTTATAGAAATAAGTCTCTTATGCTCACCAAGGTTGCATTTATTTGATCAATACTACAGTAAAAACAGTAACATTGTAAAATATTATGTAGAAATCAGTAATTATAGACAAGTATTCTCCCGGTAATGTAATTGCTGGGGAAAAAATGTATTGCAAATTGTTTTATGCTGGAAAATATCAAATCAAAGACGTACAAAGGAGGTGTAGGGTGCTGTATTATTTTGGATTTTAAGAAAGCGTTTGAAAGTGTAAATCATGATAGGTTATCGAAATTTTAACTTCTTAGGTGAGGCCATTATGTGGTTTAAATCTTATTTATAAACTAGGAAACAATGTGCAAGAGTTATAAATACAAAATATTTAGATTTTAGTATTGGAGTTCCACAAGGATCGATTTTAGGTCCATTGTGGTTTAGTATGTATTTGTAAATGATTTACCAAATGTCTGCAAAATGTCAGCAACAGGTTGACAAGAGCTGATATAAAAGCGGTAATTGTAATATACGATTGAGAAGAACCTTTGGCCATTATCATTTACTTTTAGAGGAACACGTGACTGGACTAGACTTCCAACAGAACTAAAGGAATGAAAACATATAAAAGGTCATTATGGTTTCTCTAGAAAGATAAAAATGTGTTTACTGTCCAATCAAAATTGCAGCCATTTGTAGAGATTCCTTTTATGTTTGCGTGTAAAATTCTTGTTTGTTTGTTACCGTATAACCTGCCAAGGGACTACAGAGGAAAATTAGCCAATTTGGATAAATCTGACACATTTTACATATTGTCATGTATTATTAGTATAGTCCCTGATTAAACAGACAAACAAACAAACAAATATTAACATTTTAAATAAATGTTTTCTATTTGAATATATTTTCAAATGTAATTCATTCCTCTGATGCAAAGCTGAATTTGCAGTATTATTACTCCAGTCTTTAGTGTCACATGATCCATCAGAAATCATTCTAATATAAGAAGTTTATTTAACAAAGTTCAGGAGGAGAATGTTCAGGCAATCCAACCAATCAGGGCGAGAAGAATCTCTCTCTCTCTCTCTCTCTCTCTCTCTCTCTCTCTCTCTCTCTCTCTCTCTATATATATATATATATATATATATATATATATATATATATAGAGAGAGAGAGAGAGAGAGAGAGAGAGAGAGAGAGAGAGAATTGTCCTGTGACAGTTTTGTATCATCCCTCCACATTTTGGTTTTTTTTTTTTTTGGGAATATTTTGGGTTCTATTTTGGAATATTTGGCCATATTCTGAGCTCAGATATTCTTCAGATATATATATGTAGTACTGACCCCAAACGTTTTATCTAGATCAACACTTAAGCATCTTGAATTTGTATTAGTATTATTTAATGATGTAATTTATGTTTTAATTAGTTCAAAATTCAAATAAAGGTAAGCATCGACAACACCTACATATAACTACAGAGAGATCGGAGGATAACTTTCAGACAGCCTCATTCCCCTGCTGTTAAGAGGCTGAATAAAGCGATTGTTTCATAAAACACACCTGCTCAAGGGCTTTGAAGCGAGATAAAGGGATTTCCCATAATGACACCATCTGAAATAAAAAGAGAGTTTCATTTCAGCCTCTGGAGTAAAGGAGTCACCGCGTGCTCAGGTACGACTCTTTTTGTGCTGTGCTTCAGCCGAAAGATGAATTCCCATCGCGTGAATATTTCTTCCTCCATCTAATTTGACATTTAATCTTAACTGTGTGATCTTGGCACATTGATATATGCACTGTTCATTGTACTGTTTCTTCATTTATCTTACAGACTTTTCATCATTGAATCATTCTCTCAGCCAGCCTCTTGTTTGGAGAAAACATGTTTCTCCAAAGCTTAGTGAAGAGGAAAACACAAAGTCAGAAGTTTGTTTCTCTCAGACTGGTTTTGCTGCATGCTCTGCTGAGCAGAGAGATGCCTGAGCCACTGGTCATGTTGGCAGGTGTGTGTGTGTGTGTGTGTGTGTGTGTGTGTGTGTGTGTGTGTGTGTGTGTGTGTGTGTGTGTGTGTGTGTGTGTGTGTGTGTGTGTGTGTGTGTGTGTGTGTGTGTGTGTGTGTGTGTGTGTGTGTGTGTGTGTGTGTGTGTGTGTGCGTGTGTGTGTGTGTGTGTGTGTGTGTGTGTGTGTGTGCGTGTGTGTGCGTGTGTGCAGCTCAGCACAGCAGCATCGGTTGGCTTCTTTTACTCCCCATCAGAGCCATTGTGCTCTTTGTCAATCAGTTGTGCACTCCTTTGAGCAATTACTAAAATGTATTCCACCTCGGACACACCTAGCATATTTTGTGTAAACATTGCACACAAATTATTTTTTGCTCCTCTGAAGATAGAAGTATTTTTGTGTCCATAAAAAATGACAGGCACAGGAAATTTGTTCACAGATGCAACTGTGAGCAGGTAAGAACGTTGCACTTGTGTACACCCGGGGTCTATCAGATGTTAGTGGTATGTCCTTACATTCATTTGTTTTCAACCATTTTGTTGTGAAACATAAAAATCATGTGTGCACTCAGACAGAAGGGCTTTTGTTTCACTAAAATGTACTATGCAGTGATAAAAGTGGTGTTACAATAAATATAGACAAAATAAATATACTAATAAATACAGATACATTATAATATAAAATATTTTTAAATACAGATACATTATAATATAAAATATTTTTTGTAACCTAAATATATATATATATATATATATATATATATATATATATATATATATATATATATATATATATATATGTGTGTGTGTATATATATATATATATTTTTTTTTTTTTTTTTTTTTTTTTTTTTAAATGTGCACTGTCTTGACTTTATTTTCTCAGAGAAATTGCTACATCTAGTGGACAGTTAAAACACAGACACTAGGCACTACTGGATAATCAGAATGTTGCCAGACATTGGCACCAGATCAACACGACCAAGTCACTTAGACAAATAAAATACATCTGTGAAGAGCAGCATCTAGGAAGCCAATAATGTTTTGAAGCCACTGCATTTTTAAAAAAATTAAAATGTTGGACTTGAAGATCAAATTTCTTATTAGTATTATTTAGTCACAGAATATTTACTTCTGTCATTAGCACTGCAGTCTTTCTTTGTACGACGCAAAAGGCCTCCGACTCTTTTAACCCTGCAATTGCGTTCGGGTCCATTTTGACCCGGAAGATGTAGGCTACATCATTTTAAAAAATATATATATTTTTATTAAGATTAATTATTTTTACTTAAAATTTTACAAAGATGACATTTTGTAAATGTGTTAAGACTGTCAAAATACTCATAATTTCGTATTTATTTTTCCAGACTTTTTTGACAAAAAAAAAATTAAGCTATATAACCATTTAAACTAAATTGTTACACTTTTTGCGTTTGGGTCCGTTTTGACCCGAAAGTGAACTGTGGCTTTATACATTACATTATGCTGCTGTTTTATTATGCATCTATTTTTTAGATTTGTCTACCACGAATTTTATTTCTCGTGCCATTTATACGAGTGGCTATATGCCATTTATGGCTTTTTTTTTTTTTTTTTGCGTGCACCTAAACCCCTTGGGTAGAATTAGGGGTGCGGAGTGCGTGCGTATTACGCGCCATAAAGTGCGTATCATATGGACGCAAAAACTATTTTTGCCATATAAATGCCACGATAAATAAAATACGCACTTTTATAAGATCGGACTGGCTTGCGCGTGTACACACAATAATTCTGAAATTAAAATAAAATTACAAACAAATTAAAGTCTTAATGTGTTTAAAGCAAAAGTTCATAGATTAAATAGTCTAAATTTGAAAAAGGAAAGGGCGTTTGAAAAAGAAAAAGTCCACATTTCACTTTGCTGCCAACTATTGATGAACCATTGCAGCATGAAGAGGAGATTCAAACTTTTTATCTTTTTTTTTAAATGAAAGTAAAAGTTTATGCAAGTAAAATTTAAATATTTAGTTTGAAAACATTTCGATGTTGTTTTGTTAGAAAAAGAATACGTAGGTTTCAAAAATGTAGACATCAAACGTGAGACAAAGACGTGTTTAGAGACGTCATGAGTAATACGTTTCAAATGAACGAATTAAAGTCAAGGGAGTTCATTATGGTAATTCTCATATTATATGTTCATATTTATATAAATTCCATCTAATGATATATTTAAATAACATTTCTCTTTTATTGCATCACTCTTTTTGCTGCAGTTCCTGAAATATGTGAAATTTCAAAGAATGATTACATTTAAGGTGATGTACAGTAGTTAAATTGCTTACATAACTGAGTAATATTAACTAAATGCACTTACAATAGAGTTACGGTTAGAGTTAGGTTAATGGTTAGTTACTTGTAATTCTGCATAATTTACTGTTATCACTATGGTAAGTACATGTAGTAATGTGTAACTACGTCAGTTTAAAATAAAGTGTTTCCCAAATAATTTCTCAGCTATTTTAATTAATAAAAGAGAGTAAATGAAGTTATAGCATGGTAAAAAAAAAAAAAAGTACAACTTTTGTGCATTCACTCATTGATGAGAAGTTACTGATTAGATACAATATGGTTTTAGTTTATATAAATATTAAGTTGTGACTTTTATAAGCTTGTAGAGCAATTGGAAATTCAGATATTGTTGCAATGTGCCTATTAGTGACTTTGTTTTATCTATTAATGCATTAATGTGTTTAAGTTAAATAGTAATATAAAATTATGTTAAATGAGAGTTTTTAGGGTCAGTGAGAGGCAATTATTTGGTAAATGGTTCCTTTTTTCTCTCAGGCTCATTTAATAACTTGAAGTGCTATGTGAATAAACACAATAAAAGCTCCTTTTTTAGACCTCCCTGCTGTAGTCACTGCGGATCAAAGCCTTCAATGGACTGAACAGTCAGAACAACTTGGCATGAGGATCTTTTGAGTTTCAACCAAGATGAAGTGAAACTACCCTCTCGGGTCAAAAGTCAGTTTTGTGCCACAGAAAGATCTGTTATCAAACTAATGTTTTAAAAACAAAGAGATGGAAATGGACTGTGAAATGACTGCTAATTGTGACATGGTTGTACAGTGATGGGAAACACTTTGTTGGTGCCAAACAATGCCACAGTTAAGCGAGCAAATCAAGGATGAAGCCAACCAATCATGTAATGTTTTTAAGCTCTCATACACCATTTCACACTGGTGGAGTTAAACTTGGAGGGTAAGGACAATTACAAAAGGGTCTGGTTGATGTAGAGCTCGGCATTCACAATCAGTTAAGGCTCAAAGTCAAATTACGATACAAAGCCAAGGGTATTTTTAAAAGGGTAGACCAAGCGATGAAGACCTACCTGTACCAAGGGACATGCTAAGACACGGTTGGTGTCTATGGAAAATAAGCAGTTGTGTTCAATCACTCCGGCTCAGGGACTGTGACTGAAGGGGGCTATTATATCAGGCTATTTTTACTGTGTAGATAGCCCACATATATGCAATTACACCAGTAGAAGATTATAGATTATTTCATGGAAAGTCAGCCATACAACAAAGCCAATTAATCCATCATAAATTACATGCAACATTGAATTTCTTAGAAATGCATCAGGTCGACACATTCCTTGGTCGCAGCACACAGAGAGATTTAAGAACTTCAATACTTACGCGGCTAACCCAGTGTTTTAGTGCGTCATGTAATGACACCGTTTAATTAACTTTCCTGGGACCACCAGCATGAAGAAAGATCCAGAGGTCAACCAGCATTTCCACTGATTATGAGCGCAGACGCTTAAAAAAAGCCTCTTTTCAGCAGCTCAATTTAAAAAGCATTAGCAATCATGCGATTTGAAGCGTGAGCTGATCTCCTAAAACACCTCAGAAATCTGAGCAAAAAAGGTTTGATCTTAGTAGTTTTTCTTTAAAATTTCCAATTAGGATATGAAAAAATACACAGGTGTAACTCTAAATCAGCTCATTCTCGAAATCAAGTGTAAAATATGTTACATTTGCTTCTCATAAACATTTGAATTGGGATTCATTATACAAAAATACTTTATTCTTAGGCTATGTGGCAAAATCAATCATATGTGACTTTTTCTTTAGTGTGACTCACTATATTTTAATGCAATTGGGTATAACATCCTAAAATGCCCTGGCTGGAAAGTTACAAGAACGGCATTTTGTGACTCTTTAAAATCAGAAAACTCAAACCTGCAAGTCTACGTCTCATTTGTTCTTTGTGGTTTCCAAAGTAGATTAATGTTGTAAAAACTAAAAATAGAAATGAACATAAAAAGTAATCCGGTGCATTTATAAAACCTAATGACAACCCATGTTGATGCGTCAAACCTACAAATGTCAGTCCAGCAGATAAACCAGAAGTGTTTCCACGAATAATATCGATGCAATAGTTTGTATAAGATCCTCTAGACTGGCTCCACAGAGTAGCCGTCTTTGGACAGAGGACACATAGTGTAACCCACCGGTGTGGAGTATATTCCTACAGGTGTGAAGGGCAGCACATGCCTGCTGAAAGGGAAAGACTGTCCACACAATAGAGCTGCAGTCTGGGCTTGCGTACAGAGAGGGAACGGTAGAGAAAGGCCAGGATGCAAGATGGGTTTGCTGGTCATTTTGAGCCTCTCCAGCTCTGCCTCCTGCAGTCGCTTAGCCTTCGCTCTTCGGTTCTGGAACCAGATCTTCACCTGTGTCTCGGTCAGGCTGAGAGAGCTGGAAAATTCAGCGCGTTCTGCGATGGACAGGTATTGCTTCTGACGGAACTTCCGCTCGAGAGCCAAGAGCTGCGTAGTGGTGAAAGGGGTGCGGGGTTTACGGTTTGTCTTGTGCTTTCTGAGAGTGCATGCTGAGGGACTCGGTGGACCTGTAAAATAAAATCATAAATTAGCTTGTAAAAGACTTGGTAATAAACAGCTCGGGCAGATGGCTAATTTGCTTTAACACATGGGCTTTAACTACATCGTGAAAATACATTGTGTACCAGATGAATTCGCTTTTACACAATGTCTGAATGCTTCATTTGGAAATCAGATATTTATGCTTGTAAATAATTACTTTTTTTACACTTTTTTTGTCTTGATCATGTAAAACTGTAAATTCGAATTAGTTAGACTCACTGTAAAAAAAAATGATATGATCAATAAGTTATAACAACATGTTTTTACATAGCTTTAACTCATCAAAATTAGTTGAGCAATTTTCAACTTTTTTTAAGTCGGTTGAATGCAATTTAAGTTTAAATGACTTAAACATCCAAGATTGTACTTCAAAATTTAAGGCAGGTTTGTAGTGCAGATATATTTTTAGAATTAAGTGAAGATAGTAAGTAAAGTTATCAAATAGAACAACTGTTGGAGTTTACAGTGTATTGATCCATTTTAAAATGCATTTTGCAGGGCACTGTTCCTTATCTATTTCCTATTATATCTGTTTTTTATTTGTTTATTATTTTAATAATAAAACAAAACAATTTACAACGAAGACGTGGTTAAACTGCAAGAATCACTCACTAAAAATCACACACACACACACACACACACACACACACACACACACACACACACACACACACACACACACACACACACACACACACATGTTGGTGCAACAGCATTATGAGGACTCTCCATAGGCGTAATGGTTTTTATACTGTACAAACTGTATATTCTATCCCCTTACCCTGCCCCTATCCCTAAACCTACCCATCACAGGAGACATTCTGCATTTTTACATTTTTAATAAAACATTGTTTTTTATGTTTTTTAAGCTATTTGAATTATGAGGACTTTTGAAATGTCCTCATAAACCACCTATAAGTTGTAATACCAAGACATGTTATTATACAAATTTGTGTCCTCATAAATCACATAAACCAACCCCCACACACACACACACACACACACACACACACACACACACACACACACACAGTTGGTTACAAAAATGGCTCAGAAAAGTTAGTTCTGAGAGAGGCTCAATTATTGTTTACAAGATGCCCCGTTGTGTACCCTAATGTCATTCAGACACTAATATTATGACTTAGTGTCAAAATAGTTTTTTTTTTTTTTTTTACCTGGTGACTTACGTGGTGATGTTGATAGTCTGTGTTTATTGGTCCAGGAAGAGTCCTCTTTGACAGATTCACAACGTTTGGAGGAATATATCACGGATCGATCATCGTGATTTATAATGCATGGCATCTGACTCAGTTCCTGTGAAGTTGATTCACTCCTTCCCTTCTTCGACATGAGAGCTTCGACGCTGAACGGGAGACTTTGCGTGCGAACCGAATGCTCCGGCAAAGGTGACCGTGAACCATGGTTATCATCATCTTCATCGGAGGACACTTTACCTTTATAATTAGCTGAAATCATTCCGCGTAAAATAGCTATATCTATATTCCACATGGAAATATGAGAAAGAAGCATTAACATGTAGGCTCGCTCTTCGTTGCTTAACTTTTACATGACTAACAATAACTTGACAAAAGTTACAAGACTATCCGAAGTTTGAACCAATCATGGTTCAGTCAGAGGCTGCGTGTAAACCAGAGAGCCGCCTACTTAGACTTAGACATCCTGAGACACAGAATGAGTGTTTGTTGGGAGATGAAGTCTAATTGCCTCATCAAGAGAGAGATCTTTAGCCGTTAAATGATACTCGGATACAGAGGTTATATTTAGACCATAATGTGGTGTTTATAGTGGGGGAATATAAAAGCTAAAATTAGACTTTACGTTTTTCTTCAAATTACTCTCGCACCAATAATTTGTAGGATAAATCAAACCGGTCACATATGAAGTCAGCAAAATTTGGATACGTTTTAAATGTGTAAATAAATCTATTCTACCTACACTATAAATGTTTTGTCTCTTGAATCTCCAACTGTTTTTTGAAGGAATATGGGTGAAGATACAGAGATTTAAAAAGTATATTTTTAATCTACAGCTGTATTCAGGTCAATTGTGACAGTGCTATTGCAAGTTTGCAATAACTGTTTTAAAACAATATATCTTTCCAGAATGACTCAAGTTTTAATGGTTTTAATATTTTATTTAAAAACAACAACACAACAACAATTTATTAAAACCTAAATACAGCAACAGCAAAAACTGATAACTGATAACATTTGTGACATACGTTTGGAGGGGACCAAATGTTTCAGGCTAGCATTTAAATTACAGTAATTATATTGTTGTTGCTATTAACACCTTGTAATTAGGCTCCTGGAATCCGGTTCTTTTTTACCAGGATTTAACCGTAATACCGGAAAATTGCTACCCTCTCAAGGAGTATGGCGCCCACTCATATAGCACGAGTCTGTCCATTGTAAAGGCTATGAACTTTGCTCTGCTTTGTCAGAGTTCACAAGTTAAATGCTGTGGAATGCCCTGAAAAACAATTAGAAGTAAAAATGATGGAAAAGGTTTGAAAAATATGCATTTAATGTTAGGATCTTTGCACAATCAAATCAAAACGAACTTAACATGCAACTCCTTTTTTCCCACTGAAGACGTTGCACTGCACTGTGGTAATTATTTGATTCCTAGAGAATGCAGAAGTACAAGTCAGTCCTGTCAAAACTAACACTTAAGTGTCTCCACCAAGTCTGGACTCCTGCACCATTATTACAGCTCTCCAGAAGAGTCATACTCTGTAATCGTGACAGGTTTAATTCTGTGGCAAAGGCCTTGGGTTATGGCTTCATTAAGCTTTATGAATCACTGTGTTCGCATCACTTGCGTTCTATACTTAAATGCTTTGGGAATCATTTTAGCATTCACCTTTACACATTCCCCTCTGTAATAGCAGTGATTAGGGTGCACGGGGGTTAAAAATCAGGCTAATATGTGTTCTTTTGTGGTGTCTTTAAAGTCACTTACTAGAGAATTAAGTGGAAGGAAAAAAAGTCATTTAGACTAACAGGAACAGCATATTGTGCTCTAGTGGAAAGAGAAAATGTCAGGAAGTTCACTCCTGCCAATACTGTCACATAATATGTAATATGTACAGGGTCAACACTGGAGGGAATTGAACAGATAATCCTTGACAAGGATTTGGCTGCTGTGGCCTGTGGCGCTGTAAGGCAGATTGTTATACAGCGTGGGCCAAAATGAACGGTTGTTGCAGAATTGCTACATGGGAACGCACACCAGGTGGATTGGAACAACTGTTCAGATATTGGGTGATTATGATTTGATTTAAGACCTAATTACATATTTCTGTGAAAAAAGGAAAAAGAACATGCAGTCAGTAAGATTTGACATAAACTGGCATTGCTACATGTTTTTTTTTTCATTTGAAAGCGATGCTCACACAATTTGGTCTTCATTACTTTTGTATATAAACATGACATGAACTAAATATGCATGACACAAACTAAGACAAAACTGCAATGCCAAATAAATGTTAAACACAACACAAGTTTAAATGTGTAGTACTGGCACTGCTCGCTTATTTACAACATGCTTTACAGTGAAATTACTTTTTTAATTGTTTGGCCCAGATTGCTTTTGAGGGTCAGTGAGCAAATTATCATAAACAACTTCTACTTCTATTTCAGTAACAAATCCATGTTAGAGAATGCACATGATGATTTAATCACTTTAGCCATCAGTTTTATTGCTTGCTTTGGCTCGTAATTCAACAACGTACCCCATCTGACACTGGACACAAAGCGAACTGCATCATTTTAAGTACTACACGGTTCAGCTGGATTGAGAAAATACTGTAATTTCATACCGATAAAGGTTAAAGGAAGTTCTGAATATATTGCTTGACGTTTTATACAATACATTTTATAAATGAACACAAAATGAATCCTGTTAGTTGTACTGAATAAACCAGTTAAGGATAATTTTGTACCAGACAGCACTGAATTAAAATTGCTTGGGAACATAATTTGCACATAACAGTTACCTGCATTTATTTTATCTCCACAAATGACCATTTCTTTAAAAAAAAAAGTAAAAAAAGAGTTGCCTTATTCAATGTGAAATTATGTAAATATACAAAATTAAAGATTTCAATTTGAACCTCTTAACAATTTCGCTGTTCAGTGCCTTTAAACATTCATTTCTTCTCATTAAAAGCACACTGAAATGTAAGCAGACCATTATGCACAATTCATGTCCCTGGAGACTGAATATTTGATGTGGCAGACAACCCCACTTTTAGGGGTGAGCTGTACTATGGGAACATTCAGTTCATAAATGCAGCACAATATCAAAGTTGACCCCATTTTTCAGATTATAGAAAAAAAAAACACCAGATGAGGCTCTTCACATGGCTAGTAAGGATGACGTTCAGCACAACTGCACGCTACTAGCGTTCGTTTGATGGCTCTTTCCATTAGACCCCATACGGTGGGTGCCAGTCAGGAAGGAAGCCACTACACTACGACTGAACTGCTGTTAAGTGTGAGCTCACATACCAGAGCATGCACAGTGTGCTTAATGTTTCTGACACAGCTGGACTGCCTGTCTGTGTCCCACTTGGCTATATCTGGATCCAGGTTCTTATTACGCCCTCATCAGTGTAAAGCGCTTGAAGGCTTCTTCCTGACACCATTCTATTTCCTCAAGGCAATATGCAATTATGCCTGTGTGCAAGAAGTTAAGATGACAAAACCATTTCTGGGGAAAGTAAGATGTGATTTTGATAATTTCACCAAGAATCATTTTGGTGTGGCTTCTGAGCATCAGATTTTGAGGAATTCGTAATAGGAACTTTTCTCAGCTGTCACACAAGCAAATGCACACTGCATGCTTACAAAGGACTTTTTTACAGCATGTTTTATAATTCAAGAGGTAGAGAACATTAGTGCTCTCTGTCACAAAGTGAATTAAAAGCATAAAGCACTGGTTAATGAGATGGTTCACATATATTATATTTAGCTTTATTGTCTGTGCTCTGTCTATAGTTGTACATCATTCACAATCAGGAATTCGGTCATGTTGGGCTTGGCCTCACCAAAGCATGGACAAGACCACATCCCAGGAACTACATGTCCTGTGTGTCTCAGTGCAATGCATTTACAGGTACACTCTGCAGCAGTAGCTCCAGTCAATTGTTATTGGTGGTAATAACGCTGTTCGAGCAGCATCTACAAAGTGCCTATGCTTTCACAATATCTCCTCCCATGTGCCTCAAACAAAGAGCCTACTAATTCCAGCTATTCACGGGGTGACATTTCATTAATAATGGATGCTGTCGTTAAAAGGAAATAAGCAGAGAGGCAAAGGATGTGCAAATGTAACCAGTAGCATTAGGTGTGTGTGGCAGTGTAAAAGCGAGTCATTGTCTGTGCTGCTTTGTGTGCATCCAACCACATCGAGCCTGCGCAAAGTTGACAGCAAAAACCGAGAAGTAAAGAGATTTGATCTGTCTGCTGGAGCTCATTTATAACACAATGTGTCATTAAACACAATATATTAAATCTGGTGATGAAAATGAAAAACGGTATTGTTTTGAAGTTCAATGAGCCCTTTGAAGCTAAATTCAAAAGGAGCCTAAAGCAGGGCTGATCACAGAAGATACTAATCTTTATTGCAAAATTAGACATACGTATAAACTGAATAAAACAGTTGTAATTGTCATACAGCGTTTGGAAATTGTGTACATTGATGCAGTGTGGTCCAATATCACTATCTCATCCTGCGAGAGATAATTTGTGTTTTCCCTGCTTATCCGCACATCATTACAAAAAAATGATATTAAGCGAGCCCTGCTTGTGGCTAAGGACTCATAAACAGTGCTAAAGAGAAGGTGTGGCTCCGCAGGCTTGTTTCAACACATGAATCTAAATGAACCTGGTGGTGAAAATAATTACTGCTTAATTCAGTGTTGGAATCCATATCAAATGTTCACTGCCCCAATGTCACGTAGCTCATGGTTGTGGGCTTTCTTTCTTCTTACACCCTTGTTTAACACTTTATGGCAGTTCGATTCATATTAATTCAATTGATTGCTGATTCATCGTGAGAAATTCAATTTCAAGAACCAAACATTGTAGGGGACATATAATCTATTGTGAAATGCATGTTTATTGTGAGAGATCTAAACATCCCTGAACTATTCCTTTTCTTACCCGAGTTCTATAATTTATCCTAATCTACAACAAACATTTACAGTAGTTGCATTTAACCTGCATTTAATCTTAGAGATCTAGCCACTGCCATTTAGCTGATGCTCAAGGAAAACACATAATCATCACAGGCGCCGAGGAGAGGGGCCTAAGCTATAAGAATCATTGTCTGTAATCAAGCCTTGGGTTTATTGCCCCATTATACAGACTTGACAACATGATTAATATATGTCAATTTAAATATCTAAGGTCATGTTCTCGACAATAGCTTCTCTGATGACTTCTGCCACAAACCCACAACCTGCATGAGCAAGATATGGAGCTCTTTCTGCACTGGAAATGTAATGTAAAAAACAAAACAAAAAAAAACAATGTTTTTACAGATTCTGGGGGTTAAAACAAGCAACAAAAGTTAGACGGGTTTAACCCCCAGAATCTGTTAAAACATTATGAATGTTTTTTGTTGTTGTTGTTTTTTTCAACAAATGACTTGACGTGTATTAATACAGTCACTAAGGCTTAAAAAACATTCACACTACAGCAAGGCAAAAAAAAAGCGGGGAGTGAAACAGTTTTTTAGTGATTAACAAAGACATTTAAGGTTAGTTTACAAACCAATATGTACATTACTGGCATGAATGAACACTGTGTTAACAAAAACACATTGGAAGGCTATTCTCTTTATAAATACATATATAAAAAAACAGCAAGTAAATCTAATTCAAATGCAAAGCGTGGAGGTGGGAGCCTCACTGCAGTTTATGTAGCTGCTCTTAATTTTGGAAATATCACCATCTAGTGGTTATCTGTTGGCCATACTCATTTCCTCTTCTTAAATATATTAGTTCTGATTATTTAGATTTTAAACTTATATATGACTTATTAGTCATATATTAGGCAACTCTTATAACTTATTAGGCAATACAACTATTTATGAACAATCATATGAAAAGGTGCACAAATAAAAGCTCATCCTACTGCCCTCTAGTCTTTCTAACAAATGACTTTGTCATGTGAACTGCATGTGGTACCACCTGAAATTAAAACCAGATGAAAATCAGCTGTAAATCATACTTGACACTCAAGAATGTTGATATGTTCAACACATTAAGGTCTAAAAACTTTCATTTTGTATATAGAAAGGATTTTAAGGCTGTCCCAATTCGACGGATCCTTCAAATGTAGCTTCCAAATGCGTCCTTTGTTTCCCGTGCGATGAAGGATACAACAGATGGATCCTTCGCGGCCTTGCCTACCCCAGAATTCATTGTGTGCCAGTGACGACAGGTTTTTTTTGAGAGAAATTGCCGTATTACACTTTTAAACAAAGTATTTGGTTTCAGCTTACTCAAATATCTGATACAAATGTAAAAAAAGTGGTTAAAATGCTGACACATCTTACTAAGATGCAATTATATACACTGTAAAAAGCTATTTTAATCTTTTTTAAGTTATACAAGATTCAACTTTTTATTTTAAAGTCAGTTTAATGTAATTTAAGTTGGAATGACTTAAACAACCAAGTTGATTGTACTTAAAATTTTAAAGCCGCAACTTTTTTTTTACAGTGTAGTTTATACACTTTATTACAGAAATCGACCATGGTGAACATATTTAGACAGTTGTGAACCCTGTTTTGTTTTCAGACTGTTTAATATAACTTTCGAAAAAGTCTAGTACAAACGTTATTGTCACTCATCACAGTCAAAGTTGCTAGGCGACAAGAACAATCCTTAGTGGGCTAGACTGTCCCATTTAACAGCGCTTGGTACGACCTTCGCAGCCCTCACACGCATGGTCCATTTCTGTATAAAAGAGTATAAACTATATATAATCATATCTTAGTAAGAAATGTCAATATTTGAACAGCTTTAAAGTTTTTTCTCTTAAAAAAATCTTGTCTTCTTAATGAATTCTGGGGTAGGCAAGGTACAGGATCCATCTGTTGCATCCTTAATTTCACGGGAAACTAAGGATTCATTTGAAGAAGCCTTCGAACTGGGATGTCCGTAGCTATAGTGACAGCACTTTAAACTTTCCCATGTGTTCCCATCTCATTAACTATGCCTTTAAATGCAGACAATGGGCATACCTCATTTGCTTCTGCTCAGCTGCCTCAAGGCGAGTAACCGCTCTCTGATGACCCTGTTCTCCTCCAACATTTTCTTGATTGTGCTCAATACATCCTGTTTTGTTTGAGACTGACATGGAAAAACAACACCACCACATTGTCATGAAAATGAAAATAAAATGCCATACAATTCTGAAACTATACCAAACCCACAATTTCCTCTGCTGCTGTGTGAGGATCGCTTGGTGGGAATCCAAAAGTATCAGGTGAGGGCCCTTTTCACACACACACACACACACACACACACACACACACACACACACACACACACACACACACACACACACACACAAAGCACAGAGAAAACATGCAACTGCATTCATTCTGCTGTACACAACAGAGTGATATGAAAACCTGTCCGTTTTAAACGTAGAATGACTGCATGAGTGGCTGTGGTGCCACGCACCTCCACGAGCGTCACGTTTGCCGCGCTGTTTTTTCCCGCCTTCAGATGCCCTCAGACTAACTGTAGATTTATGATATGTCCTCATATTCGAGTAATACCTCAAAAGATGGTTTGTTTTCATCTTTCTTGTGAAACATGGTGTTATTTCTGGACTTTTGATGCGGAGCAAGGGTGAGGAAGTAGCATCTTGGGTCAACCTGTTCAAATTCCTACTCAGTTTATGGTGTTTGCTATTTCCCCCTGTAAATTCCGGTTTCTTGAAAATTTGTGGCGACTGAGAGCTGAAGCTCGGTGTGTAGAGTAATTTACAGTAAGTTGCCATTGTTAACGACGAAACCACACTTTACGAACTAAAATAAAGTAATAAATGAACGTAATGTGAAACTTGAACTGTTCAGATTTATTAACGCCAGAATAGGTCGAGCTCATCAACGGTCACTTCAGGTTTGAAATGGAGGCTCAATCACAAAGCAGCGCAAAGCACCCGATCTGCCCTTAAAGGAACAGTTACGCAATAATGAGTTCATTAAAAAAAGAAAACGTATTATTATGTTCTAAACCCATTTTACTTTATCATTTGGGGAAATATTTTTTCCCCAATACAATGACATTAAAATAGCTCATTTTGTGTTTTGTGCTATAATAGACCTATTAAAAGCCATAGCTTTGCCTTTGCGCGAGGAACAACCAAACTTGTGTGTGATCAAATCGATTTAAAATATTAGACAGCTTTCAAATAAAATATGGCGCCTATGACGAAATGATGACAAAACGTTAGTTTCATTATAGATTTCCATTACACTCATCGCTGTTGCCCTTGAGATAGCCTACACAATACATGCTTCAGATGACTGTCCCAGCATTGTTAAATTACTTTACATACTTAATAAAGCCTTAGTAAAAAAAAAAAGCAATAGACTATATATAGCTACGTAAGATAACATTTGACTCAAACATATCAATTACATTATTTATCATTGACCCCTAAAGAGATGAATGAATGAAATGCCTAAACAATCTTTCAATTAATTAATCATAGTCGTAATACCGATAGGAGCTACTGGTGTAAAATCCATATAAAAAAATTTAAAATAAAAAATAAAAATCCATAATATAATCAATACCATACAAGTGGACTTCCATTTATTAACAGTAGTCCACTTGTTGTGTGGTATTAATTGAAGACCCGCCAGAGGGCGCTGTTTGTGTGCTTCTGAATCTGCAGTGATGACGTGTGGGCGGCCTCTAAATCTGACTGCTGCAATAATAAGGTACCGTGTTCAGACCTTAACAAATACTGTACTAGCACTAGTAGATGATTTGCATATAATAAAAATTAATTGCAGCATGAGAAGCTCTAAGTAATGCAAGTCCATACAGTTTAGTGTTTACATACAGTTTACTTCTGTCACAGTGCATAAATCATGATGAGGCCTGTCCTCTCACCAGCTCCATTAATAGGCTACAAGTTGTAGTAAAAACAGTAATCAATCTTAATAACTCCAGAATAATCAAGTTCTCACCCTGATGTCCTCCTTGTAATCAAAATACTGTCTTTTAGGCAGCATGCACTGTACAAGCTAAAAATAGATTTTTTTCGACCCCATTTGCAGTCAGTAGTGTGCCAGAAGCTTTCTGCATTTCCCATTGCGCTGTTAAAATAACTAACACTTTGATTTCATGTAGCCCAAAGTAGGTTGAGTTCAATTAAACACAACATGCATTGCAGATCCAATTTCCTATCAAAGGTTTCATTGATAACTTTCATGGTTAAGACAAGACATCCGGCATTTCCTGCAATCAAGTTTATTCATTCAACATTTCACATTACAAATACTTTAAGCATTCTGTTATAAATATTTAACCGCAAATAATCAAGACAAAACTACCAAAGCACATGTATGTCTAAATGATATTTTTTCTTTACATAACTCCACGTGGATGTAAAATATAAAAATTAAAACTTTTAAATGACATAGCAAAAAAATTGTTCCTTTTATAAAAATCTATTGATAAATACACCGTCCCATACAGTTATAAACTATGTCAATTTAAATAAGCAGTTACATAGAGAATTGTCTGATATTTTTTTCTTATCCTTCTGTAGGCATGAAGCACAATATAGTGATTATTAAAACTAGAAAATCTAATAAGTGTACTGATCAAAAACTATAATCAAAATGACAATTATTACATTCCAATTAAAAATATATCAGTAAATGGTTGAAACATTATTCACTTAGTATTTACATTGTAGTCACAGTAGCATGAACTCAAGTAGGAAAATATGTGAATATGTAAAAGTAAAAACACCTAAATTTTCAGTGGTATTTTTTTTTTTTACTGTATAAATCAGAGAATAATAAAGGTTATAATAGCTGAAGGAGTTTGTGAGGTGATGCATGTTGAAAGTGGTGGATTTGCACACAAGTAGTTATATTAGAAGTACAATGTAAAGGTCTCTGGGAAAACGTATTGCACAGATCTCACTGTCAATATTTTGAAAGTGTATTCAAGTAAACCCTGAATCAATTTATGACTAAATCACCCTCTTGTATGCTTCTTTTTGTCAACTAGTAAAAACTGTAAAAACGGGGAATGCAGTTTGTGCATGGGTAAGGTACATAACTTGTTTCAAGGGTTGAAACAAAACCACTATTAAAGCAAGAGAAAATAATTAAACCCTAACTTCTTAATTTAGCTCATGCATACCTAATGAATAAGTTAACCTTGTTGCCTCTCAGAATTATACATATCAGTAAACATTGATATTTCAATATGGAACATTCATCATTGTGATACACGTTGCATCCTAACATTTCTCTAATTTACACGGTTAATTATTTTATTTTCTACAGCCAATAATGAGGGAGGTATCATCATTCTCATAACTGATAGAGGGCAGGTACTGGATAGTTATACATTTCTACATGTACCACACATTTTAAGGAATTTGTGTCATGCTAGATTCAATATTTACTTAGTCCATTATGACAGAAAAGAACACTGTTTGCATTTTGCAAATATTAGATATTAGTTTGAACAATACAGTCACCTAAATATATATATATATATGTGTGTGACAATCTAGGGATTTCAGAACATAAATACATAAAAACCTAAACAAAATTATATTAGCTTTTTTCTTTTCCTTAAGGTATGCTTGCATCATAACCAGATCTCTTAGTAACAAAAAGTACAAAATCTATATTCAACAAGTGAAAAAAAAAGTTATCACAAAAGGACTTTCCATTTGTGGAAAAAAGTGACTTGAAAAACAATATTTAGAAAAGTAGTGCATAATGGTTTTACGTCCATGACAAAATAATTAGCTATAAAACACAGTACAAAAATCAGCAGACCATGTAAAAAATAATATTTGTTTTTCAAATTCTTTGAAATGTGCTCAGCTACTGCAATGCTCAGTTAGAACACCAATTAACCCATGGCAAAACCCATGCAGTAAAACACTATCAATGCAAAACATGGTAATTCCTCATTAGCAAATACTACAACATTGAGTTAGCTTTTAGCACAAAATCCCTGACAAATGAGCCAAAGTTACTGCCATAACCATTACAAGAATCATAAACACTTGTGTGAATAGAATTCAATATTTTTTTTAAATCCATTAAACCATGATTTTAAGCTTTCTATTCATTATATCATAGACAGTAGGACATCTATAAGGCTCATCTTTGGTTTGCCTGACCAAAAACCTGTGTATCAAGCACAACAAACAGTCACATCCTGCATTATCACCGCATCTCTGCTGTTCTTAGTTGTTGCCCTTTAACCTTAAGTCTTATGCTTGATTTGATTAAGTAATAGGTAACTTTGATGTATAGTTTAATAGTAATCTTTACAGAATGGGTTACTCTAAAGGATTTTAATAACTACATCTTTTTTTGGGCTAAATCACAAAGATTTGCCTTACACATAAGAACCAGTCCATAATCCATTCCAGAATAGGTTGCGGCCTCTTGTTAGTTGTTACGGTGCATTTGAAAGGAGTAACTATGATTCCACATTTGCCATGCAACCAGTTAAGATTAGTCAGTGAAATAGCAAACCTCAACAGTAAAGTCATATAAATGAGGCTTGAACCCTTACATTGTTAGCCTCTGTGTATAGCCTTCAACAGATTCAAGTGAAAATGTGACCCATTACAAACAAGATGACGCTCCAAGAGAATAAAGATAGAACAGTAATTCAAGTCAGGCTAAACATCTATATATATATATATATTTTTTTTTTTTTGTAAATCTAATGCATTCAAGTCTTCATGCGCACCAATGTAGCTTTTCAACAAAAAATCAGGATTACACCATTTTCTTTTAGCATTCTCTTCTGCAAAAAAAAAAAGAAAAAAAATAAAAGTTAAAACTTAAGAATAAATACAATTTTAGACTTAAAAAAGAACTCTAAATAAAAAGGACTTAGCAAAATGAAAAGTGCATGTATACGAATAGCACAGCCTTGGCCTCCCAGATCAGTTCCAGCGGAAGGAGATGTGGCGAGGCCGGTCTCCTCCCTCCTTCACTAGAGGCTTGTGAAACTCCCGTCCGGCACGCGAGTGAATGGCTGCCCAGCAGTATTCACAGTAGTACTGAAGACAAGTGACATTAGCACAGAAGAACGGAGCAAACTTGCCCCCACAACGCGTGCCCTGACACTCATCACACAGCTGGTCATCCAGTACATATGGCTTCACTTCCACCTGGGAAAGGTAGACACTTTTAGCTTAACACATGTGACGGCAGGCTGGCCTTGACCATGAAGAACAAAAGAATTAGGACTATAAACCATTGAAACATTATTGTAGTATGCAGTAGATCAGATCATTTGACTGGCTAAAGAACTTTGGGCGAGATTTACTAACAGCTTGCGCCAGCGCAAACCCTCTTTTGGCTTAAAAAATTAAAAATAAATAAAAAGCCAGGATTTACTAAAGACACGCAGTGAAAAATTAGCGCTGAAAAGGCGTGGGCACAGTTAATTTTGCGGCTGACCTTATTGCATATGCATCTGTAGGGGTTTCCTTTTCAGGCTCAAAATTATGAGTTCACAAGAAAAATCGAGGGCCATATAAAAATGACTGCCGGCCTGCAGGTGAAGAGCCCTGCTTTGCATGGAGCTGACATTTGATATATGGGAGAGCTAAAGAAAGAGCTTTACTATATCAGTTTACATATATATTACTTTAAGCTCCAACCCCCACTCACCCGTTTATCGATCTCTCCGTGTTGCAGTTGCACAAAGCGAGCACTGATAGCAGCAATGTAGCTCTGTTGATTGGAGAAGGCCACCCGTCCAGCTCCTTTAGGATACTTCAGCTCAGGGTCAGTGTCAATGCCAGCATAACACACCCCGCCGTACAGTCGGTCCATTATCATTGCGAGCTCCACTGTCATGGGGTAACATCAATTTAAAAAATAATAATAATTTAAAAGCGGGCTTGCATAAACACTCATACTCAAGACATCAAGTGCATAATGCAATAATCATATTGCAACATGCTTAGTTAGAGTAAACCCTGTACTAGACGATTCTAAGGTTTTTGTAGATTTACGGTGTGTTATTGTATTTACTGTGATGACTAAACAGAAAAATGTTAAAATGTTTTAAAAATTGATGGGATCATCTGAAAGGCAAACAAACCCGCTCGTAGAGGTCGTGGAACTCCCCCAACAAAGATAGTTTTCCTGGGGTCAAGGGGCTGAGAGCCATCCATCACAAAGTCACTGTCGTTCAAATTCCAGGGTCGTATCTGGACCTAAAGACACACAATGAACATAACAGAATCATTGACTTGTCATTTGCTATACAGTGTTTCAACGAAATTCCACTGATATATGTAACAGTGTTGAGCAGGTTACAACGTTCAGGTTTATAATTAACTTTACAATACTCTACTAATTTCTCATGACTTGCATAAGAGCTTAAGAATAAAATCACACAGGAACAGCAGACATACAGCCTTCTCATGAGTTCGCCTGCCCATCCAGTCCTGATGGCTAATGGTAAACAAACTTGGCTTGCGGTCTTCAAAGGAAGCTCGAACCCGAGGCTCGAGTTCCGAGCTAAACCCCCAATAATGATACTATGTAGAAGAATGAGAGAAATAGAGGAGGAGAAGGGATGCCGGAAGAATTGTTGTTAGAATGGCACAATGACTGCTGCTTATATACGCTTGTAATGATGATTGACAGGACTGAATGATTGGGCTCCTCATGAACCTACAATAGGAACTTAATTTAATATCTTACTGGTTTGTCTTTGATTGTAGGGCTAGAGACACAAAGATAGAGCTTCCCATCCTCTTCCATGCAGGCGTCAATCAGTGCCTGGACTGAGCTCTCATCTTGAAACAGGAGGAAGGCATAACCTGGAAGACAACAGGTTCACTGAGGGCAACTAGCACAGGAACCTTCACCTGTAGCCTTTGCTTAGGGCCCATTGATACTCATTTTAAGCTTGGCTTTAAAAAATGGTTTGAATCTAAACTCCCTCGTAGGATTACAGAAGTAATCAGCTAAAATGAGACTAATTTCTTAATAAATGTAGAGTTTTTGCACTCTGAAACTAACCTTTCGGTGGAAAATAAGATTTGCTTTCTGCTTTGTGTGGCCAGTCCACAAACAAATGTCCAAAGCGTCGGAAACTGGCAGTGATCTCGTCTGAAATTGTATACATATGACATGTTAGTTGTGGTTATTGCTCATTTTACTAAAACCTGGAGAGCAACCCTTTTTATCCCTTAGTACCTTCATCTATGTCTGGAGGTAGACCACCAACAAAGACCTTGCGAGAATATCGCTCAATGCGTTCACCATTCTGGTGAGGGAAACTGTGTGGTGAGCCCAGTCCACTCAGACTCTGATCAGACCTCTCATCCTCCCCGTAACTCCGCTCATCCTCCATGGGAAACAACGATGAGTGACCTGTCACACAATAATCCCAAAAGCAATTTAGTGGAACTAATTCTGAAGTCACCCAACAAACCTTTATATGTATAGAAAAGCTGCTGTAGATCTTGTAGAGAAGCAATTCACAGGGTTCCTACGCAGTTTGGAAAAGTAATTTCCAGGTCCGGAAAAGAACGGAAAAAATAAAACGGAGCATGGAAAAATATTTGTTTCCGTTTTTCAGTTTGCTGAAATATAAAATCAAGAATTTTTAGAAGATAAATGTATAACAAGCAGTGTGATTTCGTGGCAAAAGTTTAGTGACCGTTTAATGAATTTATTGATGCAGACATTTTGAATGCGCAAAATTGTTTGGCTTTACCGTAAGCGAGTCTCTTTTGAATTTCACTACATGAATGTGCCACTTAAACCAGCAACAGATAAAAGGGCAAACGATCATTTAAATAAGAATGTACGTTGCTGTTTGGTGATCATTCAACATCAATCCATGATTACAATACCAAACCGATGTGTCAGAGGTAAATATATACAGCAGGGTTGGGATTTTTCCATATTTATATGGATTTCTATATTTTCCGACCGGAAAAGTATGACCTACATGAACTGAAACCACGAAGAGACCCTAAACAATTACTAAACAAACTGCAAAATGCTACATTTATTTCATGCACAGGTTGCTTCTGACAGCGCTGTACGCTGGGTTTAAAATGCCAAATGGGAGTTAAAAATCACATTTCATGCCAGTTGCCCAGTAACTATGAATTTTGACAATGCATGGTTGTGAGAATGTGATGTGTCTTAGTGCGATCATCAAATCGTAAAGGTCGTAATGTAAATATATAAATATATTATAGCCGCGCTGCACGTTACAGAACAAAGCCAAGGCGCAGCACTGTGTTCATTTTCAGTTTCAATTTACAGAAACACACAGCACTTGCAGAGAAGCATTTAGAGTAATTAAGAATTTGCATTTGGCAACGCAAAATGCGAAAACCATCAACCCAAATTCGTAATGTCAACAAAGCGTTAAGGTCAATAATTGTAATTACTGTAAAATAAAAAAATGAAGTATTTAATAGTTTAATTTTGCAATAGTAAGATATTTCTTTATGAATTAAATAAAATAGATGATAATAATAATAATAAACAATAAATAATAATTATGTATGAACCATTTATGTTAAATATGGTCGAAGTTAAGAAATTTTAGTACGATAAGAATGTAATTTAGAAATGGAAAATGTGTAGAAACCCTGAATTAACACCCATCTTCATTTGAATACAATGAGAGATCACAGTGTCTAAACACAACAGAGTACAGAAACCTTGCCTGGCAACCAACACAATTTAACACAAAGACATGCTGTAACTTGAAATTAAATTACATGAACCAACAGACAAAGTATAAATACACTTCCAAGATCTTTACCTCGTCGCCTCCCGTAATTCCTTGCTGCATGTGAAATAAGACAGAATAAACTTGAGCAAAGACTTAGACATTGCAATCAGATGCTATCGGTCTAAAACACTGTTGATAAAAATGGAAGATTTTTGTATTAAATGCACAATAGCACATACAGTTAGTAGACACAAGTCCACAGGTATTGGAAAGCATCAGGTAGCCTACTTCACTGAGAACAAGCAAACACTGAACAATCATTTGGTTTACCACATTTGTGCTACTCAAATATATAATTCTTTAAATCCAATATTTGTAAGAATTATGTAAAAAAAATATATATATATATAATAAAAAAAAAATATATATATATAAATTATGTAACCATGTGAACACAACTAAACCATTTCTGTGCAAAAACTACATAAACTCTCCAGTGTTTGTCCAAGATAAGCCTTCAAATCCTGAAGGGAACTTAAAGCTAGGGTATAGGATTTCAAAGATTGTTCATTATTAATATCCTCGTTTAGATGCTGGTTATGGTTATATAGTACAATCCTAACAATAGGAATAGAAAAAAGAATGAAAAAAATCCATTCACTCTATTGGCTGTACAGCCGCAGAGAAGTCGACCAATGTAAGCTGTCCGGCCGGACAGCTTACATTGGTCAACTGCTCTCATCCAATCACCAGCTCCACTTGAAACTCCGCCTGGCGTTCGCACCTGACCCCGCCCCCCTCCTGCGACATGAAATTGCGTGAAAAAGCAGCTGACAGTCTATGGTAGCTAGCTAAGTAGCATCAGATAAAAAAAAGGATCAAAAATAAAAGACAGCAGCAAGCGGCCCCTGCTTGCCCCTAGTGTAAAGTTTGGAAGAAAGAGAAAGTCTGTAGTGGAAGCAGAGATAAAAAAAAAATGTGAAGAACGCCGGACTCAAAGTAGAATAAATATAGGGTCCACCATTGATCGTTGGAGGAAGCTTCGGGGAGATCTTTGACTGAAAACCAACGCTGACACGGCTTTTTGTTGAGCAGGTAACGTTAAACATTTATTTATACTTTTATGGTGTGACGTGTTACATAAATAGCTTTTTAACAATTACTGAAAACCTTAGCAATACTAGTAGTAGTATACTAATGGTGGTGGGGAGTTTAGAACATTTCATGTGTTGCTAATCTTGCGTTGGCGTGAACTGAGGGGAGGGGTGTGTGTGTGTGTGTGGAGGGGCGGGATGAGTTTTTTAAAAATTCAGGCTTTCTCGACCGATTTTCAAAATCGTATACCATAGCTTTAAGTGATCTCCATGTCCCTTCATTCAATATATATTCTGTGGCTGTGCTTTTTGAAACACTCATCCTATGGCAACAATAAATCACAAAATCCCTAACAGATTCCAACACTAAACTTAGAACTGGGTTGTGTATGTGGGTTACTTGAACGCAGGAAAACGTTAGTATGGGGGACAGTTTATATTTGTCATTTCTGTTATGACAAGAATGGAAATAACATGAGTTATCTATTTTTGACTTTGGCTGGAATAAAAATGTGGAGTTTGAGAAATCAAGCATTATAATACAGCAGATGAGATACAAAAAAACAAAAAAAAAAACATATTGCAGACCTGGTGCAATAAATATACCGAGGCAACAAAACATGGTTGCATGCATGAAGCTAGATTTTAAGCCAAAAATATCAAAGGTGCATAAAAAAATTAAAAACAGAAAAACAGCATGCATGATGCTGCAAATATAAGCATCAAAAAAAGCCAAGTAAACTAAGGCTATATTTGGTTATTTTGAGAAATTCATAGCCATGCATTTAAATATGCTATATTACGTGTTTGCTATGAATAACACTGAGTCATAAACTCAAGTATAAACTAGACAATTGATTTTCTGTGTCTGGCCTAAAAATTCTAAATGATTAATCATCAAATTTAGTGTTTTTTTACTTGGAAAAAAAGATAATCGCTTTCAGACTCATGTGAGGCAGGATCTGTAATGGCAGTGAGTAATGTACCTTTCAAGGAATCCTGCTCGGCTCTCATGATGTCGATCAGAGAGTTCTCTAGAGAGTGCATGCTGAAACCATCAAAGGACCGACTGCGCTCCTGCAAAAACGACAAGGGAGATGTGATTAGGCCCAGTCATTCTGTCTGAAAAGTGATAAATGGACTTTATAAAATAATGCAGACAAAGTTCTATTAAAGCGATATCAACAGTTTCTGAAACTCATCCTGCTGGCACATTCACATAATTTTGTTTTGAAAAACGCAGATGATACATGTCATGCCACCCATGCAAACATGCAGCTAGGGCCCACATTAACATACAAAGACTGACACAGTTGGGCACTTGGTGTAGACCAATAGTGCCATTAGATAATGAATACCTCAATCAAGGATTCCTAAGGCTATAGACCTAAAGAAATGAAGTAATTCTCTGTGTAACAAGTCTGATTGCTTGCAAAAGAACCTATGTTGTTTCGCAATTCAAAAATGTACATGGCGTCTGCAGTCACCTGATTTAGCCTGGATTGACCACAAACACTTTTATTTGATGAAATGCACTATAACCCTTGGGTGTTTTAGCACAACAATCCTGTGCTTACCAACAGAAAAAGCCTTCCAAACAATACAAGGTTTGTTCTTGGTATTAGGCTACGAACTGAGCAGGGAGGACACACTGAGCATGTGAAACAGTGAGTGTTTTCACAGTTACCACTGTGGTTATAACAACATACGGTTCAGACACACTGCTAACCGGTAAATCATAAAAAAAGATAATTCTCTTCTAAAACAAATAAAATTCAAATCACAGGGTATTGTCATTGGCATCAAATCAAATAAAAAAAATATGAATAGCCTGATAGAATAGAATCCCTGATATTTATGAATGTTAATATCATGACTGTGTTGATATATGTGGATAAATGAGTATCAGAGATCCAGTTCCCCTCATGTTTCCTGAGCTGTGTGCCATCCCCTGATTTTGACTCACTCAACCATGTCTTTTTATATCATTGACAAATCACAGCTTCCAGAAGCGGAGCGACAGCACTGCATTGCACATCTGAGCTTTGATCTATCACATTTATCTAACAGGCCACATGCGTGCTTTGTCACTATCAGATTAGATTAAGCCAACGGGAGCAAATGCAGAAAGAAAAAAAAAATTCTCATGTCATCTAATCCTCAATACACACATCTTTGCAACCATATTACCTCTAAACATGTTCCTCCATCTAAATCATCAATAGCTAAAAAATTAAGAGAGAATGGGCTTTAGTTACCTGAAATGGAAAGATGTTATCATTGCGATTTATAGTATCCTCCATCCAGGGTTTAGTGTTGAAGCTGGAATTGTTGCGGGGATACTTTTGCGTTGGTGTCTGGTTATTTGGGAAAGACTTCTTTAAAGGCGAAATCGAGTTGAGGGGATTGACCCCTCCATTCAGCCCTCTTCGATACTCCCGTCCCTGAGAGCTTCCCCAGCCTCCATACCCTCCACCGGGGCTCCATGAAGTGGAAGATGGAGTGGAAGAGGGGCTCTGATAGCTTCCCCACGGTGATGGGGGCTTGCTCAAGTTATTCCCTAAATGGGGCAGCTGGTTGAAAGCAGCACTGCGGTGGGAAAAGGGAGGCGGATGGGGGCTGGGTGAGGACCTGCGGTGCTGATTATGAGGGTGCTGGAAGTGGGGATGATGAGATGGATGGTGCTGAGACAGAGGCCCTATCTGGTGGGAGAAATTCCCCCCGAATCCTGTATTAGTGTGATGAGAGAAACTCTGAAAAAGCAGCGGAGGAGGAGCATTGTTAGTAGTAGCGGCCTGGTTGAAAAAGCCAACCTCTTCAATCAAGGTGGAGGGGTTAGGCGGCATAGCAGTGGACCAGCTGCTGAAGCCAGTGAGGGACGATGAAGAAGAGCTACTGGACTGTGCTAAAGTACCAATACCGGACGTCTCATGATAATCAAAGCCTGATAACACTGGAGACTCAAGCCGCAGCGCCTCTTTTCCGTTAGCATTCTCCATGGTCCCTTTCTCCAGCTGATTCTCCTCTGGCATGGCGTTGTCCAAATCTGATCTGATTCCTGGTGCTTCTTGGTGACCTGGTGGAGAGAGTGTTTGCTTGTCTTGTACATCCTGACTCTCCAGTTGCGGCTGCGAAGCCTTGGACGTCTCAGACTCCAAAATATCATCTTGCATGTTAGAGTGGGTCGTCACAGCTGGGAAAAGCCAAGCGGATCCAACACTTCCACCATTGGTAGTGTTGTTGTTGCTGATGAAAGCTGGAGGGCTTGGAGGAGCGGTCTGGTGGTGGACCGTATGCTGCAGGTGTGGATGTATTCTTACTGGAAAAACTGATTTGTTAGCAGCGTTGTTTTTAACCAGAAAGCCGTAATCCCCCATTTATGTAGTTTAATCGAGTAAATCTTCACTTGTGCGTAATTCCCTCAGTTTCTCTTAATACCCTTGTGTGTGAGAGAGAGATGAAAGTATTTAGAATACTAAACAGCTAATGAAACATGTCATCCAAATATTATACAATACATTCAAATATGCTGTTTCTATTACTGTTTTACACTTACGACCTTTGCCGTCATTCACAGACACACACAGTAAACTTACTGATCTATCATAGATTTAATGATGGAATGGATTTTGATCTTAATGAAATCAAGATGAAAAGACGCTGCAGCGAGAAGGCCACGGGAAGTGCATCGTTGATTTAATCGACATTTCTTCTAAGCAAAGCGGGGTCGCCCTTAAAGTAACACATCACTACATGTCATCATGACACAGGCCACCTTATCGAATAATTCACGCCCGCTGATGGAGGATTTTCACGAACGCATTTAAAGCATTGTCATCGCAAATGTTTCAAGATAAGGCAAATGACCTACCGGCGTTCTTCCTTATTACAGCAATGACCTCCTCTCGCTCAGCCATTTAAATACAGGAAAATGTTGATGACGTTTCAGTCTATGTGCGATAGACCGGGGCAGTGTCCCCCTCAGTCAAAATTGTACCTTATAAATTCTCGAATTTACATTGACGCGTCGATTAAATCCTACGGTTGTGATGCCAAACGCTACTCGGTGAATTTCTGGTACATTTGCCTCATAAGAAAACGTTCAATTACTTCAGATCCCGCACTGCAAACGACAGCGTTCGTGTTCTGGTTTCTTAATGACACCGTGCATCGCAGTCGGCGTTATAATAAAGACAGCGGTTAAAAACGTCCACGGGTCTTCGTCGGGCAACTATTTACACTCGACACATTTTGGCTGTTTTTGATCAAGATTTTTTTCCAGAATCTACACTGAGAATGATACAGGTTTTCTTACGTTTCCAAGTTGCAAGGACGTGCTGCAGATGACCATGGTTTGTGAGTGTTGCAACCGACCAACCAATCCAGTTGAACTTCCGTCTTTAACCCCGCCCTTGTATAGCAGAATCTCCGCCCTGGTTTGAGTAAACGCGGCATTTGATTGGACCCGAGAATCCCAACCACACCTCTTTCTCAACCAGTTACCTTCTATCACCGATAGAAGGGTGACTGTACCTGCCCAGAATGTAAATACCCCATAGATCCAATGAAATGTTTAAATATTTGCTGTCTAGACTGCGTCTTAGATCGCCATATAAATAACAATTATATAAAATTCTGCATATATTACTGTGTGTAATAAATAAATATATGTATATTCCCCTCACTGAGTGCCTGTAATGAACCAACATGTGTTCGTTCGTATGGTCTATTTTGAAAGAGCAGCTTCTGTAATTATTAGTGTTGTCACATTGGTATAGGTCTGCATTTCAAAACCAGTTGAGAGAGAAATAGGAGATATGAACTTTAGCATTGTCTTGGTCTGGAAAACGTATGCCTCGGGCATGCTTGTCACAGGATGAATAATTAACGTTTTTATCAGGTTTGAAGGAGAAATATTGGACGATGGTAGATAGATTCCTGCCTCGTTTTTATTCACATTCATTCAGTTCTGCACACTGCTTTTACTAATGGACAGACACAGTCTATATCTTTTTAATGATGGGTTTAGAGGCTCGGGGATGCCTTCAGTAGGCCAGTTTTAGTCCTCACTGCAGCCTGCAATCCCATTAAAGTAAGCTGCTACTATTTTCAGCCTGTAATCGAGTTTTAGCGCTTGACTATTCATGCCTGGGCCCAGATCAAAATCAATCCATTTCTCTGCAGGACTGAATTTAAAAAAACGCGTGACATCCATTGGATTAATCGGTCTCAAGTAGGCCTACTCCATTTTTGTGTATGTCAAGTTAAGTGTTTGTACAGTTTATATTTCTGTACACAGACTAACGAATGTGAGGGAGAACTGACACATTTGGACTGTGTACTGAAACGGGAATAGATCAAATCAGCGTCTAAATTTAACCTTGTTAATCTAAAAAGAGAAGCAGATATCTAGAGAGTTTCTAATGATTATAAGATTGTAATATAAAATGTGTTTGATTTAATTAAGGAAGAATAAATTACCTTAACATTCACGGAATATAATTGTTTACATGCTCTAATAAATTGCACATTCCGATATTTTGATGAAATATAACATTTTATATGTTCTCCACAAATTGAGCAATTACATCGCAACATGTCTGAGAATATAATAGGCCTAATTCCTAGACTACCATACCGCATATTTTTTAAAAATCAGCCACACTGTTAAAAAAAAAAAAAGTTCCTGCCTGAAGTTCTTGGGAACAATCAACTTGGATGTTTAAGTCATTTAAACTTAAATTATATTAAACTGACTCCAAGATTTGAATCTTGTATAACTTGAAAATTGCCTAACTTATTTTGATGAGTTAAAGCAATGTAAAAATGTATGTTGTCATATCTTATTGGTCTTATCATTTTTTAACAGTGCGGCCACAAATTAATCAGCCGTGTTTAAAGTGCACCCATCATTGACATCACTTTCTGTTTCCCAGAAAACAGGCAGAGCCGGGACCTGAATAACCATTTGTGGCCTTTGCTTTCATCAGTCTGTCTGTGGTTCTGTCACAAGATACTGTGCACAAGGTCATCTTGCAGAAGGACAAGAGCGAGGGGGCTGCTCAGAGGATTAAAAAGCCAGCTATGTTCACTTGTAGCTCACAATGTTGTTCTGTCTGACACATCTGCGTTGTAGTTGCTTGCTAGACTTCGCCCCAGGTGATGCAATCAGTTTTGTTTTATTTTACATGCTGTTCAATGATTCAAGAAGAAGATAGGTCCTTAGTTTCAGCTTTAACAAAAATCTAAAGATTTGCATGCTTGAGTTGCCATAAAAAAATGACCAAGATACATTTCCTTCAGCTGCTATTGTAATGTTGCGTATCTCAATGCTTGCTGGCGTGGATGTTTCTGAAATAAAGCAATTAATGCAATCTCTCCATGGCAACAGTATGACTGACATTGCATGCTGTTTGTTGGTTTGAAATGTAGGCTGCAGAGATTAGCACGCTGTATGCAGTAGCCTTCAAGGTTAAAGATGTGAAGGGCGTGATTTCACAAATCAAGAATGCTTAAAACGCAAGCTTTTGGAAAGCAAAAAAATGAGCTGTGCTTTGTAGAAGAAAGTAAGTTGCATCATTAGGGTAGTCCGACTAAAGCATATAAATCAGAAGGCTGTTTGCATTCATTAGCTCTTCAACCCAAATTCCAAAGTTCCCATCTGACAGATCCCATCCTCAGCAGATCTTTGCCACATTTTCAGCCCATGATGGGTAAACAGTGAGCCATGTTAGAAGAGGGATTGAGCTACACTTACTGCAGGGTCATAAACCATGTGCAAACACTGCAACAGCTGGGATAGGACCCCTCCCTCTTGTTCCTCCAATGTTACACTAACAAAACACACACACACTTATTCACACACACTCCTCCCTTTCTGTCTTTCCTGATGTGTGGCTTAAAGCTAAGTCGATGTCAGTGCATGTACAACAGGGACAGCTGGGAAGATGACCATGCAATTCAGCAGCATGCAGCCAGTCTGCCTCTCTCTCTCTTCTCCTCCTCCTCCTCCTCCTCCTTTGACCTTCCTCAGTTTCTCACATCGATTCCCCTGCAGTCCTTTTTCAGGTTCTCGGTTTCAATGCAAATCTTCAAGCTCTTGGCCTCAGGTCTCCGTCTCTCTCCTGTTCTTTTTTAAACGGTCCTTTAGCTGTGTTAAAGGGGAGAAGCTTCAGTGTTGGTGTGCATTGACTGCTAGCAGTATGTGGCACATGCCCAGGCCATGTGACTAAGGGCTTTGGCCATGTGAGAACTTCTGCTTTGGCCTGGCAGCAGAGAGGAGAGTCACAGTGCAAGAGGATAAACAATAACTAACACACACACACACACACACACACACACACACACACACACACACACACACACACACACACACACACACACACACACACTGCAAGAAGACACACTGCAGGAGTACAATGACAGTTTTGTTCTCGCACTGAATAGGCTATCCACTTCACGAGTCATGCACAGAGCAACAAACCTCTGCGCATGACAAAATCTTTAAAGTGATATACTTTGTATGAGTTCAGCATAAATTTTATTTACTGGAACGAACCGGTCATGATAGATTCAATTGGTTGTACTGTTGGTTATCTTTCAGCTCATGAATCATTGAAAATATGTCTTTCCAAAAAATGTATTATTTTGATCAAAAATTATCAAAGCTGTGACTGAATATCCTCAAAGCCTCATTTGCATTTGTGTCAAATTAAATATACTGTAGCATCTCCTCTGACTAAAGTTTATAGATCCCTTGAACACTATAGCATCAGATTCTCTGTACTCAAACGATAGAGAGCAAATCAGATAATCAGAAAATGATAGAGAACAGCATTTATGGGACTTGTCTTGTGGCCATAAAAAATCAATCTGGAACTTGGATGGGTCAGTCAATAACTCTGAAGGGAGGTCAGCGTAGTATTTATTGACCACCGATTCGCTGGTTGAAAGCATGCAACCTTTTTTAAACTAATGTAATGGACCAATTTGTTATCTAATGTTTGCTTCTGATTTTTCTGTTTCCCATTGGTTAGTTCATTATGAAACTAACATTCCTTTACAAAATAAATACTTAATTGTTTACTTCTATGCAATACAAATAAATAGCTAATTATATCAAATCAACCTGGAGTGCTTCATTGTCCCTGCGGATGTGCTGTTGAATCGGAGCACTCATTTCCTCTAGAAGGTCTAATCAATGGAGACAGGCCATTTTTCTATTCTTTACACCTGAGTGGGTTTCTCACACCTCAGGCTCGAAGCTAACACAGCAGTATTGTACATCTAAGTCCACTTTAACCCACAGTATTAAACCTTGCAGAGAGCGTATGTTGAGTCAAAGTTAGATGAGACATACTGAAAAAGCAATAATCCATCTGTCTCTGTGAATGTCTTAAGGAAGTGAAAAGGAAAGTGAGAGATGTGTTGTACTGTTTCAGCCTCCCTCCGAAAGTGCTGATATTGTCTAATTTCATTCAAATGGAAAGCAACGATTTCTGTGAGTGTTAGCCACACACCTAAGCCCGAGGCTCCCAAACTGGCTTGCATTCCCATGTTTTTCCAGTCTTGCTACGACTAGAGTGTGCTTGTGGCCTCCTTTTACTTCTGGTAGGAAGTAACTGGGAGAAACTAAGTTTGAATACATGCGCACTCAGCAAATTGTGGGTTGAAAGGTAACATGCACATGCTGATATGAGAAGTCCTCTAAAACCATTCATTCAAATTGTTTTCCATTTAAACCCAAACTTTCATGTGCAAACTATGAAAAAAAAATGTATATATAAAAATATTAATATAAAATTTTCTTAATATAAGATCAAACAATTACAGAAAATATGGCAGAATTTTCTGAACACAGATTTGCCATTTCATCAATCATAAGAAAAGCTGTTGTCGATTTATTTATTTTAAATATAATAATGTTTGTTATTCTTCATTCATTGATAACCAACACCCATGCACGTGGTTTTCTTTGCTGACTACATGCAGACTAAAGGAGCATAAGCCAGACAGCGTGTGCTGTATTATCAGGGTTGAGTGCGTGAACAGAACAGAAATAGCTCAACGGAAGCACTGCTGTCTGCTTTAGTCTACAGATTACACCTGCAGGAGCACTCGCGTGGTGTGAGACCTGATTACACACACGCTAATGGACTGCATAAAGTGCAGAATTATGGCACATGTATGGCCATGTAGATTTATGACTGCAAACAAAAAAACAACTACAAATCAAGATCCTATAAACCTGGACTTCAAACTCAGATTTGAGTCTATGGCCCAAGAAATGTCAATTATTTTGTATGAGTGCATAATCTACTGTGTTTAAGTGGTTCACTTGGTCAAAGGCCTTGAATTGATCTTGTCAAGAACTGGTTTTGACCTGCCAAGGTCTGGGCTGGGATATTTAATAGTGAAGGGGTGGGGATTATGCATGCTCAATTAAAATAAATAATAAGTAAACACAAACAATTAGCTTGGGTATTTCTGAACCTTTGACCCCCAGATCTGAGAACAATGGGATTTCAGCTGCTGTCAGCTTTATCTCTAAACCACCTTCATTATTCATCTGACCTTCGTAATCACTTATTCATGGCCCAAGTAGATCCTGGGAGCTTTAGCTTCTCTTTCTGAAAGGCCCTTGATTTATAACGTGTGTCCTTACCTCTGTGTGTTTTACCTAGCAAAAAGTATGTTTCGCTGTATCAGGATGTTTGTGTTTTTGGAGTGTATGTGGGATCTTCTGTTTTGAAGATAAAACAGTAAATAGTGGAGTGCAGGTGACAATGTCAAATACTCTTTCATAAAAATATTGTCTCAACAACATTAGAATATGTAAATAAATATAACAAATAAGGAGTATGCATTATAGGAAAATGTTGAGTTGTATAATAAAATATTTGAACATATTAACCCTTAAACGCATACCTCGGGTCTTTAGTGTCCCGGGACGTCATTCACTACACACCTGTCACGTTGGTTTTGGTTTTGGTGTTCATGTTTCATGTCTTTTATTTTGTAATTTAGCTGAGTCATGGTTTCCTGGTTTGTCATGTGATTCCCTTGCCCTCATGTGATCTTGTCATGTGCTTCCCTCGTCTCATGTGTCGTGTTCTGATTGGTTCCGTGTTGATTATTCACAGGTGTATCTTGTTCAGTCATTAGTCTTTGTGTATAAACAGCCCTCGTGTTTCCATTGACTCTTATCAAATATAATTCCCTGTAACCTCTGTTGGAGAGTCTCATGTATCTAGTCTTGTCAGGTCAAGATCATGTTTATTTCACTAGTGATGGGAAGTTTGGATCATTTTACTAACTTTCATTTAAGTGGCTTTAAATGTTATACTTTTAACTGGCAAATTCCCTGAACACATCCACCTATGCAATCTTGATCATATTCTGAATTAAGAAATCATTATAGTGCAGTCAAAAATAATATACAGGGAACATAAATAATTACTTTACCTTCCGAGTCTTTTGTTCATTTGTCACGTGACAGACACAATGAACGGATCGTTCATGAATGACCCATCACTAATTTGCACGTTTATGGTCATGCTATGTTTAAGGTCAAGTCTAGTTTAAGTTATCGTCTTGTTTTGTACGTTCTGGATAATCTTTAATAAAACTGTAACTCGCCTCAGTGGATCTGTTACAGAATACTCGACTGATTAGAATGAACCTAGCACTTTGCCTCCGTAAAGGTGACTGTCCTTTGTCCTAACCTTTGCCATGTGGTGACCTTCAGCCAAAATGGCCACCACGACTGAGCCTTCAGCCAAGATGGCCACCACGACTGATCCATCTGCCAAGATGGCCACCACGACTGAGCCTTCAGCCAAGATGGCCGCTACGACTGAGCTTCAGGCAAAAATGTCCACCTCTCCAGTGCCTGGCCATGTTATGGCCGCTATGGCAGAATTTCCCAAAGCAATTCTTTGGGGGGTATAATACTCCTGGCCATGGTCCCTGCCACAGCCGTCTGCGCTGCCTGTAATGGAATGGAAGTCACCATTTGGTGTGTGTGGGCCAAATACATTCTTCCCAAGGTGGTGGCGACAGCTACAGCTCCTCCCGAGGCAGCAGTGACCGCTGGTGAAAACTCTGCCTGCCCTATTCCACCATTGCTCCATAGCCAAGGTCTACAAATGCTCCACAGTCTGCCAATAGACCACGGCCCAGGTCCATCATTGCTCCACCGCCCAGGTCTGCCATTACCCCACAACCCAGGCCCACCACTGCTCCACGGTCCAGGCCCGCCACTTCTCCACGGTCCAGGCCCGCCACTGCTCCACGGTCCAGGCCTGCCCCTGCTCCACCCTCCTTGCCCGCCACTGCTCCACCGTCCAGGCCCGCCACTCCACCATCCAGGCCCGCCACTGCTCCACGGTCCAGGCCCGCCACTGCTCCACCGTCTGCCACTGCTCCACGGTCCAGGCCCGCCTCTGCTCCACCGTCCAGGCCCGCCACTGCTCCACCGTCTGCCACTGCTCCACCGTCCAGGCCCGCCACTTCTCCACTGTCATGGCCCGCCACTGCTCCACCATCCAGGCCCACCTCTGCTCCACCGTCCAGGCCCGCCACTGCACCACGGTCCAGGCCCGCCACTGCTCCACGGTCCAGGCCCGCCACTCCACGGTCCAGGCCCGTTACTGCTCCACTGTCCAGGCCCGCCACTGCTCCACCGTCATGGCCCGCCACTGCTCCACCGTCCAGGCCCGCCACTGCTCCACGGTCCAGGCCCGCCTCTGCTCCACCGTCCAGGCCCGCCACTGCTCCACTGTCATGGCCCGCCACTGCTCCACCATCCAGGCCCGCCTCTGCTCCACCGTCCAGGCCCGCCACTGCACCACGGTCCAGGCCCGCCACTGCTCCACGGTCCAGGCTCGCCACTCCACCGTCCAGGCCCGCCACTGCTCCACGGTCCATGCCCGCCACTGCTCCACCGTCTGCCACTGCTCCACGGTCCAGGCCCGCCACTGCTCCACGGTCCAGGCGCGCCTCTGCTCCACCGTCCAGGCCCGCCACTGCTCCACCTTCTGCCACTGCTTCACTGTCCAGGCCCGCCACTGCTCCACCGTCCAGGCCCGCCACTGCTCCACGGTCACTGTCCAGGCCCGCCACTGCTCCACCATCATGGCCCGCCACTGCTCCACCGTCTAGGCCTGCCACTGCTCCGCGGTCCAGGCCCGCCATTGCTCCACCGTCTGCCTCTGCTCCATTGTCCAGGCCCGCCACTGCTCCACGGTCCAGGCCCGCCACTGCTCCACGGTCCAGGCCCGCCACTGCTCCACCGTCTGCCACTGCTCCACGGTCCAGGCCCGACACTGCTCCACGGTCCAGGCGCGCCTCTGCTCCACCGTCCAGGCCCGCCACTGCTCCACCTTCTGCCACTGCTTCACTGTCCAGGCCCGCCACTGCTCCACCGTCATGGCCCGCCACTGCTCCACCGTCTAGGCCCGCCACTGCTCCACGGTCCAGGCCTGCCACTGCTCCGCGGTCCAGGCCCGCCATTGCTCCACCGTCTGCCTCTGCTCCATTGTCCAGGCCCGCCACTGCTCCACGGTCCAGGCCCGCCACTGCTCCACCGTCCAGGCCCGCCACTGCTCCACTGTCATGGCCCGCCACTGCTCCACCATCCAGGCCCGCCTCTGCTCCACCGTCCAGGCCCGCCACTGCACCACGGTCCAGGCCCGCCACTGCTCCACGGTCCAGGCTCGCCACTCCACCGTCCAGGCCCGCCACTGCTCCACGGTCCAGGCCCGCCACTGCTCCACCGTCTGCCACTGCTCTACGGTCCAGGCCCGACACTGCTCCGCGGTCCAGGCGCGCCTCTGCTCCACCGTCCAGGCCCGCCACTGCTCCACCTTCTGCCACTGCTTCACTGTCCAGGCCCGCCACTGCTCCACCATCATGGCCCGCCACTGCTCCACCGTCTAGGCCTGCCACTGCTCCGCGGTCCAGGCCCGCGATTGCTCCACCGTCTGCCTCTGCTCCATTGTCCAGGCCCGCCACTGCTCTACGGTCCAGGCCCGCCACTGCTCCACGGTCCAGGCCCGCCACTGCTCCACCGTCTGCCACTGCTCCACCGTCTGCCACTGCTCCACGGTCCAGGCCCGCCACTGCTCCACGGTCCAGGCGCGCCTCTGCTCCACCGTCCAGGCCCGCCACTGCTCCACCTTCTGCCACTGCTTCACTGTCCAGGCCCGCCACTGCTCCACCGTCATGGCCTGCCACTGCTCCACCGTCATGGCCTGCCACTGCTCCACCGTCTAGGCCCGCCACTGCTCCACGGTCCAGGCCTGCCACTGCTCCGCGGTCCAGGCCCGCCATTGCTCCACCGTCTGCCTCTGCTCCATTGTCCAGGCCCGCCACTGCTCCACGGTCCAGGCCCGCCACTGCTCCACCGTCCAGGCCCGCCACTGCTCCACGGTCCAGGCCCGCCACTGCTCCACCGTTTGCCACTGCTCCACCGTCCAGGCCCGCCACTGCTCCACGGTCCAGGCCCGCCACTGCTCCACCGTCTGCCACTGCTCCACGGTCCAGGCCCGCCTCTGCTCCAGCGTCCAGGCCCGCCACTGCTCCACCGTCTGCCACTGCTCCACCGTCCAGGCCCGCCACTTCTCCACTGTCATGGCCCGCCACTGCTCCACCATCCAGGCCCACCTCTGCTCCACCGTCCAGGCCCGCCACTGCACCACGGTCCAGGCCCGCCACTGCTCCACGGTCCAGGCCCGCCACTCCACGGTCCAGGCCCGTTACTGCTCCACTGTCCAGGCCCGCCACTGCTCCACCGTCATGGCCCGCAACTGCTCCACCGTCCAGGCCCGCCACTGCTCCACTATCATGGCCCGCCACTGCTCCACCATCCAGGCCCGCCTCTGCTCCACCGTCCAGGCCCGCCACTGCTCCACGGTCCAGGCCCGCCACTGCTCCACTGTCTGCCTCAGGCCCGCCACTGCTCCACCGTCCAGGCCCGCCACTGCTCCACCGTCTGCCACTGCTCCACGGTCCAGGCCCGCCACTGCTCCACCGTCCAGGCCCGCCACTGCTCCACGGTCCAGGCCCGCCACTGCTCCACGGTCCAGGCCCGCCACTGCTCCACGGTCCAGGCCCGACACTGCTCCACGTTCCAGGCCCGCCACTGCTCCACGGTCCAGGCCAGCAACTGCTCCACCGTCATGGCCCTCCACTGCTCCACCGCCCAGGCCCGCCTCTGCTCCACCGTCCAGGCCCGCCACTGCACCACCGTCCAGGCCCGCCATTGCTCCACCGTCTGCCACTGCTCCACCGTCCAGGCCCGCCTCTGCTCCACCGTCTGCCACTGCTCCACCGCCATGGCCCGCCACTGCTCCACCGTCTGCCTCTGTTCCACCGTCCAGGCCCGCCACTGCTCCACCGTCCAGGCCCGCCACTGCTCCACCGTCCAGGCCCGCCACTGCTCCACGGTCCAGGCCCGCCACTGCTCCACCGTCCAGGCCCGCCACTGCTCCACGGTCCAGGCCCGCCACTGCTCCACGGTCCAGGCCCGGTACGGCTCCACAGTCTGCCTCTGCTCCACCGTCCAGGCCCACCATTGCTCCACGGTCCAGGCCCGCCACTGCTCCACCGTCTGCCACTGCTCCACCGTCCAGGTCCGCCTCTGCTCCACCGTCCAGGCCCACCACTGCTCCACGGTCCGGGCCCGCCACTGCTCCACCGTCTGCCACTGCTCCACTGTCCAGGCCCGCCACTGCTCCACCGTCATGGCCCGCCACTGCTCCGCCGTCCAGGCCCGCCACTGCTCCACGGTCCAGGCCCGCCTCTGCTCCACCGTCCAGGCCCTCCACTGCTCCACCGTCCAGGCCCGCCACTGCTCCACCGTCCAGGCCCGCCACTGCTCCACTGTCATGGCCCGCCACTGCTCCACCATCCAGGCCCGCCTCTGCTCCACGGTCCAGGCCCGCCACTGCTCCACCGTCTGCCACTGCTCCACTGCCCAGGCCCGCCACTGCTCCACCGTCCAGGCCGGCCTCTACTCCACCGTCCAGGCCCGCCAATGCACCACGGTCCAGGCCCGCCACTGCTCCACGGTCCCGGCCCGCCACTGCTCTACCGTCTGCCACTGCTCCACGGTCCAGGCCCGCCACTGCTCCACGGTCCAGGCCCGCCACTGCTCCACGGTCCAGGCCCGCAACTGCTCCACCGTCATTGCCCGCCACTGCTCCACCGTCCAGGCCCGCTTCTGCTCCACCGTCCAGGCCCGCCACTGCACCACGGTCCTGGCCCGCCATTGCTCCACCGTCTGCCACTGCTCCACCGTCCAGGCCCGCCTCTGCTCCACCGCCATGGCCCGCCACTGCTCCACCGTCCAGGACCCCCACTGCTCCACCGTCTGCCACTGCTCCACCGCCCAGTTCCGCCACTGCTCTATGATCCTGTTCCAGGATCGACTTTCTTAGTTTTCCTCAACTAAGAGGAAACTTCCTCAACTTCCTCAACTTTCCTCAATTCATTATAAACAATACAACAAGAGAAACACATTATAAAAGAAGGCCTGTTTTCCCATTCACTTTTTTGTAAAAATGGTATATGGTTGCTAATGACCTGAGGTGTGTAACAGTGTAAGTTTTTTTTATTTATTTTTTTGCACAACAATAATTGAATCTTTGATGACTGAATAATTGCAATTCACCTTTATTTCACAGGGTGCACTGTCTGATACACTATGATGAAGTGACATTTCACTCAGTGTTACAGCAGGCGGAAAACAAAAGAATAGGATGAATCATCAGCAAAACTTGAAACGGCTCAGCGATTTACTGCAGAGCAAGCACTGAACGCGATCAAGTATAAGTGTCACTGTCACTTGTTGGATCTGGTGAAGAAGCTGTCAGCGATCAAAATATTGATCTTGAATATGCTGAAAATGATAGTTTTGAGAATATTGGGATGGTGAATTTGAGCCAGATGCTGAATGTACTGGGAAATGAACTCTGACGAGGACAGTGATGATGGTATAAAACATCTGCTCAAACTGATCCCTTCAACGCTACAAAACGTAACAAAATATGCTTTATTTTATTATTCTGTAAGTGTTAATTTAATATCAGGAGAGTTTTATATTATAGAGTTGTATACCCTAACCCTTATTCTATTAACCCAAACCCCTCATTCTACTAACCCTAACCTAACAGTCTACAGTCAACTAATACTCTAATGAGAGTTAGTTGACATGAAGATGCAAAGTTACTTATGGCGCTTTTCCACTGCATGGTGCGCGGCACGGCTCAGTTCGCTTTAGCTCGGTTGCTTTTCCACTGCAGTTAGTACTGCTGTAAAGTGGGTGGGATTATGACTGATCGTTATAGTTTATCCGTTCCTCGTCAACCAACAAGAGGAACGTCTGCGCTTCTCGTCCACTGACCATGATTCAGCCATTTCTTTTTTGGAAGTTTTTTTTATTCAAGCAAGTCAAGCAAGTAATTTTAAAACAGGTGCTACAGCGGTGGCTGTCACTGGCTATTTAAATCTAGCGGGTTTGATGTCTCGCAAATACAATGACGCTGGTAGTGACGATTCTGTCTGTTTGACCAATCAGTGATCTACAGTGCTTTCACGTCACATTTTAGTATCGGTACGGTACGCTTGGAACCTCAACAGAGGTGGTACCATTTAAAGCGAGCCGAAGCGAGCCGCACCGTACAGTACCATGCAGTGGAAAAGCGCCAAAGCGTGCCGTACCGAACCGAACCGTACCGTACCATGCATTGTAAAAGCGCCATTATAGTTGTATAATGTGTAAAGATCAATATAAATTCAATATAAATAAGATCTTTTTTTTTTACAGTAAAGGACAGAGAGAAATAACCAAATAGAAACGTGTCTAGGCAAGATGTAGCCTAACTGTTTGCTTGGAAACCCTGGCATGTTTATTATCATTAACCTGGTCCGCTAAGCTCACTCATATACACATGAAGAATAATGCATTATATTGTGTTTAGAATGACACAGGTGTTTAATCTGAAGCATAAATGAAGATATATTTTGAGTAAACCAGGGCAACCATAAGCTGCTAGTTCTTTTGCAGCCAGGGAACATCTGTACTCTAAAAGAGTAGGCTATCCCCTGTGAACAGCTTTACACAGACGTACTCAAGGGAGAGCTGTGCTTTGGAAAGCATGTTTTATTTCACAACTTCTGAAAGCACAGTGGCTGTGGAGAAATGGATTTAATAGTTTAAGATGGACCAGTATCACTTCATTTATTTGGGTAGAAAACACTCAGTAACAAATAATAAAAGAGTTAATACCTATACATATCTCTCTAAAACACATCAACTAGGAATAGAATTCAGGTAAAAGAGTGAGACGATTTACCTGAATTTATCATTTTCAGACAAATCACAACCACATTTCATTTTAAAATGTATACGATCACACTACCTGTATCAGAACTGTGAATCTGTCATGCCTGATGGGACTGTTGCTGCCATAGCAACAGTGTCCCATCGTATCCAGAATAGCGACTGGAGACCAAGACTGATAAGCATCCATGCAGCACACAAGCCCGCCCTGCAGCCTCAGCATCTGTCACTTTCTGAGTCCTGTTCACCTTACACACAGCTGAGAAATACACTTGTACAATTAGCTACTAATGTACAGAGTGCTCGACTCTTGGGAATAACATCAACATTTATTTCCAAGAGGTGCTTCTGTTTTTGGTCAAGATCTTGTATTGACAATTACTAGAGTCGAGCACTCTGTAAAGTCTCCTTCAGCACATCCCAAAGACTTCCGATGAATTTAAGGTCTGGACTCAGAGGTGCCAATTCATGTGATTATTCATGCTCCATCCCAACCATTCTTTCACCATTTCTGCCTGATGAATCTTGACATTGTCATCCTGGAATATTGCCATGACGTGTCTTCCTACATGGTTGTTTAAGAAATGAAAAGCTAAACACTCCATCAATTAAACGGGTTAGAAGAACTGTTGGCAAACTTATAACATGCTAGAAACAAAATAATCACAGCAATAATGATCCAATCATAGACTCTTAAGCATTTGCCTATTTAAATCCAAACTGTGACTTTTTTTTATTTGGCAGGGCAGTGTATATTAACCCATTAAATATTTGTTTTAATATTATATATTATGTAGCCTACTATATAAATATTAAATCATAACATTACAGCATTTTTTTGCATAAAAGTATAATACAAATATGGCTTAAAAGAGGCTCACAGATGCTAAATAGGCCTAATTGTTTTTGTCGTTTTCCTTCATTATATTTGTTCGTGTGTAAATTCATGATCAGATGAAACAATGAATCATCTTTGAATCACTGTTAAAACTGCAGCACAAAAGGCTATTTCAATCTGTATTGTGAGTAGGCTAGGCTAATTATGTTCAATATTGCATTTCTAATATATGCAGCTCATTTTCATTGTCTCTCTCTGACATACTAGTTTAGAGATAATCTCAGTCGACGTTAACCCTTCGTAACTGTAAGAAGAAAGGTCGTGCATGGGCAATGGCAAAAACAATGTGTGCTGAAGTTAATAGCCCCCGTTGCAAATTTTCATGAGCAGAATATCAGCAGGAAAGCACATAATCAATAGTCATGCAGAGTCATGAAGGCTGCAGGCTAAATTAAAACTTAATTAAAACTCGAACGATTCAGATGCACAAAAATACACTGCTTTCCTGACGGAGATTATTTTAGGTAGGCCTAATGTATAGAGATAGCTGGTACAAAAGACACCGCATAATCTATGAAACACAATTGTGTCCAAACACACAATGAACAGTCATTTCATAATACCAGCTCAAAATGCTTATATCGCTGACATTATTCTACTGAATTCCCAATGTCACACTGTCATAGTACTTGTATGATTTGAGGTAAGACAGCATCCTCTAGTGGTACAAATTGTTATTACATTGTGAGATTGGTAAATTTGTTTCCCCAAAATTTTAAAAGTCAGGGTAGAATTTGACAATTTTTTATAAAAAATAAAATAAAATAAAAATATATGAAATAAACTGATCATTTGAATCAACATTTAGTCATTTTTAAAACATTGCTGGGGTAAATAGGTCTAAATAATGGAAATAGTTGGCAAGTAAAATCACCAAAAGACCAATTATGTGATATGCAGAATGCCTGAAGTGCAATAAACTGTTTATCCAAGGGTATGGAATTGATTTGTACTAAGTAAATGTACTAAGGGATATGATTTGTTGCAAAGGTTGTGGAAAGTGAGCTCACACTGACTGCTCAAATTATGATGGAGATTAATTTAATAAAAAAAATGTCTGTAGTGTAGCTCCAAGCTGTATACAAGATATATTTGTTTAAATCAAATAATCCACACAACCCCCCCCCCTCTCAATTTATACACTTATGCATACTTATGTAAATTTTAAGTATTTTAAAGTATACTTTATAGTGAGTGTACTAATATCAATATACTTGTAGTAGTATACGTGTAAGTGTACTTCAGTACTACTTGGGAGTAAATTGTCCCACTTTTTGTATAAAAGTAGCCTATATATAAGTAGGCTATATGCAAACTGTAACAGTAAACTTTGAGTACACAACTAGTTCCTCTAGGCTACATTTTGTTTGTACTGCAACTATACAAGTGAGCTTATATGTATACTGATAGTAGTTAAACACTTTTTGATTTTTTAACACATTTTTTAGTTTATGAAAGGACACTTTGAAGCATACTCTCAGTAAACTACTAGTTTAGTAGTTTTATAGTGCAAGTATAGGCCTACTTGTAAGTTTTCTTTAAGTGAACTTAACATCCTACTTATGATTTGCAATTTGCTATTTTTGCACTTTAAGTAGGCTATAGCCTACTGCTATGTTCCTACTAGGTATTTTATATTTGAAATATATGAAGGTAAAATGATGACATAAAGAATCACAAGTGCAGGGTAAGATTTGTGAAAGTGTACATAAGATTGCAAGCGTAAATTAAATTGGCATGCGCAAGAGAAGATTTGTAAAGGTGTAAACCGCCCTTCAAGTGTAAGAAAAAAATATTTGCAGCATTTAACTGTTATTCATAAGTGTAATTCATGTATTTTGAAGCTGCAGCTTCATGCTAACGCAAAATAAATAGGATCTGTATTCTTCAGACTTTAATTTTTCCACGCTTACACTTTTGGCACGTTTTTTGCGCACAAATGCGACCAAAAGTATTGCAGGCCTGTGAACAGCAATTTGCAAGCGAAAACAGAGGCAGGAACTGCAAAACAGATTAATTGGGTAAAATCAAACTTTGTGTACAAAAATAATCTGTTGCAAATGTCTAGACTTCTTGTGTGCATGGGGCAAAAAAGTTCCCGAAATAACCCGATTTGAAGCCTACAGTTGTGTCTTTCTTTTACCTGGGCTTCCAGTTTTGGCACGATTCTCTAAATGAATGAGTTTTGGAAGCGCGAAGAGGAGGGCGGGTCCACCTTCATGATGTAGCCAATCAAATGAGCTTCTCGCTGACACTCGATTTACTCTGATCTGATTGGTTCAATAAACACGCCAGTCACCAGAACACATCTTTATGTTTATTTGGCTCAGAAATGTTCTCATTGCAGAAATGATACTTTTAATGCACACATGTTAAATAAATAAATAAATAAATGGATGAAAAAAAATTGCGCATGCAAATTTAATTTACGCTTGCAATCTTATGTACACTTTCACAAATCTTACCCTGCGCATGCGATTCTTTGTCATCATTTTACCTTCATAGAAATACCTTTAGATGTAGGCCTACTTTAACTATTTCATACCAGAGTGCAATACATCCAAAATAATTAAAAATTAAAATAAACATGGCTTCTGCTTAAAAAAAATACATATATAGCTTCATGCATTCTTCTTTTATCAGCACTTGAATCTGGGTAAGTTTAATAAATAAAAAAAAAAAACTAAATTTTGAACAAAAACTGAGAAAATCACATTTTTGTCAAAGTATACGTCCAAAACAGACGGAGTAGATCGAGTGCATCCAAAGTTTCCCAGTCCTATAGCCTACCTCTTCCATGGATCGACATATCATTTGGTAACATTATGCAGCTTTGAGCTTATGCTGTTTAATGTTTGATGATCACGTTATTTTACATGTGCTGTCCATAAGCAATTATCTATCACTTGTTTTTACTGCTTCTTTGCCTGTATTTTGATCCGATTCTGGAGATCCTGTACTCTTTCAGAAGATGCGTTATAGCGCCCCCTAACAGTGAAAACGGATAATTCCGTCAATGGTGGGGAAAGAGTAAAGTAGATTTGAAGCAAATTCCTACAAATTATCAGTGAACTATACAAATTCACATAAGCTACTTAGAATTAGGAACATATGTTTTCTTTAAAGATAAATATTTCAAACAATGTAAGTTTATAGAGAATGTAAAATATGTGAAAAATAATGTCAAAATAAGTCAAGTTGCCTAAATCATTTTCAACACATTCTTTAAAGATGTGACTAAGACCATATAACTTAGGACCTCCTGATTCAGGTCCTCCTGGACCACTGGACTTGGGGCCTCCTGACTCAGGCCCAACAATGCGTGATGGGCCGCTTCTAAGACTGCAGCTGAAGTGACTACATTAAACTTGACTGCCCTTGGGTGACTGCTGCTAACCTGGCAGTCTCAGTAATGACTGGAGCGGGCTTGACGGGCTCTGGAAGGACTGGAGAGGGCTTGGGAACTTCTGCAGTGACTGCCTCAAATTGGGATGCACAGTGACTGGGATGCACAGGGGGGAATAACTAATTTGAACAAGACTACAGGACCCCACCAAAGAGCACAATATTAGCAGAGCAAGACAAACAAGGAAACATTCAGTGACAAAAAAGACAAGACTGCAGGGCAGAACCCTGACAGATAGGCTATTAAGTTCATATTTAAATGTACTAAATTGCAAACTCATCAATACAAATGTGCAATTACTATAATTAAATACATGACATGTTAAGAAAGAAATTACATTTAAGTATTTTAGTTTACCATAAATGTTTTCAGTAAAGATGTTCTTCAGTTGGTCAAAAAGCACTATTTGCAAGTTCAGCTAATTGCAATTAATATCAATTTAAACTAAAGTACAATTAATTTAATTGTCATTGAGTTCACACTTATGCATATTATTTCCATTATTAGTACAAAAAATATGGTAAAGTGTACTTCTTTTTCACATGGACATGCAAACAAACAAGCATATTTTAGTCCGGTTGTTTGTTTATCTCAGTAGTGACACTAAAACCACACTATAATCATTTTAGTGTGTGTTCTGTTATACATAAGCCTTCATAAGCCAGTATGAAGACAGTTGGAAAAATGACCTGACACAGTCCATGGCACAGTGTAAGTTTTATGAATTGCCAGTAAACCATGCAGTAAACCACTCTTGTGCAGACTGATTGATTGTATGTGTGTCTGTTTATGTTTGTGTGTGTGGTTTTGTGCCATCGTCTGCACAATCTGGAGCAACTGTGTGTGAATGTAGAGGATCGCGTTGCCGTTAATGTCATATCCAATAAATGTGGGTTTGCACAATGATGACCTCATCATCTTCTGTTTGCAGTTCCCAATGCCACACAGACCACGCAGGAGGCGTACAATGGCAAAGTCCACCTATCCAACAATAATTGCCCCCGTTATAATGTACTGATGTAGACCTAGTCCAGACTGCAGGCAGGCCATTTACCATGCTTTACTTGTTTCCATGAAATTTGAGTTAACCAAGAAATGAGGTAACGGCATTGCTAATGGGGGTAAATGATGAGCATTGTAACTAGGCTTGTCTAGAAGGTCTGATTACCACATTTGACTATAGATTATTCATAAGGAGACAAAAGAAGGCTTGGAGAGAACACTGGACTTTGAGCACGTCTCTGTTTTGGGTCCCTAACTGCCCTGCAGTGCCACACAGGGCATTGTTAACCACAACCCACTCTGTGTGTGTGGACGTCAAGTCCTTGGCACTTTTATTTGAGTTCCTGTCCAAAGTTCTAGTGCTGTGGGTGACGCCTGCCTCGATCACACGGGTGTTCGTGAGTTGCTCATTTACGCTCTTTGTGAAAAATTATACTGGACTGTGTGCATAACATCAAGGCTTGACTTTGTTGGGTTGTGTAGCCTTCATGGTAAAATCATTATAAACAAATTCTTGACAAGGAAAAAATTAAAAAATAAATGTTAATGTATCAAGGAATACTTTTGCTTTAATCTGTTTACAGTAATATGTTCAGATGAATTCCATTGTTCGGGTCTCCTGCTCACACAGTTTGTTTTGTTTTCAGAGAATGAATGAATGAATTTTCTTTTTTTTATCACCATCAGATAATATATACATACACATAAATATATAAACAAGTATATATAATATATGCAATATATTTATTAAACACAAATCTAGATTCTCCTCCTTGGACTCTTCAGCCTACTCTTACCAGCCCTTCATCCCCCTCCAAAGCTCCCACCCTCCCTCCCTAACTTCATCACAATTCGGACTGTTTTCCCTGAATTCAAGTCAGAATTGCGAGATATCAACTTGCAATTGTGAGAAAAGGTCACAAAAAAGTGTATACCTGGCAATTCTGACTTTATAACATGCAATTGCGAGTTTATATCATGCAATTCTGACTTTTTCTCGAAATTCTGACTATAATAGGCAATTGTGAGTTTATATAATGCAATTCTGACTTTATAACTCATCTGTGAGTTGATATTGATTATTTTGATTATTGATACATTATAAGATCAAAACAAACTCAGGCTGGTGCTGACGTCAGTAACCCGCGAGGGCCGCTACTAGTGGTGTAGTAGCCTACTCGAGTCCGGTCTCGAGACCGATTTCTGCTTTCTCGGACTCGTCTCGGACTTGTACCTTCAAAGACTCGGTCTTGACTCGGACTCGACCCTTCAAAGCCTCGGTCTTGACTCGGACTCGACCCTTCAAAGACTCGGTCTTGACTCGGACTCGGCATTGGCGGTCTCGTCCCCATCACTAGTTAAGGCAGTAGCGATAGACCAAACCTACAATTCGGTTCCTATCATGATTTTTTATTTTAGATTTAAAAATAAATAAATCATGTTTTCGGTGCTGATGCAGTGGTGACGCGTTCATGCAACAAGGGTGGCGCTCCCAATAAAGTATCTTAAAGCTGCCACAAAGAACCGGGAAAAGTAATGATTATGAATATGTCAAATATAGCAAGGAGAGATTTCAATTGTTTATTAATAAACAAGGTTTTTCAGTGTCTCGGCTTCAAGATGAAGTTGACGATGCTGACTCGCAATCTTCAATAACGCGCCAGAGAGAATGCAGATTTCATACGGATTACATAGGCAGAGAGCAGTCTGTTTTTCGTTTTTAAATGTTCAGTTTAAAAGTAGACATCAAGCTTTCTATATATTTCTCAAGTCTGTTAGGCAAGTTATAAGCTGAGTTTCGGTTCATTTATGAGACGAGAGTCCAGTTCACGCGCCGGCGCCTCCATGTCATGATGATCTATTTTCTACTATAATTACTTCTTATTTATTAAATCCAGGCAATTGGTTGATGAAACATTAATTAAAATTAAGATACAATTAATAAAAAACGAAATGTACTTTAAAGAAAGGCTTTGTGCTTTCTGAAGTCGCTTTCAGAGCGGTCATGTCCGTAACGGAAAACTGTCACGTCCATAACATTGCTTTTTTCCTCATAAATGCGAACACGAAAAATAAAATAAAAACTAATATTTCATGTTCTGTGGAGGCCGACCCTTCTTCATCCGGTTATTAGCCTTCTTTTGTTTTGCGCAGTGTAGCCTAATTCGTAAAATTATTAAAACATATTTTGCCACCTAAAGGTTAAAGATTTGTTGTGTCACGTCACATGTGTATTTCGCTCAAATTAAATATAAAACGCGTGTAGACTGATATTTTTCTAATGTATTGACTCCTTTATTAAGGGGGGGGGGGGGGGGGGGGGGGTATAGATATAGCCTATAAACAGACGTTTCAGTATTAAATACATTTCTGATAATTTACATTTCAAATTTTGACTGCACGTCACGTCCATAACGCTGGAATTGCCCAATTTTAAAGAATTTATCCTCAACTATTTTTTTGGTGTAGGTCTGCGTATTTTATTATGTTAACTTCAAATAATTCCAATCCTAATTTTAAAATGTGGTTGCCCTACTTCCAACACACCACACTCCACTGTTATGGTGGCAATTTCAGTAGATTTACTCACTAACATTGTTGTGGAAACACAATAAGAATGGAAACTAAAATATGGTAGTATCGTACAACGCATATTCTATCAGCTGCTGCAGTTCTGGCGCCTCAGTCCCAATACGCTCAACGTACATTCATATCACATGTTAATGCCGTAGAGTTACACTCACAGGACATTGCACTTATTCGCACTCGCAAAAGTTCATTATTTGCTCGTGCTTTAAAGCTCGCTCTTCAAAGACTCGGTCTTGACTCGGACTCGACTGTATTTGAAAACCAACGGACTCGGTCTCGACTCTTCAAAGACTCGGTCTTGGGACTCGGCATAGGCGGTCTCGTCCCCATCACTAGCCGCGACCATGAAGAATGCGTCTTTAACTGTAAAAATCTACATTTTTTTTAAACTTGACAGCTTGAATGCCGAGTTGAATGAAAACCACAAAAACATGCAATTTAGTTAAGTAAGTTTTCCAAATATCTCCTCTCTCTCCCTCTAAAAATTATTCACGACCACTGCACACCCAGAGCCTATGCCTACTGTGGATACAGAACCTGTGCCCACCGCAGACCTGGTGCAAGAGCCGATAAACACCATGGACCTACAGCCATAGCCAAAGCTCGCTTCGGAGCCAGAGCCTGAAGCCCCATCAGTCTCGGAATGTAAGCCAGCCATCCAGTCTGACCAGGTGTGTGAGCCAGTTGTAACATCCGTGCAAGTGGGAATTTTAGTGGAGCTAGAAGAGGATAATCTTCCACCACTGATCCCAGGCAGTGCCAATATGTTTCACGTGCATCACTGCTAATGATATGCCCACCCAGCCTCCCACTCCCGCCTACTCTGCCGAAGCCAGTCAGTCCTTCTGCCCCGCCTCCGCTGGCTCCCTCCAGTCCCTTGTCTCCTCCACGGTTGACTCTACCCTGCAAGTCAGATCCACCTAGGGTCTTCCGATCATCAGCTCTGCCATGGTGAGTGTATTCCCTGGCTGCGCCTTGGTCTGCCAAGCCCTTTAATCCACCTTGGATCAACCAGGATCAACCAGTCAGCTCCACCTTGGCTTCTCACCCCAGGGACCGTTGTCCTTCGTGGCTACACCGGGCTCCCTCGTCCTTCCGGCTCTACATGGGTCTCCTGTAAATATAATTTAACTATCACACCTGTAAATCTTTGAGTTATCATCATTGTGTATTTAAGTTCCTCATTTCCTTCAGTTCATTGTCTGGTATTGTTGCATGTTTCACACTGTTAAGTTGCCTTCTTTCCTGTGAAATACCTGCTTAAAAATACTTTTATTTTTTACTTTTTTGCTTCTTCCTCGGACCTATGACATTACACATTTTATTTTTTATTTTTTTTAAAATCTGTTTTGATATTTTATAAGAAATCTAAATCAGGTTACATGGCACAAGATAAGGGCCTCCATGCCCATATCTTATACCGTTAATGATATGACTGAAGGTCAGTGGGGCCAACATTAGTGCTTTTCAGGGGGCCCAGGATTCCCTAGCTACAACCCTGCTCTCCAGTCAAAATCACGGACGCTGATTATGATCTCCTTTTTTTCCCTGTTGTCTCTGTTATGACCACAGAGGCCGATTATGAACTCTGATTTTCCTGTCCCTGTCCCAGAAACCATTTTAAACTCTCTGAGTTCCCTGTTACGGCCATTGAGGCTGTCAATAAACTCTCTGTTTCAGTGTTGTCGTGGTATCCAGCACCGACAGTACCATCATGGTTCCAGGCTCCAACGTGGTCTTCAGAACCACCGTGGTATTCTTCTCCACAGTGTTGGTCTTCAGTAGTTGCTCTGGTGGTCTTCTGCTCAGCCATGGGGATCTTCAGTCCCATCTGCTCTGCTGTGGTGGTCTTCATCTCCACCTTGAGTGTCTTCTGCTCCGCCTGTGCCCCCATGGTGGTGGTTTGCTCTGCCGTGGTGGTCCTCAACTCTGCCTGCTCCGCCTTGGAGATTTCCTGCTCCGCCGGCTCCACAATGGTCACTGCCAACTCTGCCCTGGATCCCTGAACTGTCAGCTCTGCCCTGGTTTCCAAAACGGAATGTCAGCGTCATCAACTGCGAACATAAAACAGAGAGTTCAGTGCTTATTTACTCCCAAGTGTCAAGCAGTGATTGGCCAGACCTCTTAGTATGAATGAATGACATGACATCAGAGTCTTCATGGTAGAACTTATGCCAAAAGCTATATCAGATAGATAGATAGATAGATAGATAGATAGATAGATAGATAGATAGATAGATAGATAGATAGATAGACAAGAAATTTAGACATATTTTTTTTAAAGCGAGAGAACAGATTGTAATGATGTGTGGTGACTGATTGTGCCAGTGTAATCAGTATTAAGCATGCTAAATTCCTTTGGCTAATAATAAACGCTGAGGCTGACAGTAAGCGTTGTGTGAGGTGAGTGCTGTAGAGTCACCGGACAGTTTTGGGGTAGCACGTCCTGTACAGTAAAGTGTTGACCTCGCAGGGATCCACAGGGGAGCTAGTGTCCCTGGATCCAGCACTTCTCCCTAATGCAGCCTGACAGCATGAGAGCAGGGCTTGTGCTCCCTGTGCCGAACTTTCTAATTGCCACTGCAACAGAAGGGGCAGCACAGAGTGCGTCTGTGTTCCTAGCAGGTCAGGCATGCTGGAGACGCTCTGTCGAAGACAGAATCATCACTCAGGTGGTGCAGGCCAGGCCTAGGCCACATTCAACGGCCCCACATAGTGTACAGCATTCATCAACTCTTGGCTTCTGTCGAAGAGGAGTAAGAGGAGGAGACCCAATGTAATGCCTGTACGTCGAAAGCCAGAAAACACCAAACAGACTTTTGAGTGTCCTGAGGTTGCACATGCAACCACAGTGTTCTTAATCAGTGAAGAAAGTGTGTTTAACACTTTCTTCAGTGCTTAGATTGTGAGAGTGATAGGGCATCAGAGGCACGTGCCCTGTAAGATTGGACCAAGTGGATTTTTAAATACATCTTCCAAATCAAATGTTTGAATCTTTGACAATTACGCATTATTATTGTAGGTAAAAAGGGTTTATTTAAAACTCTGTGGCAGAAATAACACATTCACATTTCGAAATTTGTCACTCAAGTCAAGTCCACAGATCATTTGCTAAATTTTTCATCATATTCTCTCCCACATGTCACTACAAATCCCATAATTAACCTTTCAAAAAAAAAAAAAAAAATACAGAGATACTGATACTTCAGAGATGCAAAATGCATGGACAAAAATAATTAAAAAAAACTCCAAGTGGTCCATGAACTGATTGACCTATTCAAAAATAGACTGAAATGTCTATAAAAAAAATAGAATCAAATAATTATTTCGGTTCACACACTTCATTAACGTTACTCACACTTACTGTTTAATACTTAATTCTATATTCAATTCAATTTATTGTCATTGAGCAAAGTACGAACAAAGCCAATTAAATGCAGTTAACATCCAACCAGGTTGCAGAATAATGTAGTAATCATTTCAATTTAGTGCATAAAATGTGACTGAACATAACCATGCATATGTATATAACCATATACACACATTCACATACGTATACTCACACAAGTTAAAAAGATGTACAACGTAAAAAAGTATAGTACAGTTAGATAAATGCACAATATGAATAAATAATATGAACACTGTTATGTAAGCGCTACAAAAAAAATGTTAGCGCTGCAAAAAAACTATAGCCTAAAGAAATATAAACTCAGTCCAACTTGGTTAGCAAACAATTTAGGTTTATTAAAATACTCGTTTTATACAGTAAATTATTTAATACAATACATTTTTATACAGAAAAATGGTAAAAGTCTTGTAAAGGCTATTTCAAATAAGGTACAAACTACTGTGATAGACTGGCCCTCCCGCATCCCTGTGACCCTACATAGGACGAGCGGTTTGGAGAATGAAGGGTAATTTGTATACTATGTAAAAATAGTTGTGTTGGGCAATGTAGTTGGTGGTTTCCCCCCTGATTTGAGGCATTAGGTGGTCTGTAATTTTTGTTTTACTGTTAAGTGGTTCACCACCTGAAAAAAATTGAGAACCACTGCACCTCCCTGCAGAACATGTGTGTTTTTGTTTCATAGTGATCTTTATGTTCCAGGGCAGAAAGGAACAGAGCGCTGGGCCCATGGCAAAAGGTGTCCTCCAAATCCTCCAAGTTATGAAATCCTCTGCTTCTGCCAGGGTGTAAAATCTCTCCTGTCGACAGACGGACAACGCATTCCTCTGGCCTGAGCTGCGCGCCACCCCAGTGTTTGGAGGAGAGGCTTGCGTTTTTGCACATACATGCCTCATTTCTGTGAGTGGCCACTGAACACGTACACCTACTTAAGGGCCGTTTCGCTTCCAAAGGCAGACTTCACTGCAGCGAGCGGAGAATCAGGCTCGGCTATGTGAAATATGCCCAGCAGGGACAAGGATTGATTGCTGCAGGCTGAAGGGTGTTGGATCCTCACCTTTCCACCATACTCAACATTCTCCACAGCCAAGTGAGTGAAATGCCAGCCTGACAGCGCTGATCCCGTTCTGGCCTCAGAGTGACCAGTTGTTAATGCGCTAACTAGGTCATACACACTCACATAATGTAAATTACACTGCCAAACTTATATGATTTACATCACTACATGTGCACAGAGATAAAGTACAGTAGAGATGGCAATAAGTAGAGTACTTCGAGAGAACTGTCCTTTCAATTTTGATAAAAAGAAAAAACATACAACATAGCATGGAAATTGTCTAACATTCAAAGTCATCTAAAGCCGCGTTTCCATTGAAATTACCCGGAACAATTTGGCCCAGGAACTTTTTTACCCCAGACCTGTTGCTGTCTGTGTTTCCATCACGGTCTAAAGTACCATGAAGATTAGGCAAATTGGGGACGTAGGACTGCGCGCGACTTTCCAATTCCTACCAGATTTCATCCTCCGCATATAAGCTCAATAAAGCCTGACCCTCTTTGTTGGTCCATCGGTCATATTTTTTAAACTCCAATGTTGATTCGAATAGCAAACAACTCTTACTGCATGCAGCGCAATGGACTTTTAAAAATGGTGGTTGAAATAAAATGCTGCGTGGAGTCAACCAATCAAAATGCTGCATGAACTCAACCAATCAGCATGTTCAGTGCTCAAATCCCACCCCCGAAAGTTCCTGAACTTTGAAAAAGTACTACCTCACGAGCAGGGACTTTCTGAGGGGGGAATTTTTACCCTGAACTTCATTTAGACCCTAGTCCCTGCGGTCGAAACATACAGAGTACCACCCCAAAGTCCCTAGTTCCTGGGGAAAATTCCTGCGGTGGAAACACGCATTTTTCCTTGCGGTGGCAACACAAATCTTTTTTTTGGAGTATCATATTTTATACATCAGGTTTTTATGGCTCACATAGCATGTTATGAGGATATGCCTCAGAGAAAAAAACACATTTTATTCAGAGGCCCAAACTGAGAAGAAACATGCATTTTGGTGAAGTTGCTGTTTTCATTATAGGGGCAAAACATTTAATGCAATGCAATACAATCATGATTGGGAGATGAACAAATTAACGTTCTTCAAAAGCCTGTTGTATCATATTTGATACTCGCATTTTAACATGCTTTTTCTTAATAATTATTTTAGAGACAGCCAGTGTCCGCTGAGAGGCTAAGTAGTGGGAATTAACCCATGACGTGTTTCGATGCAAACACAGGAGGTTTTATTTACTTTGGAACAGTCTTCCATTGTCTGGGAAGCAGACACACTCTGTCAGTTCAAAGCTAGATTAAAGACACATCTCTTTGACCTAGCATTCACATAATACATTATCGATTTCTATAACTCAATGTTAGGCTGCATAGATTAGGTCACAGGAACACTTCCCTTAAATCCTGATGTACTCGTTACATCATAACAAGAATGGCATCTATGCTAATTTTAATGTCTTTGTTTATCCCGAGGTTTTCCCGCAGCCTGCCGGATCCAGGCCGTATCCAGATCTGACTAGGACCTTCGCCTGGACCCGATGACAATGCAGTGCTGAAGTGCCAACTAGCCTCTCGCTATGGAGGATCCAACTCTACAGATAAAGCGTTGTGGGGATTTCGGTTTGCGTACCTAACCCGAAGTGACAAAATACAATTTAGTATCAAAATTTACAGGCAAGACAAGTAATTTGTTTAGGCTTGTAGGGAATTACAAACATGCGCACATATATTCAAACGCACATAACTACAGAATCAATTCTTGTTTAGAGAGAACGGCGTCGTCTTAGCGGCCCCTAAATTAATAACAAATGATAATTTCGACGGAAGTGAATCAATCAAAACTAACTTTAGCTGGAAAATAACATTATTCAAGAACCGCTATAAAGCCAAAACAATCTCTGTTACCTTAAATTACATGTTTATCTCTGTAAAGCTGCTTTAAAACAATCTACATTGTTAAAAGCGCTATATAAATGAAGATGACTTGATTAGAATATTGAAGGTAGAAAACGAAAAATAATCAGAAATGAAATGAAATAAAATGAAACGGTCAATCGAAAGTAAGCGTCCCAACTACTCACCCCCTTTCCTTTGTGCCATGCACAGGAAAATTAACAGGTAAATACGCACCTATGCCCAAGTGACATGTCAATAAACCAGAAGTGACCATTTCAAAATCAAAGACATCGAGCCTTTCCTGCACCTACAATTATGTATGGATAATCAAGTAAAGCTAAGTTACTTTAGTCCAGTAAGTGTTCATCCTGAAATATTACTTACAATATAAAAGTTATTCTTACATTTACTTTATAAAATTCAGTACATATTTCACATAAAAAAGACACGTGTATACCACGTTTTTGCAATTATGCCAAAAGGCCATTTTACTTGCTAAAATGTATAAACTATATAGTAGATTCTGTACAACAGGTTTTTCAGCAAAGTTTTGATCATGTTGATAGTTTAGAGGCATATTAAATATAATTTCTAGGATTATTAGGAGAGATTTCTAGGAGTAGGATTAGGATTTCTAGGATTATATAATATAATTTAAAATATGTTTTTGATATATTTCACTGATTGTGTTGCAAAAAAAAAAACTGTTTAAACATACAAAAAGTTAATGAGGATTATAAACAAAATTGATAATGAATCTGCTAAGAAAAACTTGGACTTGCCATTGGATTCTAGCGCAGCATTTGCTATACTCTCGGGAGGTCTCTGCGGTGTGTGGTATTCTGGCTGATTGAGTTCTTATCCATGATTCTGTGAAGCTGCAATTAAGAAGGTCAGAGGTCATGACCAAACTGACAGAGAGGTCATTGTGTGTGAGGAGAAGGCGCTAATCAGTTCCTCTCTGCTCTGTATGTGAGATCATGGCATTATATGTGAAAACACAGTTCACGGACAATAGGCATAATTAGGGGACAACAGGGAAGAGAGTAGTATATGCACATACTCTCCGCTTAGGTTTCGGCACAAAACCATTGTACGGAAGAGAATGGAAAAAAGACAGCAAGCAAAATGACAAAAGACAAATGACAAGCAAAAAAGAGGACCCTAAGACACAGTGTCCTCATTTGATAATGATGTGTAAAAACCTTGGGCTTGAGAATGGGGTTTTTGTGCAATGGCACAAAGCAAGCACATGGACCGGTGGAGGAAGTTGGAGAGGAGAGAGAGTGAGTTGTGGTAAACCTCACTGTTTGGTGTGAGAGAGCATGGGAAATGCGTGGGACCAAACACGGTCATGGTAAGTGGTTCTGGCCAGTCACTTTGGGGCTCATCCAAATCTGACACAGAATGGGAACCAAAGTCCAGCAGAGAGCTTTCCGATCGGCTTGAACAGCCACTCAACTCCGCTAGCCCAAAGCAAAGACAGGCCTTGACATTTATGGCTTTTCATCTCATAATTCATAGGCATTAATGTTTCCCAAAAATGTTTGAAATGGAGCATGGCTTCCTGTATCCCATCTGATTCTCACCCTCCAAGGTAACTCACACCACCCACCACCGTAGACAATAAAATGTCTTCCCCTAGGCAGAGGAAGCTCTCTGCTGTAATGATCGCTTACAGCTCAAGTCAAACCTTGACCAAGGTCATTTTTAAGATTTAATCTTGAAGGTGGCATGGCATGTTCAATGTTCAGTCTAAAGAAATGCCAGAAGGAATGAACGTTTTCTTTTTAAAACGGACCAAGACCAATCAGGCGCTGACAGGTTTGACACACCTGGAAAAATGTATCTTGATTAAAATGAATGGCAACACTTAATTTTGATGGTCCCTTTTGAACATTCTGTTGACTATAAGTAACTGTGCAACTACATGTCAACTAACTCTCATTAGAGTATTAGTGTACTGTCTGCTTAATATCTGATAACTCTTTATCATGATACTCCTCCAACAGACACTGACTATAAGTAACTTTGTAAGTACACATCAACTTATTCTAACCCCAACCCTACCGGTCTACTAATACTCTACTAACACTCTTATGAGAGTAAGACATGTAGGTGCAACGTTACTTATAGTCAACAGAATGTGTTAAAGGGACCATCAAAATTGAGTGAAACCAAATGAATTCATTATAGCTCAAACATTGATCCAGTGTAACAATAACACTAAATGTCTATGATATATTATTGTCAATGAATGATTTATACTATCCAGTCCACAGGAGAATGAAAACTTGTATGGGAATTAGACAAAGAGGTGGTTTTAAGGAAGAGTGTGTGACGAGGGAAATGGTTTTAAATGTAGCCACCAGGGGGCAAAATTATTTCAGTTACAATTAACTACTACATTTTGTGCCTTCTCAATCTGTCCAGTGTCAATTTTCTGTCATTTGAAGTGTACTCTGCCTTTTGAAATTACAAGGACAATACATTTTAAACACCTTGACGGATGACCAAAAAGTTCTACCTAATAGCAAGATGCATCCCAAAACATGTCTGTTTGTACTGAAAACTAGAGCTGACCACCAAAACCAAGCCAGGAATTTTCTTCAAGAGTTTATCTCAACTTTAAACTACAAAACAACATTTCAACACTTTTAGTGCACACTCAACTAAAAGTGGACTGACATTAAATACCATTATAGTGTCACCACAGCTAGTCAGGCCTTAAAACAGAAGAGTTAAGCTGTCGCTCATGACTATTGTTTCATTAATTCAGCTACTGGACTATTACTTTTCATTCATTTACTCTGTCGACTGTAGCTATTTCGAATTCCTCTCACCCATTGAAGTATTTTGTTAACCAATGTGATAATGACACTGAAGATTACTGGGGGTGAAGCCAAACCGGGAATCAAACTTGTTCCAATGAGTTATGGCAAGCCATTAACAAAACATGAAGTGCTTACTGGAGTGGATGAACAAAGTATAAATAGATCTCTTAGAGCACAACAACCGAATGCTTCATCAGAAATGTTTGGCATTACATCACTGCCTGTGCGAGAGAGACTCTGGAGTTACCCGACGCTCTCTGAGCCAGCTATTATGGTTTGTACTAATGTTCTGGTTTTAAAATCCAAACATTCTCAAAGCTGTTATTTGCTCTCCCTTTTTCCTTTTACTCAGAAATTCTGTCTCTCTTTCAGCAATGTGCCTCTGTCTTTGGTGAGGAGAGACAGATTTCATAAGGCCTGCTACTGTGTTTCAGGCTCATGGGACTGTTTTGTGGCAGAAATCGGGGTAATGTTCCTCATGTCGTGTGTATGCGGCATGCGGGAGAACCGGGAGTGTACATAAAATTATATTTATGGAAATATCACATCTTGTCTGGCTTTAGGATGGACTGTCAAGTTGATGTGGAGTAAAAAAACAACTTTTAATTTAGTGAAATACAGTGAAGACCGTAATGGATCAAGTAAGGCTTGATTCTTTTCATCTGTTTGGTATGGATTATTTATTTGATTGTTTTCCAAAAAATTAGACATGATGATACAAAACTGATCAAATCTACAACAAAAGCCTTTATAAAGCCTAACAAATATAATGTGTCGCTTTTCTATAATTTAACAGTAAAATACTGGCAACAGGGTTTCCAGCTTTGTACCATAATCCTGCAGTTTTATTACTGTATTCTAAGATACATATTCTTTATTACCTTTAATATCTATACTTGTACAAATAAGCTGGTATTGTAATATTTCATTTAGAAGATTTTCCCAAGGGGAAAAAAAACAGCTCAAGAGGGTATTTCTTTTAGCACATAATTTATTGAGTTTAGTGACAAATAATCTGAATGCTTTGACAAAAAAAGCAAATCATAACAACTGAACCACGTCCAATAGAATAATCAAGTCTTTTTGTGTTTACATAAAAACAGGCTTTAAGAAATAGTGAATTTGCACATTTATTTTAGTTTAATAAAAGTCAAAACCTGTATTTGGTACAGGAACATGCCAAGAATGTGTTTGGGGTGCCCATTCCCCTAACAGCCTTTACGAAATAGTAAATGGTGTGAACATTTTTAAAGTTAATTTTAGTTTAATAACAGTCAGTCAATCGAAGTCAAAATCTGCCAAATATTTGGAACAGGAACAGTCCAGGAATATTCAAAGTGTTGCAGGTGTAGTCTGAAAGATAAAAAAACTTTAAATAAACTTGTATGTTGTTTGCTTGTAAATAAAGTGTCAAAAGAACATGACAAAAAGCAACATAATGCTACACTACAAAAATAATGAATAAGAAGAATTTAGATTGACTTGAAGGAGAGAGTAAATGGGGAGACATTTTGAGCTTGAAGAAGAGGTGACAGGCTTTTTTTATTAGCAGCAGCATGGTACAATGATGCCCGTCACAAAAAAGGGCTTTACTGACTTAACTCTGGGTTATTGTTCTTTCTAAACCCTATTTTAACTCAGTTAAATGTAAGAATCCACAATATCATAGCGTTTGGGTCATGAGCAGCATTCAAAAATCAATGGAAATGACACCACAAATATGCAAATAAACCCTGGGTATATTATGAGCAATGCTGAACATTAATCAAGATAACCTGGGATGCTGTTTATCTGGGGTTTAGAAATGACCCATGGTTAAATGGCTAGTTTCCCCAGAAAATGGAAACTGTAATTACTCATCCTCATGACGTTCCAAACTCGTAACACTTGAGATGAAGCGAAAAAGCCCACACAAAGTATGTTTAACACGCATGCGTCGTGGCGCAAGTGTTATTTTTTTTTTCCCTGCACACAAAAAGTACTTGCGTTTCTTCATCAAACTGAAGTTAAACTGCTGGAGTCTCCTGGATTACTTTAAAGCCCTTAACCCCCGGTTTCACAGACAAGCCTTAAGTTAGTCCCAGACTAAAATGCATGTTTGAGCTGTTTTCACTGAAAGAAACTTGCACTGAAATCTCTTAAAATATGTCAGAGCCTTTGTTTCGTCTCAAGATGCACACCAGTAAATGTCTTTTATCTATGGCATGTTTATAAAAGCTACTTAAATACCCTAATTGAACTAAGGCCTAATCCTGACTTAATCTAAGCCCTGTCTGTGAAACCGGCCCTAAAAGTAGTAGTTTTGTAGGCTGTGTAGACAGAAAGATTTCATTAAAAAGATCTTCAGTAAAATCTGAAGATAAACAAGTTTTATGGGCTTGGAAAGACACACACTTTAGTAATACATTGTAAAGCACATCTAAAATTAAAATGAAAAGAGCTTTCAGTAGTGTAGTGTATTGTAAACTGTTCTACAAAAAAAGCTGGTATACTGTAATAACTTTTATGGGAAGCAGCTACATAAATTAGTGTGTACGTGCAAATTTACTTACCTAGATGAAATCCCACTCGAAATCCACAAGATTTCTCAGTAGAGACGCAACCTTTGGATTGACTGTGGAAGACTTTTTATTCACCACCTTGCCCGTCTTCTTGGAGACCACCTTGCCTCTGCAGGTCTTTGAACCTCTTTCTGGGTTTATTCCAACCAAGCGTCTAAAGACAGTTATATAACAAATTACCATTGAATGCAAGAATGCTGCATCAAAATTCTTATGAAGATGAAAGGTAAAAAAAAAAAAAAAAATGCAATAAGGTGTCATACCTTTGAAGAAACTCCAATGTGCAACAAGCCTCCTCTTGATACTGCAGGTTGAAGACGTACACAGCAAAAATTGTTGAAAGTGCAGTCAAAAATGATGACTGGAGACACTCACAAATAACACGGCCTTCAAGGCTTATCATCGTACAGCATTTGTCTGCTCTCCCATACCTAAAATAAAAACAGCAAAAACAAACAAAATAAATAAATAAATAAATAAATATGTAACAACAATAACGAAAACATTGGCACAACTCATTTAATGATCTGCCTTTGAGAAGACTTCATTGTAAATGGATATGGATTGTTCACCCAAAAATGTAATTCTGTCTTAATTTACTGCTGAACACAAAAGAATATATTTGGAAGCATGTTTGTAACCCAACAGTTGTGAGGCACCATTGCCTTCCATAGTAGAAAAAAACAACAGTGTGGAGTATTCAGCAGAGCAAATTAATTTATACAGGTTTGGAACATGTGGGTAAGTAATTAATGACAATTTTCATTTTTGGGTGAACTATTCTTTAACAACTGTATACAAATTAGAAATGTTTTATTTTATTTTACTGTATCTTCCCCATTTGTCAATGTTTCTTCTAAACATACTAACCCAATAAAATGAGACGAGGACTTCCAGGTTGAAGTTTCTTCTCAACATCAGCTGCAGTTGCAGCAACCTGAAGAAGACACAATAAACAAATCAGAATACATCTCATCACTTAAAGGGATACTCCACCGGTTTTTCATATTAATGTTATTCCCTTAACTAAGACGAGTTGATACATACCTCTCTAGTCTCAGTGCGTGCACTATATCGCTCTGTATTACCGCAAAACTATGTTAGCACTTAGCTTAGCCCAGTGCATTAAAATGGGCCAAAAAGAGAAGCGACCAAACACTTCCTCGTTTTCCCTATTTAAACACAGTTTCTCGAGTAGTGTAACTCGACCTAGACTGGTGACACAAAATAAAACGTTGTGTTTTTCTAAGCGTTTAAAATTGATGACTATATTGTATGGCGGAATACAATAGCAGTGCTTTTGAGCAGTTCGACTTTGCGCAATAATATCATCACTCGTGAAAAGTCCTCTTACCGGGCTCCCGCTTCCTCTCCCCTAAATCGGAAGTGTTTGGTCGCTTCTCTTTTTGGCCCATATTTGATGCACTGGGCTAAGCTAACCTGCGGGCTCGACTCGAAGCCTTCAACTCGGAAGCAGTCACTCCGCCTTGCCCGGGACCGCGCCAAAAGAAGCGCCGCTCCCAGAGACAGCCGGAAGCTATGGCCACAGCGACTCGCTCGCCGGAGGACCTCCCTTGAGCTTGCCTTCACCTCCCCTCCTCACCGACGCGCCACTGCCGCTTACGAGGCTCACTGCCGTCGCCTCTGAAGATGAGGTCGAGGAACACGCCACAAGGGACTGCTGTTCCATCCTGGCATCGGATAGCGAAGAGTGGTCACTTCACTCCGACTCCTCGTCGATCCAGGAATCCGGCCGAACCCGCGCTGGAGCTGATACGGAACTGATGCGCCTGTTAACACAGGCTGTTGACCGACTCGGGCTCGAGTGGTCGCTGCCGAAGGAACCCGTGCCGAACAGGCTCGACGGATGTTTCCTCCAAAGCCGCCGTCGTCCAGCTTCAGCGAGCAGGCCCGCTCCGTTCCTGCCAGAACTGCACACGGAGCTGACGAAGTCTTGGAATGCACCGTTCTCCTCGAGACTTCAGTCCCATGCCTCCGCGTCGCTCTCCCAAGTGGACGGCGCCGCTGAGAGAGGGTATACGGCTATTCCCCCGGTGGAAGAGGCGGTCGCAGCGCACCTTTGCCCGCCCTCCGCGAGATGGCAGTCACCGTCAGCCCTCCCCTCAAAAGCCTGCAGAGCCACGTCCGCCTTGGTCGGCCGCGCTTACGCCGCCTCCGGCCAGGCCGCGTCTGCTCTCCATTCCATGGCTGTGTTACAGATCCTGCAAGCCGACCTCCTCCGTGAGTGGGACGAGAAGGGCCGGGATCCAGCTGCGGTCACAGACCTGAGAAGTGCGACGGATCTCTCTCTCCACGCCACCAAAACAGCCGCTCAAGCCATCGGACGAGCCATGGCCGCTTTAACCGTCACAGAGAGGCACCTCTGGTTGACGCTCGCGGATATGAGGGAAGCTGAGCGCGCCACTTTTCTGAGCGCGCCGCTCTCCCCCACTGGTCTCTTCGGCCCAGCGGTGAACGGGATCGTTGACCGTTTCTCTGAGGTACAAAAGACTACGCAGGCCATGAACCTCTTCCTGCCGCGACGCTCAAGCTCCGCTACAGGCCGCTCTCATGAGAAGCAAGTCCAGCCTCCTGTACGAGCCAGCACACAGTGTCCAGCACAGCCTCAGCCTTCGCACCGACGCCAGGGCGGCCGCCCTAGGTCACGCTCAGACAGCCGTCACAGACCGCCGCCCCCCAGAGGGCCTCGGCAGAGGATCGTGTTGAAGTCGGAGCACGCGAAGCCCTCCTAACAAAGAGAGAGAAAAGACGCGCGTGTCCCGCTGTGGCCGGACCGCCGTCAAAGTTAATATCCCTGTCAGTCCCCTACATACAGGCTACTGCAGTGGTTCATTTAGCAGCCAACGAGCCGGTTCATTCACCCTCTCGCCTGCACACAAACGCCGTTTTCACGGTGAACCAGAGAAATCTAAAAAAGAGTACAATATCTGGTCCAGCTCACGCCGGTGGTGTTTTAAGTGTAGTGAAAGTGCCCCCGCCCCAGTGTTCACCCCTACACACAAGCACATCAAATCTCATGTCGATCACAGAGCACACTCTCATAAAGCGCAAAAAAGCCGCTCGAGTGTTGAATGTAATAAATGTGTCCACAGGTCTGTGCCCACTATCTGCCCGCTCTGTTACACAGTAAAAAAAGCAGGTTATGAATGTAAGTCTCATGCCCGCCAGAGAGCGTTCACACTTACTAACACACACCTCCCCTCGGGCGCCGCCCGCGCATTTAAGTGTTATCACAAAATGCAGGGCATTGATAAGACGCTCCCCATCCAGTGCGATCAGGGCGTCAATTACACTTGTAAGTCTCGTGCCCGCGCACACGCGCTCACGCTTACAGGAAGGTTTTCCGCCCAGAGCGCTGCTCGCGTGTCAAAAAGTGAAAAGGAAATGTTCCCCATCCCTTATGATTGGGACATCTCACATAAATCAGCCGGTTTCGGATTTCAGCGAGCAGCCATTGCCCAGAACCGACAGCGGGCGCGCCACGCTTTCGGCTCCGGTTCAGTTTCACAAGCCAGCAAATGGCAGCGAGTTGAACACGGAGTTCATTCGCCCCCTAGCGGCTCACATAGCTGCGTGGGAAAATATCCCAGGGATTTCAGAATGGGTGTTGGGCATAATAAAGCAGGGCTATACGCTCCAATTCCGTCGCCGTCCCCCGTGCTTTCGAGCCCGGACCGCGACGATAGTGAATGCGGAAGTAGCACACCTACTTCACGCAGAAATAGCAAAGCTGCTATGCAAAGGGGCCATAGAAAAGGTACCGCCTTCTCTGAGCTAGTCAGGCTTTTACAGCCGATATTTTCTCGTACCCAAGAAGGACGGAGCCTTCAGACCTATCCTAGATCTGAGACATTTGAACAAAGCGCTTGCGAAAAGACCGTTCAAAATGCTTACGACCAGAAAAATCCTTGCGCACGTTCGCCCTAGGGACTGGTTTATTTCTCTAGATCTGAAGGATGCCTATTTCCAGATTCAGATAATACCCCGTCACAGGCATTTTTTGAGATTCGCCTTCGACGGTCAGGTATTTCAATACACCGTCCTGCCGTTCGGACTGTCTCTAGCACCCCGTACATTTACGAAGTGCATGGACGCGGCGCTCGCCCCCCTGAGGAGTCAGGGGCTGCGAATAATGAACTATCTGGACGATTGGCTGATATTGGCACAGTCAGAGACAGAACTGCTATCTCACAGAACAGTGCTTCTCAGTCACCTGGAAAGTTTGGGTCTCACGGTCAACTGGACCAAGAGCTCATCAATGCCCAGCCAGTCGATTTCCTTTTTAGGAATAGAACTGGATTCTGTGGCCATGACGGCTCGTTTATCGACACAGCGCGCGCGCCGTGTTCGCCACCTAGCCGCATCTTTCCAGAAGGGCAGCTTTCTCCCTTTGAAAACGTTTCAAAGGATGCTAGGCGGTATGGCATCAGCTGCAGCGGTGCTTCAGCTGGGCCTACTGCACATGCACCCGCTCCAACGCTGGTTGAATGCTCGCGTGACTCGCCGAGCTTGGATTTCTGGCGGCCAGAAAATCAGAGTGACTCAGACCTGCATAGCGGCTCTGCAGCCTTGGTTAGTAGCCGATTGGTACCAGCAAGGAGTGACGATGGGAACCTTCTCTTATCGGAAAGTCATTTCGACAGACGCGTCCAACTCAGGATGGGGCGTGCTGTTCGAGGGCAGACCGGTCTTTGGCCAGTTGTCAGACCAGGAGAAGTGTTTTCACATAAACTGTCTGGAAATGATAGCGGTCGAGAACGCGCTGAAGTGCTTCCTCCCGTCCATACAGGACCAACATGTTCTTGTCCGCTCGGACAACATGTCTGTGGTATCCTATGTAAACCGTCAAGGCGGTGTCAGATCCAGAAATCTCTGCAATCTGACGGAACGCCTCCTTATTTGGTCCCAGATGCACCTGCGCTCGCTGAGGGCGGTGCATGTGCCTGGCCATCTAAACAACGGCCCAGACAGACTATCCAGGGACAGTGTTCCCCCAGGGGAGTGGTCCCTGCACCCCCAGACGGTCCTGAAACTGTGGCGCCTATTCGGCAGAGCGGAAGTCGACCTATTTGCGTCGAGAGACAACGCTCAATGTCCGAGGTTCTTTTCAAAGGACGAGGACGCGCTGGCCCAGGTTTGCCCCAGTCTCCCGCTATATGCTTTCCCTCCGGTCTCTCTGTTACCACAGGTGATCAAGAGAATCAGGGAAACGCTCCACTCGGTGCTCCTCATAGCCCCGCGTTGGGAGAATCAGATATGGTTCCCGGAACTAGCACGGCTGTCACACACAGCTCCGTGGCCGATTCCGGTGAGGGCGGATCTCCTCTCTCAGGCTCGCGGCACGATCTTGCATCCCCATCCAGAGCGCTGGTCTCTGCACGCATGGTTGATCAACGGGTACTCGTTACCCTGCCAGAAGCAGTGATGAACACGATCACGCAGTCTAGAGTGGAGCTAAATGGTCGGTGTTCTCCAGATGGTGCACCGACAGAGGTCTGGACCCTCGGACATGCGGGGTGGCGCATCTGCTCACTTTCCTACAAGAGTTTTTGGATAAGGGGAGGTCCCCATCCACACTCAAAGTATATGTGGCGGCCGTGGCAGCGTTCGCAGAACCGACGCACGGCCAATCACTAGGAAGGCATGAATTGGTCATCCGCTTCCTTAGAGGAGCTAGAAGTATGAATCCCCCGCGCCCCCCGTCGGTTCCTGTGTGGGATCTTTCATTGATCCTCGAGACACTGAAAGCTTTTCCATTTGAGCCACTAGAATCCATGGAGTTGAAATATCTATCTCTGAAAACCGTTTTTCTGACTGCACTGTCGTCAGTGAAACGTGTGGGGGACTTGCACGCGCTCTCTGTCAGCGCGTCGTGTCTTGAGTTCGGGCCGAATGACTCTAAAGTCATCCTCAGACCTAGACATGGCTATGTTCCTAAAGTGATGGGCACTCCATTCAGAGCGCAAGTTATTTCACTGTCAGCTCTGCCAGCATCTGACAGCGAAAGCGATGTGAATCCCCTCTGCCCTTTCAGGGCGCTGAGGTGTTACGTTACGCGCTCCGCGTCCTTCAGGCATTCAGAACAGCTTTTTGTTTCGTTTGGTGGGCGCACCAAGGGTCTCGCCGCCTCGAAACAAAGCCTGTCCAGATGGATAGTGGACGCTATAGCAACGGCATATGCGTCAACAGGTCTGCAATGCCCTCTGGGCATAAGGGCTCATTCCACGAGGGGCGTTGCCTCATTGTGGGCGTGGTCCAGTGGGATTTCTATCCATGACATATGTGTAGCGGCGGGCTGGAGCTCCCCGTCTACCTTTGTCAGGTTTTATAACCTAGAAGTTCCCGCCTTGCAGGCTAAACTTTTGTCAGTCTAAAGGAGATGTGTATTCTGCCCAGATCTTCCTGCTCAGATCACTCTCACGTGACTCAGCTCTCCTGGTTGAGCTGCACCAGTAGGGTATGTGCCATGTGCCTATACAGACCAGCACGCTGCTCTGTATTCCCTATGTGTGCTTAGGTACAAGTGATGGCCGGCGTGGCTGGCCACCTTATTTCTTCCATTTATTGGGTTCCTCTGAAAGTTCGGGGACTCATGGTGGATGCTTGGCGCGCACGGCGTTGACAAAGTGTTCCCGTAGCGTAAGCTAAACTTACGCAATACGAGAGAACCTCTCGTAAGAGAACGATACTCGGTTACTTAACGTAACCTCGGTTCTCTCTAGAGAGGGAACGAGTATTGCGTAACCGGCCGTGCTCGCGCCACGAGCGACTTTGCTTCAGTCGACGAAAAACCAGGGATGTCAGCCTACAGCCCCTATTTTTATACGCTAAGCCACGCCCATTCTGGCGGGCTGTGATGCTATGAAGGCGCGGGCGCCCTTCATTGGGCGTGACGTCACGCCGGGCTCACTGGCAGGCTGCAGCAGTTGCCCGCAGGGCAGCCAATGAGCACGCGAGATGGGATAATTTTTTTTTTGGCTTCAATATCTCGAGAAGATGAATCTTTCCCGTAGCGTAAGCTAAACTTACGCAATACTTGTTCCCTCTCTAGAGAGAACCGAGGTTACGTTAAGTAACCGAGTATCGTTTAATGTGAAAAACCGGTGGAGTATCCTTTTAAAGGAGAACTCCGGTCAATAGGGTGCGAAATTTAAAAAGAGGATAACACGGCAACACTGATTTTTGTCGTTGTTCTCTGTACTGACAGCACTCCAAATTTACAAAAAAAAAAAAATGAGCTCAATGTTAAAATTGACCGGAGTTCTCCTTTAATAAAGTAGAAAGTAGAAAACTAAATACTCTCATCTGCATGCAACACCAGTCCATATTCATGTTCCTGAAAATGGGACATTAAGCTTGATATGATATATACATTTATCGAGTGCAAAAGTATGCTGTTAGAATGATTGTGCTCATATACTGTACAAAGCCAAAATAATAACACTGTCATTTAATAAGTTCATATAACTTCAAATGAGACAGACGTGTGCAATTCACTCGTGCTACAGAACCTAACGTTAGCTGTTCCACCATCCCCCACAGAGTAAAAAAAAACATACTGGCGAAAGGCGGTAAATTAAAACAACCTACGGTACTTAATAAAAGAATCCAACGAGCGCACTTATTTTACATTTCCCTCTATATTAGGGAAAAATGAAAGAACACAAATATGCTGCACGCGCAAGCGCGGAGACACTCACACACAAAAACGCTTAACTTTGAGGAACAATAAATTTAGCTACATCCACTATCTTAAAGCGTGAAATTAATAAGATTAAAAGTGAACACAATTATTTTAGATTCACCCGTGGTCTGGTACCTGTAAATGAGCTTCAATTTGAAAAGCTGTGCTACCACCGATAACGTGTGTCAGTCACTCTTGCCAACTGCCAAAGTACGTCGTTCGCGGTTCCTTCCCTCCCCCACAGATCACGTGCTATTTAACGGTAAGAAACTGTAATTTTAGAAAACGGTTCAGTACTGTACATCTCTGCTGTAAATTTACAGTAATTTTTTGCAGTGCAGCTGTGATCATTAACACTAGCAGGCACATTGGCACATCTGAGACTGTAGCAAAAAACAGACCATCTGATTAAGCTCTAAATAATGCTTTGATCCCAATCCTTGCACTCAAGTGCCAATACTTCAAATGAAATGAGAGTTTCTTATGCATGGTATTGACATAATAAAGCTGAGATTTGATGTCCTCATTATCACACACACGCACATGCCTAGACACTCAGTCATGAGTCCTACCATCACTGCATCTCATCTGAATCAATAAACTCACCTGATAAACAAGCATCGGATACAATGTCATAATTCTAAACAATATTTACTTACTTATCTGTCATTAAAATTAAAAAGACAGTCTAAACACAGAAATTCTTTGCATGTGAAGTGAATGAACAAAACCAAATGTTAAACATATTTGACAAATTCTGCATGCCGAAGTGTGCTTTTCCTTTAGGAAATTCGAGAGCAAAAATAACAGGGTGAAATATCTCAGAACTGTATCAAATAGTTACGAACACAATATTTGTGTTTATGTTGGTTACAAACACTGTAATTTACCCTCAATGGGACTAATTGTGAAATCACAGCTAGAAAAAAAAGACTTTATATTTTACATATATTTAAGGCTAAATTAATTTTCGAAAATTACTTTTCTACATCTGACCTTTGACCTTTTTTTAGGATGGCGCCATTTATAACTGACTTGGTCCTATATTATTTTAAATTATTTTGACCAAATTGTCTGAAACCTAACACACATTCAAAACAGTGAACATGTCTTAGTGTTTAAAAAAACTGCATTAACATTTCAAGTCATCTTGTGCTACTATTTTTCATTTGGAACTCACATGTCAAAATGTTAAAAACTTGACACAAATTCAGATGCAACTTCACTGCCTGGAAAGTAGTGAAACCATGTCTTAGTGTTTCAAAAAACATTAAAAAAAATCTTTAACATTGTTTCATTGTTTGAATTCCAAATCAATGATTGTAGCACAAGTGAACATCAACAAGACTTCTTTTTCAGTGTACCCATTTTCGCACATGTAACTCGATTTTGACCTTTGTAGTTATCATTTTTTGAGCACTTGCTTGCCAGTGTAGTGAGAGCCAGTAGGCAGTGGCATCTTTTCTCACCCCTGGTTTTGGTATGGATCACATCTTCCAAACTTGTATAATGTACATTTTGGTACATTTTTGGCCTGACTTCCATAACAATCTTATATTTTTCATCTCCTCAGCCTAACTCCTTCTGTCCTCCTTAATCTTGAACTTCTTCCTTTCTTACGACGACCCTATTTTCTGATGCACTGCCGTCACTATCATTAATACTTTCTGGAAAAGGTACAGCCTTTCCTCTGTCTTCTATAAAACTAACTACCATCAACCTAAAACACATGTAAAAAAAGACCGTTGCTGTCAGTTTGTTTTTGATTTTACAAAATGTGCATTAAAAATGACCCAAAACTTTCAAGCACATGGCACATAGAAAATTAAAATTGTATTGACTGAAGGGGAAGTCATATGATAATTTTAAAATATATATTTTTTGGTTAAATATTATTATTGTATTTTAAATGCAATTTTATTTTCTCATAATTGCATTTCAATGCAATTATTATGCAATAAATTAAATGCAATTATTTCGAGTCATTAAAAAGTAATACTAAGAAAAAGAAAAAGCACAGTTTCTTATGGTAGATGCCATATTTAATTTTGCGAATAAAAAAAGAGAGGCAGAGGAATAGAATTAGCCTATAGTCTGTAGTCGTTTCAATAGGGCTAGTTCACCCAAAACTCAAAATTCTGTTATCATTTTCTCACCTCGTTTCAAATCTGAGACTTTCTTTCTTCTGCATAACACAAAAGAAGATATTTTGAAGAATTTTGTAACCAAACAGTTTTGGTTCCTCAACAAAATTCCTCAAAATATTTTCTGTGTGCCACATCAGAAGACATAGGCTACATGTTTGGAATGAGAGTAGGCCAAGTAAATTACGCAGAATTTGTATTTTTGCATTGCGTTTAATGTATGCCTACCTATTTCGCATTTGCATAACTAGGCCTAGGCCTATATTCACAATAGCCAACAGCATGGTGTTGAGTGCCGTTTAAACTATCCGTTTAAGTAACCTTAGAACATCCTAAAACTTGTTAAATATACCCAAAGTAAAAGGTGACAATTGGTTTAATTTCCGATGTCATCTCAATTCTACTCTGCTATTTTTAGGGCCAGTTAAATAGGCTATATGCTGAAATATTATAATAGCGAGCCAACCACATGCATGTGGTAAATCAAACGTTATTGCAGCAATTCAAAGCTGAGAGAGAGAGAGGCCGTGCGAGACGAGACATCTGAGCTGTCATTCCACGCGCGGGGGATGCAGCACAAACATTCCCGCGCGACGGGAGATAAGGAGCGCCTGGCTCCGTTGGCACACCGCCGCGATGCCTGTTGAATGCCAGTCATTTCTAGAGCTCCCGACCGAGCCGGGTGTTTATGCACGGGTGACTGTGGAACCGGCAAACGTCCCGGTTAGTTCCATCCAAAACCAGCTCGCCTGTGCACATCTGCCTTCATAGCCGCTGAAAATTTGAAGCCTGTGTCTAATTACGTAGTTTTGAACTCGAAACATCACATCTAATTATGACCGACGAGTCTTAAGCAGAAGAAGCCCCGATGAGAGACAGAGCTTTCCGTGAGCAGAGAGCTAAAGTCCTGCACGACAGGTCCAGACCTCAGCCAGTCCCCCAGCACGAGTGGCTTGCGTGGGACGAGCAGCAGTTGTTTATGGTTTATTCGGTTCTCCTCAAAGCACATGTGTCACGCTCAATGGAAAAATAGCAGATTACACACACACACACACACACACACACACACACACACACACACACACACACACACACACACACACACACACACACACACACACACACACACACACACACACACACACACACACACAGATGACTGGACTCTTGGCTTTGGCCAAATATAGCTACAAACCAAAAAAAGCAAAGGCATGTAGCTAATGGAACAGAAAATGGGGTTATCTAGTTTGGGCCTTAACTGTGTTTGCCACTAATCAACTGACGGAAAATTACCAAAGGCATAAACCAATTTACCCATCACAGTTGTTTTCATGACCATGATCTAAATGTCTTTTTTGTTTGTTTGTCTATTCACAAAAGCAATCGGAAGGGCATTTTAATAAATGCACATTTTGTCCATCTTCATGTAGTCCATATGATTGTGGAACTCAAAAGGAGTTATTTAGCATAATGTCCTGGCTGCTCTATTTCATGCAGTGAAAGTGAATGGAGACAAATGTTGACAGGCCTAAAATGAATACAATGACTCAAAGCTATTGTATGGCTTTATAAGCCTTGGAATATAGTTGTGTGGATTATGTTTATGATACATTCACCAAAGGCGTAAACTAAAACGGATCTATCCAACACAAATCGAATTAGTTTCACCTAAGCATTTCAGTCAAAAGCACTAAGGGAATATTCAGTTTAGACAATGAAATATGCTTATAGCAAACTACAGCCTAATTCACCCGTAACATGGTAAAACGGCTCTGTAAAGTAATTAATGGTGATATCAATAGTTTATTCAGCTCTATTACAGTTTGTTGCAGTAATTACCTGCCTGTCATTAAAATGTCTTACCCTCTGGGTATTTTTAGAAATCATCCTCATTCCCAGCTGCATACTAAAACACTTTGAGACAAAAACCCAACATTCAACAACCAGAGCTGTACTTTTTTAAATATTGTATGGGCGACATGACAATATCCTCATTGTACAACAGCTAATATGTCTAATATGCATCAATCCGAGTGGCGTGACCGAGGATGCGGATGCCATATGCCCCAGGAGCCTCTGAATTTGTTTCAGTGGAACTGCTGTGTTACTCCTGAGCAGGCAGTTGGCCTCGGACAGTTCCTCCAGGTGGCAGCAATTTGCGGGCATAAATACACAACAACTGCATGCTCCACCGGTGTAATCTCCACGTACCCCCTAGTGGTCCCACCATCGACGGTAGTGAGAGCGGAGGAGGCTGCGAAGCGGCTTCGGGCATTGAAAGTGCCTTCCATGACTTCAAAACCTCCTCGTGCACTTCCGAGAAGAAGGGCACTGTGAACCGTGCGCCGCACCCAGCAATCAATTAGCCAACCACAGGCGCTCAGGACAAGGTGGAGGGTTCAATTACCTGACGAAAGCGCTCCCACTGTAGCCCTCAGGTCTCCCAGTGTGTTACCACCATGGCTGGGTAACAGCAGAGGGGACTCTAGTCTTTACGAGGAAGGAGAGTCGGAACCGCAGTGTCGACATGGTCATGTTCTCACAATGTGAGACAGTAATCGTGATAGTCAGATGAGGACAGGAACCGAGTGCATCCAGAAACACATGGACGGAAAGGTATCTTTAAAAAGACACTCACTGTCCTTTTTGATCTTAGGGAAACTCCTCTTTTATTGCTGAAGTACCCAGGGGAGAATCGCTGTACTTATCTGTGCAAATACATAGTTTTTCTACTACTCAGAGGTGATTGAGGATCCAAAGTGAGACTCCCTTTGTCAGTCTTTTGATTCTTGTGAGAACAATAATCAATGATGTACACTTGAAATTATGACAGACACTGCACGATTAGTTCTGTGGTCGAACGATCCATTGGCAGGTTTGAAAAGTTCTGATGGCAATAATGTCTAAACCACTGCTGCGAGAGGTGTGCTGTTGATGTCATGTGCAGACAGACAGTAGCCTAAAGATAACTCCTTCCGGATCTTCCCAACATTACGAAAAATGACGACGACAAAGAGGTAACCGATGGATCCCAGGGCGCAGACGAACAGCCGATGGACCTGAGCGACATCACTGGCACTGGAGATCTAGTCGAAGCCACGGTTATGAGCATCTGAGGCATGGTCAGAGTGCCCGAGGACTGAGGCAGAGCCGGTGTGACAGAGGTGGAGTTGGAGGGAAGGAGAAACCCGCTGTAGCCATAGGGGTGAAAGGCACAGCAGAAGGCTTGCAAGTTCATTGCGGAAGTAGAGTTACAACTGACCAAGGGGGAGCGACAAGGCAGAGGGTCTCTGGTGGAGCCGAAGGAGGAAGGACCCAAGGTGGAGCCGACAGGTCAACGGGCCGAGGTGGAGCGAAGGGATCAGAGGCCGGAGGTGGAGTCACAGGGACCTCTTGCTCGGGCAAGGCTGATGGTTGCACGACCTGAGGCTTCACATCACAGCAAGGCATTCCCAGGGAAGATGAAGGGCTGCAGGCATTGAGGACTGGCTGAGCCTTGGGGTGAGGGTGATAGAGGTAAGCTTGGCGTGATCAATAATGCTAAATCCAATTCCCAACAGGTCAACGATACATTTCCTTGCTGGGTTCAACCAGGGATGATGAGGAACAAAGGGTAAGAGGTAGAACCTCTGTGTCCTGATTGATCAGTCAGTCCTTGAGGACCTTTTCCACATGTACTCCCTCAGCTGCTGATGTCGCAGGCTCACACCCCTGGTCAGACTCACTCAGGAGCTCCTGTTTCGGGGCGATGGTCGGCGCTGGCCTCTTCTCCTTTGGATCTGGCTCACTCATCGTGGCGGGCGGTCTCTCTCCGTCTGCGGTCTAGCATTTAATTCTCTGCGGTCGAGGGTATTGGTGGGTTGGGCTCTAGGTCTAGCTGTTTTCTGGGTCGGGTATAGACACTCTCCAGACACCTGATGATGGCCTCCCTCCAATCAAATCCTGAGGTGTCTGGGAGGTCTACTGGGGGGTGGTAGTTTGCCCCAATGGTTTCAGGGTCTCATCGTTGAAGGGACAGGTGAAGGCAAGATGGCAGGAAGATTCCATCAAATCCAGTAAATTGTGGCTCCCCACAATTTACTGGATTTGATAGAATCTTCCTGCAGCAATTTTGTAGCAAATTCCACTATAAGGTTGGTCGTTCTGTAATGATGACTGATGAGGAAGACAGACAGACTTGCAGATTAAAAGTGAAACGATGTTTAATAAACTATGAGCAGAATGACGTAACAGTTTGTAATGCTAACACAAACACAAACAACAACTGACAAATAACTCATAAGACAGCGGGACTCAAACAAGATAATAAATCAAACACAGCTGATAACAAGGAAGTAATAATGACTGTAATCATACAAACTAAAGAGTGGCGGGAAATTCAAACAAGGAACACATGTGACTAATGAATACAAACTAAAAGTCCATGAAAACTGAAACTAACTGAACATAAGTGTGACACATGCTGAGTTAGACAATTGTAGTTACACTGCAAAATAAATAAATAAATAAAAATAAGTAGGCTTATCTTTCCATTAAAAATACACTGTATAAACATCCTAAAATATAGATAGCTATAGACAAAACTGCATAAATTAGATACGTTTGGGCCAATGGAAAGAATAAGAATATCTCAAGTAAGTAACTTTTCTCTGAAAAGCATTTAAATGGCTTTTACAGCTATTTTCATATAGTATTTATTCTAAAACAAGGATACTGAATGATTTTTGCAACGAAATCTGACAGCACAAATGGCATTTATAGTCCGTAACTTATATTTTACTAATTTCTTGTTGCCTGTAGTGTTAAACATGGTCTCACATTTATGGAAATGATATGCAAATGACGTTAGGCATGATAAAACTAGGCATTGTAAGCTCCATGTATGGTTATTTCGTGGAGGAGACAGTGGCGGGCGTGGAGATGCATATACGCACATCTTCCACTGACTGGGTTTTATAAAGGGAATTTTGCACAGGTTCTGGTGTACGCATGGTTTTATACATCTGAAAACTTTTGCCTGCCCTTATGAAAAATAAGTTTATTCAAGTCTTCTATTAGTATACTTCTTTTCAACTAAAAATAAGAAAGCATACTTTCAGTCTACATTTTGTATACTTCTCAAAAATATACTTTATGTACTTCTCAGAAATATACTTAAAATTACACTTTAGTATACTTGACTTATACTGAGAGAAAAGTATATTTGGCCTGTACTTGTACTCAATCTTTTGATCGAGTTCTACTTAAAAGTATAATTATTCAAGTGAATTATTCAAAATGAATACAAGTATTCAAAGTATTCTTGGCTTGTAGTGGGTTAACTCTTTTGATCGAGTAGCCTATTAAATATACTTTTTTTACATAGTTTTTCATATACAGTCTTATGAAACTTATAATGTTTGAAAATATTGATTAAATAAATATTGATATAAAACAGATATGTTTCTAATTCTGCGTATCTGAATTTTTGTGTAGGCTAGTTCACAGGTAGTGTACATTGGAATTTACTTTAATTCTACTTCACTCTTTCCCCATCATTGACAGAATTTTCCAGCTATCCATGTGTTCACTGTTATACGGTAGGGGCGCTATGACATTCTTCTAGTGCAGAATCTCCGGATCAAAACACAGGAGAAGAAGAAGCTGAAACAAGTGATAGGCCCATGCATAGACAGTAAAAGAAATGGACACAGCAACCCTATTGATTTCAACGGAGAAGACTGAAGCCCGATTATTTCACTTCCTGTCTGATGGCTGAGCGACTGTGCAGGCTCAAACTGAGCGTGACGACAGTCTGACAGTTGTAAATCTTCTAGCAGCTGTGGCAAAAAGACAAATCTGAATCACAATCTTGAAAAATTCATTGAAATATTTTGTCCCGTTGCTTTTATGGACTCTATCTATGGGCTTCTCCCTTGACTTTATTCCTCAATTTCCCCCCGATTGCCTCATAGACAGTAAAAGATTTCCTGCGAGCTTCTCCTCCTGTCTATATGGTAATGTCTCTATTGTGCGTTGGGTAACGCTCGTTCCCATGGCGTCGATCGACGCATCGTTGAGTTCCCTTCGAAAGGGAACGTCTCAGGTTACTATTGTAACCATAGTTCCCTGAGAGCAGGGAACGAGACGATGCGTCACCCTGCCATACTTCCTGCATCCCTGTGATCGGCTTGCTTCGGCAATTTTCGAAGCTAATGCCGGCTTGCACCGGATGTGCTTTTATCAATTCCTGGTCGTTGAGGTCCCCTTCGAAAGGGAACTACTAAACTAGTAGTTTACTGAGAGTATATTTCAAAGTGTACTTTCATAAACTAAAAATTTGCTACAAGTATTAAAATAGTAAACTACTAGTATACCCATAAGTTCACTTGCAGTACAAATAAGAAACGTAATTATGAACTAGATGTGCACTTAACGTTTACTACTGTTGCACTTATAGTACACTTAAACATATACTTTTATATATACTTAAAAGTGGGCCAATTTAGTCCCAAGCGGTATTAAAATAGTACACTTACAAGTTTACTAATAGTACATATTGACATTAGTATACATACTACATAAAGTATACTTAAAAATATACTTGAACATTACTTAAGTATACTTCATAAAATGAACTTGAAGTATACTTCTTTTTCATAAGGGTGGGGCCTCATGTACAAAACCTTAGATTTTTTCCTGAAAGAGTGCGTACGCACGTTCTAGAGTGCACACATATTTACGGTTCGTTTATTTTTTATAAATCCTGATATGTACGTTGAAAATTGTGTATGCACATTTAAATGGCTTTTTTGTGTGTACGCAATGTTTATACATCGGGCCCCTGGTCCTCTCTCGCCGTCACTCCTCTTTTCATCCTTACGGAGCTCCTCCGTGGGACTCGAGACTGGTGTGGCGCGCATTAACACTCTTGCCACTGCCTCGCTCCATTCCCACAGCTCTTGGCCCCTTGCCTCGTCACCCGAGAGTCAATTCGCCAGATTCTTGCATGGTCAGAATAAAATTCCAATGGATGGCATTGCCTTGTCATTCTCAATTTGCTTCTGATTTAAAAGATGCAATACCTTCACTTAAACATCTAAACAGAACTCTGCAATGTCAAAACGTAATTTCAATTTGCTGGTCTAAATCATTACACAAAATGCAGGTATTTTAGGTAAACTGTTTTATTATTTTTAACAAACTAATTGCAAGGCAAATTCCTTTAATTGTAACCCCAGACTCTGAAATAAACAATGCCGAAAAATGTAACCCACAATTATGGTTTTCAAAGTCCTGATGTGGTATTTGTGAAGCTTCTGCCAAGTCTGTTTTCATGTTCATCTCAAGTTACTGCCTAACATAGCTTCCCCGAATCACTCATCAGAACACAGCCCTTAATGAATATAAGTCTAAAACACTCAGCCAGTTCAGAGATATATGCATTGAATTTGGCCTCCACAATTCATTCCTGCTTCATTAAAATGTTCCAAATTTAATGATGTCCTTAATAAATCAACCACCGATGAATTATTCCTAAAATGAACTGGCCCATGCTATCAGCATTCATTCACTTCCAAGCAATACATGCAAGTGCTTTATTTTCTTCATCAAGTTATCTCAGGTCACATGCTGAAATGCCCTCTATATATTTCCCTGGAATATTCCAAACAACACAGAGCTATCAGAGACAGCAATGCTGGCACACACCAATGGCAGTCACCCTGGCAGAGCTGCTGCACAAAATACTGTATGTAATGCGCCAATGGGACCAGTAGTCTAGTGACTTCTCTCAAGAAAGTTTCCTTAATCCAAGTGTGGCAAAGGACACTGGGAGAAAGGTGTGCTTTGAATATGCATACAGTATAAATTCACACACACTAAGTAAAACATTGTGTTGGCACTTTGCATTAAATATAATACTAGCTGGCTGATAAAAATATCAACCACAAGAGACTGAAGAAAACAGGCCCCAGCCTAATCGCATGCAAAATAAACATGAAATTAGAGGCATTTTTCCAAGGCTGTCATGACATTGGCACTAGTTAAGTGGCATACTTGTAGTCTGCTTCATTTAGTGTCAACACTGACATTAGCTTCTACAAACCAATATCATACATCATAAGTCACAAGTCACAGATTGCAAAGTTTTGTTGATAAGGTTTCAATCTATTACATGCAGCTCAAATAGCATCAACTAGACTTAGTAAATAACCTCAAATTTAAAAAATCTACACTTCAGGTCAGGTCTGACCTTGTATTATAGGAATAGTTCACACAAAAATTAGAAAACTGTCATATTTTCTTGCAAGTCATGGGGCTTAATGTTATGATTTTTTCATGTTGCCATATTGGATTTTGGCTCTTTGTACATGTTTTGAATAATCACCCTTGAATTCGTCATTCAAAGTATCGATTAAGAAGATTTGACGAACCACAGAGTTTTGTGGATTTCTTTTATGTTACTTTTTATGCTCCTTTATGGAGCTTGAAACATTTGAACTCCATTGACTTTCAATGTAAGGACAAAAACAGCTGCAAACATCCTTTGTGTTCTGCAGAAGAAAACATTCTGAACAACATCATAAGGTTTTTAAGTCAGACATGTATTGTCAAAAGGTCACAAACACAAACTTTTTCTGTCCTTTTTTCAATCTTGAGAAATCAATTTTACAAATACGTCACAAGATGTCTTACTCTCTTGGTTCCTGCTAAAATTTCAGCAAACGGTTGCGTATAATACCGTCTGTGTGATTGGTTTACAGCGCCCGTAGATTTGAAGTACCTGCAACCTTTCCCAGTGTACCCACAGGGCCAGGTTCCTTCATGATCGCCAAGGCTGCTCTGGATGTGTGTCAGCACAGCAAACGGGGTGGGCACACCGCCAGTGTTGTGTTTGGCCAGATCCATTGAATGCTCTTGGGTTAGCAGAACACCCACTTTTTTGAAGAGTTCTGGCAAGCATCTGCCAGGGTTGTCACACAGAGGGGTAATGATTTAGAGACCCAAATTAGCTTTACACTGTACTTCATTTGTTCCTCCATGTTTATAGATCATTTGCAACCACCATTCCCACTTCTGCAGGGTCTCCGCACCCCCCTAACAGACCAACGACCTTCCCAGTCCAAACCATCACGTTCTCTCCTGACCAGCGCAGAAACAGAACAGCGCTGTAGATTACCGTACACAGGCCATCTGTGGGAGGTACATGATAAAATGAACAGCATTTAGGGACCCAAAAGTTGAAATTCTGTCATCATTTACTCACCCTCATGTCTTTCCAAACCTGTATGGCTGTTATACAGTTATTTTAAAGAATGTCTCCCACTTCAAAAAGGGATTTTATCAATTCTATTTTTGTCTTGTTTTCCAGTTCAGATATCTAAATTTTCTTAAATATAGTATTAATATACTAGAATATGAATATTAAAATATGTCTAGGGGAATATAGAAGCTTTAACGAGACGTAATAAAACAATGTTGGGCTGTGGTATGAAATCCCAGCAATGACTCTCTCCGGTCGACAATCAAACAAATACACAAATCTAAGCAGGAAAAAGTGATACATTTTTTAAGGAAAAACAAATGAAATAAAGAGCATCTCTCCAGGGTGTCCCAAAGGCCAAAGTAACAAACAAAACCAATATGGAAAGAAAAGGTAACTTACTAACCTTATCCAATAATAAAAGAAAATACATTTAACTTACCTAACTCCCTGCCAAAAAAACAGAGAGCAAACTAATTCCAAAATAAACAAGGTCGTAACACCCTCACACACAAAGAATCTACAGGATATACAGAATACAGTAGATTTACTCAGGATTAAACGAACTTGATAATGCATCGGCCAACACGTTATCCTTGCCCTTTTTTAAGCGAATTTTCCAGGTTAAAATCCTGGACAACCGGTACGCTGTTTGTGTTTGGAGCTCCGTCGAATTGATTCATAATCCTTGATTTTCTTCTTTACCACTCATTTATAAACAAGCATTTTCTATTTTTACAGCATGTGAACATATCTTGGATACTATTCCTTATAAAAAACAATCGGATTGCTTTGATATCTCTACTTATATCCAACTTTCCGAATTTCCGCTGTACTAGCCTTAAGCCCGCTAGCATTGCACGCGTGGCCTCTCGCCTATCGATCGTCTTATTTACACCCGTATCATTGAAAGGATATGGGATCTATCCAGGATTTCAGTCCTAAATTAGTAGTGATATTGGTAGTATCACTACTAATTTACTGTTCATCGGTTATTATGGCGAATATATCGGATGTGTGTCTAACGTTACCTCTGAGTGCAGGTGAGGACACGTTTGAGCTGCATTCGGTGCAGTTGGAGCTGGAGTCCGTGGAGAAGCAGATCCGTGATCTACTAGAGAGGCAAACCGAGCTGCGAGATCGACGATCAGCGCTTTGAAACATCACGCACCGATGCTCACAAGTCAGTGGTTAGTAACTTTCTGAGTCCAACCTCGTCTTCTCCATGTGTTTCTCTGCATAGGCCCCAAGCACCCAGGACGCGATCATCCCTGTCTTCATTCACTCCGGCACCAACACAACACCATGGACCCTGGGTGATCCCACAGCGGAAGACACGAGCCAGGACCAGAGCAAGAACCTCTCCGCCCCTCTCGGTCTTCGAGATCTCCACCCGGAACCGCTTCTCCCCTCTTTGCGAGTCGGAACGCGACGACGCCGTGATCATCGGCAGTTCCATCGTCCGTCATGTCCGCGCTACCTCAGGTAAAGGTAAGGTGGGCACTCACTGCTTTCCTGGTGCTCGTGTTCTAGATGTCGCTGCACAGGTTCCCGAGATCCTGAACGGTGACGAGTGCATCGGAGCTGTTGTGCTGCACGCGGGAGTGAACAACATCAGGCTGCGGCAGACGGAGGTTCTGAAGAAGGACTACAGGAGCTTGGTCGAGACGGTACGCAGCACATCGACTGAAGCAACGATCATCGTGTCAGGACCGCTTCCCACGTACCGACAAGGACAGGAAAGGTTCAGTAGATTATTTGCACTAAATGAATCGTGTAATGAATCATGGTGTAATGAACAGAAACTGCTCTTTGTAAATAATTTGTTTTGGGAGCGACCTAGGCTCTACCGTGCTGATGGCCTGCACCCCGGCAGAATTGGAGCGGCTGTTCCGTCGGACAACATCTCCAAGACGTTACACACCATATGACTAGTAAGTCAAAGTCCAAATCACAGTGTTTGCTGTCCCAACTTAATTGATATCATAAGTAGTGTAGAACATTATATAGAAATTGTGTCCTCGTTTTCCTCGTATTCCTCGTTTAGTGAGGCCAAACAATAAATCTACTGTAGGATCAAGGAAAAATCTAGTTGTAATTAAACCAGAAAATCTCAATATAAGTGAACAAAAACAATTTCTAAAGCTAGGTCTTCTAAACATTAGATCGCTCACACCTAAGGCGGTTATTGTAAATGAAATGGTCACGGATAATAATTTTGATGTATTTTGTCTTACTGAAACCTGGCTTAAACCAAATTATTATTTCGGTCTAAATGAGTCTACCCCACCAGGATACTGTTATAAGCATGAGCCCCGTCTGATCTCGCCATGGCGGCGGTGTTGCAACAATCTATAGAGATATTCTAAATGTTACTCAGAAAACAGGTCACATGTTTAATTCTTTTGCAGTACTTGTGCTAAATGTTACGCTCTCAGATGTTAGAAAGAAATCCCTATTATCTCTAGCCTTGGCTACTGTATATAGACCTCCAGGGGCCTATGCTGATTTCCTAAAAGAGTTTGCAGACTTTCTCTCAGATCTATTGGTCAATGTCGATAAAGTAATAATTGTTGGAGATTTTAAAATACACGTAGAAAACACAAATTATGCGTTAGGGGCTGCATTTACAGATTTATTAAACTCCTTTGGGGTCAAGCAAAACATCAGTGGTCCCAATCATCGTCTAAATCATACACTAGATTTAATTATATCTTATGGAACCAATCCAACCGATATAGATATTATACCGCAAAGTGATGATGTCATTGATCATTACATGGTAACTTGCATATTACGTACTACTTAAATTTGTCATGTTGCGCCACGTTATCGACCAGGCAGAACAATCCTTCCAACCACTATAGATAGATTCTCAAATAGCTTACCTGATCTATCTCAGCTGCTCAGTGAACCCAAACAAACAGATGAACTAGACAAACTAACTAGCACTATGAGCACCATTTTCTCTAGTACATTAGAAATTGTTGCACCAATTAGATTAAAAAAGGTTAGAGAGAAAACTAAAGCGCCATGGTACAACATTGCTATGCATGCTATCAAGAGAGAAACTTGTAACTTAGAGCGTAAATAGAAACAAACTAATTTAGAGGTCTTTAGAATCGCGTGGAAAGACAGTATGTCACGTTATAAAAAGGCTCTAAGCAGCCAGGGCTGAGCATCTCCGCAAACTAATAGAAAATACACAAAATAATCCAAGGTTTTTATTTAACACCATGGCCAGACTAACAAATAAACAGACATCACCTGAGCAAAATATCCCATCACAGTGTAGTAGTAATGATTTTATGAATTTCTTCACTGAGAAAATAGAAAGCATCAGAAACACAATTGTAAATGTACAATCTTTTATGGTGTCTTATGATTCAGCCTCAATTATCGCCCCTCAAGAACAACTACACCGCTTTACAACTATAGGACAGGAAGAGCTAAATAAACTTATCATTGCATCTAAACCAACAACATGTTTATTAGATCCAATACCAACTAAACTACTGAAAGAAGTGTTACCTGTAGTGGAAGAGCCTCTTCTCAATATCATTAACTCATCTTTATTTTTAGGTCATGTTCCAAGAATATTCAAGCTGGCAGTTATAGAACCTCTCATTAAGAAACCGCAATTAGATCCAAATAATCTAGCAAATTACAGACCCATTTAAAATCTTCCATTTATGTCTAAAATACTAGAAAAAGTTGTGTTCGCTCAATTGTGCTCTTTCTTGCAAAAAAATGATATCTATGAAAAATTTTAGTCAGGATTCAGACGACATCATAGCACAGAAACTGCGCTAGTTAAAATTACAAATGATTTACTTTTAGCTTCAGACCAAGGCTGTATCTAAATACTAGTTCTACTCGATCTTAGCGCTGCGTTCGACACTATAGATCATAAAATACTCTTGGATCGACTACAAAACTACACTGGTGTTCAGGGACAGGCATTAAGCTGGTTTAGATCGTACTTATCAGACACTTAGGCACAACCAGTTGAAAAACAGTATCCCAACCTAAACCATCAGACCCTACTGGAGTCCACTTCCTCTTTAACACCTCGTTGTCCCAAAAGTAACATATTGATTTATTTTCAATCTCCTTTACATTGAACGCTACATTCCTACAACGCAATAGAGTAGTGTCTTTTCTGTTCAGCAGAAATCACGTCTTTATTAATGGATTACGACAGATCAGCTGTTTCTAGTTCAGCACCACTAGCCGCTGACAGCGACTCAGGATCAGACAGCTCAGGTTGTACAATGCGAACTTCACCTTTAACTTGGTCCTCAGCTGGCAAAAAGGTATCCAAAATATCTAACGAATTAGCGTAACTACACACGCAGCAAACACTGAAGGAAACTATGAAGCCAACTCACCGGAAGTAACCGAATCATACACAGGGTTTTCAATGACCTCGGGATATGGGAGTACTTTCCCTCCAGCGAGATTGTTACCTAAAATTGAGGCCACGCCATTCACATGTAACTTGTGCCGTACTGCCAGATTTACACAGGCTGTTACTAACCCGGATCGAATGTACACATTATGTAACGGTACTTTCAACACTCCGAACGCAATCCCTTGAATGAGAACATCAGATCCACAATAACTTTTCTCAGAAAATGGCAACATACTAGACAACACAAACGACTGATTGGCCCCTGTATCCCGCAACATGGTTACAGAAACCAAGTCTCGCTCAGATCCAGAAGAGAAATCCCCTGACACACGAAAGGATCGTACACGGCTAAACGCTGTCTAAACGCTGTCTAAACGCCTCAATAGTAAAATCCATCTATCAACCTACCACTCCCCAACACACATGAAAAAACTGCCTATCAAAACATGAAATATAAGTGGTACTCACTAGCAAAGCCGCAAACTTCTCAATTTGGATCTGGCAAATTTCCAAATAAAAAATAAAATATCCCGGACGAGCCCCCAATTATTACGCCCCGTGTTTAAGGGAATATAGAAGCTCTAACAAGGCGTAATAAAACAATGTTGGGTTGTGGTATGTAATCCCAGCAACGACTCTCTCCGGTCGACAATCAAACAAATACACAAAATTAAGCAGGAAAAAGTGTACATTTATTAAGGAAAAACAAATGAAATAAAGAGCATCTCTTCAGGGTGTTCCAAAGGCCAATATAACAAACAAAACCAATGTGGAAAGAAAAAGGTAACTTACTAACCTAATCCAATAAAGAAAATACATTTAACTTACTTAATTCCCTGCCAAAAAACAGAGAGCAAACTAATTCCAAAATAAACAAGACAGGACACCCCTATGCTCCACACTTTTAGAATATGCTGTTTCAGACATAAGGGAACGGTCTTGGATGTTACAAAAAGATGACTGTTCCCTTTTGCAAACATCTCCAAAACACACACTTTTGATCATCGGCCGGAGGGATTCCGGAGCTCTCAACCCACGCACAGCCGAACCAACAATGAGCTCCCAGACGAGTTCCAGCAGCGTCCTTACAAGGACCACGCCCCGACTGGACAACCAATGGCTTTCTTACGCCCCATCACTGGACAACCTATCATAAATCAAAGAAACAAGGAAGAGAAAAGGAACAGAAAGCGGAAAAAACGATAAGCTAAATCAACACAGGTCGCAACACTAGATATGTTTACTTGAGAAGCTTAAGATATTAAGTTTTGTTTTCTTGAAAAATATATCTAAATTAAAGGAGAATTCCGGTATTTAGCACTTTGAGTCTATTTCTAGTTTGTTTTGGATGAACTAGAGTGGTGGACAGAATTTTTGACGATGGGTCCTGTCTCGACTTTTTGACTCTTTTAGAATCGCCTCTGAACGCTTCAGAGTGGCTGTCTACAGGCATGCACAAACATGTCCTTAAAACAACCCTTAAAGTTTGTTTTCAAAACTGTGCAACTCACCGAGTGGTTAGTGGTGTTCGTTCATGTTCCAAAACAAGTAGCGTAGCAAAATAGTTTGTCATGTTATATTTGGCATTTTGTAAAATCGCATTGATTTCTGTTGGAGGACTCATTGCTCTTTAATATTACTGCACTACCGGAAACGGAAAAGGGTCTACTGTCTATGCGCTAGACAAAAGTGTCCTTGTACGGCAAAGTGGTTGTTGCCATCAAGTGGTCGGGAGTGTGCTAACGCTTCAGACTCAAATATCGAGTGGAAGTTCCCTTTCAAGAGAACTTCGAGCTGCGTCAAACGCTGTGGGAACGGCCCTGCGTTGTGCGTCATGAAGCACGTATGGAATCAGCCCAATGGAGAGACGGAATGTCATAGGCGGGTGACGTCATCGACCAGGAAACTATAAAGCACCCCAAAAACACAAGCGCATCAGCTTCTGTGCCTTCAGTTGCGCTATATGTGAATCTGTCTGAGTGTAAACACTGTGTCTGTCTTTAGTATTTGCTAGGCAGGAGTTATCACATTTACACCACACAAACAATTTTGTATGAGAGACTATGGCGAGCGAACAGCATTTATGAGGTGTGTCCCTCCCTGCTCGTGCTATCTAACGGGCGGGGATACACACGTTCTTTGTGTTGTTTGTTTGGGAGTGCAGCATGACCAGTCAGCTCTCGAGGGGGCTGCGAGCATTGCGAGCATTGCCTTTATGTACGCTCCCCTCCCGGCGAGCGCTCTTTGAGGAGAGTGCTCGGTGCGCGCTCCCCTTGGTTCGAGTCCCGCTTCTGCCGAGGCTGAGCGGCGACGCTTATCGTGGGGATCGCAAATGGATCTTTCAGCGGGGTTAGAGACGGGCTCTGCCTTATCTCTGCCTTTACCTGTTAGATCCAGTGTCTCAGCCCCGGTTCGGAAGCATGCTCCGGGGTTTCTTCCGCCCGGGCTAAAGCAGTATTGACGAGGGAGATGTGGAGGACTCACCACCCCACACTCCCGAAAGCGAAGAGCTCATGGAGGTTCTCACTCGAGCTGTATCAAAACTAAGCTTGAGTGGCCAGTGGCTAGGCAGGAGTCTGTTATTAAATCTAAGTTAGATGAGAGATTTCTCCCTTCCCGTGTGCAACCTCCACGCCGGTGCTTGCCGTTTTTTTTTCATGATCTCCATACTGAGGTGTCGAGATTATGAAAGAAGCCGGCTTCTAATATAATTTTTCAGCCCCAAATCATTTATATATTCCGATTTAGGGGGAAATCCTTTTCCTTTTTTGAAAAGGAAAGACGGCGCTTTGCCGCGGGTATAAGAGACGCTTGCGAGCTATCTCTCTTCCGAGGCTGCATTGTCATTTAAGCACCGGCATTACCTTCCAAGCCATTATGAAATATTTTGGCTTTGTAAAGTCTACTCGGCGGCAGGTCAGGCTGCGTATCGTGTCTACATACAATGTCTATATTGCAGGCATACCAGACTGATTTGCTATAGGACGTGAGCCTGAGTGAGGAGACAGTACTGATGTGGTTTGAGAACTGCTCAGGCTGCCGATTTATGGTAAAATTTAAATTTTTCCAACATTAAAGAGAAAGAAAAAGCTTTCTTCTAGATGCTCCTCTCTCCCCTGCGGGGTTATTCAGTGACTTAGTTAAAACTGTCATTGATAATTTCAGGAAGAAAATAAGCAGGCAGCAGCTTTTAAAAGGTTTCTTCCATTAAAAGTTCACGTCCCCGGGGCTGCTGGGCGGGAGCAGCCTTGGCCGTCTACGAGCTCATCGCATAGGCGCAGCAAAACAGAGTATCGCATCTCGCGCTCCCCCTGCTGGACAGTGGGGCCAGACGTGGCACTCTCAACCAAAGCTTTTGAAAAAAAACAAACAATAGAACTGATTTGAGGACAGTTATATTGGCTATGCTGAGGGTGGTCCCCACCGAGGGAGAAAGGTGTTCACCTCTTTTACGGTGCCCATTCTTCCTCTGTGCCCTCAGGGGCCCGTTCTGCCAACCCCGCCTTCATGCCGGGGCGCAGACGGTCCCAGCGAGCGCTTTCCCGAGGGACGCTCGCTCCCTCTGAGGAGGGTCTCAGAGCAGTCAAACCAGTTGTTCCCTGCCGGTGCGCCGTTACAGGGCGCTGTGTTTGCTGCTCAAATTACACCAGAGGCCAGTCTCGAGAGACTGGTACCCTTAGAGGGGTTCTGCCCATAGTGCCCCAAACAGGCTCTGGTAATGGAACAAGAGGTGAAAACGCTCCTGCAAAAGGGGGCTATAGAACGGGTTCCTCCTCCCAGTTTGGAGCTAGATTATTACAACCGATATTTCATCGTTCCAAAGAAGGATAGGGGGTTGCGTCCAATTTTAGGTTTGCGCCTATAAAATCGCTCGGTAGGGAAGCTCAATTCAAGATGCTCACTATCAAGCAGGTCGTGTCACAAATCAGGTCCGAGGGTTGGTTTGTCACGATAAATCTAAAGGACGCTTACTTCCACATTTCCATCCTTCCACAACACAGGAAGTTCCTGAGGTTTGCCTTCGGGGGCGAGGCATTCCAATATAGGGTTCTTCCGTTCGGTCTAGCTATCTCCCCGCACTTTCACGAAATGGACGGATTCAGTACTAGTGCCTCTGAGGCTTCAGGGCATTCGCATTCTCAATTACATCGACGATTGGTTGATTTTAGCTCAGACGGAGCAGATAGCGGTTCGGCATCGAGATGTCGTCCTCGCGCATATCAGGAAGTGGGGGTTGAGGCTGAACGCGAAGAAAAGCGTTTTATCTCCTTCTCAGGAGACCACTTTTCTGGGCATCGTTTGGGATTCGGTCATCCGAATCGCTTCGATTCTTCAGCCTTGAAATAGTAAAGCTAGGCCAACTACTCACTGTAAAGCAGTTTCAAAACTGTTGGGTCTGATGGCAGCAGTGTCCAACGTTATACCTTGGCTTGTTGTACATGAGACCGCTGCGGTGGTGGCTCAGGACCAAGGGATTCTCCCCGAGGGGAAATCCACTCCGCACAATCAAATTCACGCGGCGCTGCCTTCGTGCTCTGGTCTTGTGGAAAGAAACTTGGTTCCTATCCAAAGGTCCTGTGCTGGGGGCTCTTTGTCGTCGCGTAACGCTAACGACGGATGCTTGCCTCACTGGGTGGGGGGCGGTCATGAGTGGTCGTCCAGCCCAAGGTCTGTGGCAGGACCATCATCTATCATGGCATATAAATTGTCTAGAGATGTTGGCATTGTTTCAGGCTCTGGAACACTTCCTAGCAGACCTGAGAGGTGTGTTAGATGTGTCAGTTCAGTTAGATAACACGTCGGTGATCTCTTATATATATATCTTCAGGGGGGCCTGCGGTCACGCCGGCTTTACAAGTTGGCCCGTCAGGTCCTCCTGTAGTCCCATGGGAAGTTACAATCACTGAGAGCAAAGTATCTTCCTGGGTATTTGAATGTGGTAGCAGACTCCCTGTCGAGGCAGGGGCCGAGGCCGGGGGAATGGAGACTCAACCCCCGAGGTGGTGGAGCTCCTTTGGTTGAGTTTCGGTCGCGCCGAGGCGGGCCTATTCGCTTCCAAGGATATATCGCACTGTCGTCTGTGGTTCTCCGTCAGTCATCCAGCCCCTCTGGGGTTGGACACTATGGTGCAGCCGTGGCCGAGGTCACATTTGTACGCTTTTCCCACGATAGCTCTGCTACCAGGAGTTCTGGAGAGGGTTCGCCGGAACGGGGTCAGCCTACTATTAGTAGCCCCGTTCTGGCCGGCCCAAGTTTGGTTTGTGGACCTGATTCCTCTCCTGGACGGCTCTCCTCTGGAGCTCCCGCTCAGGAGGGATCTACTCTCTCAGGCGGGCGGCACGATATTTCACCCCCGCCCAGAGTTATGGAAACTGTGGGCTTGGCCTCTGAGGGGGCCCAGCTCTTAGATTCCGGTCTCTCAACCGAGCTCCATCCACAAGGAAGCTTATCCCTAGAAGTGAAAACTTTTCACTTCTTGGTATGGAGAACACCTGCAGGACCCAGTTAACTGCCCTGTGGGTGCAGTGCTGGAATTCCTGCAGGACCGTTTCTCCACAGGGTTATCCCCCTCCACACTAAAGGTGTATGTGGCGGCACTGGCTTCTTACCACGTCCCTTTCAGTGGAGTTTCTCTTGGGAGACACCCGCTTATAACTCGTTTCCTTTGTGGCTCTTTGAGGCTGAGGCCAGCAGTTCGTACGAGGGTGCCGACCTGGGATCTGGCCATTGTACTAGAAGGTCTTTCCCTAGCTCCTTTCGAACTTATCGAAGAAGTTCCTGAGAAGTTTCTTACTATGAAGTCTATCTTCCTTCTTGCCAACTCCTCATTTAAGAGAATCGGAGATTTGCAGGCTCTGTCGGTTGCACCCTCATGCCTGGAATTTTCGCCTGGTATGGTTAAGGCTTTTCTATACCCTAGGCCGGGTTATGTTCCTAAGGTCCCTACTAATGTTGTTAGACCTACGGTTCTGCAGGCTTTCTGTCCTCCTCCATTTCTGTCGTCAGACCAGGAGAAACTTAATTTGCTCTGCCCAGTGAGGGCGTTAGACGCTTATGTCCACAGAGCTGCCCTGTGGAGGAAATCAGTACAATTATTCGTATGTTTCACCCAGGAAAGGGTGTCCTGCGTCTAAAGAGAGAATGAGCAAGTGGGTGGTCGAGGCCATCTCACTTGCTTATGAGTCGGCTGGTCAGCCTTCACCCTTGGCTGTACGAGCCCACTCTACTAGGAGTATGGCTGATTCCAAAGCTTTATTGTCAGGAATTTCCCTGTGTGATATTTGTGATGCGGCTGGATGGTCTTCACCGCATACGTTTTTTAAGTTCTATGATTAGACTTAAGCTCTACCCCTGGGGCACAGGTGCTCTCGTCCTCTGTGCGCTAGTTCTCACATGACGGTCACTTGCTCCTATGACGATGTGGGTATTTGCGTTCCCACAGCGTTTGACGCAGCTCGAAGTTCCCTTGAAAGGGAACGTCTCGGTTACGTATGTAACCCTAGTTCCCTGATAGGGAACGAGACGCTGCGTCGTTCTGCCATACGCCCGGCATTCCCGTTAGCGCTTCCTTCAGGCCTATCAGAAGCTGATGCGCTTGTGTTTTTGGGGTGCTTTATAGTTTCCTGGTCGATGTCGTCACCCGCCTATGACGTTCCGTCTCTCCATTGGGCTGATTCCATACGTGCTTCATGATGCACAACGCAGGGGTGTTCCCACAGCGTTTGACGCAGCGTCTCGTTCCCTATCAGGGAACTAGGGTTACATACGTAACCGAGACGTTTATACACAGTTGTGAGGTATCTGAAAAAATAGTTCCACTATAGCAAATAACACGGATTGAAATCATACATTGCGACGATATATTTGTTTTTAATCATCAACGAACACCACTAACCACTCGGTGAGTTGCATAGTTTTCAAAACGAACGTCAAGGGTTGTTTTAAGGACATGTTTGTGCATGCCCGTAGACAGCCACTCTGAATCAGTCAGAGGTGTTTCTAAAAGAGTCAAAAAGTCGAGACAGGACCTATCGTCAAAAATTATGTGTCCACCACTCTAGTTCATCCAAAACAAACTAGACAATAGACCCAAAGTGCTAAATACCGGAATTCTCCTTTAAGTGAGTGTATTCTTAAAACAACAAAAAAATTGGGTCAGGAAAATGTTTATTTCAAAGGGAAAATAAGATTATTTCAAGTAAATGTATCTTGGTTTTAAGAATATTTAGTATTGGAAATCAAGTCAAAAATACTGAATAAGAAAATGTATTTTTTGCAGTGCAGTGGTTTTGTGTTCATACAGTGAGGGTACAATGTTGACGTGTAATGTAAAAAAGGAAATGTAAAAACTCTTTTAACTCTGGATCAAATGAATGAAAGCAAACCAAACACATCCTCCCTCCATAATTATTAATCTGACACTTATTATATCTAACATAAAAAAACATTTGGGATTAATATTCAGTAGTAGTACAATCTGTGATTATAAATTGAATTATATTTAATTCCCGTTTTTTGTGAAATTTTCACCAACGTGAAAGTGAGGGATCCATTTCCTCATTTGGCGCTACCTCAGGTAACCCCTTTCCTCTCGCCCTCCCCTATTCAAATGCTATACTGGAGACTGACATTAAAGTCAGACTCAGATTTCCTCCTCAGCACTGGACAAAGTTCATTTTAGGAGAGATATTTTAATGAGTTCGCACTGATCTGCATAAGCCAGCGGGATCGGGCTCTCTGCAGGGTTCCTGAGTTACAGCGACTGTTTCTCAATCTCCACTTGAGGCGAATCATTAGATATTAAACAAATCCTCTCTGCTCCCAGCTCTTTTAAATTTCTAATGAAAATGAAACTTTTTAGCGCAGTGCACTTGCTGTGTTGGTTGCGTAATATGAGATAAGGAGATTGTTGTGGCATGGGAATGCACAGTGAGAACACTATTAGACCCAATGTGCATAACACTTGACATTGAAAAGTTAGCAATAATAACTTCAGTAATAGATTAAGTGTTAGACGTTGCTTGCAGCAGGTGTGTTATTATCTCTCAGTGCTATTTTCATACATTATCAGCTCTACACATCTTTTTCAATTGTGCATGTAGTTTTTACAGTATATTTAAAGGGATAGTTCACGCAAAAATGAAAATCTCTCAAGTTGTCCTAAACCTGTGTGAGTTTCTTTCTTCTGCTGAACACAAAATAAGATATTTTGAAGAATGCTGGTAATCAAACAGTTGACGTTAATGACTTGTGGACTATGGAATACTATGGCCAAGGTTACCAATATTTTTCAAAATATCATTGGAGGCAGTAGTATTAAAGGTTGCAATGGTTGGAGAGTAATACTAGAAGTTGTTATAGTTCTAGCACAGGACAAGAAAAACTAGCACTATTGAAAATAAACATAGAGGCTTTAGTAATAGTATTAGTAATGGTAGCAGAAGTAGAAGGAGTAGAATCAAAAGTAGTTGTTGTAGCAGTATAAATAGCAGCAGTGGTTGTTGTGGTTATGCTGTTGTTAGTGGTCACAGGGCTATGGCCACTGGTACCAAACCAATGTGGTGAGCTGAAACACAGTACAAGAATTTGAGGCTTAAATGTGGGCGTCTCGCTGCAAAAACGAAAACTTTTAAGTATTTTGAAGCTGTTTTTGGCAACCATATGCCGACAAGCACCTTTATGGCCACTGATGAATTATTGTTTTTTTCCATGACAGCCAGGTTTACCAGACATCAACAACCCAGGAGCTTTGAGTTACATCACATAAAACTGAGTCACTGGATAAGTTTAGTGCTGTAACGACGTTTCTGCTCTCTGGTTACAAACATCTTTATTTTACCTGCGAATTCTCCATAATCTCAGTGATTCCTTCATTTTAGTTTCACGCTCTCCTTACCTCTGATCCTTTGATTTGGGGTAGTTCAGATAATGAATGCAACCCAGAAAATTCCTGCTTTGTCCTCCACTTATCCACTCATTCAAACGCTTACATCTTGGCCTGGATATGCAGACAGTATGCGGAGTTGGGCTCCTCTTTGCCACTATCTTCTGGCACTTACTCCCTCGTGACTGAACGTGAGCCATCAAAGCCTCTACTTTGCTGCACATAAGCTGATTTCTGGAGCCTTGGGCCAGTCCTGCGGTTGGCAAAAGTAAGCCATTAATATCAACTTTGGTCTCAACGTAAAGTGAAAAATGTAGCCTGTCTATGTATGCAAAAACCTGATGGAATGAAAAGACTCACCACAAAAGGATTACACTTGGCCTAACATCCTTAAATGCCATTCATGCAAAAACATTTTGACAGCAAAAACCAAATTCCACAAGGATTTGGTTTCTACTCCTCTCCATTGTCACTCCCAGGTTTTTAAACACTCTTTCACTGCCCTGTAGTCGAGCCTCTGGAGAGCGGTAGAAGTGGCGTTTGAGCAAAGAAGTGTTTCAACTAATTAACTTCATATTCTGGTACATTATGTGCAGCGTGTATGGTAAGTATCTTGTCCTTTTTACTTCTCTAAACCAACTGGTTCCACCAAAATATCCTATTTTCTAGTTATTGTTAATAATGTAAATTACCTACAATAATATGAAAATTTATGCATACAGTGTAAAAAATATTTTATTTTTAAAGAGGAGCTACTTTTCGAAAAGTTTTTTCAATGGAGATAATCCAATTAGTGCTGTTTCAAATCGTATAGAGTCAGCTTGCTATCATACTGCCTACTGCTACTATAGAGCTGCACGGTTAATCATTAAAAGATCGCAATCTCGATTTAAACAACTACACAATCTCATTTCTAACAACGATTAGCCTGTGTCTATTAAATCTTTGACAAAATCACATTGGAACATTCAAATCTGCATTTGCAGATATAGCAGTTATCATCATGTAGGCTATGGCTTAATGAATCTTATCAACCACACAGTAGGCCTATCACTATTTCTTTGTTACAAATATTCATATTTTCACAGATGTACTAGGATAAAAGTTGAAAGTGCTTCAAATAATGCTGTTAAATTTTTTTATTTGTCATTGATTCATTTATTTAAGTGATTCGTTAAAAAAAACGCTGATCAATCCAGTAATAAAACAAGTGAAGTGCTAAATTCAGAACCCCATACTAACACTATCACTGTTTTTTCCATAGAAAGATATCGGGAAAATAGGAGTATGTGTCAGGAGTAGATCGGTATCTCCAGCAGTCACTATGCAACGATCTCTATCCCCGGATTACTAATCACCTGCACCTGTTCACAATTAGTAGTCACATCCATCCCGGCATAAAAACACCCAGCTCACTCTCAGTCATTGTCAAGCCTCCAACAGGAACAGACCCAAACCCAGTTACCAAGAAACTCTCTGTGTCATCCAGCAGGAAGTAACGTAACGTAACGTAACGTAACGTAACGTAACGTAACGTAACGTAACGTAACGTAATGTATACTTACCTATAGTATACTAACCTTTCTATCCATGTTCTGATGTCCTTAGGATCCACGTTATGGTCTCTGCCCGGTCCTGAACCCAGGTATCTTTCCTGAATCTCGTTCGCCAATGGATAACCTGAAAGAAAGAAAGCAAGTATCACAGAACTGAGTTTGTTTGATGTAACGTACATTGAAGAGGATCTGCTCACCTAAAAGTCTACACGCCAGAGTATCCGTCTTCTATTCACCTTGAAACCCCAAAACCCTTTGAGCACGCACCTTGTATGTGACGAAATAAAGTTTGTTCATTCACTTACCTCTGTCTCCGAGCCTGTATCCTGACAGAAGGCTTGACCGTAAACAGAAAGAGGTGAAGAAAGGATGGATGCAAATCAACCTGTCATTGCTGCGACAAGTTCCACACCAGCTACCACGGTAAATCCAGTGTTACTTTCGGCTAGCACTTCCACAAACGCCGCTTCTTCGATCACCTGCTTCGCGAGTCCACCGTCGCGCCCAGCGCCATTCTCTGGTCGGGCGGAGGATTGCAATGGATTCCTGTTGCAGTGTTCGGTGGCGCTGGAACAACAAGCCCAACTATATCCTACGGAACGATCGAAAGTGGCATTTATTATCCAGCAATTATCTGGAGCGGCGTTGAGATGGGCTGAGGCGTTGTGGATGAAGGAATCACCCGTGGTAGTTTCAGTTCCAGATTTTGTGAGGCATTTCAAAGAAGTTTTTGGACGCCCAGTGGATGATTCCTCGTTCGGTGAACAGCTGCTGCAGCTGCGTCAAGGGAAGAAAACAGTTTCTGAATATTCTGTGGAATTTCGCACTCTAGCCTCTAACAGTGGATGGAATGAAAGGGCACTCATCTCAGTCTATCGCCATGGTTTGAATCCAGCTCTGCGTCTTCAAATGGCGATTTATGATGACAACCTGGGAATTGAAAAATTCATCCAGCAGGTGATGCGAGTGAATCAAAGGTCTCAGGGTTGTTACAAAGAATATCTGGATTGTCAGTCTACACTACAACAGAGCACAGGAAGTTCTACATCCGAGAGTCAAGTTGAAGAGATGCAAGTCGATACTTCACGACTTTCCCAGACAGAACGTACTCGGAGGAGAGAATTGAGACTGTGCATGTACTGTGGTGCCAAAGGACATTTCAGACTTACTTGTCCCATTCGACCAGGGAGGATGATGGTAAGCTCAGTTTTCGATTACACCATTGTATCAGCACCCCTCACGATTCAGGTTATCATAAAGACTAAAAAATTCTGTGTATCTGCGACAGCCATCGTCGACTCTGGTTCAGCGGGAAATTTCATCTCCGGAAAACTCTGCCAAGATCTCAACATCCCACAAGTCAAAACTCCAAAGTCCTACTCCATTTACGCCGTGACTGGTGAGTTGATTAATCAGAAAAATGTCACAACAAAAATAAATCCCATTCAATTATGTGTGGAGAATACGCATCTAGAACTGTTTGAACCATTTGTTCTCCAAAATAGCCAAACAGACTTGATCTTAGGTCGACCATGGTTAATTCGCCACCAACCCACCATAAATTGGCAGTCTGGAAAGATAAGGGAATGGGGCTGTGCCTGTTCCCTCAATCGAACTTCACTCCTGACCTTTTCCAATGAGTCAAGATCTCCAGCTATCACTGTAAATTCCACTTCCATAGAGAGTCCCACGGAAAATCTGTCCACGAACATTCCTGCCTGCTATTCCTCGTTCTCTGATGTGTTTAATCCTGTCACTGCTTCCAAATTACCACCTCATTGGCACTGGGATTGTGCTATTGATCTGGTTCCTGAGGCACGATTTCCCAAGGGTAGGATCTACTCCCTCTCCATTCCCGAACAGGAATCCATGAGAAAGTATGTCAAGGAAGCCCTAGATCAGGGATACATTCGTCCGTCCACCTCTCCTGCGGCTGCTAGTTTCTTTTTTGTGGCCAAAAAGGATGGTGGTCTAAGACCATGTATTGATTACAGAGCCCTGAATCAAGTTACTGTGAAGTTCAGTTATCCTTTGCCACTCATTCCAGCAACCCTTGAACAGATCCGAGAAGCCAAGATTCCGAGCCAAACTCGATTTACGGAGTGCATACAATCTAATCAGGATTAAAGAAGGAGATGAGTAGAAAACAGCTTTCATAACACCTGCAGGGCACTACGAATACCTCGTCATGCCGTATGGTCTGGTCAACGCTCCTTCTGTATTCCAGAGTTTCATGGACGAGGTATTCAGAGGAATCCTATCACAATACTCTGAACTTTCCTCCAAACCCTTGCCATGCGCATTCTTTTCTAAGAAGCTCTCCCCCGCGGAAGCTAACTATGACATTGGGAATCGAGAGCTTCTAGCAGTTAAACTTGCCCTCGAAGAGTGGCGACATTGGCTAGAGGGAGCAAAGCATCCATTCCTAGTACTTACAGACCACAAGAACCTCCAATATCTGAGGGACGCAAAGAGACTCAATCCACGCCAGGCCAGATGGGCATTGTTCTTCACACGGTTTCACTTCAAGATATCATATCGCCCGGACTCCAAGAATACCAGAGCTGACGCTCTCTCCCGACTCTATGCCTCAGAAACCCCAGTAGAAGAACCAGAGACCATCTTACCCGAGAGATTGTTCGTTAATCCCATCCAGTGGGAAATTAATGAGCAACTTCTAGAACTGTCTCGACAGCAGCCCAGAATTCCAGGATGTCCTCCCGAAAAGATCTACGTGCCCGAAGAACTCCGAACTTCCTTAATTGATTCTGCTCATTCTTCAGTGGGAACCGGTCATCCGGGCATAAACAAGACTCTAGCAACCCTTCAAGCCAAGTACTGGTGGCCCCACATGCACAACGATATCACGAGTTTTATTCAAGGTTGCATCCCCTGTGCCATGTCCAAGGTTCCAAGAAACCTTCCGGTGGGAAAGTTAGTTCCCTTACCTGTTCCACAAAGACCCTGGTCACATATTGGAGTTGATTTCGTCACCGATCTTCCTATGTCTGAGGGAAACACCTGCATCCTAGTAGCCATCGACCGATTTTCAAAGGCATGCAAGCTAATTCCTTTGAGAGGACTCCCTACGGCTTTTGTCACCGCCGAGTTATTGATGGAGCATGTTTTCCGCAATTTCGGTCTCCCAGAAGACATAGTCTCAGACAGAGGACCCCAGTTCATTTCTCGGGTCTGGCGAACTTTCTTCAATCTCATGAATGTGACAGTGAGTCTATCTTCCGGATATCATCCACAAACCAATGGACAAACCGAACGGAAAATTCAAGACATCGGACGGTTCCTGCGCACATTCTGCCACTCGAATCAAAACATCTGGAGCCGTTATCTCATCTGGGCAGAATATGCCCAAAACTCGCTCAGACAATCATCCACACAGTTAAGCCCTTTCCAATGTATCCTTGGTTACCAGCCCCCGCTGTTCCCATGGTCCGGTGAGCCATCAGAGGTACCCGCAGTGAATAAATGTCTGGGATCAAACTCACCAACACATTCAACAAGCCGTCAATCGTCAACAACATTTCGCTGATGTTCGCCGCCGCCCAAACCTTGAGTACCAACCTGGACAGCTAGTCTGGCTCGCTACGAGGGACATTCGGTTACGTCAACCCTGTCGCAAGTTAAATCCCAAGTACATCGGGCCATTTCCCATTGTGAAACAGATCAATCCAGTCACCTATCAACTTCGTCTGCCCCCGGAATATCGGATCCATCCCACGTTCCACGTATCTCTGCTGAAACCCCATCATCCATCTATATCTCACTCAGTCACAGAGGCCGCTCCAGAGGATAACCCCCCGGTACCATCTATTGAACCAGATTCCATCTACTTAATAAAGGATGTATTGGACTCTCGACGTCGAGGGGGTCAGTTAGAGTATCTCATCGACTGGGAAGGATATGGACCAGAAGAAAGAAGTTAGGTACCCCGAAATGACGTTCTTGATCCTAGTCTACTCCTTGAATTCCATGCTCAGCATCCTGAGAAACCTGCACCACGGCCCAGAGGTAGACCCCCACGGCGTCGGGGTCCAAGGTCCGCTGGCGCGGACTCTGGAGGGGGGGGGGGGGTTGTAATGTCAGGAGTAGATCGGTATCTCCAGCAGTCACTATGCAACGATCTCTATCCCCGGATTACTAATCACCTGCACCTGTTCACAATTAGTAGTCACATCCATCCCGGCATAAAAACCAGCTCACTCTGTCATTGTCAAGCCTCCAACAGGAACAGACCCAAACCCAGTTACCAAGAAACTCTCTGTGTCATCCAGCAGCAAGTAACGTAATGTATACTTACCTATAGTATACTAACCTTTCTATCCATGTTCTGATGTCCTTAGGATCCACGTTATGGTCTCTGCCCGGTCCTGAACCCAGGTATTTTTCCTGAATCTCGTTCGCCAATGGATAACCTGAAAGAAAGCAAGTATCACAGAACTGAGTTTGTTGGATGTAACGCACATTGAAGAGGATCTGCTCACCTAAAAGTCTACACGCCAGAGTATCCGTCTTCTATTCACCTTGAAACACCAAAACCCTTTGAGCACGCACCTTGTATGTGACGAAATAAAGTTTATGTTCATTCACTTACCTCTGTCTCCGAGCCTGTATCCTGACAGTATGCTAGTATGTGGTTCCGAGTTCAGCAAAATATTTATGACTCAATGAATCATTCATTCAGACGGGTTTTTTTTGTCTCGCTTTTTTTTATTCAGATTAATTAAACATTTTAAATAGACTGCAGAAATTAACATTTTGTCAGAAACTGTTTTTGTTTAGTTGTCTGTTAAGAACCGTGGGAGAATCTCTTGTTGAAACTCTAACAGCTCCCTTCAAAGGCAGCATTTTAACCATCATCTAACCTCATAAGTTAGTGATTTGGACACTCTACAGGCAGCAACTCATGCAAATTGATTACAATAGACCAGTTTACATTTCTATCACCTCATTCAGCATCTTGGATTTCTCTTCACAGAGCACATCAATTGCTTTATGGGATTGATTTTATCATGAAGGTGTGATGCAACATTGTTTAGATGGAAAAAGAGTTTCTGTCACGAAAATGAAAACTATTTGGAACGTTTTACTGTGTTTATGGAAATAAATGTGTTCTATCAATGGTTTGACAGGTTAAGGTAGTACAACACCCAGAATTGATGTGATCAGCCAGTCGCCTTGACTTACATCAAAGCTATAAATACTTGATCCAATGTGTAAAAATACACATGTTTGGTAAAGAGGCCGAGAGATGAGACCGTTAAATCAAGATTTATTGACCATTCGGCTGTTTTGTAGTTTATTTTTATTTGTGTTTCCATTTTGCCAATTTCAATAAAATCCAGACTTCTCAAAATTAAGTTAAATCCTAACTCAACACTCAAAAGGTGATTATGTGATTATATTATGTGTGGTTATATTATATGTGATTATGGTTAGTGGTGAAGAGCAGGAGTTCCTAAAACTACGGTTGGAGCAGGACATAGCATCGGTAAGAGGATGCACGCACAAAACTTCAATGACCCAGAGATGTAAGCGTGACTAAAAATAAAGAGAGGAAAATAGAACTATTAATAACTTAGCCGTGAGAGTAAGGAGTGAATTACTGCAACAATGAGCCACTACACACACACACACATGCACTTGGACCTTGAAGCGACTAGGCTACAAAAATTGGTACCAGCTGTCTAGCCTGCAAATATGTTGCTGTGGAAAGGCAAAAGTGTCCAAATGTGAGGAATTAATCATTTACTCATAAAATTTGGCCACTTAAGAAACCTCAGGCACTCCATGTATTTGCTTCCATTTATGTGTGGTGGTTCTGGCTCTTCTCTTTCTGCATCCACTTTGCAGTCCAGTTTTGCATGGGAATGCTGAGCAGAGGTGGAGACGTGAGAGCTATACCACTTACATTCCAGGTGGTTTAGCAGCAAGTGACACGAGCTGCAACTAGAGGATGACGTCTTTTGTACAAGTGAGTTCACTTAACAAAATATTGTATTGTAGGATGTTCTGGTCAGTTATTAAAGGTTAGTTCACCCAAAAATTAAAATTCTGTCTTTAATTAATTACTCACCCTTATGTCGTTCCAAACCCGTAAGACTTTAGTTCATCTTTTGAGCACAAATGAAGATAATTTTAATGAAATCTGAGAGTTTTTTGTCCCTCCATTGACAGCTACGCAACTACCACTTTCAAGCCCCAGAATGGTAGTAAAGACATAATTAAAGTATTCCATGTGCCTCCTGTGGTTTAACCTCAATTTTATGAAGCAACGAGAGTGTTTTGTTGGGGCAAAAAAAAATAATTTACCACTTTATTTACAAGATTTTAATCTCTGATGCACATTCAAGCAACAACGTCTGCTCCCGCGTCAACACAACACACATGCTTCGTGGTGAACATGCATTCGAGATTGTAAATAAAATGGAAAATTGTGTGTTTTTGTTTTTTTTGCGCAAACAATTATTTTAATTATGTCTTTACTACCATTCTGGGGCTTGAAAGGGGTAGTTGCGTAGCTGTCAATGAAGGGACAGACATCTCTTTAGATTTCATTAAAAAGATCTTCATTTGTGTTCCGAAGATGAACGAAAGTCTTACAGGTTTGGAACGATATGAGAGCGAGTGATTATTGACAGCGTTTTCATTTATGGGTGAAATATCCCTTTAAACTGCATGCAAATGAGCTTTTAATCCCAACAAATAATGTTGATGGATAATACAAACCATTAATAATTGTGGAAACATTAGCAAGAAAGTATGGTTTATACTACATTTATACTATATTTCTGTAAAAACATAAGGCTGACCTAAAAAAACATACAATGTGCACATTTTCCAGTGTCATTCTGTTCAATTACAGCAAAACTAATTAAAACCTAAGTTTGAATTCAAAGAAAACGTTTAAAGTGTCACTAAGTACAGTACTCGACTGAATGCCTTTCTTTATAGTCTGAATTATAACGACTCACAGTGACATAATGGATTCCTGTCCCAAGAGTCAAACTCGAGAGATTTTCTCCTTTGTCCTATGCAGAGTTGACCAATGCCTTTCATTTCACAGCCTCTGGCTTGGCTGACTTTTCATATCAAAATACTTCACTCACTGAGATGGCATGAATACGTGCTAAAGGCTAATTTCACATGAATGACGATACAGTATATCATAAGTCATTCTGAGTTGGCCTATTTAGACCAGAGATGAGTAGCTACTTTGGTGAACTGATGCCTCGGTATGTAAGAACCTGGCAGCCAGTGCACTTAAATAAAGTGACTTACTCCCAAACATTCCTGGAAAAGCTGGCCTAACTTCGAAGAAGAACGTGTCACACGTCTCTATTGAACACAGTGAAGGGTGACATGATCTCAACGCTAACTCTGGTGACTCAGTGCTTTCACTCTCTCATATACACACACATACAAACACAACATAGCATCTGTGCGCCTTTGGTTATGGGTCTAGAGCCTCTCTGCAGCCTGAGAGGACTCTGTTGACATGACTGTTTCATAAGTCAATAAAATATTATTCAGAATTACTGGGCTCTTGTATAACTTGAAAAGCCACATCTGTGGACCGTTGATCTCTCATATGAGACTGTGGGGAATAGGTTCAATACTACAGGCTGCACAGAGACCCATAACTTACATCTGAGAAATCTGCCCTTTCTAATTAAACCATCTGTTACTCAAGCACAGCTGAGGTTTGAAAGCAGCCCTGCAAAAAGTTTAACGTCTGGGTCTAGTGTTCGGAGAAGGAAAATGACACACAACACCAGTATGTTGTTGCAGTGCTCTTGTAAATAGCCACTGATGTTGATCATTTTCAACTGCACAGATTTAAGCCAAAAATAAAATAAAAATCTGCATGAAGTATATTTAGGCAATATCAATAAAAATGCATATATTACAGTTCAAAGGTTTGGTGTATTGCACTCACTAAAGACTTCATGACTTCTATACTTTTATTTGCAGAATTTTCGGCATCATTGCTCCAGTCTTCAGATTCACATGATGCTAATTTGCTGCTCAAGAAACATTTCTTATTATTCATGTTGAAAACAGTTGTGCTAAATATTTTGGTGGAAACTGATTCATTTTTTCAGAAATATAAATCAATGTAAAAGTCTTTACTGTCCCTTTGATAAACTTAATGCATCTTCAGCTTTCCAGGAATCACACTTTTTGGCTACTTTAGTTCTGAAATCTGGTGCCTTATAAATCTTGTTTGACTGCTTTCCAGTAAAACACAAAAGTAATTAGTTAGTTCCTAGAACCGCCCTGATAAACATTACTTTGCAACAGCACTCAACAATTACATAGCAGCTAGATAAAAAAAAAACACCCCAATAAAACAAGTACGCAGGTATGCAGCACTTATCATGGTGACATCATATTTCCTCCACCCAAAATACAGAACATGGAAACTTGCCCCAACTAATGCATGAATGTACGAGCTCAATCTGTGCTCAATCTGAACTTTAAAGGCATTCGTTAAGCCTTCAATGTCTTCCAGAATCAGTCTGTATGGAAACTGTGTCACTCACCATAAGCTTTTGATAGTCAAGTCACATTGTTTGGACTAAACGCCACTAAGACTCACTTGAGTGTTGCGTGCTGATTTTGAAGGTATCTTGTCATTCATGTTGTGAGGAGATAATTTGTTACAGCTCTTTTAAGTGAATGAAATGATGGGAAATCATCTAAGCTACAAAGGGAAGAGAGGAAAAACAGTGACAGTAAAGTGAGAAGCAAGTCAGAAGACAATCTTGGTCAAAGCTGAGGTCTGTCACCTATCATACTCAACGCCATCACAGCCCCTTCATTTTACACACCACCAGCATCGGTCAGATGCTTTTGCCCACACCACCTTTCTCCAGCCAACTTGAACCCCAACAACTGTCTTCTCTCTGCCAGCTGTACAGCACCAAGAATGTAGGAGCAGCAAATAGCTGGAGGGGAAGAGATGACAGATGGCCATCCTGAAGATAATAATTACCACATATTTCTTACTGACATATGTCTCTGACGTGTCCACTTCCACAGCACAATGGACACCCACAGCGAATGAGAAAATAGAGAAAGATAGATGGATGTACACAGGAAGAGACTACAAAGAAACATAATACGTTTTTTTTAAGGATGTTAAGGATGATAACTATAATGATAATGACAAAGATTTATTTAAATAAATAAAAAAACATAAATTGAAGATAGCTGCATCCACACCACAGCTATAATGACAGAAAAAATATTGTTGGAATTACTTTCAGAACTACTTTTTTTTCTTATGAACAAAAAACAACAACACTGGCAGCGAGTCAGAATCCGTCCTGCTTTAAAGAGCTTGAGCATTTATAGTTAATATACGGAGCTAATATGGTTATCGTTATAGTTATCTTTATGGTTATCGTTCTGGGTGTGAACGGGCCTTTAGTGTTACCTTGTCTAGTCAGGTTGAATCAGTAATAATTTTGACTCAAATAAAACTAGGTAATTTAGATGCTACAACATTAAAACACATTTAAGTGACATGGCAAAACATTTTGCAGCGTAAAATAGGTTTGGGAAATGTCTGAAAGCTGGTTCTTTTTAGTGAATCAAACTCATTCAGCTTACAAAAATCTGTGATTTAAGGATAGGCAATTGCGTAGAGGCTAGCAGCAATAGCAATTTATCTTTGAAAGAGTGTTTCCAAAGCCACACCTCCAGCAGAGTCTGCAAAGCGTCACGAGAGACAGCGTTAAATTACCTCATGTCTCAAAGTACATAACATTACAATAATAATGAACGTAAACCACTTGCAGAGCTCTTACTCTTACCACCTGACTGCTGCAGATTCATTTTGGCATTAATAGTGTTGACATAGAAACGCATACTGTTAATCGAATGAAATTGCATTTCCCCACAAAATATTCATTGAATAAAAGTACAAAAAGAATCAATAAAATGTTACAACCAAAAATATTAAGCACAATTGAGAGCATTAAATGCTTTGCAATGTCCATTGCTAAATGAATCCTGACATAGCTTGAATAAGCGTTTCACAAGGCCATGTCTTTGTGAGAATGATTGTGTAGTCCAGTGATCCACACATGGCAGGTTAAGACCTCCAATGTAAGCTTTCCTCAGGAAGCGATGATAGATGGTGAACTTTCAACTCTAGGTCAGGAAGCTAAGTGACTCTGGCATGTCAGTACTTGCTTTGCTTGATTCATGGTGGCATCTGATATCAGAGTTGTCCTTCATGATGACTTCTCTTTTAGAAAGATGTGTCATGTTCATAGTAGTGGGACAATTGTTAGTAACTACAGCACAATGCATTGTGAAAGAGGAGTCTGTCTTGATTTTTCATTATAACTACTATATAATGAAGGGGGGGGGGGGGGGGGGGGGGGGGTTGGAATTCCTCTGGAGGCTCGCCTCTCTGGGATCTTTATACCTGTCACAAAGTCCAAGCTTTCTGCCTTCGGAACAATTCAAAATGTGCCAACAGACAAAGGGAGAAAAGAAAAACAAAGGTCCAGGAGATCAAGATTATAGAGTCAGTTTCCTCAAGCCTCTGTAAACAGTATCACCACCATTGAAGTAAAGATGCCATAGTTTTTATAGAGCTGTTATATTATTAGAGTGTCTTGCGATGCGTTTCTGAATCAGGTTGGAAATGAATGACCTATCATTACAGAACCAGTCTGAACCCTTATCCGGACATTTCATCCGTCACAAATTGGCACATTTGATACATTCCCGTCCATTATGAAATTGCAAGTCTGTGTGAAAAACATTTCTGAAAACCTTCGAGTCTGAAAGCTGATGTGAAAAATAAGGATTGTGCCAGCATACAATAAGAGAGAAGCAGGACAAGTAATATGCACTTTTCACACAGTATTTTTTCAAGCTTTTGTATAATAATATGACTTTATTAAATCTAAATGTGTTAAATATGTGATGAATTTCATTGGAAACGTCAGCGACACAGTGGAATTGGCTTAAAATAAGTCATGATTTACGATTTCACAGAATTTACTGCTAAACTTCAATAGGCAATGTTTCAGCAGTTTTCTTTGGTTGCAGGCCTGCTTTTACACAGTATTCAAATGATAAAGCCAGGCAAATGAAAAACATTTTTTTTTTAACAAGGAGGCAAACAAGGGTATGTTTGTTCTGAGAGTGAAGAAAAAAATCTTAAGTCAGGTTTTGAATTTCTGGGATGGAAATACAAAATGTTATTTCTCAGAGACAAAAATAGACCTAAACAGAAACAGATAGGCCTACTGTATATCAATTATCGTGATAAGAATGAAATTATAAGATGAATATTGGTATGTATGGTCAAAGTATCCAACTGACAATGTACTTTCACATATACTGCCTATTGTCTGTTGCTACTCACAGTTGAAGGGACAGTTCTTCCAAAAATGAAAATTATAAAAAAATACATTTTGAAAAATATTCATATGCCATTTTGGTTACCATTTTGGTTAATCTCTGTTGTATGTACGAAAAACACTCAGACATTTCTTAGCTCTTTTCCCACCATTGACAAGTTTTTCCCACAATCTATGTTTTCACTGTTATATGGTCGGGGGTGCTGTTACTGAAATAGTTCAGCATCTCCGGATCCAAAAGCAAGCGAAGAAGAAGACCTGCATTAATCTGCGCAAATAGAAGTTGCTTATGCACAAGTAAAGCTAACGTGATCACCAAACATTCAACAGCATGTAAATCAAAACTGTCTAATGTTACAGAGAAAAATGTTGAACCCACAGAGAGGTATATGAATGTGCAAGCTTTGGGGGTGTTGATGGACTCGATTTACTAAATCTATGTTTTGATCTATGAAATCTTTGTCAAAAACACAATTTTCTCATCTTGAAAATATCTTCTTTTGTGTTCCACAGAAGAAAGAAAGTCATACAGATTTGGAACAACATGAGTAAATGATGACAGAATTTTAATTTCAACTATACCTTTCATTTCTGAAAAAATGTTATAAAGAGAAAGGACACATTTATCCTTTTATTGTTAACATTTTCCCACCTTCATCTAACAGTAAACTACCTGCTGGTGAGGTAGGAACAACTAAGCCATGTTTACTCAAAGTGTGCTATTAGATAAGTGTGCATAAACCCTCCGAACAGAGAAGGCAGATCAATCATTGATGTTTACAGAAGAATTGTGAGCGGGGGAAGGTATGGGTGAGAGCGCTGCTGCTCAACAAAAGGCCTGTAAGCTGATTGAGACCCCCGTTAAGCCTCCTCCATAAGGATCCAGGCGGGAAGTCGAGTAAAGTGGGTGTCCGCAGCTGCTCTTCCTCTGCCTCAGGCAGGGTCAGAAAGACCCCCTCCTTTACACTTCATGCGATCGCATGCTCCCAGTCACATAGGCAATGGCTGCAGATGAGGCATTCATGTGCCTGCTTACACACACTCAAATTAGAAAATGCATGACCCACACCATTACCACTAGTTAAGGAAATTGTAGGGTGTAATTATTTCTTTAAACCACCTCTGGAATTATCTCTTTAGCTGTTTTATGAAACTGCAAATCAATCATAGCATATCTCGAAAATAGTTTTAACATGTTAATATGACAACGTTAATGTATTTAGTATTGACAGACTAATCTGTTATGCATGTGTAGGATTACAAATTTATTTAAATGTTTAATTTAGGTTCCGATACAACAGTATTTTTAACTGAGAAAGTGCACACACTGTTTTCCATTTTGAGGCAATCAAAGTTTCGGACATTAACCTCTTGTCACATTTCAAAGGTCAGCTGGGCCTTTTGCTGATCTAATCAGGCTGATTGGATAAGCATCTCAAGGCTCTGAGTTACACTGTTACCTGATGAAATCAGGTAATCAGCTGAATCATGTACTTTCATTGTTTTGTTCTATGTAATTAATCCCACCCCCTTGAAATGTATATAAACTGCAACGGAAAGTTCCCTTAGTTAGACTTGGATGAAATACACTACAGCGATGCAACAGCGACTTCCCAATAAAGAATCCTGTTGAAAGATATCCCAACGTCTCATGGTCTTCGCTTCTGAGTTCCTACACTTTAGAAGAAATTTACAACAGATGGTCTGTCCATACAACCAAACGATTTGGTGAGTTTCACTCTATTCAAAGAACCACTGCAGACCAGTACAAATGTGTTAACCTCTGCGCCGTCAGAGAAGAGTTATCAGACAGCTGTAGAGTTTGGTTAACTAAAGTTACCCTTTAAAAGTTTTCTTTTAGAGATGAAAGTGTATCCTCTGTTTCAGGCAGGGAAGATTAACATTACATGTTAATGTTTGTGAGCCTCTGCTTTGCCATATAAGTGTTTTATCCTCTGTTTCAGACAGGGAAGTTTAACATTACGTGTTAATATTTTTGATTTTACCCTCTGTTTCAGGCAGGGATGATTAGCATTACGTGTTAATATTTGTGAGCCTCTGCTTTGCCAGGGAAGTGTTTTATCCTCTGTTTCAGGCAGGGAAGGTTAGCATTACGTGTTAATATTGGTTAACATCTGTTCAGGCAGGGAAGATTAGTATCACAAGCTAATATTTGGTGTTGAGTGTACCCTCGGTTGATCAGAGAAGTTTTAGTGTGTTTGATTGTGTGATATCAAAGAAATCCACAAAATGTCTGAAAAAAAACACTAGACTGATTCCATCAACTGAGAAAGGTGGACTAGCTACCCCTTTATGGACAGACAGTGAGTTTAAGTCATTATTAGGAGAGCACATGGACTCCATTGTGACTGAGTCAGTCAGATTGAATTTGACAAAGAAATTTGGTATTCACCCTGAAAAAGTATGGTCTACTGAAGAATGCAAGAAGGTGTTAGGTGCATGTGTCAGGAAGAGAAACCTAAAAGGCATTATCTGTTGCCTGAGAGAATTTAGCTTATCCATTGCACAAGAACAAGCTAGGTGTATAGCTAAGCTAAAAGAACAGAACGAACAATTGTACACTAAGGTGGGCCATAACCAGGTCTCAACCAAATGTGACTCAGAAGACCAAGAGTCAGATGAAACTTATCCTGATTTTCAAGCTTTCTTTGAAACAGATATAACTCTCCAATCAGTAACTGATAAGCCTGTCAAAATTGCAGCAGCATCCTCTAAGGTCAACGCAGAGAAGCAACAGAAACGTAGATGTCCTAAGAGAGGTAAGCATGGACATTGGAGAAAAGAATGTAGGAAAAGCAAAAAGAACTTGAGAGAAGTTAACAATATTGCTCAGCTCCTACTCAGTCTGCCCTCTGATCTAAAGCAGCCCTTGCCTTCATCAATAATGAGTTTAGGTCAGGCTGTAAACATAAAATGCCCTCCCCCTCCCACAGGGAAATGACAGGACACAGACCAGTGAGGAGCCCAAGGAAGAACCGAATGCAACAGGCGTCGGGGGCCAACCCTGCGGTGAAGACTCTCTCATAGGCCTTCCCCATCCACTAGTCCATCCTTACCTCACTGTTCTTTAGGTGTCAAAATAATTAAGAAAATAGGGAAAGATGGAACAACAATAGCAGACTCAGAAAAATTTTACAACCCTAGTGTTTGAACAAATACTGCTCTCCTGTCTTTTGTTTTCTCTCTTCCTCTGTGCAGGTAACACTTGATGGCTGACCCGACACCCATACGCACCGACCTCCTCATCTGCGTATGAAGCCACAAACTCAAGAAATCAACTAGACCTACGGCGGAGCCAACTATCACAAAAGGATAAAGAAAAGAAAAAAAATACACAACGCAGAGACTACGAAACCTTCAGTCATCCATCGACATGATCAAGATTGTCCTACTACTACACATCATGAAGATCGCACAAAGTCCGGACTCCAGAAACAACATATTCTTAGAGCTGATGAATATGTCATAAACGCCTTGTTTGCTGGAAAGAACGTTTGCATGTCACATCCGAAGATGGCTGCATTCCAGGACTCACTTGTGCACAAACATGGTGGTCCAACAAGACATTCTGGATCTTTCAGCAAAATTACACCAAGATGACTGAAGATAATTCTTCATGGTTCAAAAACTTGATTGATTACGAGAAAATCACAGTTCCAACCAGAAAAGACTCACGGACCCTGATTGCATGTTTTGTTTCTGTGTCAACATGCAATTACAGAAAAACGAACACAGAACATGCCTTATGTGCCTGTAACTATCACAAGTTGCAAGAATGAATTTTTAATTGTTTAAATTTGTATATATTGTGGGAGTTATTTAGAACTCCCAAAGGGGGAATTGTAGGATTACAAATTTATTTAAATGTTTAATTTAGGTTCCGATACAACAGTATTTTTAACTGAGAAAGTGCACACACTGTTTTCCATTTTGAGGCAATCAAAGTTTCGGACATTAACCTCTTGTCACATCTCAAAGGTCAGCTGGGCCTTTTGCTGATCTAATCAGGCTGATTGGATAAGCATCTCAAGGCTCTGAGTTACACTGTTACCTGATGAAATCAGGTAATCAGCTGAATCATGTACTTTCATTGTTTTGTTCTATGTAATTAATCCCACCCCCTTGAAATGTATATAAACTGCAACGGAAAGTTCCCTTAGTTAGACTTGGATGAAATACACTACAGCGATGCAACAGCGACTTCCCAATAAAGAATCCTGTTGAAAGATATCCCAACGTCTCCTGGTCTTCGCTTCTGAGTTCCTACACTTTAGAAGAAAAGGTTTACAACACATGCTGCTGCAGAGCAATATGGACTTTCTTCCACCAACAGACACGCTTCTGTGAGCATTTATGCTGCTGCATGAATAGGCATACATAAATCCATAGCAGATCTAGGCATGTGGAGCTGGAGGAGGTGGAGGATTTCAGACGAACTTTGAAGTTATTCTTTTAGTTCAGTCATGACAATTCTCAAGATCATTTTTAACATTTTATTAATAAAATGAAATGTACATAAGTTTGCTCTTGGAAGACTATATCTGCTTCGCTACTGATGCTGCTCCAGAGTAAGTATGACTTGATTCTGCAAAATGTTCTGAACATAACTTATAGGAAACATGTTGCTGCTGCTAGAGAGAGGGAAACCTGCTGAAGCAGATCTAGGCACGTGGTGCTGGGGAGGTGGAGGGATAGAAAGGGGACTCGCATTGCACGCAGAGTGCATTCGTTTGATGTGTGTAGGTTATGTAGGGATATGATCATAAATACTTGAAATCAATTGGCTGCGGACATTACGTTTGATAAACCAATCCGAAGGTGAATAGAGTTACATGGCTGCACTATTCATTTATGTACCTATACATTAAAAAAAATGGTGTAGAAACAATTTTCACTCAGAAAATGAATGCTTTCTAATCCTAGTAAAGGCAAGTACATTGAATTAAACATGAAATTTTGAAGTAGAATAACTGAAACAGTCATTATTTTGTAAAACGTACTAAAATCTTGTTTTTATCTACAACTTTGAAAAAATTATTATTTACATTGTAGCGGTTAATCGGAATCTAGAGTCTCGCACACTCACAGAAAGTAGCTTGCTTTCGTGTCCAAAAATAAGGTGGATAAGAAGGCTGTAGTTGTATAAAATCCCTGTCGAACTCTAAATTTGAATTAATCTGACTGACATCACATGTGGGCGGAGTCGGGACATGCACAAGTTTATATCTGCGGCTGTAAGGAGACATCGTTGTTTGTTTGGATGTGTGTGCATTCTTGACAATGTAAGTTTCCATTCATATATTTTAGGTGAATGTGAATGTGTATGTGTATACGTAGACATATGTATGTTTATTCAATGCTATATTGTTGATCTGTGGTGATATTTATGCACATGCTATTGCTAAGAAGAGGGTTTCGATTAACAGACATGTACAAATAGACGGTCACTCTCTGTGTTTATTGCAAATGCATGTTAACCATGCTGATATTGATCGCTGAAAAAATTTGTGTGATGTTATCATTTTGTATTTTATTTACAGTTTGAGGGTGTTGTTTAATTGATTTATTATGAGGAGGTCCATTTGAATTTGTTTAGCACCAAATCTTGTAACTCTGTTCTATTACTGGAGCAAGAGCTCCGCCTAGGGGTCATTAGTTTGCTTTCATTTAATACTGCAATTACCAAAGTTAATGTTGCATTGTAATTAAATATTTGATGTTTATTTAATTTATTCATTGTTATTCATTTATTTCAGAAACCACACTCATAAACCTACATGTAAACAAACTGCTTGTGGATTTATTGGAATAAATCAATGCTTGGGAACTGAAGCTGTCATGAATTTATTTGCTTACAAACTTTCTGATCGAGGTTGAGGATGACATGTTGACAAACCAGTACATTAACGTACATACATCTTTAACAAAGTGGTCGAGCCGGATGTAACATCTCATCCTCATGGCAGCATCTCGGGATTATATTGAAGAACATCAGAGTCTCCGTCCTTCGTGGATCCGACGAATTCCTGGACATCTGGAGGACTTTGTACTTGCTTCCCAACCACGGCAGCTCGTTCCACCCCCTTTGCAAGAGGATTTACGCCATATGCAGATTAGTGAGACCTTTTCTGATCCAGATATGGACTATCGAAATTCTACTCCTGATAGACTTTTGACTGAGCAGTACCCTGAGACAACAAGGTTACGTAGAGTGGAGGAGTGTGTTTGGAATGTTCAAGAGTAAACCATGGAACTACAAAGCACATTAAAAATGTCTCTTGAGCAAGGCAAAGGTTCACCACGCATGCATCAGGACTTGCTTTACTCTCATGCCGCAGGTGCTTGACATCAAAGGTCAGTCCCTCACTCAGGCAGTCAGCATCAGTCCATCCAGCAACGTAGTGCCAGCTTGCCTTTTCTCTATGCAGACACCAGACCAAGTCCACAAAGCCCTTATAATTTTGGAATATCAAGGTACTTTTCTCAAACGATACCTGCACACTCACCAACCACAGGATTACCTCAGCCACACAGTCAATCTCCAGTCCACCTGTCACCAGGGTTATTACCTCAGGCTCAAAAGCCCTTGTCTCGTCCAGCATCTGTCCCAGTTACTGCGCATCATGTAGTACTACATGAGCCACGCCCAGATTCTGCTCCAGCAGGTATGATACATCAGTCAAATGTTAATCAACAACCTGGTGATCTTCAGCCGACATTTCAGCCACAAGTCCAGTCCTTCAGACAACTATGCGTACCTCCAATGACATATATGTCTACGGTGTACCGAACTGTAACCGGCAAACAGCCAGTTTATGCACGTCCTATGACCTCTGTGCAGAGCAATACTGTAAATCCCAATTATGTACAACCACAGATCACACAGTCATTACCAGCATTTGCTCCTACACAGCCTCTGATGTTTCAGTACTCAGAACCTCCCCCACTGCAATCTGTGTATTACTCAGATCCATACACACAGGGCTATCGGCCTAACAGACCCCCAGACACACTACTTCAACAAAAGCCATACTCTGCACCATTATCTACTACTGTACACCCAGCAATTCAAGTTCCAAGCATGTTGGATATGGCTATCGCATCCGCTTATGGAATACCTAAGCCTAAGCTCATTAATTTCACCACTGGGAAGGAGAGTGATTTTGCTCTGTTAAAAAAGGGACTTGATAGCATTCTCAGCCCACATCTCCATTTGACAGAGGACTATAATTTTAAGTGTTACTTGACCATCTCAAATTACCAGCTGCCTTCCAAATAGCAAAGAGATTCATGTATGATCCCATGCCTTATACTCGAGCCATGCAAGCTTTGCAACATAGCTATGAGCAGCCACGACAACTGGTACAGGGAGAAATTGGCAACATTCTCCATATACCTCCACTGAAATCAGGGGATGTTCAAGGTTTTGAGGACTTTACTTTATCAGTTAGCACTTTAGTTGGTCTCCTTAATACATTGGAAGGGTCTTCTAAGACTGAACTTATGTGTGGTTCACATGTCGATAGATTGCTCACCAAGCTCACCTCCTCTCATAGAGATTACTTTGTTGAATACTGTATGGCCAAGGGCATTCTTCAGAATGGCACTGACAGAACCTACATGCTTCCTGAGTTCACAGAATGGCTAGAGAAAAAAATCACAAGCGCTTCAGATATCAAGGAGAGCAGCTGAGATCTACAGTTCAGATAGACCTCGCTTTGAGAATAGAGAACAAAAACCTCCAAAGCCACCAAAGGTACAATCCACTATTTACTATGGCAAGGATCATGCGAACGAGAAGCCTTCTGCCTCCTCTACATCATCTTTCCAGACAAAAGGTAAAGAAACATGAAAGCTTTAAGCCGTACTGTCCCTTCTGCAAATGTCAACAACATTACCTCAATTCCTGTCCTGCATTTGGCAAATTAAATGTTGCACAAATAACAACATGGATAAAGGACAGCAACAGATGCTGGAGGTGTGGTAGAGGACATGAGCCTTCACACTGCACCCTGAAAAAGCCATGTTCCAAGTGCGGTGAACAACATTTGTCAGTTCTCCATGAAATCACATCCAATATCAATAAGAGCATCCTTACTGTGAATACAGTACCCCACACCGTTTACCTTGATCAAGTTACTCATTCTGGCCGAGTCATGTTGAAAGTGGTCCAGGTCAAACTCCATAGCAAAGGGAGAATATTGGACACGTATGCCATTCTAGATGATGGGTCTGAAAGGACCATAATTCTTCCCACAGCAGTGCATTACCTTGATCTGGATAAGGCAGAAGAATCATTTGCCCTCAGAACAATTAGACAAGAGGTAGTAGAGATCCAGGGTGCATCAGTCTCATTTGAAGTGTCTGCCTCTGTGAATCCGAGCATTCGTCACAAGATACACACTGCCTTTACATCACAAGAGCTGAACATTGCCAAGCAATCCTGCCCTGTAGAGATTCTAAAGCACAAGTTTGCGCATCTGGGAGATGTTCCTATTATACCGTTCAAAGAGGTACAGCCCATGCTCCTTATCGGTTCTGATTACCCACAACTCATCACACCGATAACTCCAGTACTTATGGGTCCATTAGGCAGTCCTGTGGCAGTTAGTACACATTTGGGCTGGGCCATCCAGGGTCCAACTACATTCCTAGACCAACCATTGGATACTACCTGTTTGAACGTCTCGCTGTTACATGCTCCTACACAAGATCTGTCTCGTCATGTTGAAAAGTTATGGCAAGTAGACATACTTCCCTTTCAGCCTATGAAAGACATTACACGATCCAAGCAAGACAGAGATGCGATTCAGATGCTGGAAACAAGAACGAAGAGAGTAGAAGTAGATGGAGTCTCTCGCTACGCAACTCCTCTGCTGTGCAGACGTAGTGAAAAGGTCTTGCATGCAGGTCCAGAATCAGTCATGGCACTTTTAAGGGCCACTGAACGCCGTTTGAACCAGAATTCAGAGCTAGCAGACGTCTACAATAAAGAAATCCACAAACTGGAGCAAGCAGGATATGCAATAAAACTAACTCCTGAAGAGGCTAAAGGAACAAAAGAGTCATGGTTTATTCCACACCACCTTGTGCATCACAACAATAAAGCTAGGGTTGTTTTCAACTATTCTTATCAGTTCCACCAAGCTTCACTGAATGATCATTTACTTCCAGGACCGACGTTGGGTTCATCTTTATTGGGAGTTCTCCTCCGATTCCGACAATATCCTGTGGCCATCAGTGGTGACATTCGTTCAATGTTTCACCAAGTGCGCCTACTTCCTGAGGATCAGCCATTGCTGCGGTTCTTGTGGAGAGATCTGGAAAAGGAGAGGAGTCCTGACATCTATGAGTGGTGAGTTCTGCCAACAGGCCACTAACAACAGAGGAGCCTACCATGCGCAATATTTATAGAGTGCTAGCTTCTCAATATGACCCTCTTGGGTATATTTTGCCTTTTACCACCCAGGCAAAAGTCCTTGTTCAAGCTCTATGGATAAACAAAAGAGGCTGGGATGACTGCATTGAAAATGAGATGCTCAAAAAATGGCAAGAGTGGACCAATGAACTGTCGTATCTTCCTTTGGTAGACATGCCGAGGTGCTATTTTCCAGTTTGTCCAGAACCTGACAATGAGAAGATAGAGCTACACATATTCTGTGATGCCTCTGAACAGGCTTACGGTTCAGTAGCATATCTGCGTCTACAGAACAAGGAGGGAGGAATCCATACCTCATTTGTTATGGCCAGATCCCGTGTTGCACCAAAAAAGCAGCTATCAATTCCCAGACTGGAACTGTGTGGTGCCCTTACCGGAGCCCAATTGGCTAAACTCCTATTAACTGAAATTAATCTGCCCATTCATAACACAGTTCTCTGGACAGACTCCACCACAGCTCTCACTTGGATCAATTCTGAATCCTGTCATTACAAGGTGTTCGTTGGCACGCGGATTCCCGAGATACAAGAGTTGACCAGTTCAGAGAACTGGAGATATGTGAACTCCGAACTAAACCCTGCTGATTATATTACAAGAGGGAAATCTCTTAATGATCTATCTCATGTTTGTCAGTGGACTCAGGGCCCTCAGTTCCTACAAGAGTCAACAGAAAACTGTGCAACACAGCCTTCTTTACACTCATCAGATGAGAATGAGCTAAGAAAGTCGTTTTTCTGTGCTCATGTTGCTGTAGTTCAATCATCCATACCTGATCCAGAGCAGCACACAACATGGGCAGACTTAGTCCAAGCTACCTACCAGGCTGTACATGGGACAGTCACACCCGCAATGTCAGCTTCACAACGCATTGATACTGAACTGCTTCTTCTGAGACAAGCCCAGCAAGATAGTTTCCCTGATGAAGTCCATGCACTTCAGAATGCTAAGGTCATAAGCGCGAACAGTAGGTTAAATACTCTGTCACCTGAATATGATCAAACCATGGGATTAATTCGGGTAGGAGGTCGTCTTCGCAAAGCTGAGAAACTTGAGATTGATACTTTACATCCGATTGTACTTGCACCTGATCACCCCATCACTAAACTCATAATACAAGACTACGACAACCGACTGCTTCATCCTGGTCCTGAACGTGTCTTCGCAGAGGTACGAAGAACATACTGGATAATCCGAGGCAGACAAGCTATAAAGAAATATCAACACCAATGCAGAGACTGCAGGAAATGGCGTAGTAATCCAGTTAGCCCCAAAATGGCTGATCTTCCTGCTGCTCGTCTTCGCTTATACCAACCTCCTTTCTGGTCAACTGGAGTTGATTGCTTCGGATCATTTACAGTAAAGATAGGCAGAAGACATGAAAAACGCTGGGGAATAATTTTCAAGTGTCTCACTACGAGGTGTATCCACTTAGACCTTCTGCATAATACGGACACTGACTAGTTTCTCATGGCTTTACATCGTTTCATTGCACGACGTGGAAAACCCTTCGAATTAATTTCAGACCAGGGCACAAAATTCAGAGGTGGGAATCGAGAACTCCAAGAAAGTTTCTCTGCATTTGAACCAGCAATCAAAGAGAAACTAAGTGAACAGAGTATTTCATTTCAGTTTAATCCTCCACATGCACCTCATTTTGGTGGAGCCTGGGAGCGTGAAATCCGCTCCGTAAAGTCCTGTCTCCAAGTAGTACTCAAAGACCAAATTGTATCTGACGAAGTACTGTCAACTGTTCTGATTGAAGTGGAGGGAATACTAAATTCTAAACCACTTGGTTATGTATCATCAGAGATATCAGATGCAGACCCAGTTACTCCAAATCTCTTGCTCATGGGGCGCCGGGATGCCTTCCTCCCTCAAGTGGTTTATGGCACAAGAGAATTGCTTGGAAAGAGGAAATAGTGACATAGTCAAGTCATAGCTGACCATTTCTGGAAACAGTTCATTCAGAACTACTTGCCAAGTCTACAACCCCGTGCGAAGTGGCGGAAATCTACACCAAATCTATCTGTGGGGCAAGTAGTTATGGTTATGGAATCTCAATTGCCCAGAGCCCTCTGGCCAGTAGGCAGAGTAAACCAAGTTGTTCCCAGCAGTGATGGAACAACAAGAGTGGCGAAAGTAACTGTTGGAAACCACGTTTACAGTCGCCCTGTTTCTAAACTTGTAGTGCTACCAGAGATGCCCACTGATACCAACGGCACATAGCTTTAAAGAACAGGGACCCTTATTTCATTTCTAATTTGCTGCACAAATTAGGGGGCGGCTGTATAAAATCCCTGTCGAACTCTTAATTTGAATTAGTCTGTGACTGACATCACATGTGGGCGGAGTCGGGACATGCACAAACAAGTTTATATCTGCGGCTGTAACGAGACATCGTTGTTTGTTTGGATGTGTGTGCATTCTTGACAACGTAAGTTTCCATTATTATACTTTAGGTGAATGTGTATAAGTGTCACGGTTCACTAATCGGCTGTCTCATGCTGAAGTGTCTGCGTGAGTGTAATTGTGTGGGTGTGGTTACTCGTTGTGTTTATTAGTGTCACCAGCTGTCATCAATTCCAGTTCCTTTTTATGCCCAGCATTTTCTCTCTCTTGTTGTCAGATCGTTGTGGTTGTTACTCGGTGTGTGTCCTGTTCTCGTGCCTCGGCTGTTTCAGTTCGTCTACTGGATTTTCGTCAGTTCCTCGTGTTGTCTGGATGTTCCACGGTTCCTGGGTTCACTCGAGCACGATCATCACAGCACCACCACCGGATCGCCATCTCGTCCCTGCTTCACTTACCACCTGAGTGTTTGCCCCGATCTGTGTGCTACATCTGACCACTCTTCAATAAACTGGATTTTACTTGCATCTTGCATCCTCCTGTTTTTTCCCTCACAATAAGTAGACATATGTATGTTTATTCAATGCTATATTGTTGTTCTGTGGTGATATTTATGCACATGCTATTGCTAAGAAGAGGGTTTCGATTAACAGACATGTACAAATAGACGGTCACTCTCTGTGTTTATTGCATATGCATATATTAACCATGCTGATATTGATCGCTGAAATATTTGTGTGATGTTATCATTTAGTATTCTATTTACAGTTTGAGGGTGTTGTTTAATTGATTTCTGACGAGTAGGTACATTTGAATTTGTTTAGCACCAAATCTTGTAACTCTGTTCTATTACTGGAGCAAGAGCTCCGCCTAGTGGTCATTAGTTTACTTTCATTAAATACTGCAATTACCAAAGTTAGTGTTGCATTGTAATTAAATATTTGATGTTTATTTAATTTATTCATTGTTATTTATTTATTTCAGAAACCACACTCATAAACCTAAATGTAAACAAACTACTTGTGGATTTATTGGAATAAATCAATGCTTGGGAACTGAAGCTGTCATGAACTTATTTGCTTACGAACCTTCTGATCGAGGTTGAGGATGAGATGTTGACAAACCAGTACATTAACGTACATACATCTTTAACTGTAGTGATTTGTAAACCATGTTTGGTAGAAAATGAAAAAGACTTTTAGCATATGTTAACCTGTTAAGTATTCAAACATTCATTCCTATTGGGATTCATATATGCAGGCAAATGTGAACAAAGCTCGTCTCAAAGACAAAGAGATAGAGTGAGAAACTCTTCAGTCTTACATGCTCTTTCCTGAGCATTGCCAATTATTTCCCCATCTGATGGTTGACAGCAGCGAATGTGGGTCACAAGGCACACAATCTTCTCTTGATTGACAACTAGTAAATACAGCATTGAGGAAAGGATTTAATGATCCTCCGAGATCTCAGACCAACCACAATGTGCTATTCATCTCTAATGAGGAGTAAGTGTGTCACAGTGCGTTGGCTTGTTGTCTTTGGACCTCCACGATGATAAATTTAGCATCCTTTAGGGGCAGTGTTGTGGGATCAAATCTACAAAACCCACTGAAATCCAAGTCTTGCCTTACATAATAGCCTTTCCATAATTCATGACACTGACCCGAATCGCCCCATCTCATTTTCCAGGTACCCATTGTTTCCGGCCGCATCGTTGTCCCGCCTCCCACACCGAGAGTGTGTCCGTCCTGGAGTGTTCCAAAAGCGGATGACATCAACCCCTCTCCTGATCTACAGTGCAAGCGAGGTAAAGGGTCACATGGCAGCATCACTGAGTCTATTGTGCTGCAGTGGGAAAGCCACACGGACTGTAATGAGCTGGAGGGCTTGGCTGTAATCTGCCAACACTGCTGCAATATAAATCACAGCATAAAAAACACTCTATAATAGCACATTGTTCGAGTCCAGTAAAAGCTGGGGTCCAAGGCACTATTTTCACGTTTGGAATGAAAGTGCATTTTGGCGCATTGTACTGGGCTTGTAAAAATACTCTTTTCACGAGTCAGGTGAGTTTACGCAGCAAGAGTACGCTTTCATGTTGCAAAGACATAGTGAGTCTTTCCAGCATAGTAGAGAGAGCTTTATGACCTGCTGATGCACACATATCTTTTTCTCCACCGTCACGGTTCCTGGAAGAAGCTTGGACATTCCTGGTCTCCTTTGTGCCAAGCACCCTTCTCTGCTTCCAACTCACTAGGCATCCTGGGCCCTCTCCATTTCACCTGGGATCACTCTTGAGCCCCTGGAATGTGGGATTAATGGCCCTCTACGTTTAAGATATCTGAGATGGCACGTTCTCTTTTCAGTAACATCCAATCATCATGATGTGAGTGTTCAGAAGGACGTTAGGAAGTAGATTGTAGAAATCGCTTATTAAAAAAGTCACCACCGAATTAGAAGATGGAGCCTTTCATTTAGTAGATGTAGCACTAGTCCAAAATGATGATGGACCGATGGGATTAGCAAACTAAGCAAAACAGAAATTGATGCATTTCAATATGGTAGCTCACATTTTAACAGACCGTCACTGCCAAGAGGGAATTAATAAGCACTCTTGCTGTCAGCCTCATGCAATCTGTGAGCAAGGCTGGCTTTTTCCAGCAACACAGTGAGCGAACGCAAGACATAAATTACAGCATGATTAAAGACCCTCCTGAGAGATGTTTATGTATTTTATGCATGGTTATGGTCAGCTTCATCCCCGTTTATGCGGATGTGATTGCCTTTAATTATTGAGAGCCATCTGATAATGCCAGATAACTGCACCTCTTCTTTTAAATGATGATGTAGACGTCACGTTGAAATGGCATTAAAATAAATATAGGTTATCTTTTAGTTCGGTAATAGCACATTTCAGGCTTCCACGGTGCGCTCGCTCTCACTATGAGACTCGCTTTTGGGCATCTCAAAAGTGCAAAATATACGGGTAAACCTTTTCGGCGCTCCACTCGTCTGTGGTGACACGCGTCATTGCGAGGTTGCGGTCTGTGTGCGCGCGCTGATTGGTGGACACCGAGGGTGTGCGCGCATCATGGGCTGGCTTTCTTACAGACCCTGAATCCCTGATTCAGTCCATGCGACGAGGTAGGCATAACCTAAACCACCGCACCAAACAGGTAAATGACACAGAGTCTCTCCTAAATACCATACATCCCCCATATAGCGGAGGATGGGCATGTTGTGCACCTCTTGAAGCCACAAAATCATTCGCTCTTTCATTTCCTGGAAAGCAAATCTTTAAGAACTGAAATACCAGATTTTTAATTTACAGGCGTTCTGTTGTGAATAATCTTGCCAACAGTATTTGAAGTGCTTAATAGGCTATAAAAACTTCGACAGTCTAACCATGTTCTCCTCTCAGCGCTAGAGTTGACCAAATATTTGTCTGCAACTTCATTGCTGTTAATCTATTTTTCGCCTACGGGTGGTCGCACAAGACACCGTTTCAATTCTCAGTATGGAAAACCGTTTAAACATTTAATGCTTAAAACTAACGAATATCGTTTTTATGTTATTACTTATTTATTGCATTAAATGAATTCCTTCACTATAGGGACCAGTAATTATTGTATCTATTTAGAAGCTGTGTATTGCACTTGTTGGCCTGAGATCTTTAATCATAATATTTAATTTTATTTTAATATAAAGTACCCATTCTAAGTCATATATGAGAAGTGAAATGCAATTGTAACTAGTGAGAGAAGAAATAGTAACGTGTGTCTCATAATCATTTGCTGGTGTATTATTGCTTGTTGGTGTATATATATATATATTTATATCACTGTAAAAAAAAGTTGCTTCCTTAAATTTTTAAGTACAATCAACTTGGATGTTTAAGTAATTTCAACTTAAATTACATTAAACTGACTAAAAAATTAGTTGAATCTTGTATAACTTGTAAAAAAGTTTAAAGTTGCTTTTAACTTACTTTGATGAGTTAAAGCAATGTAAAAACATGTCATAACTTATTGATCATATTTTTTTTACAGTGTGTGTGTATATATATATATATATATATATATATATATATAAACAATCACAACACACCATAACATAACATAAATATTATAAAAAGGAAACCAGCATGACATAAAAAGCATTTTAAAATGGTAGGTATCTAATAAATAGTTAATTGTGAAATTGAAATAGATAGGCTTAATACTATTGGATTAAGTAACTCTAATTCAAACATAAGTATTAGTAACATAAAATTCCCATATTCACAGTTTCTTTGTAGTCCCACATCCACGAGGATAGCCTGCATCTGATTTGAGACATGTTTCTCATTTGCAATAAATTTGCATGACTTGTAGTGAATCCCATTAGAGTATTGCCGAAAACCATAGTCACTAAAGAGTAAATCAAGATAGATGTGTTCTGTGTAATTCTCAAAATGTTATAATGAGAAGAGTATGTGATTTATGGTGAAACATTCATTGCTACATGAACTTCATTGCAATCATTATAAATTATGCTCAATTACAACTAAGCCTTGATTCAATTGTGTGTCTACATGCTGTGTATGTGTGTGTCAGAGTCTGATATGCACGTCTATATGCCTTTTGTGTTGCTTTGTATGGCAGCTGCCTAGAGGGGGTGGTTTGAATGATGCAATCCCTGCCATCCATTAGCAAATTTGTCCCATTTTCTGCACTGTGGAGTTGGCACATTGTGACAGCGGGACTATATAATTAGCTCTGTCAACTGAGTTTTCAAAAACTGCAATGTAAAAAGTCACATTATCATTATGTCCTTTTTTCATGTTCATCTGCTGGGTCACCAATTTACCAGAAGAACAGAATGTGCCATTCCCTGTCAATGCCCCAGGTTTCGGGAATCCTGATATCTTACTCCTTTATACATCTCCTTGATGTATATTTAGATCACTGAGCATTTTCTGCACATTGTTGTATAATGTTTACTTATTCTAAATGTTTGAATTTATTGTGTGTTACGTTAATAGTTTGAAACAGACCTTGTTTTAGTTTATTCCATGAATGTGTTCTATTATAATATCTGACTGACACTCTATAATTTATAAAGAATCGATCAAAATTATAGTTGCAATCTATTTAAAGCTCATATGGAGCAGCCTATAAACTCTTAAACTTAAATATTAAATTGCAATCATCTATAGCCAAAGCATTGATAAACACTATTTTTATTTCAGTTTTATCATATTTATTTCATGGTAACGATACGAACAGTATTAGTGTGCATAGAAACACCATTTTATAGCCTGTCCTATCATAGACACGGTAGCCAACACTTATGACTTGATTTCTTAAAAATTCATGGATTGTACATTTAATATACATTTTCTTGTCGATCAATTTCAGTATTAATATACCTATAATGATCGTCTGAAGACTCGCATGTTCTTGTCCTTACAACAGTCTGATGCCTCATAAGCACTTGTAGAGTAAATACCAACCCACTCTTACACATTTTACTAGCTTAGTTTATGGCAAGTAGAGACAACTTTCGCCAGACACACCCCTAAAACTTGGACGTGGTGGTCTGCGTCTCTGATTGGTCGGGAAGCACGACAGACAACACCTGCTTAACTCCTTCATCCAAATTGACACCCGGACTCTAGGAAATATATCCAGCATCCATCCCGTTTCCACTCTCAAACGCTCTCTCTGTCACCTCGACCAGTATCCCACCACATCCCAGGCTGACAGCCTGTCGTTATTTATCGAGAAAACTGAGCGTAGACATGTTGATCAAATTTACACTAGCCTTGCTACTTGTCTCCGTCTTGGGGGAAGTGGTAGGAACGGATAATGTTGATGTTCACGAGAGTCACCCCGAGAAACCGGCCAGTCAGAAGGGACGTCTCTCCTTACAAAATACAGGTAAGAGAATGCAAGTGTTACGAAGCTGTGATCACAGCCTGAAGTGAGTCTTATCTGCGCGGGCACGTGCGAGCTGCGCGCGATCAGAGCGCGATTTAAGCGCAAAACCGGCCAATGCACATCTTATCACGCGCTGCGCTACGTTTTCCGATTACGCAAGAAGACGAGATCTCGTAAATCCGTAGCACACGTTGAGAAATCCAATATCTTCGTAAACTATTAATAGTATGGGCCAAGGAATGCAAAGATATTATGTGACATACTGTCAGGTTCGCGTGTGTGTCTTATTTTCGAGCGCAGAGTGGATTCGTGTTTGCCTATGACATCCTTTGCATGTATTATTGTATTATAAGTGGCGATTCAAAGTGATCTCTATATAGAGCATCAAATAGCCTATAGACGTGCGCAACTTTTGTTGCATTGCGCGGACAAGCAAGTTAAACCTGTAATGTGGATCTGAGTGATGCAATGGCTTTACATGTTGCACTAGAGGTGGGTCACACTTAACCTTTCTCACGGCAGCAGGGCGATTCAATCCTATCCATACATGACAATAATATAAGGCTGTCAAAGCAGGGATAGGAGATTGACAACTTTAGCATAGGAATGACTGATTCAGAGTAGGTTCGTGTAATTCCAGGCAAGATCCATGTCCATGTCCAACACAAGCAAGCACTGCAGACAACAGCTCATTTTACCTGTGCACCTCCATAAAAGCAGATCCATTGCAATACATTATGCAAAAGAAGGCAATATTGGATAGTATTCATATACAGACACTCATATACTGTTTTGTCCAACTATACTTTAGGAATACTGAATATTAATCTTTAGGTGCAATATTTTGGAATACCCTTAAAATTAGAATATTTAGGTATACTGTAAATTATTTATTAGAAATACTATTTCAGTTATAATATATAAGAATTTCTCTGTGATTTTGAATCTTTCTCTGAAAATAATGCCCACTCATATGTAACATCAACAAAATAGTAGGCCTATGTTAGTTCTCATGAAGAGGAGATTAAAGAAAATCAGAATGTGATGTTTCACTTAATGTGTTTGGCAGTCAGATTGGCACAAATAATGTGATGTTTGAGAAAGACAAACAATCAGTCTGTATTTCAATTTTATCATCAAAGTCTCTTTGCACAAAAGCATGAGGGTTGAAGTAGCCATTGTGAGATCCTTAGAAATAACATTTTAAAATAGTGCAATTTGTAATGTGATTGCTGCAGAGCTTTTTTACTTTTCATTAACTGTTTTGCCTTTAGCTTTGGCTTTATACTTACACAATGGGGTTTCAATTTTACAAGTTGAATTAACTATTTTCCTAGCATTAGAGTAAATGATTTTGTTTCTTATTACAACACAGTATTTCTTCATTTTAAAATAAAAGTCCTTAAATTGCCAATATACATAATGTTTGTATTTATCTTCTGGTTGCTGTTGTACAACTAAAATATTTAATGAGTATAGTTCAATGCAGGACAAACAGGCAGCTTTTCTCTTACTGCTGTTCTGTAATAGGACACGACTAACAGACACATCTCAAACTATAATTTTATAAAAACTGCTGATCTAATCATAAAGTCATAAATACTACTGAATGTCTGTTTTTGTGAGTTGATCTGATCTATCATGAACTGATCTAATGTATCAAATACATAGCATTCACTCTCTAAATCAGCAAGTAAAGTGTTGTGCCTCAGTTTGGCAAAAACACTTTCCTGAATATTAGTACAGTTATTGGTGAATCAGAACTGCCTTTATCAGTTCTGATTAAAAGTCAAAAGACTCTTAATGCTGCCCTTTAAATATGTGTTGCAGATATAAGTGGAATTGGCGAGAGGGTGACATATTCATTTTCATATTTCCATGTGCTATTTGCTAGTCTCTATTTTCCTAAAACTCAGTAGTCATTTTTAATCTCCACAGCAAGGTAAAAGCAATCTCGTCCTGCCCTCTATACGGTTAACCTTGCTTTCCCACATCTCAGGCCGTTACTTCAAGATGCCTCACGGTTTGATGGACTTTACTAGCATACCTTAATTACCACAGTGCTCTCTCTGCTAAATTTGTCCCCTAAATACAGTTTGTAAATGCAGTTCAATTTTCACAGCAGAAACAAAGCCTGAAAATAGGCCTCAGAGTTCATGTGTGTGCATGATGTAAAAGGTTGTCAAGTATATTTCTAAAGCAGTTTTATTTCTTACATAAATATAGACCTGTTGTAGAGATTGCTTTGGAATATGCTGACCAAAATCGAGTTCGAATCTGCATTGCATTTATATAAATTCTTTATTTAGCTCTAAATGACATGCTCTCTCTCTCTAATCTCTACAGCTGAGATCCAGCACTGTCTTGTGAGCGCAGGAGACGTTGGCTGCGGTGTGTTCGAGTGTTTCGAGAACAACTCCTGTGAAATTCGGGGCCTCCAGGAAATCTGCATGACCTTCCTGCACAATGCTGGAAAGTTTGACTCGCAGGTAATGTCCCTCAGACTAGAGGTCTTCTCGGGTTCTAAAATCTGTACCCGACATGAATCACTTCTTACCCGAACCCAACGTGCATAAATACATTTTAAGAAAAAAACTTGAGTCCATTGTACGTACAAGAGCGGATTCAGAGAAAAGTGAGATTATACCATTGTCATAGGCCCTGTTTACACCTGGCCGAGTGAATCTGTGAGCTGGCCTGAGTGAGTGGAGGCGGGGCTAATTAACATATACATAGATCCGCGTATACTAAATGAAGTAAGGGTGTAGAGTTACATTCAAGCTAATTTAAAGCATGAATTTTTTTTTTCACTGGAAAACAAATGCTTAAATATGTCATTTTGGTGATCAAAGATGAGTTTTAAGGGACACAATACAGGGAGACTTTAAATAATAACATTTTGTTAAATGCCCGAGATAGTTTAAAAAAATTCAAGTCTTCTCGGTTCCATTCGGAAAAAGCACATTTATTCTAAATTTACCCGAGGCCACTAATACCAAACCCGAGCCATGTCTGAGGCACTCATCGAAGTTTTGGACCCAAACCCGCTCGGGTCGTACCTCGGGTTTTCGGATCCAAGTGGACCCGTGATGACCTCTACCTCAGACGCATCCAGACGATGACCCTGTGGCCAGCCCGGGCCAGCTGGCACTGCCTTTTAATATGGCTCGTATTTCACAAGGTGCAGGTGGATTTGAAGCAGAGGGTTTCAAACTTGTAATACGGTCTCAAGATGTGTGTCTGTACAGAGACTTGCCCTATTAGAACAGAAAGAAAGGCTGTTTATGACTGCAGATCTGATAAGACTGTCTTAAATGCTCACAGGGCAAGTCCTTCATCAAGGATGCTTTAAGGTGCATGGCTCACGGTTTAAGGCACAAGTTCAGCTGCATCAGCCGAAAATGCCTGGCCATAAAGGAGATGGTCTTCCAGCTTCAACGGGAATGCTACATGAAACACAACCTCTGCTCAGCTGCTAAAGACAATGTCAATGTCATGGTGGAGATGATACATTTCCAAGACCTATTTCCTAAAGGGTAGGTATCAAGCTCAGCTTATCAGTTTTCTGTATCTCCCTGCTCTTTTGCACATACTATATCTATATGCTTTCCTGTTTGTTTGAGGTTTGCGACTCTGTCATGATTAACGATTTATTCTATTTTGTTCATGTCATTTACAGTGTAATCCTAATGCATTGTTTTTTAATTAAGTTTTTTTTAACTTGGAACCATATAGTAAAATTGGCACATATTTACACAAGATTTATTTCTGTAATATAAGAAATACATTTTTGTTATATAGTACAATAATTCATATATATATATATACTGTGGAACACAAAAGAAAGGATTTTTAAAAAAAATGGTAACCAAACTATTTTGGTACACATTGACCTCTATTATATTTTTTGACCATGTAATTGGTCAAAAATATAATGGAAGACATTATGAAACTCAATAGCCACTTTCACACAGTAATCCCAGTAAATTACCGTAAAATTACCAGAATGACTTTACCGATAAATTTACAAATATGCTGTTCACACAAGCAATGGCGTTCTGGCCATTTAACAGTAAGAGGCCATTCACACATAAGGACCAAAAAAACGGTAAATTCTGTGATGTCAGTCATCGGAAATGATCTTTGTCTTCATTCGTCTGCATGAGGAGAAGAGCTTTAGTTTCACTATCTGTTCACTATCTGTATCTGTTGCCTGAACTGATTTACCGGTATTTTTGAAAAGGTCCTGTTCACACAAGATCTCTTAATGGTAATTTATTGCTAATTTACCAATAAAGACTGTTTGTGTGAAAAGGGCCGAAACTGGTTGATTACCAGCATTCTTCAACATTTTGATGGCAAAATATGATTGTTTATATTGTTACAGTTCATCTTTTACCTCAAGTAATTGTGATTAGATCAAATAACCACGATCAGACAATTAATCAATAATCGCGACAATTTGTGAGTCAGGGAGTCTGTTTATTAAATAAATGGCGTTCGATGACATAAAATTCAAGTGTGTTATTTTCTGTTAGCCCTATGTTTCCAGGCAATTAATGTACTTTTCCATTTAAAAATGCTTGCATAAAGTTCTGTAAATGCACAAAGTTCATTTATTTATTCGGCCTGAGGGCCTCGAGGAGCAGCTGTTAAACGTCTTTGAACGTTCTCATGAAAAGTCGGTGTGTCCTCTGAATGGTGACATGACCTGTCATTGCAGTGTCTTGCACCTTTTTTCCAGCACTGGCCTACAATGAACACAGCAGGACAACAGGGAACGGCGTTAAAAACTCGAGACCTTTCCGACAGCTTTTTTTAAAAGTAGAGGCAAGTCACTTTTTTTTGTTAACCATGACTAACCGCTATCATCCTGCTTTCTTAGGCCGTACGTTGAGCTGGTGAATATCTTGCTCAGCTGTGGAGAGGAGGTGAAGGAGGCCATTACCCGGAGCGTGCGTCTGCAGTGCGAGCAGAACTGGGGCGCTCTGTGCGACAGCCTGAGCTTCTGTTCGTCTATCACCGCCGCTCCAGCGCCGGGCGTCCTTGAGCGACGTCCTGCGGTTTCCTCTCATTCAGAGGGGGAGCACCACAAGGCCGCTCGACAAGGAGACCGGGACAAACCTGGCAAGGTCGGGTTCAGTTCCCACACGAGAAGTCGGAGCCAAGGCCCACGACGCGCCAGTTTAGATGCCGCCATTGCTGAGCAGGAAGACTCTAAAATCAGTGACATTCGGAGGTGAAATAGCAGGATCACCTAAATTAACCATGACAACCCAATCCCAAACTTAACAGACTCAGCAGACCTCCTAATTCAACCTCACGTCTCCACAGTCATTCCAGCTCTCCCAAACTGTACATTTTGCAAGGGTAAATGTGGTGCAGCTTTTTTGATACTTCAGATTATATTGCAGATTGTTAATTTTGTAGAACTCAGTGCTTTTATTTTACTTCTAATACAGCATCTCTATCTCGCAAATCGTATCCTCCTTAAGATTCAATCACTTCGATTTATTTATTTCATGCTTTATGCAGTGTTTGAATATAAACCATGTACATATAAATCTATGTATATCTATATTTATATAAACATGTCTAAATATAGCCTCCATATTCGGTAATGATATACTATATGTAATATAGCGCAAAGAATGCTTGCTGTTGTATTAGTTACATTATTGCACCAATTACGCATCTGACTGTAGATATGTAAGATATGTTTGTTTGTTTCAGAAATGTATGTGTAATTGTTATTTGAGATACTTGATTAAATACAAGCTGTACAGAATTGAAGTCCAGGTCTAGCACATACAACGCTATGTGCTTTTTAGAAGGAAAAGTCATTTCGAAAGAGAAAAAAAAGCTTATTGTGCCTTGAGATTATTACCCCAAAATAAACCCAAGCAGATGCATTACAGTAGAATGCCCTAATATAACAGCCCCTTCTATAGTTGTATTCAGCATTACATTCAGATTTGTGCTTAGAAATATAAACATGAGCTGTCTCAAAGAAGTGCCCTGATCGTATCAGTTAAGTCTCATATATTTGTGCTGCATTTCTAGGCTTTGCCCAAACAGATTAGTTCAACACAGAACAACTTCAGCGTACAGTGTCTCATGGAAAGCAGGCCTGTCTGTGTTCTGGCCAAATCCACAACCAGCCACTGGTGTTTCCAAGTAAAAAATAGCAATTTTCGCCCAAAGCCACTGAGAAGAGCCAGAAGCTGGAACTGTATTCGGCTGGCCTTAGACCCAGGAACTAGGTTAAGTCTACACAAGAAGCTCAGGGTATTACTGACCATAATATTGAAATGTTATTATTGTTTACTATAGTAGCGAAATAATTGTTTTGGGCCCTTGCCACAAGATTGGTTAATACAATGTTTGGAACTGATTGTTGGTTTAAGAATAAGAAAAGGCTTGTATAGAACTGCTATTCATCATGCAGCATAAAGATTACAATAGTTACTTTGACCAATCATATTTTTAATTCGCTCAGGTATTTCAGTGAACATGATGGCAAAATGTGATCAATTTTGGGTTTAACCCTGGAAAACATTTTCAAATTGTTGTAATGAAAACAATCTATGTACAACAGTTACATGGAACGGTGGATTCCATATCACTACAGATAGCATGTGTTTTAATTGTTTTAGAAAAATAAATACTAAAGCTCATTTCTTACTCGGATGTGTCCTGGATTATTATTATTTTTCACATAAAAATTGTATTATAAGAGGTCATGAATGGGAAATGCATTTATATTATTTTATATATTCATATATTTGTTTAGGCTTTCTATTAGCATTGGATAAGATAATTGTGGCTAATGAGTCTACGTTTAAAAGAATGTGTCTTATATTAATTATATATGCATAAATTATTATGAATCCATATATTCAGCTTTATTTGTGATTTAAATACAATTAAATGTAATGCCATTACAATATAAGCTACATAAAATATTACATTATATATGTTAATAATATTTTGTGGTTATTATTAATTCTGCATGTAATATGCATCATGCATGACATATGTTTGGGTGGATGGATGGACAGGTAAGTATTAATTTGACAGCTTTGTGCACTATTCAATTAAGTAGGCTATATTTACCATGATATAGTTTTATGTATAGATAAATAGTTTAATGAATATTTCAGCTGTAATAAACAAGAAACGGTCAACAAATTGTCTTTTCAAGCACAATCTGTCTCTTGACTTCCAAAGTCCACACAGACATTAATCACAGTAAAACTCAATCCAAACAGCCCTGGGTTTCTAAGAATCTGGTTTCTGTAAGGGGAAAAGGCGCATTGATGTTGGTCAGGCCCATGTTGTCTGAAGCCAGCCCTGATCTGAAGAGCGTTCCTCTTGACTGGCACATAAAGCTGTCAGGGCGTGTGGTACAGGGTTGGCGCCAGGCTGAGCTGCAGCTGTAGCGGGCACCTCCACCAGCCTCCTGCAGAAGCACTCAGCTCATCGCAGCAGAACGCTGGAATGAGAGCACCGCACCATAAACAAGCTCTCCTACACTCTGGTTCGGGCTCTCCTGTCATGGGGCTGAAGATCTATAAACAGGCTTTATGAGGCTCTGGTGGCTGCGGCCTAGCAGCAGGCGAACTGGTTCTCAGGCTGGGGCGCTGCAGCTAATATATGACAGGCCAACACCACAACAAAGTGGCCATTCTGAACGCTGATGAATTTACTGAGCTGAAGGTGTGGGTGATATGGTCAAGCGGTCAAAGACGTGTAGTCAGACTCCCAAAGAGCCCAGTTTTCAGAGATGATGCAGGGTAAATCTCATGCATCATATTACCATTGGACTCGGTATGAGGGAGACATCAGAAAGTCATGTCAGAAAGTTTGTTTCTTAAAACACACACACACACAAACACACACACACACACACACACACACACACACACACACACACACACACACACACACACACACACACACCGGGCCTTATTAAGATGCCTCAAACTTGCACTGCAGCCAGGAGACAGAGGTAGAGTGGTACTACACTAGACACCATATTTGTACATTTAAACAACTGGGACTAAAAAGCAAGACCAACAAAAAAAAAACAGTATTTTAAGAATTTGAGTAGAATTCTATTCTGTGTATTTGCATCAATGAGGCAAATCACTGTCAGTTCTTCTCTTGGATGGTCGCTGTCCTCGATGTAAAGCACTGCGTTTCTGCCCTCTAGCGGTCATTTGTATACAATGCCTGTGGAATGCCAAGGTTATAAATTGAAAATGGTTCAATTTGCTAGGGTAATGCAGTGAGACAAAATAGGAGTTTGGGAGCATTGAAAAAAAAACAGGGTTCATATTTTTTTTAATGAGTAAGCCTAACGCCTTTTTGGGGGGTAATTGCAATTAATGATTTGGTTAAATGTAGTCGTTTTTCAGGAAGCATTTAAGCTTTGCACTTTCAGGTATTTAAATACGATTATATTTAGTGTAAAATAGCTTTTTAGTATTGACAACATAGCCAATCACTTGGGGAGAGCGGGGCTGGTTGGGTCAGTTGTTGGTTGGCACACAGTTCAATTCCAGTACACCAGAGGGCGCTGCCACAAAAATATGACATTAAAATGACTGCCCTCTTGACCTGAACACACCCATTTACTAAAATCATTGAACTTTTACCAACTGTTGAGTTGAGGATAACTTTTCTATTTTACTGTTTTAAAACCAAAATAACTTCTCCCCACTAAATACATTTTAGAACTATGATAGATAGAGATAATATAAAATGTAAGGATTTCAGTTGATATAGATAGGATCAGCTATATTTTGATATGAAATTTAAAAGTCTCTGATGAGTGATGCTATGTGGCTAACATAATTTCAGTAAAGAGGTGTGTCCTAATGTGGGTGGGGTTGGTTGACACTGATTTGGGGGTTGGTTGGCGCATGTGTCATTATAGCCAATTGGTTATAAATGTATTAATTTATGCCTCATTTTACATATGTTAAAACATAATATATATATATATATATATAGACTTTATATTATAATAATACTATTATATGTTTTATATTTATAAATGCAGGTGCTGGTCATATAATTAGAATATCATCAAAAAGTTGATTTATTTCAGTAATTCCATTCAAAAAGTGAAACTTGGATATTATATTCATTCATTACACACAGACTGATATATTTCAAATATTTATTTCATTTAATTGTGATGATTAAAATTGACAACTAATGAAAATCCCAAATTCAGTATCTCAGAAAACTACAGATTAAATGTATCTGTTGAGTAGCTGAGATCTTAACCTTTCAGTTGTTACTGGTCAGACTATTTTAACATATAGCATGACTGAGAAATATGACAGAGAGTGAAAAGTGTGTCAACCAACCCCGCTCTCCCTACTGAACACTGAACAACAGATTTAGGAAAATCATATTTGCCTGTCTTTAGTTTCCCTACTGAACACATTCGTAGCAATATATGGCAGGATATAGCCTAATATAGCTACACTGTAAAAAAATAAAATAAAAAAAAATCCGTAAAATAACAGAAAAAGTATTGGTAGCTTATTACTCGGACATATCCAGTAATTTTACAGCCATTTCCATTAACCCTAAAATACACCGCAATGGCGTTCAAATACCAAAATACAGGTCAAACGGAAAACTCCATTAAATTGATACAGTAGCCTACATTGTGCCCTATTTTTACGGAGTTGTTTAGGGTTTAGGTCTGTGGTACTTACCTTAAAGTCACCTTAAAGACAATTATTATTATTTTATGGAATATTGCAATATTTATTTTTTAATAAATGGTTTATTTGTGCATATCACTATTGTCATTTTTTTTTTATGTAATTGCCATAGTAAGCCTCTAGGCTGCATCTAGATTTCTAGGCTAATAGTAATCTTCAATCAAAGAAACTTCCCCTCACTATCTTCTCAGGACAACCTGTCAATCACATGAGATCACAGCAGGATGTTTCCTCTGAGGAGGCAAGAGAGGCAGTGCCTCCTCCAAAAAATTGGATGAGAAAATAATCCCTATTCCAAAAATAAGACAATGCCAATATTACAAAATATGTAATTAAAAAGTGTATAAATGATGTGTTTTTCTAAAGTAACACTGTTCAGCAGCGACACCTGCAGGTAAAGGTACAGCAGGAGTCCGTGTCTCTCTTGTCTTCCCTGAGCCCATTGACTTTTAACAGACCCCCTAAAGCATGCTGTGGGTTTAGTGGGGGGTAATTGATAATGACTGGGGGAAAGTCACTTGAAAGAAGGCAATGCCTCCATCGTGCTATGATTGGATATGATTCGTTGTGACTGGATATGATTGGTCCATGCAAAAAATTCCGACTCTTGTTTTGCCGTTAATGGGAAGACTAATTAAAAAGTAACTCACCCACTTAGGAGGCATTTACATGACACTGTTTTTAACTAAAAACTTTGTATGCGTTTTGGGCGTTCATTTACACGACACTGCATTTTGGTAGCCTGACAAGCCAGACCCACATCGAAGATGTTGGGTCTGGGAACACACCATTGGCAGGGCTCAATCTGAGGGGCAGGATAAACGAGATAAGTTAAGATGTATCTAGGGCAAGATGACACTTGACCATAGATGACACAGAATGTCATCTCAGTACTTTTGATTTCATCTGAAAATCAAAATTTGTGAGATTTAGTCAGTCGAAACAGTGTTGAGGTTAATTGATCTAATTTTTTGTCTCTGGTAAACTGTGATCTGACATTGTATCATGCAGAATATCAACTTTTTTCTGTGTCTACTTGTTAATGAGAGATTGGTGGACACAAGTATGTTTTTAGAGTTGTGGAGTAAAAATTATAGTTTTTATTTTGAAGTAAGAAGATAAAATTAGACGACGCTTGGGATAAGATAAACGCCAGGATAGGGGCCATTGGACATTTTGTGCTATAACAACTAAATTAGCAAATGTTTCTATTTATATCCTATAATAACACATTGGATGATGTATCATCATCCTGCACATGATGATAAACTTGTATCTAAATATGTCACAATTAATAAAATAAAATAAATCCACATTGTTCTTAAGGAGGGCATCTTCCCCCATTTAAAAAACTTTTTTTGTCACCTCATTTCAGGACACCACTGCTTGCCACTGGACAACAGCAACAGCAAACCACAACCATCCAATTAATTACTCAATTGACAAAATCAAGTCTCGCTGTACTTTTTTTTTCTTGTTCGAGAAACCGTTTCATTAAAAGAGAAAACCATACGACACAATATAGCCTAGCGAAGACAAGATAACAACTTCCGTTTCATGCTGACTTTAAACTTCTCCCTAAACTGTATTGCCTAGTATGTGACCTTTAATAAACATATTTGCTAAATCCTAAACTGCAAAATTGACATTTGTTTAAATATGTTTTTATAGAGAAGCGTTTTGGCTGTTGACTGCGAGTAGGCCTGCGTAAATGAAACACTCACACTGCTATATTAAAATCTGCCACCAGGAGGCGGATTAAGCAAACCTACAGGACAGAAAAGTGTCTAAATTAGCAAATAAGAAATAGTCTACAATGTAGGCCAAGTTTAATTTCATAGTCAACATATTAATTTTTAATAATAAGAAATCATATTGTAAAATGTAATGTTATAAATAAATAATAACATGTGCATTTGGTCTCCATCTACATGTAGTTTTGCCTGGAAGACAGTCACTTGTCCAGGAGTCTAAATTTCACATCCAGTGGCATTCCATGATCTCAGCAGCCGGATGGTCTGTGAACCAGCTGCAAAAGCCCCTTTTAATTATGATTAATACAAAGCCTTTTTGAAATGTGAGCATATGAACATGTTTCAGTGTGACTGTGAGCGAGTAGTCAAAACTATTCCGAGCCATCCAAAGCAGAGCAGGTCATCTGACTCCCTGAGGGAGCAATCATGTTTCTGTCCGACTAATCCACTGCCAAAGCCCTGAACATGAGTTCATAAAGAAAACTGTTACTGCCCGAGAAATGGAAGACAAATGATGTGATGACAAAACGGGCCGCTTTAAAATAACCGTAATGATTTTTTTCTTCTCTTCTTCATTCAATATATTTCATTCTATATCTAAAGTATATCTATATTCTATATCTAAGTAACTTAAAAGTTTGAAAACATTAGGCCAAATGCTTTTTAATGTTTTTGAAAGTATCATCTCACCAAGGCTGCATTTATTTGATCTAAATACAGTAAAAACAGTAATACTATGAAATTTTATTTATAATTTAAATTAACTGGTTTTTATTGTAAAATGTAATTTATTTTTGTGATGCAAAGCTGAATTTTCAGAATTATTACTCCAGACTTTAGTGACTTTGGTGTCACATGATCCTTCAGAAATCATTCAAATGATGATATTTAAACAGTGATTTTTTCCAGGATTATTTGATGAATAAAGTTCAAAAGAACAGCATTTATTTGAAATATAACTTTTTGTAACCTTTATTAATTTCATAAATGTGTTTAGGCTACTGTCATTTTTTTTATCAATTTAATGTACCTTTGCTGAATAACAAACTTGGCAGTGTATCATGATTTACACAAAAAAGCATCAACAGTTTTTTTAACTTTGATAATAATAAAGAAATGATCTTAGAATGATTTCTGATGGATCATGTGACTGAAGACTGGAGTAATGATGCTGAAAATTCAGCTTTGACATCACAAGAACAAATTACATTTTAAATTTAAACAGAAACAGTTTATTTCAAATGTAATAATATTTCACAGTATTACTGTTTTACTGAAGATTTGATCAAATAAATACAGCCTTGATTAAGACAATTGTTACCTTAATGTTTTGTTTGCATCAACTTTGCATCATTTCAATTTATTTCAATACTGGACTGAATAATAAATGTGCACTTGACTTTTAGGGGTCAAATACAAAATGCTTGACAATAAAATATAATTTTCAGCAATCCCCACAAATGCAAAGACATCCGAACTTATATGAAATGTCGCTTTAAATTTTATTTCCTTTATTTTAAAACTCTGTCCATGCCTATTAATAAATAACTGACATATGATCCATATGATGACGCAAAACTGGATAAACTCACGAACAAACAATGGAAACAACTGGGGAGAAGTGAAGCACTTGAAACAAATAAAATATAAAAGTTATTGCAGATAAAAACATGTAGGAGGCAAAAAAGATACGCTATTAAAAAAACGTGTTCTTGATAAAACCAAAGATAAACAAATTAATAAATACATTAAGAAATGTTATTTAGCCTATCATTTTATACATAACGAAATGTTACATGATAATACATAATAAAAAAATAATTTAACTCAATAAGACATTGTTTTAAACAAACGTCACAATCACATGTAAAGGAAACATTTGTGAATGTTTAATTATTTTAATTAAAAAAAGTTCTTGACTCTCTTGATTTTCGTATAGTGTGAAGAACATTTTAATTTTCTAAAGGGCTTTTTATGAAGAACCTTTTGTGCATTTGAAATGTTCTATGGATTTTAAAGGTTCTCCTTGGCAATGAAAAAAAACCGTTATTTTTAAGAGTGCAGGTCAAATAGTTGAAGAACGTAACAGCCTCTTCGTCAAAATGTGTTGAATAAAGAGTATTTAAAATCCCCAGAGGTCTTATGGCATGAGCTTCCTTCAGGAGGTGTTCAATTTGGAAGTGATTGACAGGGATGAAGAGGTCTGCGGTTTCATCACTGCAGCAGACTCGTTTAGATAACACCCATCTCACCCCTCTGCCCCATCATTTCCTAAACAGGTCGGCCTACAGGAAGTTTTCAAGAACGTTATCCAACTCTTTATCTGCTCCAAATGCGCTGTTGAAAGACAAACCTTCAGATGCAGTTGCTTTGTGGGAGTTTGTGCCTCTTCTTCTCTTGACCGTGTAGCCTGTCATAATATTTAACAGAAATGCATCAAACAAGACGAATTATTCGAGCAACCCCTGTCTCCGAAAAAAAGTCGTGGTAAACTTTCGAAAACATTTGCAAGTTTTCAGCTCCATCCGTCTTGAGGACTGTCACTAACTGCAGCAGAGGAGATGCCTAATAAATCATCGTGATATAAAGCAGTTTCCATAAGCTGCAGAGTCAGTTTACTTTATTTCACCAATTATTGCAGGGATGGATAAGGGAGTGTTGATTCGCTCATAGAGAAAAGTGCTCGCGTCCATTTATCAGAAACGCCTGTCTGAGACTCAGACAAAGATTTTCTGCAAAACTATAAACATGAAGCTCTATAGTGCAGACACAGGCACCATTTAACCGTTAGAGATCAAATAAACGATAATGCTGTCTGTCTCCTCTGCACACAAGCACAACTCATGGCTAATATCCAGAACGGTATAGTATAGTCCTTTCCTTCTGATGTTGCCAGAAACCTGAATTAGTGCTCGTTTTGCAGCGCAATTATATATGTAATGCCTATTAATATAGCCCAGAGGATCTTGTAATATGTTTCTGTTGTGTGAAGAATTTATCAAACTCAATGATAATAAATTACAGAAACAGTGTTATGATGTCCAAAATAAAAAAAAAAGTTACAAGAAATACAGAGAGCGACATTCAAAGGTTACACTTTATTTTAAGGTGTCATTGTTACAGTGTAATTATATATTTAGGTATTGAGTTATATTATAACAACATGTACTTGGGTAGGGTTAGGATTTGGTTGAGGGTTAGTTGCATGTAAGTATGAATCATTTATTACCATGGTAAGTAGGCTATGTGTAACAACACTGTAAAATAAAGTGTTACCCATTCAAATACAAGGTAACACTTTATTTTTAGATGACGTAGTTACACGTTACTTAGTAATAACTATAAATTATGCATAAATGCAACTAACCCTAAACCAATCCCCAATTCTAAACCTAACTATATTATTACATTAAATGCATAACTGTAACACGGATACCTTAAAATAAAGTGTAACCTATTTTGATATCTGAAACAGGCCTCAGTAAAATTAATATATAATATTATATAATTAATAATTAATGACTACAATTTAATTGAGTACAGACTAATTAAAAATACATTAAATTCACTTTAATCAGTTAACATAAATAAGATGTGCAAACCAGTAGACCTGCTATGTGTAACATACACATTGCACAGTGTAAAGTGTTCACAAACTATCAATCACAGATGTCCAAAGGTCTGCTTTGGACCAATTTCATTCCAAATTCCGCCACACAGGTCTATATTTTCTATGAATGGACATGTGTTGCTCTTCTGCTGCATGCGGCTGTTCGGCGTGGGTGGGTTTCTGGTTTGTTGTCATCTGTTATCACGTCTTGATAACAAACCCAGTGGCACCAGAATCTTTCAGTGGTAGACAGTTGGGTTTGTCATTGGAGGTTTCAGGTTCCAGCAATGGCAGTGTCTGATCCCTTGGAGAAAACTCCTCCTGTTGTTTCCTCTGGATCAAGCAACTAAGAAGAAAACAAACAAACTGAGAGCATTGCTCTGTCAGTTCCAGGCAAGCGGTCTATTTGCCACCTCATATGAAGCTATAGGCCTATAATTAAAACGGATGACTAAAATTAATCTTTAGAACTGACAGACTCCACATTGCCACTATGAAAAAGCATCGACGTGAATTATGTAGCTAATAAAAACAGGCAACACAAGTGATCATTAAGAAACTAAATTAGACAACAGCAATGCAATTTGTTTGTGTTAGTAAAGTTGTTTAAATGGGTTGAAATTGTTTCTTATGCACATACATGGAGGTGTACATAAGACATGGAGGTCTTAAAATCATTTTAATATTATGCGTCATCGACCAATAAAAAGCTGTGAAATGCCGTACGCGCAGCTGGCCCCGCCCTCTGCCTCACTACAGTAGCCTATACCGTCATTTAGACTTACCTTACACCCCGAAAGTGTGTTATGAGGGCTCTATTAGAAAGATGAACGTGCTAAGACCTCTAAACACAACAGATTAACCCTATTCATTAAACGACAAGACACCCCTCATAAATGCCAACCGGACTGCCCAAGAGGACCATCACTCCATGGCAATGTTTTCTAGCCAAATGACTTCCACTCCTTTCTCAGTGCGGGACATATTGAACCTGGAGCAGAATCAGGAGGACATGGTCTCTCTGGACATGTCTCAGCGGCTGGACAGTGCCCTCATTCCGACCTCATCCTGCATGCTGTCCACTTTCAAACAAGAGCAGTTCATGGAAATGCCATCCGGAGCCTCTCTCTTCAGCGAAGACCTGCAGGATGACAAAGGCAACAAGAACTTCGGTAATGCTGCCTTTTATGGGAAGAATTTCTTAGAAATGGACTATGTTAAAGACGCAAAGACGGATGACACGTTTGAAGACAAAGAGAAAAAAGGTGAGTAATCGGACATTTATTGGAAACACTGTGTTTCCTGTTTGTTTAAAACCTCAAATGGAAAAACAAATAAAAAACAATTTATAACATTGTATTGTTTAAACATTTGAGTGTTTCCCAAAGAGTTTCACGTGTCTCAATCAATTATAACTTAATAGGCTAATTAATTACTAAGCCATAAATCATCATTTGTATTGGGATTTTTAATTTTTTTTATTCAGCTTTAGAAATCGTATTTCACCAGAAAATTAAGTTAAATAAATAAAAGTATGGGCCTGCCAAAAAGTGCACAAATTTTAACTATTGAAAATGTAGACGTTTTAAAGTAAGTTTTATTTCTTTTGTTTTTTTAAATCCAAGAGGTTCAAAAGCTACAGCCTGAAGTGAAAAGGTCACTGCACTTTTTAGTCAATATTAATAATAGTAATAATAACAATACAAAAAAATACAAGTAGCCAATAAATGATTAATTTTTAAAGAGTTGCTGCCTTAAATGTTTAAGTGCAATCAACTTGGATGTTTAAGTCATTTCAACTTAAATTACATTAAACTGACTTTAAAAATGAGTTGAATCTTGTATAACTTAAAAAAGTTGAAAATTGCTTAACTTATTTTGATGAGTTAAAGCAGTGTAAAAATACATGTTGTCATAACGTATGTATCATATAATGTTTCACAGTGTGGAAAGAAAAATGTTATAGGCTATATTGATACATTTACAGTGTGTCACACCAAATTCTATCTGTTAAATAAATTATATTAATAGTTAAAATAATTAATTATCGACTATTTTCAGACATCAGCTGCTCCCAGGAAGATCCGAGTGAAGATCTGAAGCTGGATGATGCGGATCGACCCAAACAGAGGAAGAGGAGGAAGCCTCGTGTTCTCTTCTCTCAAGCGCAGGTGTACGAGCTGGAGCGACGCTTCAAACAGCAGAAATACCTCTCAGCACCTGAGAGAGATCATTTAGCCAACGTGCTCAAGCTCACCTCCACACAGGTGAAGATCTGGTTCCAGAACAGACGCTATAAGTGCAAGAGGCAGCGTCAGGATCAGACCCTGGAGATGGTGGGCATCGCCCCGCCGAGACGCATCTCGGTGCCGGTGCTGGTTCGGGATGGGAAACCGTGCCTGGGAGACACGTCTACGTATAACACCTCGTATAATGTGGGCATCAATCATTTCACCTACAACACATACCCTGCGTTTAGTAATTTCCCGAGTCCAGGCAACACGAACTACTCATGTAACTATCCATCGAGCATGTCCAGCATCCCGCCCTCGCAGTCGAACAGCAGCTACATGAACTTTGGAGTTGGGGATCTGAATAACGTCCAGGCTTCTTTTCAGTCCAGCAGCGGGGTTCCCTCACTACACGGCATCCGAGCGTGGTGAAAATAAAACGACATCACCTGCATGTCATTTCTATGGACATTTACACTCAAACGACATTTTCATAATTGATGATTATTTGAATTGACAGAATCCTGGCCGAGATGGGTTTGCTCTGTCAGATACAAGAAACGTTCATTGGCTTTAATATTTCCCGTACTTTAAAAACTGTCTGAATAATTTGCTTGCACTTGAGTTAAATGATGAGAGATTAACCGCACGTGAATAGCCTAATATAATTTTCACCAGAATGTAGCTTATTATGAGGCCAGTAAAGCCTATAAAGCTCGTGCGAAGTTACCAAGGTTTCTTTCTTTCTTTCTTTCTTTCTTTCTTTCTTTCTTTCTTTCTTTCTTTCTTTCTTTCTTTCTTTCTTTCTTTCTTTCTTTCTTTCTTTCTTTCTTTCTTTCTTTCTTTCTTTCTTTCTTTCTTTCTTTCTTTCTATCTATTTTTTAATTAAAATTTGACGTGGAGAGATCAATGGCAGACTGAAACCAATGTATAAAAGGACATCAAGGAAAAAGCCTATTATTATTATTTTTATTATTATTATATATTATTATCATTTTTTTCTTTGTGTATAGCCAAGGTACCGCACGAATACGACTCGAAATAAGGTTTTGTTCTATATTGCCTGTGTAAGTTTGATATGTAACCTTTTCGAAAGAACATAATAAAGGCTTTTCAAGAATGTATGCAATTATTATTTGGTTTGTGTAGAATAACAATTAAAATATGAACACAACAACAATAATAATAATTAACATTTGTTGTAATTAATTAATACATTTGTGTTTACGAATTACGTTCAAGCACTTTAGTGTTATTATTATTATAAGAATTATTGTTATTATTATTAGGCCTATTATAGATTTAAAAATATATAGCCTACTTTTTTCTCAATTATGTGACGTTTTTATCATTTATAATTTGGTAAACAAAATTAAGTTTAGACACTTTAAAATACATTTTCACTGTAACCGTTTTTAACTTATTCTTTACTACAACTTATCAATAAAACAAAATATGGTGGATTCAGGTTGATTGGGACACTTGAGATGACTGGGGAAAAGTGTCCATGTATCAACCTGAATTCGCCCCTAAATATTTGTGAAATTTTTAAATAATAATAATGTTTATGAATGTTTCTGATGTGTTTCAGTGAGGACACGAACCAGTATTTTGCGCTGTAAACGTCTAAAATAGTTGCAAATGCTTCAGAGGACATTCTTCTGTTCAGCTTATCACGTGATTTGATTTGACAGGTCTTCAGAGTAAAACGCTTTGACCCGATTAGAAGTTGATGGTCATTGCGATGATCAATCCAGTTCGACACCAGCTGAGATTAATGTTAAAACTATATCACTCTTATACAAAAATATATATAACTTTTATCAGTAACACTTTACAATGTAAAGGTTTATTGGTAAACATTTTAACTACCTTAGTTAACGAACTAATAATGAACAATACTTCTACAGCATTTATTAATATAGCCTAGTTAATATTAATTTCAACATTACTAATACATTATTAAAATCAAAGGTTGTATTTGTTAACATTAGTTAATGCACTGGACTAACATGAACAAACAATGACCAGCTGTATTTATAGCCTAACTAACATTAACAAAGATGAATAAATAGGCCTACTGTAAAAAATGTTTTGTTCATTGTTAGTTCATGTTAGTTAATAAATTCACTAATGTTAACTAATGAACCTTATTGTAAAATGTCACCCTTTTATCTTAATTTTATCTTATATTTGATCTTATATCACTTTTAGACAAAAAGTTTAGAAGGTATACAGAAACTTAAAAGTTCTGGCAGGCGCCATATAAAAAAATGTAGTGGTTCCCATCATGTGATTATTTTTGAAAGTAGTTTTAACTAATTATATTTGTTTTAATTCAAAGTTTATCTTTTCATAAATTTGTATGAATTAAACAGCTTGCAAACATACATCACAAGAATTAGCAATCGTTTAAAACATTTCTTCTTTTATATAACCTTTTTGGCATACATTTATTTGAGTCAAGAACCCTAACCCACAGAACCCTTTTTAAGAGTGTAAACTCTAGCCAATATTATACATCCACCCACAAAATGGTTTTGTTATGGCAACACATACACCATACAAAATATAGAATCAATAAGTTATAACAACATGTGTAACATTGCTTTAACTCATCAAAATAAGTTGAGCAATTTTCAATTAAATTAAATTCACATTTAGGCCTATTTGTATAGTGCTTTTCACAATACACACGTTTTCAAAGCAGCTTTACTGAAAATGCATGACATTACCATTTAGAGTGATCTGTTATCAGAGATACTGTCTATAGACTATATGTTAACAGTTAGCTAAAATTGTATTAATTTAAACAATGTAAATGTCATTGAAGTAATGAATATATTTTCAACATTTTTCTAAATTATACAAGATTCAACTCATTTTTTAAGTCAGTTTATTGTAATTTAAGTTGAAACGACTTAAACAAAGTTGATTGTACTTACAAATTTGCTAAAAATCTTTTTTTTTACAGTGTACTAAACATTTTGTTTTTAATTTTATTTATGTGTGTGAACTATTTTTGTAAAGGCTGGTGTCACCCTTGATTGACAACACAAAAGTGCTCTGCTTAGTGTGCAGAATGGCACAATTTGCTTGACATAGAGAGGTAAGGGTGCATGCTGTGCATGCAAAGACTTGGGAGATCCACATTTGCTGCCACTTCAAATGATTAATAGATTGTCCTTGGGCATCTCTCTGGCCTCTCCACACATAGAAGTAAACATAATTCCCCCTCTCGACCACATGCACCTGAACCAGCATTTATAGATGAAATATAATAGAATGCGTACTGTGGATGACTGTCAATTCAAGTCAAATATGGGGCCACTGAGAGGTAAAGAGAAAGGTCACACAGTTACAATAGTGGCCCACTCTTCAGAGGCGTTGAAAAGAACAAGTCAGATAACATGGACGCACATCTCTAAAAATAACAGACCTTGTCCTCCGGCCACAATGGAAGGAGAATGACAGAGAGAGGGAGAGAGAGCATGCGAGAAAGAGACCAGGGATAGAATAATCAGCTTTTCCGGGTCTTATCGGAGGAAAGACAGGGTTGCATGCCTCTTTATCAGCGGAGCTCTGATTATGGCCATTGCTTTTCTGAGCTTTCCCCCCCCTTGCGATACTCCAGTTCTGTCCTGCCCAGCATAACAGCTGCTGGTTCATCGCTGCCCAGGATGTGAGTTTAACTCAACTAAATTGCCTGTCATACCATAGGTGTCCATGTGACAGCCTCCAGTGTCTAGCATGGGTTCAGATGGAGGCATGAAACTAAGACACTGAGGGCGAGTGGCAACATCAATGGTTAGACCCTAAACGAAGCCTTATTTAAAAATAAATAAAAACTGGTGTAATTTTTTTTGTATTAAAAAAAAAAGAAGTCTTAAAAATAAATCTAAAGGATCACATGACACCGGCGACTGGAGCAATGATGGTGAAAATGCATCTTTGCATGACAATAATAAATTGCATTTTAATTTTCAAAAATTAATTTTGACAATATTACTGTTTTATTATTTCCTGAGCCGTGCCAGTAACCCGCTGTCTTACAAATATTTTTTTATTTTCTGGCTTTCAATTCTATTGACAATTTTTGTGTCGAGGTTGTCATGTTGGAGATATTAATTTTCAAAATTAAAAACATTTCCGCCACATACTGGAGGGTAGAGCATTGATGTAGAGGGAAATACCTTTCTTTAGGTATTCTGATAAAGTTGTGGTCAATTTCGAATTATTGTTCAATAAATTCTTTAATTTTATCCTTTTTATACAACCTCTTTTATGAGCTGAGATCTTTCCTTATTATAACCAACACATTTTAGAAAAACACGTTAGACTCTTTCTGTTTAATCTGTGTCCAATACTAAGTCGAGGAATTATTGTGTCATCCCTTCTTTTGCCTCAAACTTCTCTCACAATACCTACTTCTTTAAGTCGTATAAATGTCTTGTAAATGTTATTGCCCTCTGGGGAAAGCCAGAGATCGCAAGAGATGTGGACACATAAAGGAAAGGGAATACATTTATATGAAGTAAAGAACTGTATTCTTGAACACTTTAAAGCATTTTTTGCAGCTATTTTTGTTTTCAATAATCTCCACATGAGCAGGAATCCCCAAAAAGTAGACTTTAATTCCTAATTCTGAACAGGATCTGAAGGGTTTCTATGAGAATATCCCGTCTTGAGTCAGATTTTAAATTTTTAAGCTTATGAGGCTTGATAAAGAATAAGCACCAATAACTACTTTAATGAACCTCTTGTGCCCATTTAAGGACCAATTGAATTACTATCAATTCTGATGAGTAAACAGATAAATTATTCAATGTTCTTTTACCTACTTTATAGTGCAGCTGCTGCAGCTGTTATCCCTAGTTTCAGGATCTTTTGAGCAGTAAATATTCAAATACAATAACGATAACTCTTGATCTAAATATTGTTTCACCAACAAATATTTTGAGATCCTCCTCTGATGATCATTTATTTCTCCCAGCAAGTGCAAATCGATCAATGGCATTGGGAATAACCATGGAGGTAAAGCTGATACTGCCACTGTCGGTTTCATAATTAAAAAAGTTAAGTTATTTGTGCCACATTATTAACATGCATCCAAAACCGGCTAATTGTGAATATTCATATTCCCAGCAGTTCTTAAGAACATATTTTACAGGTTGACCGTTCTTGCATTCTTTCAGTTATATCCAATAAACTAATTTCAGTTGTTGCCACATGATTGCCAAAGGCATTTCTCCCACCTGTAACGCTCTCCAGACACTTTTGATTGCTTCCGCATCAAACTTTTGCTTTTGCACAACTTTGTCTACCTTTACAAACCGCAGCCACATGTCCAAAAGAGGAAGGACGCACGGATGGACAATGAAACTAACAAACCTAATAAATACTGTATTAGGGAGTTTGTTTGCCCTCATTAAACTGTCTCATCATTGAAAGACTGTCCACTTTCTTTTTTTTCCTTTTTTTTCTGGACATACAACACTCATTAATGATTCCCCCAGACATATTTCTCTCCATATCCTCAACTGATACATCCGTAGGAACTCCTGTAATTACTGCCACTCTTTTTTTGGTGTTATTGTCTTTACAGAATATCCGTAATTCCCCATCTTGTACAACCTTAGTGTTTCCTATTGTTGAAAACCTTTTTTTTTCCTCAAGTGTAGGAAAACTCAGAAGCACAGACCAGGAGACGTTGGGATATCTTTCAGCAAGATTCTTTATTGAGAAACGAGCTGTAGGCAGCTGTAGTCCCAAACTAGTCTAACTAAGGCAAAATACAGTCTGTATTTTCTACCTTTAAAGGGGGAGGAGTTACATAGAGGTGGAGACAATCTAAACAAAGCATGTAAATGAAGTACAGGAATCAGCTCGTTACCGGAAATTCCGTAGCCCTAATCTCATCAGTATAGCCGTTAGAAGAGCATTGAGGCTAATCCCATAAACCCGACTAGATTGCTAAAACATTAGCATTATCATAGAGACAAAGGCCAAGGTCAGACACCTGAATTGCTTGACTTAATTTTCCTAAATATTCAATGACCAGGACAGGTGCTCCAAGAGCCATTAAAGACAGAGTTAGAGTCTCAGTAATCTGACTCATTTAACTTACATGAGAGCATTTATAACTCAAATGCTAAATTCAGTCTACTAAACTTTCTCAGTTTAGATACTATTGGATTGGAACCTAAATTGAACATTTTAATACATTTGTAATCCTTCAGTCCCCTCTTTGGGAGTTCTAATAAACTCCCACATTATATACAAATTTAAACACTTAAAAGTTCATTCTTGTAACTTGTGATCGTTACTGGCACATAGCACATGTTCATTCTTGTAACTTGTGTAAGTTACAGGCACATAGCATGATCTGTGTTGTTCATCTGTAATTGCATGCTGACACAGAAACAAGCATGCAATTAGGGTTCGTGAAATTCTTACGGAAGAATTAGTTATCTTCAGTCATCTGGTGTAATTTTGCTGAAAAATCAAGAATGTCTTGTTGGATCACCATGTTGGTGCACAAGTGAGTCCTGGAATGCAGCCATCTTCGGGTGTGGCCTGCAACGTTCTTTCCAGCAAACAAGGATTCTGGAGTCAATACTTTGTGCGATGTCTTGATGGTTAGCAGTACGACAATCTTGATCATATTGATGGATAACTGAAGTTCCCGTAGTCTCTGCGTAGTGTATTTTTTTGTTTTCTTTATTCTTTTGTGATAGTTGGCTAGGCAGTGGGTCTCGTTGTTTTCTAGAGGTTGTGGCTTCATACGCAGATGCGGAGGTCGGTGCGTGTGGGTCTTGGGACAGCCATCAAGTGGTATCTGCACAGAGGAAGAAAGAAAACAAAAGATGAAAGAGCAGTATTTGTTCAAACACTAGGGTTTTATCTTTTTCTGAGTCTGCTATTGTTGTTCCTTCTTTCCCTATTTCTTAATTCCTTTGACACCTAAAGAACAGTGAGGTAAGGATGGACTAGTGGATGGGGATGGCCTATGAGGGAGTCTTCACCGCAGGGTTGGCCCCCGACGCCTGTTGCATTCGGTTCTTCCCTGGGCTCCTCACTGGTCTGTGTCCTATCCATATCCCTGTAGGTGGGGGGAACAACTTTACAGTGTGACATGAGTCCAGGTTTTCTTTCCCTGACACAATACTGCAGCTGCTGTAATCAACATCACTTGATGTGGTCTGTGCCACTTAGGCTCTAATGGCTTGCAACATTCTAGACACTTCCTTGACTACCTGTCCTGTGAAGTGTGTACCTTGATCTGCGTAACACAATCGTGAGTCATTTCTCCTTCATCCTCTAACACAACTTCAGTCATTGCAGACATCATACATGGGGATGACTGGTGCACGCTGTAAAACAATGTTCGGGGCTGTGAGGGTAGTTAACCAATTTCCCCAACTGAGGAGGTGACAGAAGTTACTTTTGCTTGATTCATTAGTGTGGACACTGCATGAGGCCATTTTACGTTTACAGTCTGACCTTACACTTTTACTGATGAAAGGCCTGTGCTGTAGAATAACATTTAAGGCTGTGAGTCCACTTAAACAGTGTCCCCCAAAGGAAGGCTGAGACAGTCACTTTCCTTTTGTTCTATTAACCAAAAATAAGTCTTTTATCTCTGTTGTTAGTTACTGGTGAAATTAAGCACTCACAGCCCAAATGGTTAACACCCCATCAAGCTGCCCAACGTGTTTAATGACGAGGGGAGGGGTTGCTTTAGAGTAGCAAGCAGATTGAGTAGAAGCTGCGTAACATTGTTAACTTGTCTTAAGTTCTTTTTGTTTTTCCTACACTCCTTTCCCCAATGTCCCTGCTTACCACAGTAATAACAACTCCCCTCTCTCTTAGGACATTTGCTTTCCTGTTTCTGATTCTCTGTGCTGACCTTAAAGGAGGCTGCTGCAAGTGTTACTCTTTTCTTGACATCAGAGTCTCTTTCCCATGCAGCCAACCTGTCTAAGTTACTTCTGAGAGTACTGTTTGACCAAGTTAGATCTAGGAATGGCAAAGCTCTTCTGTATTCGGCTACAAGGCCATCTGACCAGATACGAATTAGTGGTCCTTTGTCATCGAGCACACTTTCAGAATTATCCACTATTCCACTGTAAGTTACGGCCGACTGACAAAACCTCTCAGTAAATTCACTCACAGTTTCTTCTCTCTTTTGTACACAGCTAGTAATTCTAGACCAATCTATTTTGGGTCCTAAGATATTCTTTAGGATTTTCAAAACACTTTCTCTCATATCACTTCTACTAGCATGCTGTACTTCAGAAGTCACTGCAGATTCAAAACTGTTGAATTCAGATTCAGTTAAAATTTGTGACATTAACTGTGTGACTTCTATAAAACGACATGTCATATAGACACATTTTGCTGATCAATGCTCTTCTAAATTCAGAAAACTGTGTGCGTGCTGAGGATAAGCTCTGAGATAGTCGCTCGATATCTTTAGGTCCAAGTGCTTTTGCGACAGTTTGTGTTTGGACAACAGGAGGGTTGGTAGAAACACTTTAATTTCCCTCAATTCCCTGAGATCTTCTTCTAGCACCACACACATTCACTGAATTTACATGCACATCAGTTACTGATTGGAGAGCTACATCTGTTTCAAGCTACGCTTGTAAGTCAGGATAAATGTAATCCGGCTGACTAACAACTTCTACATCAATTTTTCCTATAGCTTTGTTGCGGTTAAATTTCTTGGTCAAAGAGGAAACTTTAGCACGAAGCTCATTGATCTGTTTCTCTAGCTCTGAGTTGCGTTTAGACTGTTCTGTAGCTTGTGCTAAACCAAATTCTCTATGGCAACAGATTATGACTTTCACATTGTTCTTGCGAATACTTGCTCCTAGTACTTTTTTACACTCATCTACCGACCAAGTTTTGTCTGGATGAATCTCATATTTCTGCGTTAGTTCTTTTCTAACTTTCTCAGTGACTATTAGGTTCATTTGTTCTCCTTAAATTCACTATCTGACCACAAAGGGCTAGCTAGTCCACGTTTCTCAGTAGTTGGAACCAGCCTAGCATTCCTTCTAACCATTTTGTGGATTTCTTTGAAATCCCACAATCAAAAACACTAAAACTTCTCTGATCAACAGAGGGTACACTCAACACCAAATATTAGCTTGTGATGCTAATCTTCCCTGCCTGAACAGAGGTTAACCAATATTAACACATAATGCTAATCTTCCCTGCCTGAAACAGAGGATAAACTTTCATCTCTAAAAGAAAACTTTTAAAGGGTAACTTTAGTTAACCAAACTCTACAGCTGTCTGATAACTCTTCTCTGACGGGGCAGAGGATAACACATTTGTACTGGTCTGCAGTGGTTCTTTGAATAGAGTGAACCTCACTAAATCTTTAGTTATACGGCAAGATTCCGTCTGGAAAACTGGAAAGGTTCATTCTTTGTTGAGATTCATTTTTGGAACTCAGTCAGAAAAGTTGAGATCTTTGTTGAGATTCAGTTCTGGAATTCAGTCAAAAAGTTCATTCTTTGTTGAGATTCTTTGTTGAGCTTGAAGTTTCAATCTGGATTCTGGTGAGTATCTCTATCCGGGTTCACAGCACCATCTGTTGAAAACCTTTTTTCTTCTCAAGTGTAGGAAAACTCAGAAGCCTCAGAAGCCACAGACCAGGAGACGTTGGGATATCTTTCAGCAAGATTCTTTATTGAGAAACGAGCTGTAGGCAGCTGTTGTCCCAAACTAGTCTAACTAAGGCAAAATATAGTCTGTTCGGAGTTGAACCACAGCTTTTACAGTCGCTACTTCATCGTTCCGAAGAGGGGCGGGGGTCTGCGCACCATATTGGACCTACGTCATCTGAATTTTTCCCTCTACAAAGGAAAGTTTGAAATGCTGACGTTAAAAACTATCCTGGCCTCAGATCCGAGCAAGGGACTGGTTTGTTACCGCGGACCTGAAGGATGCCTGTTTCAACATCCAGGTCATTCCACAATACAGGGGGTTCCTCAGGTTCGCCTTTGGGGGAAAGGCGTGCCAATACCTGGTCCTTGCATTTGGTTTGGCTTTGGCTCCGCAGACGTTCTCCAAATGCATGGATGCAGCTCTGGCCCCATTGAGGCTCCAGGGCATCCGTGTGCTAAATTACCTAGGGAACTGGCTCATTCTGGCTCAATCCAGTGAGTTAGTGTTTTGTCACAGGGACGTCCCTCTCCACCACCTCCAGTGTCTTGGTCTCAGGCTGAATGGTCAGAAGAGCGTCTTAACACCTTTTCATCAGACCATTTTATTGAGTGTCCAGCTTAATTCTCTCTCAATGCCGGCCCGCTAGCCCCTGGCTCGAGTTTCCAGTCTATGTGCGTGCTTGGCCCATTTCAGGCTCGTCCATCATGTTGCAGTGGGCACGTGTCACAGACTTAAGGGGCTCATGGCAGCAGCCTCTCCTGCCTCTCCAGCGAGCTTCTTCCTTGGCATGTGAACTGCCTAGAGTTGCGAGCCGACTCTCTCAGCGGACTTCCTGTCGACACTGTAACTCAGGTCGGGCGAATGGATGCTGAACCTCCAAACGGTAGCTCTTTGCGTCGCAAGACTCAACTCAGTGCCCCCTGTGGTTCTCCCTGTCTCATCCGACACCTCTGGGGATAGATGCCTTTGCTCAGGCATGGACGGATTTGAGACTATATGCTTTGGAGGATTTTTGTGTGGCGGCAGTTTGGTCCTCTCCGCACAGTTTGATTACATTTTATAACCTGGATTTGGATGCGGCCCCTGGTTCCCGGGTTCTTTCCGCATGAACTGGTGGCTTTTGTCCTGGTTCAGTTTGGTCTGGCTCAAAAAAAGAAAAAAGATATATATATATATATATAGAGAGAGAGAGAGAGAGAGAGAGAGAGTGAAGAAATTTCTTGGGCCAGATCTGACAGTGCTTAGCTTGGCGTATGTGGTATTTGGCTCCTATTGCGTCATCGCTACGCTGCGTTGAGTGAACCTAATGTCTCGGGTTACCAGAGTTCTCTGAATAGGGAACGAGATGCTGCATCAAGCTCTTCGCACTGCCGAGGGGTGCTTCTTCGATGGAAAATCTGAGGAGCAGACTGTATTAAGAGTGAGTGACGCACCTCCGCTGAGGAGGCCCCCGAGCCATCAGCAAATGAATTGGAGCGATTCTAATTGGGTTCAGACAATCAGCAAAGGGCGTTTCCCATTGAGTCACTACTCAGCGTCTCATTCCCTATTCAGAGAACATGGGTTGCAGGTAATCCCTGAAATTTTTGCCACTTGGTGTCTATAACTCTGCATAGCCTCATGAAATGCGCTGATGATGTGATGCGCTAACAGAGTGTGTAGACATATGGAAATACACATGTTGACAGGCAGGTAGGAAATTGTATCATTGCATTCAGACCGAATGCCATGTTTGGATGAAATTTTTTTTGATCCTGAGACTTCCACATAAGATAGGCTATGTGTAAATGTATTGACATTTAGACTACTTAGTACTTCTACTATTGATTGCTACCAGGATATGAAGAGAGTTTAAACCAGAATGATAAAAATTGTTCATGAAAAAAATTGCCAACCCAAACTTAAGTCATTGTTTGGTTTGATTTAATTTGTGTTTTTTTTTTAAACTGCACGTGGTTTCATTCAACTTGCCTTCACTGGACTTTATGTGACAGAAAGATTGAAAACAATTTAGACAGATGTGACATAACAGTACTAAATTTACAAAATATTTTTGTTGAATAACTACTCCGGCAATAGTTACATACATTTAATACATTTAAATTCTTAATATATTTATTATAATGTTTCCCTTTATTCTTATACTCTTAATAATGTTATCATTAATATATGATATGTTATAGTTAATGGCAAAAAATGGTTAAAAAAGAAAAAATTATTAGAAGTTTGCTCAGTCAACAGTATATGCTTTTGTGGAAGTCCATATTGACGAACTCGTTTCATGAAAATATACGACATTTATGTAAAAGCATTTCCCTTCTTTTTAGAACAATGTTGACATTTATCCATTATATAAATTCCATTCAAAATATAGGCTACAAGGCTGTAGCAAAGAAGAGAAGAGAAGAGAGCGAGGAAAAAACAGCTTATATGTAAATTCCCGTGAATTTGGTGGCCCTTCTGGCCAAGCGATGTGCACAAAACTTGCATCCTCCAGAGCTCTCAGCAGCAAGCTGAAACACACCTCCTGCTCCATCCTGAGTTCCAGAAGGGCATGATGCTTAGTCTGATGTAGGCCTTAGCAACTGCATAGCAACACCCTAGTAACCACCTAGCAAAACTTAAACAAACACCCAGGACAACATTCACACAGAATGCCCCAGCAACTACAAAAGCTAAATTAAACTCAAAACGACTTTCTCAAGCCAACATAATGTTTGTCTTGACAAACTTTTAATCTAGTTTGTGTAGTTATCCTCTGAGGACAAGATGATGTTAATCTAACACACTTTCCTTTTGTCTTTTTTTTTTTTACAACTATTTTTCTATTGTGATGCATATATGTGCGACAGACATTGATCTACAATATGCATAAAATAGTACCGTCAGATATGCAGGATTTTTTTTTCGAGTTAGAGCCTAGGTTGAATACCGTGAGGAAAAAATATTTTACAGAGAAATAGGCTAATACTGAATTTTTTTCTTTTTTTTCTTCACATATCACATGAACTTTCATCGCAAGCATTCTAGAATATTTCCAAGTTTTAAACTGACCTTCGCAAAAATCAAACAAACAAACAAAACAGGAGTAGCTATTCCAGAAAGCAAGATTAATTTACCATCACACATAGCCTAACCTGAACTCTCAATTGTTTACTCGGAACAAACAAACAAACAAAACAGCTATGTTGTCTAGGCAATACAATAACAGTTTTTTTTCCTGTTGATAAAAGATTAGGCAAGAATCAATGAACTGAAATATAGACTACCCAGCGTGACCAGACTGCATTTCTTGTTGTTTAGTGCCCCCTGCTGTTGGCAATTGAGCAAAGAAGAAATGTAGAAATTATGTTAATCTGCACATGGGACAGTAAAGTGGCTGCATCAATTTTAATTCTCAGGACGATTAACAGAAGAACGTTTAAGGTTCACATGAATAATAACATAATAAAAACATAAAAAGCATTCAGTTAAAAAAAATGTTTTGCATGCCACTTGGCCAAATTAAGAAAGAGAATAGAGGTGGGATCTGGTGCATTCATTCAATGCCAAGGTGTTTGTTTTGGAAGTGAGGAGTGTCAGCAGTTATTCAGCTTCAGAGTTTGTCTGATTGTTCAGCTCAGAGAATATTTCTGTGCTGGAGAGTTCAGAGCAAGAGACACATAGAGATCAACAGATAGGAGATGATTCAACATCTCTACTGCAGGTGAGCTTTCCTTTATGGATTTTATTGAGTAATACATAACAGAAACGTTATAAAAACCCTGCTTTATTAAATAACTTGCTTTATTTTGTTTTAGATTAAAATTGCTTATCAAAAGATGCATTTTTACAAGCTGAAAACAAAGTCTTAGGTATAAATCTTTGTAGGCATTGTATGTTTATGTAAATAACGTGCATTTTACGTGACTGTGTGTAGGCTACAATTATTTAAATATAAGTAAGAACTTATTTTAATGTTAATCTCATGTTCTTGAACAAACATTTTTCAGCCAAATTTCAACAGTAAAACAATTATTTAAGTTAATGTTTCACCCAAATTGACATCTTTGCAAAATACTTTATAGAGAACACATCTCAACCTTGCAGTTACAATTGATCCTTTGACTGAATTTATGTCATTGTGGTTTTACTGTGCTCACCCGCTATAGCAAAAAATATATTAATATTGGATTTTCAGTTCAGAGGGGAAAAATTATTCAAATCATTTAAAATTGACCTAGTTTAAACATGAAAAACCATTGCTAAACAAACAGGAGTTTTGCCTCAAAATCTTTATACTGAGATGCTCAGTAAAGGTTTTGAGTCAGAACTCAAACTCAAATATGTTTAGCAGTGGTTTTTGTGACAAGTGGTCCTGTGTGACCATCTTATCCATTTTTCAAGATTTAGCCTAAAATTGATTTCCCCTTCCGATCACCTTGTTCTTGACCCATTCTTGACACAATGTGCAGTGGGGGTAACGCATTACCAACAACGCAAGTTACGTAATCATATTAATCAAGCATATAGCGTCAGCTATAGCATCCATATACCCTCCTCCATCCCCAGCTCCTCCTCTCGTCCAGTCAGGATTTGATATTCTGATTACCCTTTGAATCAGACTCAATTCTCAAATTATGTTGTACATTAAAATCTTGAATCATTGATATCTGCATACATTCATGTTGGTTCTGTTCTGTTTACCCTAAGGGGGTTGTTGCTGCTGTCCCTGCTCTTATCCATAGGCTGCATGAATGCGCAGGGAGTTCTCGCCCAGAAAAGAACCATACCGCCAATCCGAAATGTATGCTATTTGTCAATAGTATTTGACGATAGTGGTCCTGAAAGAACTTTTGTCACGTAACTAGTAAAGTAACGCATTACTTTAGTTTCAACAAAATATTTATTTTTCAAAGTATAATGCAATTTACTTTTTCCCATTTACTGTCCCCTTGTTGAGAGAAATCAGAAGTGCAAAGACGTTGTGTGCTCTGTGTAAATATGATGGTTATTGTAGTTCTTGACTAAATGTGAGCATGCATTTACTCATCTCACTTGCACAAAACCAGATTCAGTATTCCTCAAAATTAATAAAAACAGTGAAATGCAAACACAAACCTACAATACTTAAATATGTGAAATAATAAAAAATATTGGCTACTTTATGTATTCATAATGACAATACTAATAAGCAAAACATCACATCTTGTTTATTTTTTTGTTGTTGATTTTATTGCTGAAGTGAGTGTTACTTTCTTGTCCTGCACCTTATTCTCCTGCAATCCCGAAAGACAGCACATCTGCACATCTGAAAGCACTACTGCAGTGGTTCCCAACCCTGGTCTTGGGGTGCGTCGCAATCAGAGCACTGATCAGGGAGTTGGCCATTTTAAGGGCTGTCTTAATCGCAAAATCCTTCCAGTGCACTGGAACATTCACTCCCTAAAAAAATCCCACAATGCACTGTAAAAACCAGGGAGAATGAATGCCCACTATGCTCCCTTACTGGAAAATACGCTACATTTCTGAAGCATGAAACATAAAACGCAAGAGCCAAAAAAATAAATACAATGATATGAGATAGAAGACTTAAAAAGACAAACCGTTTTTTTTAAATGTATTAATATTATTATGTCAGCATAAATACACATCGCTAGCGTAGTCAGTCCTACACAACCCGTTCAGAGTGGGATTCTATCTAAGGTCTCTGGCGTGGGAGGCTAAAGGCTGCGGACGTTAGCGCGCTTCTTGAGGCCAGGAGAGTGAGGTTTACATGCCCAGCTCTTACTGGCCTACGTCCCTTACCAGTGCCCAGACCCATGTACACACTATAATGATTCACAAGCTCGGGAGTAAGGGAGTTGATTGAGAGGTACCCCAGAAATTTACCATGATAATCTCACAGTGCATTCACTGCTACTACTTACTTCTACAGCATATGAGACCAAAAAAAGCCATGAGCATATACAATTAAGCAGTTATTTGTTGCAATAAGCCTGGCAATGGCTTTGGGAAATGTGGATTAAGAAGAGACTAGAATGACTAGCTATCTTATCACAAGTACACTGTTAAAGATTTAGGAATAAATGTGGGAGTTAATTTTAGTAAAAGTAAATAATAATTGTAATTGATGAACACAGGAAATAGTGGGCTACGCAGACCCATTTTCCACACTTGTTTGATTGATCTCTATGTTCTTCATTGCTGAGGGTGGAGTGAGCATCACAATTTGTGAGTGATGATTTTTCATTCAGAGGAACCTGTCCAACAGGATTAACTTCAGCATTCAGAAGAAGGATCTGCATCCGTGGACTAATAAGTGATGTTTGTCAAGTACTTAAAGTCTTTTTTTTTTGATTGCAAGTGACAGTAGTAACTATATTAATGGTGTTCTATAGTAACCCCAGAAGCCTACTAATGCCATTGCTTTAACATTCATTAAATTCACTGCTAACTTCAACAGCCTGACTCCTGTGAGGTTAACTCTTATGGTCCTGTAAAAAAATTCAATGTTAAATAACAAAGAGTTTAGTCTCATTCAGCAGATGCTTATATACACAGTGACATACAGTACACTGTGTGTTTGCAATTTACAGCTACATATAGTGTTATGCTTTCCGTTGCTACAGCACAAGTAAATTAATTACACATGGAGGGTTGATTTTAGGATGATGATGTTGACTTTGCAGGGCTGACTAGCGTGTGTTTCAGGCCGGCCATCAATAAACAGGCTAACATGAGCAAATACTCCTTTGCTTTTGTAACTAATCAGAGTTTACTGTTCTTATTAACAGTCATGGCGGATGTTTTTTTTGTGTGTATGTGCATTTTATTGTTTCAGTCATAACGACCAATCAAACTTTGTTGATGAGCATGTTTTTAAGTTCTGTATTAAAATTAATTTTGATATTTTGGGGGGGGGGGGACTGAAATGTGTGCAGACCCAGTATCTCTCCTGGATGGACTCCCATGGGAGATTCCGGTCCAGAGGGATCACCTATCTCAAGCACAAGAGATTTCATCTTCGACCAGAGATCTGGAAACTTTGGGTCTGGGTTTGCATCTGCTCATAGATTTTGGTTTGTCGGCTGAGGTTGCTAATACAATTTTAAACTATAATAAATATATATATATATATATATAAATCTCCTTCCACGAGAAATGCTGCATGACATAAAATGGCAAATGTTTGTATCTTGAACCCATTTGACTGCCCTGTGGGTTCAGGACTGAAGTTCCTTCAAGAACGTCTCACAGTGGGGATGGCTCTGGCTATAAGGTGTATGTGGCCACTATCTCTGCTAACCACTCACCTTTTGATGGAGCCTCGGTAAGGAGACATCCTTTGGTGTCTCAGTGTTTGTGCTGTGCTAGACCACTGAGGCCTATCTGCCGGTCGTGAGTTCCCTCACTTGCTATTGGTCTTAGGAGCCCTTAGAGTCGGTTCCAGAAAAGTAGCTGTATTACTAGCCTTGATGACACTTAAAAGGGTATCAGGCCTTGTCAGTTGCCTTATCCTGCCTGGATTTAGCTCTGGGTGATGTCAGAGCCATATTGCACCAAAAGTTCCTTTCTTGAGACGCTGGAGGAGGAAAGCTTGCATCTGTTATGTCCGGTCTTGCCTTGAGGATCTATGTCAACCGCTTAGGCCAGTGGTGTAAATCCTCTAACCTGTTTATTTGCTTTGGTCTTGGACAACAGAGGTAATGTGGTCACCAAACAACACATTTCACACTGGATTACGGATACTATCTTATGAGGCATTGCCTCACCTATAGGGGTAAGGGCTCACTACACTAGGAGTATGGCATCTTCCAAAGGTCTTGCTAGGGGTGTGTCATTGCATGATGTGTGCGGCGGCAGGCTGGTCCTCTCTGCACACATTCATCAGGTTTTACAGTTTAGATGCGGATTTAACCCCAGAATCTTGAATGTACTTCAGTACCCAGAATGTACTTCAGGGCTGATCCAAGTTGAGTTGCGCTCAATAGTGTTCTGTGCTTATACACAGCCATGACTTCGTGTCACATGTCACATGACTTTCATTGACAAGATGGCTGCCAGGAGTTTTTTCTGAGAACCTGGCCTCCGAGAATCTAACAAAAATCTATTGAATCCTTTCTGGTATTCCCTAAATTTAGTGGTTATTGACTCAAGTTGCATTTTATTTAAATTGCGTCTCAATATTGGGGACAATAATTATTTCTACTATCCGCTGAGCTTGGGCTATAGCCCAAGTTGATGGGCTTTTGGGCCTTCTAGGACCTTGAAAAACAAATCTGTCACCATCAACATTTGCAACTTTCATCAACTTCTGGTACATCCTGGTAAGACACATTATGCCGCCTAAAAATGCTAAAACATCTCCTTGTGAGGAGGATGCTGTTGTCACAATGAGTGTGCTCTCCCAGTTATGGAGCAGCAGAGATGGATCTATAAAGATATGTTATTGCAGCAACAATATAACTTCAAATGTTTAAATCAGCTGATCATGGATGGTACTACCAAAAGATTGGATGGTGTTATCAGGAGGAGCTGTACAGGAGCTGAAGACCAGCTTGGAATTTACCCAAACAAAGTTTGAAGAGGAGAAGATGGGATGCACTGAGATTGAGTCAAAGATAAGGACATTTGAGACATACATTACTACTTCCAAGCAGGAATTGGATTCAATATTCAACAAGCTTGAGTACATTGAAAACCAGAACAGGAGAACAAATATTTTAATTGATGGCATTGCTGACGAGAAAGGAGAGAATTGGTGTGAATCAGAGAAAAAGGTGTGAGATATGTTTTCAAAAAACTTGGGCTTAGATGGAATAAATATGGACATTGAGTGTGCCCACAGACTTGGTCAGTTTCAGGAGAGGGGAAGGCCAAGGAAAATGGTTGTCAAACTGCTTCGCATTAAAGATAGAGAGCTGATTCTTTCTTCTGCCAAGAAATTAAAGGGCACTAAGATCTACATTAATGAAGATTTCTCTGAAGCTGTGCAATTGAGGAGGAAAGAGTTGTGGCCGAAAGTGAAAGCTGCTAGAGAGAGAGGTGATAATGCGAGTTTGAAGTATGATAAACTGATTATCACCCCAAGGGATGGACAAAGTCAGCTATTGTCTTAATGAGCTTTAAAGCTCAATTTTATATATGTTTGTGTACATGCATGTGTGTCTGTGTGCAGGACTTATTTGTATGTAGCCTACTTGAGGAAGTTATAATAACTTATGGTACAAGATATTTAACTAGATTATAATATAGGACTTATTTACTTTTAATTAAGATGACCAGAATAGATAAATTACCTAAAGGTTTAATCCTTGCAAATATTAATATATGTAGTTTAAGGAACAAACTGTTCCTTAACTGTTCTGTTGTTTTGCAACTGAACAAAATAGACATGCTTATGATTCCTGAAACTCATCTGGATCACTTCATAGACAATTCAGATGTTGATATAGGGGGGTTTTCAATTTATAGAAATGATCGAAACAGGTTTGGAGGAGGTGTGGCCATTTATATACGGGATCATTTCCCTGTTAAACTTAGACATGACTTAATGGTTGATGATGTTGAAGTGTTATGGTTACAGGTACATCTTCCTCATTTAAAACCTACTATTCTTGGTTGTTGTTATAGGCCACCTAGTGCCAGGAAAGAGTATGTAAATGGTTTATGTAATATGCTAGATAAAGTGACTGAGGAAAACAGAGAGCTATACATGTTGGGTGATCTAAATATTGATTGGCTGTCTGATACTTGTCCTTTGAAGAACAAGCTTAAAACCATGACAGACACCTGTGGTTTATCTCAATTAATGGATCAACCAAGAATTTCTAGTAACAATACAGGATTTTTTAACATCAAAATGTATTGAACATATTTACAATAATAATCCTGATATGTGCTCAATACCTGCAGAAAATGTTATTGTATTCTAAGGAATCAGGTGACCAAGGTGAACAGAGAGAAGAAATAATATTTCAAGAAGAGAATTGTGTCCAAAACTTTGGAAGGAGGGTAAGATAATTCCTTTATCCAAAGACACAAAATCAACTTTCTGTGGTCCAAATAGTAGGCCTATTAGCATCTTGCCTATTCTAAGTAAATTATTGGAAAAGATTGTATTTGAGCAAGTGCAAGATTACTTTTCTAACAATGATTTGACTACAATGTTTCAGCATGCTTATAGGTATGGTCATTCCACCTGCACTGCAATGACACAAATTTCGGATAGCTGGCTAACATCAACTGATAACTCAATGCTAGTGGGTACACTACTATTAGACTTCAGTGCTGCCTTCGATGTAATTGACCATGAAATTTTGATTTCTAAACGTATTAGTTATGGTTTTACTTTCTCCGCAATCAAGTGGTTTAAGAGCTATTTGTCGGAGAGGTCGCAAAGAGTTTATTTTAATGGTGCATTATCTAGTAGCAAGTCCCTGGATTGTGGTGTTCCTCAAGGAAGTTGCCTAGGACCTTTGTTATTTTCAATTTTTACAAATGATATGCCGTATATACTCAGTAAGGCTACATTGACTATGTTTGCTGATGATTCTACTCTTTATTATGCAGCCCCTACATGTTTAGAGATTAATCAGGTTCTGTCTTGCGAGATTAGCAAAATTGTATAATTGGATCAAAACAAATAAACTTGTTCTAAATATTTTAAAAACTGTGAGTATAATATTCTGCTCTAAGTATAGATTATCTGATAATCCTAAAATTAATATACAAGTAAATGGTCAAAATGTACAGCAAGTAAAAAAGGTGAAGCTTCTGGGACTTTGGCTCGATTCCACATTGTCATGTTCTGATCACATCGACAAAGTTGTTGCTAAAATGGGTAGAGCTGTTGCAGTAGTACGTAAATGTGCACAGTTTTTAAAATTACAGTTGTTTAGTTGTGTTGTCTATACATTGGTTTTGTGTCATTTGGATTACTGTTCTGTTGTATGGTCTGCTGCATCAAGCAGTCATTTAAAAAAATTACCAGTGGCGCAAAATAAGGCTGCAAGACTGGTTCTTGGTTGTTCTTCGAGAACTAGTGTTGCAGAGATGCATGAACGTCTTGCTTGGCTGGTGGTCAAGCATAGACTATCTGTTATTATGTTAGTATATTTTCATAGAATTATTAACATTCGGATTCCTAAATTTCTTTATGATAATATAATTTATTGTTCAGATATGCATTTACATTACACAAGAGGGGTGAATAGTCTACAGATTTCTTTACCTCTACCTATATCTGACTGAATGAAGAGGACTGTGTTTTATAGGTCAATTGTATTTTGGAACAATCTTCCTGTTGGGGTTCGTGAAATTAAGGGAAAAACTGGTTTAAAAAAAAGACTAAGCCTGTATTGGTTTTCAACATCATAACATCGTCTGGATTGGTTGTGTGAGGTTGCATTATGTGCTATGTTATTCTTTATTTATTTATTTTTTGTGTGTGTATTTATATATGATATATTTGGGAGTAATTGTGATTGTAATTATTGGCTTTTGGATGTATTGTTTGGACTCCAGGAAGACTAGCTGTCGTCTCGGCGTCAGCTAATGGGGATCCTTTTAAATAAACAAATAAACATCGTGACAAAGTTGAGGTAAAAAAAAAAAAAAAAAACTGTAGGCTAGATATTCACATTTATTCTAAGTCGTACTGCAAAACATTTCATTGTGGCTGAATACCATGAGCAAAAATCAACAGGCTAAAGAACCCTGACACAAGGAACTTTTGCCTATGGTTTAAAAATATCATAGCAAAAACAACTAGCCTAACTAATACATATTTCAAGCATTATTAAAGAAAAGTACACTAAGTAACTAAAAAAGAACAAATAAACAAATTAGCAATCGCAAAAATAAATACAACTGAACAAAGATATGATTTAAATAAACAGTGATTTAAGATTTTCAGGTATTCAGGTAAAGAAACTGTAATAAAATGTAAAATATGCTGCACTTTATGCATAAAATATAGGCTACATTACAAATATAGTTACAAAAGTTATTCAGTTTAGAACAGCAAGTGAATTTTCTTTTTGCCTTTTGTTGTTTGATTTACAACTAATTTTAAGGGAATATTGCGCTGCATCAACTTTGAGAGCTGCACGGACCCAATATACATGCGTTTTGTTTGTCAACTGTTTACGTTCACTTAAGACATAACGGACTGTATTTACGAGAATATTTTGACATATTTTTGTGTGTATTTGTCGTTCAAGTGCAAAAAGATGCAGAAGAGAACTCAGTTCAGTATCGCGCAACACTATTCAGTATGAGAGGTGGCTTTCTGTGCGCACGTTTTGGATGCGAGCGCAGCACAGAAAACAGCGCACGAGTCATCTTTGCGCTTAAATGGTTTAAAATCACATTAAAATCACTTTTCTGTGTGCACGTTTTGGATGTGTGCAGAGCACAGAAAATAGAGCTTGAGTCTTCTTGCGCTTGAATGGTTTAAAAATCTCATTAAAATGCGCACACGAGAACCGATAAGCGGAATCGAAATGCAAATTTCTTATCGAATCACCGGTTCTTGGAAATTTGGAGCTGGTTTCTAAAATGTAACTGGTTCTAGATACCCATCCCTAGACACATATGATGATGATTCAGGCTTCTGTTAATGAACTCGGTCATGCACTTTGTCAAGTCACGACATCCATAAAGCTTGGCCATTTGCCTCGTTTTGACACGTGCTTCAGACACCGGCTCATATGAAAGCGTTCCCATAGGGTCAATGCCATGACATGGCATCTCGTTCCCTTCTCAGGGAACCGGGTTACATATGTAACCTGAGACGTTTTCCTCTTTGATGTACACTTTCAACAATTTTTCTTAATTCAGAGTTTGTATGAATTAAACGTGTATTATAATACATATATGCCTTCATTCAACCTGCAATATGAACTATTTAGAGTTTAAAATGTCCTATTTGTCTTCACAGAGTAATCAAACATCAGGAATCTCCAAAAAGATGCAATACAAAGCATGCATCAGACTTTTAAAGGACAAAGATAACCTCATCTTTCCAGCCATCTTCAGTTCATGATGAATGTGACCACATTCGCTCTGAACCTCTCCAGTTTACTCAATGGGACTGATGCACCGGTCTCTGGTCCCGTCAACTGGAGGACAGCAATGATCACTCTCATAACCATTCCACTCTCCCTCATCACCATCATAGGCAACGTCCTCGTCATGATCTCTTTTCGGGTCAACCCACTCCTGAGGACAGTGAGCAACTACTTCCTCTTAAGCTTGGCAGTGGCTGACTTCATTTTGGGCGCCATCTCGATGAACCTCTACACTACCTACATCCTGATTGGCCAGTGGACTTTAGGAAACCTAGCCTGTGATGTGTGGTTGGCTGTGGATTATGTTGCAAGCAATGCCTCTGTTATGAACCTGCTGGCCATTAGTGTCGACCGCTACCTCTCTGTCATGCGACCTCTGACCTATCGAGCCACTAGAACACCCAGAAGAGCTGCAGTGCTGATCACTCTAGCATGGACCGTCTCCTTTGTGCTTTGGGCACCAGCCATTGTGTTCTGGCAGTATATAGTGGGTGAACGGACCGTTCCAGAATTCCAGTGCTCAATCCAGTTCCTGTCTCAGCCTGTGATCACATTTGGAACAGCCATCGCTGCATTTTACCTGCCAGTAAGTGTTATGGTTGCGTTGTACTGGCGGGTGTATCGTGAGACAGAGAAACGCTCTCAGCAGCTAGCTGGACTGATAGCATCACAGGGAGGACGCACTGGAAACGCGTCTCAGGTGAGTTTTGCATGTAAAGGGGTGGTAAAACACGATTTCACTTTTCTAACTTTAGCTAGTGTGAAATGTTGCTGTTTGAGCATAAACAACATCTGCAAAGTTACAATGCTCAAAGTTCAAAGCAAAGGCAGATATTTGCTTTTAAAGAAAAGGACTACAACAAACATCTGGTAGAAACTACACCACATTCCTCCCGGGTTAGTGACATCACCAACCCAAACATGTACATAAACCCCACCCCCTTGAACACTGTTGAGAAGAGGAAAAGTTGTTGTAAAAGAGGACATTTGTGAGTCAGCTGAAACTTTAGCATCCTTCTTTTCACATGCAATACTCTGTGTGCATTTCACAACAGTTCCTATACGAGCGATTTATAGATTATCATGACAGAATATGCTAATTGTAGATAGATAACTCCACATCAGCAACATAAATTCATCAACTAACCATTCAGAGACGTCCTGTTGCATTCTACATGTTGTCACTTCTTCTTGAGTCTCTCCATCTTTGTCTGACTCCGTTTTAACATTAAAGGCTCTTGAAACCCTGCCCTCTGCAGCAGCTCATTTGGATTTAAAGGGCCAGGCACAAAATGGTGCGTTTTTGCTAACCCTCAAAAAGTGACAACTTTAACATGCTATTTAAAAATATCTGTGCTAAAACGTCACACACACTCTGGGGACATCAGAGATTTATTTTAAATCTTGTGAAAAGGGCATTTTACCACCCCTTTAAAGGGTTGTCCATTATTTAAAAATAAGTGGGTACTACGGAGCCCTGCACATGACATGCAAAAGTAAGAACAGATATCGTGGCTACTAATTTAAAAAAAAATCCTTACGACAAATTATTAATTTTTGGTCACATTTGATTAATTTGTTCCCTACAGTGTGCTGTTTGATTTAACTAAATTGAGGGAATGATTTATTACAACATGGCCGTGATTTACCTAAAACAAGGAAACAAATAAGTCATTATCATTGTAACCTACCAGTGTTTTTCACCTATAAAGACGGATTCAGATGCAGCCTTACTAATGTTTGTGCCATTGTTTTTCTACCTAAAATGATATCACTTCCCAGAGGATGATGTAAGGAACAGGTTTTGTTAGTTATAGAGATTATACAAAAGACTTGTACAAACGAATGGTAAAACCAATACATTTATGACCGGTTCAAGCTATAATCCCCAGAAAAATAATGATTATGAAAAGAAATAAGGTACAAGTTTTAGTGCAACTTAAAAGACATGCCAACCAATCGTGAGCTACATGCTATTGCTAGTCAGAGCCAGTGTTATTTTAGTAATATTTATATACTGTTATAGTATTTAGTAATATTTTTAGATGATTTTTTTTTATCTCATTTATCAACATTTTTATTTCAGTTTTAGTTTGAGTAATTTTAGTAAACTTCAACCTGCCAGGGCAACATATATATTTTTTGTTTAAGTTTTTTAAGTCTAAGTATTTCATCAAAAAGTGAACTAATAAAATTTATATAGATTTTTTTGTCATCATTTATGTCTCCCAGAGGTCTTGTCACAGCAATTCTCGCAGTATTGAGGATGTAAGACCACAAACAGACAAGCAGCAGCACAGGAAGGGACAAAGGACCATCTGTCCCACCATCACCCATCAAACAGCAGCGTGGTGGAAGAAACGAAGGGAGAGGGACGAGGGGTCCAACTCATATACTACATACAGCCATCCACAGATGGACACGGACCACATTTCTCCAAGAACAGACGACAAAAACAAATACATTCCACTTGTTCGAATGGATAAGACTGTAGTCAATAATCAATCCATGCGGAGCTGCCAGTCAGGCAGTCAGAATTCGCTTAATTCGCCTATGAGTCCTATAACCACAAGTGCTGCTCAACCTTCTGCTCTATCACTGACCACAGGCCAGCAGGGCCGGAAAGCCCGGACCTCGTGTCTGATCAGGGAGAAGAAAGCGGCCCGGACCCTCAGTGCCATTCTCCTGGCTTTCATTGTAACATGGACACCATATAACATCATGGTTCTAGTGTCCACTTTCTGTGACGACTGCGTTCCTGAGGGGCTGTGGCAGCTGGGATACTGGCTCTGCTATGTCAACAGCACAGTAAACCCTCTCTGCTACGCGCTCTGTAACAAGCATTTCCGTGTCACGTTCAAGGCACTGCTGCTCTGTAGGTGGAAGGAGCATAAGAAGGGGATCAGGTGGACCCCAACTGGAAATGGCTGATTTCATCATGACATTTATTAAGAGTTGGATTTTCTATTCATGATATTGGTGATTCAGCACTGGTTGACCAGTCATGAGTTCAGGGACAAATACTGATCTATATTGGGATGCCAGAGAGCATGTGGGCTTGAAAAGATCCAAGGTTGTGCATCAAATAGATGAGGTTCAGATTGTCTGTTTGTGTAATTACGTCTTGGCAGGGCATGTAGCAGTTTTCAGGTTTGAATTGCCTAACTTTGACACATTTAAAATACAAATGTAGCATCTGGGTATGTGTTTATCAAGCATAAACTCTTTAATGTACAAATTTGTACAAGAGCTGTAAACATGATAGTAGTGTGACATGCAAAACTTTTTTTCTAATTCTGTGAAAAAATTTGTCATGACATTATATAAGATCTTAAGTTATTATAAAAATGTTTCATCTAAAATCTTGCAGTTAAAAACAAAAGCTATTTTAAAAAATATATTCTTATCTCATGCATATTATTTCACATGTGGATGTTTTACTGGGTCTTTGTGGATCTCAGAGCTGTAGGACTCTATACACTGATACATCGCAGTCTTTGTTTTCTGTGCTAGTAGTGGTCATAAAACAAATACTCAAGATTATTTCTCTGTTACATGTATGTTTATTATGGAAAGGCCAATATGAAAAATGTAAATAAAAAAAGACAGAAAAAATACAGCATTTACATTCAATACCAAATACAAACTGACATGATATACCAAAAAAAACTAATACAAAACGATACAGTACTCACGATAATTCAATATGGTTAGTCAACAATAATAGATATTGGTTATATCACATACAAAATTCTACTACGAAAGATAACCCGCCTTATGAGAGTGTTTTGTGGGAGTAAAATGGACTAAGGAGTGAATCCAGAAATTGTAGCAAAAACACGATATGATAATAAAAATGAAAAATGCTGCACCATCTTCTGGTTTTAGAATCTGGACCTTGGCACAAATACTTCCTGAAAGAATAACTTGCAAGAAAATAATTATATACGACAAAGATAAACAGAGATGCACTACTTATACAAATGAATATTTAAATTCATAACATCCTTCAAGGGATTAAGCCATATGTTTGCTCTATGTAAACAAATGTATCTTGAATGAGCAATAAAGAAAAAAATATTTGGCAATGCATAAACAGGTGCTTAATCATCTGAACCATTGGCCCCAACATGAAGGATTGTGGAAATACTGCACATAATGCATGAAGTGTATATAATCTATTTCAAATGTGCCCTCTGTAATTTCAAACACCGCTCATGATGTGAGTAACAGTCATAGCAAAATAAAATCCAAAAACAATGGCTATGTTAGGGGCAATGATTTCTCTTCCAGCCTCTCCATCACTCTGGAAAGTCTCACAACAGTTTAAGTGTGTTTCTGCGTGTTCTTCAAGGTAGACTGTTGTCACCGTTCCTCCGTCACTCCATTGCGGTGTTCTGGCTCTGATAAATGGAGGCCTTGTCCTTCAGAAGAGCCAGACACAGATGGCAACTCCAGCTTCCTGTAAACATGATTAAAGCCAAATACTGATCATCAGCAGCAACGCATAACTATAACTAGTACCAACTAAAACAGCAATAAATGCATAAACTTGTATAACCTTGCCGTCTTGGTGTCCAAGACGTGTCTTCACAAGACTAGTTTGAATATGCACCCTGACATGAGATTTGAGAACTTTTCAAAGCATACTGACTTTATTTTTTCGCCTTTTCTTCACACAATGCTATTGTACTGCATCACAAGACTTGGACTAAATCATGCAATCATTTTTATTTCTGCTTCTGTTAAAAAGAATCTCTCATGCCACATTATATAAGTTCTTAAATTACAATAACGGTATATAAACTTTAATCTAAATTCTTGATGTTAAAAACAAAACGCTTTTTTCTTATCTCATGCGTATTATATCAAATGTTTTACTGGGACTTTGTGGATTTCAGAGCTATATTACTCAATATTAGGGCCCAGATTTTTCAAGAATGCAGTTGTGAGTCCTGAAAATGTGCAGGTGTCAGTTGGGTTGTAGAATGGGGTTGTCACGCTCGTAAAAAACTAAACGCGGCATGAACAAAATCGTATTAAGTGGCACTGCCATACTAGCCATTAGCATCTGCTGTAGAGTTTTGTTTTGTGTGAAAAATGACAGGAGATTAGTGATGAACATAAAAGAGTGCGTAATCAACATAATCGATTACGTCGACATGCTGTTCCAGCCCTACTTGCGAAGATGATGAGTCAACGTCGCCAACGCCTTCTTTGTAGACGAGACAGACTCAGAAAACGCTAGCTAATATCATAAAAGTGCGACTAGTCAACTAATGGCTGAAATGAATGACCGACATATTGAATTAACTAGGAAAATCTTTGTTCGGGGGCAACCCTACTCTATATACAGACACATCTCAATGCAGTCTTTATTTACTTTACTGGTTTTGCTGGTAGCAGCATAGACTGTAGCAGTCATAAAACAAAGAGTTTTTTTGCGCTTCTGTGCATATTTTTGGAGATGCCCCACTCTCATTCTATTGAAAGAATCAGTGTAGACATTCTTAAAATATTCTACTTTTTGCATTTCACAAAAGCTAAAAAGTAAAATGAGTCTAGAACGACATGAGTTTGAGTAAATAATGACTACATTTACATGCACCATAATAATGCAATTATAATGAAATTTAAGCAATTTCGCAATTAAAATTTACCTCATGAAACCGAAATACTTGGATCAAATTGACGTAATTAAGCCCTTAATCATAGTAACCATAATCATAGTAAAATATGTGGCTTATACCAAATTTCTATTCCATCTCTAGCCAAAGTGCGCATGTGCTTGTGACGTACACGGATGACGTTTTCATGCGCAGATTCGTATACATAGCAGTAAAGAAGGCATCACATTTTTTGGGGTGCTTAAGAAACTAAGCTTATATTGACAACGTATCAAGATATGAATAAAATGCAGTATATTCATGGTTGAATACATCGAAATGAAGACATTTTAGGCATGTAAGATAAAAAAATCCAGGACGACCATAGAAATGTTTTTTTGCATTTGACGTAAGTAGAATAAAACAGTGACCAGTAACACACTTACTGTATGTGAGTACATTATTTGTGCTGTGCATTTGGATATATAAATAATTAAAAAAAAATTGTCATTATTGGTGCACATGCAAATGATTGCTAGTACCTTCTGGAGGGTCTGACATGGGAGGGCTGAGGCAGTACATGTGGTATCCTCTGTCACAGTCATCACAGAACAAAAGCTGGTCCTGGGAAAGAGGATTTAAACACATTAACAGATAGTTTTCTGTATAAGGGGTTTGTTGGAGTGATAATGTGCGGAGACTCACGTCATTCTCAGATGTGCCACAAACATTGCAGCACTTGCACTCAATGCACTGCCAGCGGTAAGTCTTTACAGCTGCCATCATCACAGCAGTGAACTGCAGGCACGAAGGATGTCCTTATGAGGGATAAGAGAAAAAGGCCATGCATGAATTACGAGCATCTGAGCGTAGAGGTTTAGAGTTTGTTCTGTGCCTAGGTGTCATACCTGAACGTCCACAGTCAGAGCAGGACACCAGCTCTTCAGACTGCCCTGTTTTCTGGTTCATGTTGGAGTCACCCAGGCAGAAGTCGCAATAGTCATTGGGTAATGCCAGGCCATTTGGTCCTTTTTTAGGGGCTGTAATAAAACCGAGCATCAGATCAACTGTTGTCCTGCTTTCATTAATGTTGATGACTAGCAGGACTATTCAAATCAAAGCTGCAATCTATGTGGTCGTAACAAAAGTGGCAAATATTTGTAATGTCATATACAATATCCTTAAGTCACAAGGATCAAACAATCAACTATAAAAGGTGTGGTTTAAGCTCAAAGAATAGAACATCTTGTACTGAAAAGTGATAATGCACAAGTGATGTGTAATGACAGTCATCATGAATGAACGCTCACTCTTGGGTTCCTCTTGTGGTGCAGGGGTGTGAATCTCAGGTTCTTCTTTGTCTTCTCCCTCCTCATCAGCCAGGTGAGAGTGAGTGTAGTGGTAACTCAAGCCTGGTCTGTTCTTATAGCGTTTCCCACAGACTATTAAAAGAAAAATTAAAACATTTAAAATTATAACAGTCGTGCAAAAAGCGTCATGCATTATGAAAAACAGGATTTTCATTGATCTTTTAGCATAAAGGCTTTCAATGTACTATGTAAGTTTCACAATCAAAGCACCCTCTCCAGATAACCAAACCGAATGATGGGAACTAAGCTGCAGACATGAACCACTCAGAATTCAGCTGTCATAATATTGACATCAAGTTTCAGCAACTTTATGAACAATAGCAGTACACAAGGTTAGCCAAAAACATATTTGCATAGACTACTGTTCAAAAGTTTGGGGTCAGTCAAATCTTTTAATATTTTTGAAAGAAATTGTTTTTTGTAAGATCTCTTATGCTTACCATGGCTGCACTTAATTGATAAAAAACTATGAAGAAAGAAATACTGTGAAATTAGTTTTAGTATATTTTGAAATGCAACTTATTCCTGTGGTGCCAAAACGTAAACTTTCAACAGCCATTCCTTCAGGGTCACATAATTCTCATTATTAAAAATAATTGAAATGTTACTAAGCCCAAACTTTTGATATATATATCCAAAAAAACATGTCAAAACTCACTGTCACAAGCATACGGTTTGTCTCGTTCTTCCTGGGCAGCAGCAGCAGCTTCCATTTTCTTTTTTCCATTCCCAACTCCTCGACCCTGGCAGATTAAAATTACATTTGATTAACTCTATTCCTTCAGGCCATCATATGACCAGTAGCCATCACCACAAGAGGAGATTATCAATGGTTAATACTGTATGAATATTCAAATAATTAAGCTACAGCAGACTAGGAACGGTACCTTAGACTTCCCTTTTCCTCGTCTTTTTGGAGTTTCCTCCTCAAAATCTTCATCGTCCAGATCATCCAAGTATTCTTCTGGCTCAAGGATCCTCTGAGAATGACAGGAAACAATCAGGCCATGCATTCATATATGAAAATATATGAAAAGCCCAGAGACATTAGAGACCATATTGAAAAGCCCTGCTATATACCTTCCTGATGCGTGTGGAGCCACTGTGGCTGCTGGCCGTGCTGGTTCCAGTGATCTCAGACAGACTGGTTTCTTCCTCAGGTGGTCTGAGCTCTGTGGGCACTCTTTTATCCAGCGGCTCTCCTTTCAGCAAGGCTTCCAGACTGCTCCCATCCAACGGGCCCAACACATCTTTTTTCAGGCCCAGCTCCAGCTCAGCTTTGGAAACATGCCTCTCTTTAATGATTTAGTTATGGTTTATAATCTAATTTAAAATATATATTTTTTTCTGACTTAAATATCTCAATCTATTTTGTCTAAACTTTTTAAACATGTAAATCTTGACCTATGAAATAATAGTCCAAAATCTATATTTTTTTGTGTGTTGTAGTCAAGACCACCTTAACAAAGACCAAGTCAAGACCAAGACAAGACCAGCACTCCTCAAATGTCTGAGAAACGTCTTATATTTAATAAATAAATACAATTAGAATACTATAGAACTGTTACCAATCAAATCACTAAAACATAACATTCATCTTTGTTTTGAGATGGCACAGAAGTTGCATCTGAATTGGTACAATTACATCTGCATAAATAATGTTGAGATTAATGTTTTAAAAATAACATTTTGAATATAGAAATATGATGGGAAAATAAAATGATAGGTCTACTTTTAAATATGAAACTGAAATCAATGAGTGAGTCACGAAATAATTTATTCAACCTATTTGTTTAAAGCAGCTGATTCAAGTTTGTCTAAAATTTGTCACTTTATAACATTCTTAACTCAATATCAAAATCACATTTGCAATCGTACTCATATTCACGAAAACAGCTTTCTTGCTCTTGTGATATTGCTTAATGATATCCTATGTTATAATATAAAAATCTCATACAAACAGGTCATTTGTATTCATTTTGGGATAAAATCCTGAGTCCTCTTAGTCTGAGACTGAGACAAGACCAAGAACAAATGCAAATGCGGTCGAGGTTGAGACAAGACCTTTAAAAAATGGTCTCAAGATCAAGACCGGTCACGAGTACTACAACACTACTTTTTTTTTTTTTTATTGAATAATTTATTGAAACTATAGACACAATCTAAAAAAAAAAGAAGCAGCAGCTTGTATGCGTTTCTGTTGAGTATCGTATTTGATACATCAGCCTTTTATGGCTCATATGACATGGGAGATTATGAAGCCCATACTCAAGGAGAAAAAAATACCATAATTTTTATTCAGAGACCCAAACTGTCACAAATATGCAATTTGCTGCAGTTGTTGTCATTTATATGGCCAAAAATAAGATGAAATTATCATAGTTTGTAATGTAAATCAATGAGATTTTTATAATCAGTTGTATCACTATATCTCCCAATAATATGTCTTAGAAAGATGATATTTAACTGCTCAGCTTTATGATGAAAGCTCTGTAGTTTTAATTGTGGGGGGCAAAACATATAAAGCAAAGCAATTCAATGATACTCATGTATTGATATTATTATTGATACTCATATCCTAATCTGATGGTTCTAAACATGATGTGTGATTTATCAAGTTAACCTCAGTTGCTTCAGCCTATAAATGCGTACCTTGAAATATTACTAACAATATAAAAGTTATTCTCACAATTACATTATAAAAATCAGAATAGGTTTCACAGCTAAAAGACATGTACCACGACCTGAAGGGGGACATTTTTAAAATTCAACTAAAAACTCTTTTACTTGCTAAAGAAATATAAACTATCATTCAGATGACATGTAGAAGATTGTGTGCAACAGGTTTTTCATCAAAGTTATTCATCAGAAGTTTAGAGGCCTTAGAAATTTGCATACAACAAGAAATCTACTAAATCTACTACTAATGTTGTAACAGAATACCAGATTTGAGTGGAGGAAAAACTAGAGCAGGGTCTTCTGGTGGGTGAGCTCTTCTTTTCTTCCTCCAGCGCCGGGCGGGATATGTGTACAGCTGTCCTGGTGCTGTACCTTAAATAGTAATCATAAAGTCTGCATGTTAGTAACAGTAGGACAGACTGAGAATAGAATCAGCGTAAATGGGCTGATGCCAAACCTGCACTCCTGTGTCTCTTCTCCATCCAAATGTAGCAATTGCTTTGAGCGACTCCAGTTTGGGAGTCCAGGAAGGGCATGAGGATGCTCCTCTCGGCACACAGCCGGGCATTATAACTATGACACTGCTCCAAAGCATCTTTGTAGTACTGTTCTCCAAGTCTTCATTCCACACACAAACAAGAGAGAATACGAGAATATATAAGTTTCTGCACAGCATGTGATTTATATTTACTGTTTAGATGCACATATTAACTTTTCCTTAGTTAAATCTTAGTCTTGGGAAGATAACGGCCCATACCAAAAAATAACCATGGTTTTACTACAAATGAAACAAACAAAAAAACATGGTAACCACAAATTAACCATGGTTTTGCTACACTAACCATAGCTTAACCATGATATTTGTAGTAAAACTGTGGTTAAACAAATGGTAATCAATCCAACCAAAAAACATGCTTACTACACTTTTACTATAATAAAACAATGGTTAATTTTCGTAAGCGGGAGAGTATTTTTAAATTACATTTCGTGCGTCACAACGTGCTGATATGCAAACAATGGACATCAATGGACCCCAATGTACTGTAACGTTAGCCTATTAATTTTCGCCAGTGTTAAAAAAAGCACATTTGATAGACATTTCTTAAAAAGTTGGACAACAGAACGCAATAAAAAAAGCAAACTAACCAGTGACTGGCTAGTGTAACTGATTTAAAAAGTAGACACATGGCTGTAAAGCTCTTTGATGTCACAGAAAACGATGAATGAACGATGAGCAAATTAACGTTAGCAAACCAAACACCACCAAAATACTTCAGCCTGACTTTAGTATATAAAACCATCCCAATTCAGCAATGATTTAAGAATATCATATGGAGATTCATTCAAAGAGTTTAAAAACTACATGTACTCACACTTTAACGATATTCTCCACGGCAGTCGCCATTGTTTTGCTGTAATGGGCTGTTGTTGTATTCACTGCGCATGCGCGTTGGGTCCTTTTTGAATCAACGATTCGTTCTTCTCTTTACATGAAAAGATTTCCGTCATAGCAAATGGAAGCATATCGGAATATTTTTTTTCCCGAAAATTTTACAAAATATTTTAACGAAAAATAAACGATAATACTAGTAAACCAAAACCATTGATCTCATTCTTCAATGGGCGTGGTTACGTTTAAATGACGTCTTCCACCCGCACCGCCGCCATTTATATATCACCGCCATTTTACAACAACTCAGAAGAGAAGAGATTAGATTACGAAGATGACGGCTCAAATGGAAAATCAACTCTGCAAGCTCTTTGTCGGCGGTCTCAACGTCCAAACAACCGACGATGGACTGCGAGAACATTTTGAGCAGTACGGGAAGCTGACGGACTGCGTGGTGGTGCAGAACCAGCAGCTGAAACGCTCGCGTTGCTTCGGTTTCGTGACCTACTCAAGCCCGGAGGAGGCAGACGCGGCCATGGCGGCCCGACCTCATGTTCTGGACGGCAACAACGTCGAGCTCAAGAGGGCCGTTGCGCGGGAAGATGCGGGCAAGCCAGAGGCTCTCGCGAAAGTGAAGAAGATATTCATCGGCGGTCTTAAAGACGATATCGAGGAGGATCACCTCCGTGACTGCTTCTCCCAGTTCGGCGCGGTGGAGAAGGCGGAGGTGATCACAGACAAAGAGACCGGCAAGAAGCGCGGCTTCGGCTTTGTATATTTCGAGGACAACGACTCGGCCGATAAAGCCGTGGTGCTCAAGTATCACATTATTAACGGGCATAAAGTGGAGGTGAAGAAAGCCCTGACCAAGCAGGAGATGCAGGCTGCTGGTAGTCGCGGTGGCCGCGGAGGCCGTGGAGGTGGACGGGGGATGGGCAGACCGCAGAACGGCTATGGCGGGCGCGGCGGAGGATATGGCAACTACGGCGGCGGCGGCTACGGGGGCAATGACGGCTATGGAGGCGGATACGGTGGCGGGTATGGGGGAGGCTACGGGGACCAAATGGAGGGCTACGGCGGTGGTAACGGCTACAGTGACTTTGGCAGCGGCTATGGCCAGCAGTCCTCTGGCTATGGCCCAATGAAAGGTAATTACTCGGGCAGAAGCAACGCTCCTTACTCCCGAGGTGGTGGTGGTGGTGGTGGTTACGGCAGGGGGGGTTACGGAGGCTCGTATTAGGAGCGTTTATTAGGTCTCATATTAAGAGCAGCTCCTTCCCCAGCCCACATCGCAGTTTTGACCACACATTATCTTCAGCTAAGTAGCCAGATTTAGCCACCTTAATATGGCGTGGCATTGACTGAATCACTCAAGCTCCATTCAGGAGTTCACAACTTAACCAGCCTAGCAAATCATAGGTAGGGCTCACCTATCCGACTTTGCTCAGCATCTTACAGCTGTTACTACTACTACTACACATCCTTTTGCTCTCTTCCCTGAAGTACTAGGGAGTTTTTTTTTTCAGCAAGACATAGGACTACTACTCTGGATCTCTACTTATTATAAGACTGGCCAGTGGTGGCAGGCTACCTGTGTGCGAAACTGTTTCTCACACGTTTTTTTGGTGCATTGGGATTAAGTTAACATTAGTATTTTTGCTTGTTAGTGTTGGCATGTTTTTCTCCTTTTAGTATATGTATTGTATCTTTATTGTGTCTTTGTTTTCTTCTATTCAAGACTTATATAAATCTGGTTCAAATTTAGAGTCAATCGCAGTGAACCCCTGTAGAGATTAAATATTTAATTGGTTGGCAACAGGCAAAGTGCATATCACGTGATCTATAGAGTGCAAAAAACCCCACAATCAATCGATTAAAACAAGTAAATTGTGCTTGTAAAAACACTGTAGCACCGCCTACTCCCAATGAGGCACGGCAAATGACGTAATAGTCGTTCTCAAGCTACTTAAATATTGTGTATATAAAAATATTGTTTCTGTATACACAACTTTAAATCAATAATTTTAGCTAATTTCTTTAATTCGCAATGCTTCTGATGATTGTCGTTTTTTCCACTCATTATATGTTAAATACACTGTTTTGTAACTTTTTTCAGATTTTCTGGAAATATGACTTCACTAAGGCACTTGAAGTACTCGCTGTGGAGTCTGTTCCCAACCAATTAAAGATTTAATCTTATTTAATTAGGCTCGATGGCAACTAGAAGTTGTTCGTCCTAACATAAGAAACGTGTTGGAATAAACAAACTTCTGTGGCGTTTCAATAAAAACAAAGTTAAATGGACTAGTTTCAAATGTTCAGGTTTACTTAAAAACCACTCAACATTCGTTAATATAGTGACTAACGTGTCTCCCAATTAGTGTCTTTTGTTAAATAGTTAAAGCATACTGAAAATATTGTCATTGGTGTTACAGTGAACCTTTCTGACGGGACTCTGAAGACAGATTTGAGTTGTTTTTCTACAGTTTAATCATTTAGTAAAGGACTTTAATGTTCTTGTCTCATTGTATTACTGCTTCAACGGAATAACCTATTGAATATTGTTTATTTCAGATACAAATGAACTGTATGTACTTCTGTTAATAAAAACCATTACTCCGTAGCCATTATGGTTCTTGACAAGCTGAGATTTATTGGGTGGTTTTGACGTATGAGGCCCGTTTAGTGATTTGTCTTTCCAACTAGGTAAGACTAAAATTGGAGGTGCACCCATTGGCACTAGTGCTCAATATTAATTACATTTCTTTGCATCAGACATGTGGGGATGTTAATATTTTCCCAACCTTATGTTGTCTTTATTCTTAAAATATGTTTAGAGCTTTGTTCCAATACTTTTAGTGATCAAATAAGATGGATCTATACCTTAGCTGTGTCCACTACTACGTCATTGGATTCTCCAGGGGTACTCCAGAGATGTAGAAACCCAGCTGAAAATCCATAGGATAATCGCACCAGGTTTCCAGGTTTGTAGAAATACTTTATACACAAGACATTACATCAGGTGTGTCTTTAACATACTTCGGATCCACCTGGAAGAAAATCAGGTATTTGTGAGTCGTTAAATTAAAGCGTGCATGCAAAATTTCAGCATTTCCTAAATACTAGCTGTGAATAGCGTTAACTTGCGGTGATCATGTAACAGGAAAAGTGGCAATTAGAACATACTCTGTAGTTCAATGTGTGTGACGCTGTGGTGATTGTGGTCTATGTAGTTATGTGTTAATCCAATATTTTAGCCGATTTCCAGTTTAAGGTCAAACCGGAGAATGGAGCTTATAGTTCCTGTATACTTGATGCATTAGTTCCAGATATTAATGACATCAAATGCAAAGGAGATCAGCATTTATTAAGCAAGGTTTGTGCTTTCAGTTATTTACTTTACATCTTATCAATCCCCCTCCCCTCCTCATCTCGGTGTTTTGCTCGTGTTTTGTCCTACATTTCTGGGACTCTTAAAGAGGACAGTGGATATTATTGATAATTCAGTGAGACTAGTGACGGTTCAACAGTAAAACCTCTTGGCATTGGCTTTTTTTTTCTAAAAGTGAGATCTGCTACTCTCATTCTTAAAGCACAGCTCCTACATAGACCCTCCTTAAAGACTTTGTTAATCTGATGGGGTTGTGTCATAGATTGACAGTAGACAGACATGTTTCAGGACACTGTTTGTTGATTTGACACTTACATGCATCTGGATCTGTCTTTTTTTCCTACAGAGGGTATGCAATGGAAGGATTTAAATAAAATCTCACTTCCAAGTGCGGCCGCTTGATGAACCTCCCTGTGGCTGTGAATCCGGTTGCTTGGCAAAAAGGAAGAACTCCAGTCAGTTTGGTGAGCAGGTTTTAAAATGTATCTTTACACACACACACACACACACACACACACACACGGTCATACCAATTGTGTTTACAATTCTGTTTTCCCCCTCTTTTTGCAGTCTAGCAGAGTTTGCATATGAGCGCATATGCTAGATTCCTGTGGAAGATGCCTATGCCTAGGCAAGATGCCTTTGGTAAGATTTTGTAATATATTGCATTGTAAGTTTCAGTGATTTTACTTTTGAGATCAAACTTCCTCAATGTATTCAGATAACATACTCCTTTTGAGTTTTCTGTGATTTGTCAAACACCACTCTATATCTTTTTGTGGGGCTTTTCAGTGAGATTTTTTTTCTTAAAGTGCCCCATTATGCAGTTTTAAAGTTTCCCGATTTTGTTGGAGTTCTACAGTAGGTTTACATGAATCCAAAAAAACTTTAATTTTCTCGTGATATACACTGCAGCATCACTTTTCTCACAGTGTCTGAAACGGTTCGCAGACCTGCCAACATGTACGCATTTTGCGTAGCAGACCCGCATTTTGACCTCAAAATGGTACGATTTGTCACTCTAAACTATGCAAAAACCTGGTGACAAATTATAAAATGCTCAAGTAATGCTGAACAATAAATTTGAAATCGCTATGGCTGAGTGATTATGAAAGTGCTGTGATTTGTGGATGACTGATAAGCTCAAGTCTGGAGAAGCAGGCGTTTACTTATTCAGTTGAGACACATAGTCTGCATGTTACATTATTGTGCTAATAATAACTAAAGTACCTAATTGTTACATTTATTTTGTATAAAAACTAGCATGTTAGTTACTTATGGGTTAAAGTACTGTTGTATCAGTGCTGCGCGAGCTCGCTCACAGACGTGCGCACACAGAGAGAGAGAAGATAATTGTAAAATGAAAGTTGACGGGGCCGTTTAAATTTTGTTCCTGCATTTTGTATTATCCATCCGTGTTTTTAAAATGTGTTAAATGACCGTTTTACTGTTAAAACAGCCCTCATTATATATTGTATTTGTCTAACTTATACTTGATATTCTTGATATTGATTTATAATAAGTGATTCGTTTTGCTATTGGACTCCTGACTATTCATTGTCAACTTTTCTAAATATGTTTGTATTGGCTAACATTTATTCAGCTAGTGCGTGTACCGTTTAAAATGTGCAATGTTCAAATGCTAAGACAGCACGTCACAAAGAAGCCCTTTTTTTCTGTGTTAGTATCATATTTTGATATCGGTGTGTGAATGTGAGGCAAAATGTAAAGCGCTTTGGTGGCCATTGGGTCTGTGAAAGCGCTATATAAATGGAGTCCATTTACCATATTGGAATAATAAATTAGTAGCCTATCTTAAATGTACACACAGTGTTCCTATGTTGTTGTTTTACTGTTTTCTAGGGGTTACTTAATTTTAGACTAGTTGCAAGGTTAGCAGGTCTGAGTTCGATAAAGAATTCAGTCTCTAAACCCCTCCTTTCTGAGAATCTTTTCTGAATGGTCAGATTTATTCTACATGTATCTTATTTACAATAAAAGAACAGCCAATTACGTTGTAATTATATACATTCCTGAGTGCCAGCTTTCTGGTTTCATCAGTTTTATTTCAATTTGGTTTGCCATGGTATCCTAATTTGTGTTCTTAATTATTAAACTAATCAATAAAAAAAACTGCTAACAAGAATAAACTCATTAGTGCACATTATTGTATGCATTTAGACTAGATATTATTTTTATTATCTTGAAGTGTCCTGTCCAAGCTTTTTTGCACTAAGAGATGACAATGCGCTTATCACCTTCAACCAACCATTTAGATAAATTGGTTAAAGAATACATTACCTTCTCTCGTTAATGTAACTCTGAAATAATATTTGACCAAGGCAGCAACTAGGAAACGATGGTGACATCATTTCAAGGTAATGTCAGTCACGCTAAAAGTGTGTTTTCATAAAGGTAGTTTTAGGCTTCATGTCAGGGGAAAGAATAGCCTATGCAATCTGATTAGACCGTTAGCATCTCTCAAAAAATGATCTAAGAGTTTTGATATTTCTCCTATTTAAAACTTGCCTCTTCAATGATATTACAAAGGCGCTGTGCGACTTTTCATGAATGGATTCAAAAACGGAAAAACTCAAATGTTTAACTCTAGGGGAGTTGGAAAATGAGCCTATTTCCAAAAAAGGGGTGTGTGTTCCTTTAAAATGCAAAGCATATGACGCCGTATACAGATATTCTTTTCAAATTCGCTGGTGCTCATACAGCTACATGGCAGGGTGAATGCATTGCAAATGTTTATCAGAACCTCCTTCGGCAACATCGGCTCCCAATCAGCCCCCAGTTTTCATGCAAGACAATGCCCAATGTCACACTGCAAAACAGGTAAAGCAGTTCCTTGAAGCTCAGAAAATTGAAATGATGAAATAGCCAGCCCAGAGTCCTGATCTAAACCCGATTGAAAATCATTGGAAAATCTTTGGCGACAAAGTTATGGCTAAGAAGCCCACTACAGTTACTGAACTGTGGAAGAGACTGGAAGAAGAGTGGATCAAGATCACAGCAGAGCAGTGTGAGAATTTAGATGTCCTGTGGCCGCAGATGTGCTCGGGTCATTCAAAGCAAGGCCCTCTACACTTCCTACTAAAATTTGACTGTTGTAAGCCTCAAATTTTTGTTGTAATGCTTTCTTTTGTGCTGCAATGGTTATTGTTCTCTGATTTTGATCGTTGATCAAAAGGTTTGAAAGGTTTTTGTTGAAGTACCTTGATGATTTGGTAAAAAAAAAAAAAAAAGCTAGTAGAACAATGGTATATCCACAGTGAATATTCCTTAATTTCAAGCAATGAAGATTAACAAAATTTCTGAAAATAATCAAGCGTTTAATTGTTCTCTAATTTTGATCTCTACTGTAAATGTAACAAATTATTATTACATGAAAGGTAACATCTTAAAAAAAGCATAATGGGGCACTTTAAGTGAACATTTTACTTTGATGTAGTGCATTTTCCCCCCTTATCTCTTGTTTAAATCTGTTATGCTCTCTTAACTTAGTGTCTGGTCTTGTTGTCTTTACAGGCCTGGTGCCAAGATGATGCCATGATAATAGTACCTGGAGGGTGGCTTCATCTGATCCTTTGACTGCAGTTGAATCAAATGTGAACAGTGATTGGAATCATTGTACATGTGCATATTGAGCATGAATGAACCTGGCATGTAATGTCTGATATGAATTCAATAATAATAATAAAAAAAACATCACTTCTGAGTCTGTTATTAAGGTTTCAATATAACAAAGTTTTTTTTATATATATAGATTGGAAATCAGCGATGAGAAACATTTACCTAGCTTTAAACTCTTAAGTGTATGAATGATTAACTTCTATATAGCTGATAAACACAAATGGATGTTAGCGCAGTGGTGTGGCAGTGCCGTGAAGAGTGACCTTAGTGACTGGAGCGATTGTATCACTGTTGCCAGGCAACGCGCTGATGATGGAGGACCATTACGACGTTCTCGGGTGTAAAGTCAAAGAGCCCAGCGTTAGCTGTGAGCTGCTATCCAGTCAGATAAACAACCACGACCATCTCATGAGGGACAGCACTGACCAAGAAACAGACTGAAGACATTCAGCACTCGACTTGAGCCTTTAAGCTACCACTAAAGTCAATTTAAAAAATACCTGAGACTTACAAAACATGCACGAAAATAATGTAGCAAGCTAACTTTAGCCAACTGCTTAGCGCAAAACTGCTCAGATATGGACTGTGAAGGGTAAGTGTGTTGTGACGGCAAAAAAGGAGGCATTTAATTAAATGTTTTGATAACTTAGAGGAAACCGACGTGATTTGTAACCGATAAATGTGTTATTTGTACCGTGAAACGAACTGGAGAACGCGTTTTGTTTTGCTGTTACCACTATTTGTAGCAGCTAAATTGCTAGCTGTATGTTGTGCATTCATTTAACATCTCTTTACGAATTCAGCAGCTAACATTTTAACACGATACTTCATGTTTAAGTTTCATATATGAGAATTGAAACATCTTCGTAAACGTGTGAAATATGAGACATTCAAACTAATCTCGTGCTTATCGTCTCGTGCGTTAACTTGATTCTCGATGCACTGATGATGTGGTCAATATCTTTTTATCATCCCGTATCATCAAAATGGTACTGTAGACGCAGAACTGTGCAGTGAAGCTGTCATACGAAACTAGTAAAAGTTAGTTTGTGTTAAGGGTTGTGTTAAGAGCAATTGATCCGTTATTTTCGAGTTTAATGGTGGTAGAACATTAAGTGCAATTAAACATATTAGTTGCAGAGATATTTTTGTTTCATTTATTAGATATGGAGTCCCTTGTCCTCTGCCTAGTTTGGATTCGCAGGAGGATGCCAAAGACCCTGGGTTGCACACCATCAGCCATACACACATGAGGAAAGCCTTTCGTCTTATGAATGACTTGAGAAGGTTGGTAAACCTACTCAGCACCTCATGTTATTTACTTAACCACCATAATCATTGACGGAGAGATTTTCAATCAGAGGTTAAAGGGTTAGTTCACAAAAAAAGTATCCCATTATTTACTCACCCTCAAGCCACCCTAGGTGTATATTACTTTCTTCTTTCAGCCAAACGCAATTGGAGTTAGGCTATATTAAAAAATATCCACCGGAATTAGACTCGTTACTTGAAGCCAGTGATTCTGTCTTATAAAGTTATAAATATGGATATTTTTCTTACAAAAATACATTGCTTCACTTTAGAAGGGCTTTATTAACACACTGGAGCTTTATGGATTACTTTTATGAAGGATGGATGTACTTTTTTGGGCTTTCAAAATCTAGGATACCATTCACTCCCATTTTGAAGCTCGAAAGCTTTTTTTTTTATATAACTCTGATTGTGTTTGGCTGAAAGAAGAATCATATACACATAGACATAGGATGGTTTGATGGTGAGTAAATTATGGGATAATTTTCATTTTTAGGTGAACTAACCCTTTAACTTGGATGGATGGATTCTTAATATCAAGTTTGGTTCCTCAGAAAATCAAAAATTTGGTTATGGTCTTGAAGGTGTTTTTTTTTTTATTGTCACAAAATGTAACTTTATTATCACCCAGCTTTTTATATAAAGTTGGATATAGGCTACATATGCCCAACTTTATCCTCTTACATAGGTATACAGTATACACTCGTATGCCTTTAAATTGTAATATGGCATATTTCAACTGCTTCGTTGGTTGTATCGTCGCAAAATGTAAACTATATCATCGTCCAGCTCTAATCTGTTAAATGTGACAGAGGCATGACGATATAAAAATATTATAAACATTGACATATTTGTAACGCTGCTTTAAAACATTTTGTATTGTGAAAAGTGCTCAATCTGACTAAGATTTAATTATCGTTTGCGTATGCTTCATATCCAAAAGACATCTCAATCGTGAGTTGAAGTAGATCGTAAAGACCATCAGTGCCAATGGTTTCTACAACCTATGTAAACTTATGCATATTTGGGAGAAACAGCCCTGGTCTAGATCCTTAGTTTTCTTTTATTTTCTTAATAATCACAGTAGGAGGATGCTTTGTGACGTTCTGCTGGTGGCGGGTGAAGTGGAGGTACCAGCACACAGAGTAGTGTTAGCGTCCTGCAGTCCTTACTTCTGCGCCATGTTCACAGGTACTCTACAAATACACATCCTAATGCTTTACTTTCATTGATGGGAGCAACATGTCCCACGCTGCACAAAGATGTTCTCCAGTACGTAGCAATGTATGATCTATGATTATGATTTAGGAATAATTTTTTTTAAAATTCTGTCATCGTTTACTCACCCTCATGTCATTTCAAAACTGGAAAACACAATAGATACTTTGAAGAATGTTGGTAACCAAAAGTTTAGATGCCCATTGACTTTTATGTTCGACAGAAGAAAGGAAGTCAAAAAGGTTTGGAATAACATTGAGGGTGAATAAAGGATGATCATTTAAATTTTTGGGTGAACTAACCCTTTATTAAAGACTGACACTTAATTGTTTACAAGGTATTTGAAGCTATATGAGTGGCATTAGGTGATATAAGGTGTCCCTGCTGATTATTCTGCATAAAAACATGATGTTCATCTCATTTTCAACAGTTATTTGATATTAATTATTTATTTTAGATCTTTGATTGAGAGTTTGCTGGATCTGTATGTGTAGTGCTCATGCTATCTGATTCTGTATTGTGATTGATGTTTCCAGGTGACATGAGTGAAAGCAAGGCTCACCATGTCGAGATCAGGGATGTTGATGGACAGACGCTCTTAAAACTGGTGGATTATATTTACACCGCTGAGATCGAAGTGTCTGAGGATAACGTTCAGGTAAGTCAAGGCACATGAATGTACTGTACTGTAGCTCTTTGTGTAAAGGCTGATTTCTCTCTCTGCCACTGGTTCTCTGGTGCTTGTGGCTCTGTTGTGAGTGCTGAGAGGCAGGGCATTTCCTCTCATTATTAGCAGAGGAAATGAGCGGAGAGGGAGAGGAAGTTTTCTGTGATGTGCACTTTGCCCTTTGTGTTGGAGCTCTATTGTCACAGTATTCTGTTGTTTGTGCCTGGGCCTCTTGTTTAGATGTACAGAACACAGCAGAGGAGAACAGATGATCTGAGAAGCTTCATGCCAGTTGTGCTGGAGCAGTGTGAAGTGGCCTAGTTTTTGGAGAGAATGGGCAGATGCTCTAGTGTGGGTAGTGGCTGTTTATGGCTTAGTTTGTTAACAATGTCATTCAGTGCAGTGATTCACCCCATGTTAAATTTCCCTATAGGCCATTTCTAGGAAGAAAGTGGCCATTTAATTAGAAAAGAGCATCTGCGCATAGTAGCTCTGTCTTTTTCTTCCCAGTGGCCATTGCTTTTGTTAAATAGCTGATGCTGGGTTAGATTAATTTAATTTCATTGTTCACCCCCATTTTACTTCATATAATTCATTCAGTAGCCTATATAATTAGATGTGGAGTTACTAGCTTACACTCTTTTGCAATGATTTACTAATAATTAAATCTCTTTTAGAATACCTTTTTGAACAAATGAAATTCATTTTAATAGCTGTTGTTTACCTAATGAATCGTTGCTGAAATGAGAGAGAGATATATAATGGTACAAAAACAAACTATAGGCGAGGTAGTAGTGTCTCTATTAAGTATACAATACTGTCCAAAAGTTTGGGTCATTAAGATTTCATTTGATTTTTTAAAGTTAATATTTTTATTCGGCAATGATGCATTAAATTGATCAAAAGTGATAGTAAAGACACATAATGTTACAATAGATTTTTAATAAATCCTTTTGAACATTTTATTAATCAAAGAATCCTGAAGATTGTTTAAGCAGCACAACTGTTTTCAACATTGATAATAAAAAATAAAAAATCTTGAGCAGCAGATCAGTATGTTAGAATGATTTCTGAAGCAATGATGCTGGAAATTCAGCTTTGCCATCACAGGAATACATTACATTTGAAAATGTATTCAAATAGAAAATGTATTCAAATAGAAAACAGTTATTTTAAATTGTAATAATATTTCACAAGATTACTGTTTTTACTGTATTTAGAACAAATAAAGGCAGCCTTAGTGACCACAAGATACTTCTTTCAAAAACAACTAGAAAAATTATTTTTGAATGATGGTATATGTATGTTATAACATTTCAAGTAATGCACAACTAAAATCCACAGTAGCCTATATATGCACTCTGCTTTCTTGTGCCTGGCCTGGATGTTCTAGTGCACAGATATCTGTAGCATCTTCCTGAGGGCATTAGTGCAAACTGTGGCCTGGTTGAGAGGGGTCCGTGATGATGTTACCTTCCCCTAGACCTATACTGGTTAGTCATCATGAATCCGGTTCACAGGCTGGCTGTTTACCTCATGTATAGTTTGCGTGATGTGTTTTCATCTCTTTTTGTTATTCCTGCTGTGTTCAGGTGTTACTCCCAGCTGCCAGCCTGCTGCAGTTGATGGATGTTCGACAGCTTTGCTGTGACTTCCTGCAGACGCAGCTCCACCCCACCAACTGCCTGGGCATCCGAGCATTCTCTGACCTTCACGCCTGCACAGGACTGCTCAACCAGGCCCACGCTTATGCCGGTGAGCTCTCTTCTTTCTTGAGTCATTGTGGGATGGCTAACAGCTAGTCGATTAAGCAACCCACCAATATGTACTTTTATGTTAAGATCCATTTTTTAAACACGTTTGCTTGTTTCAAACAGAGCAGCACTTCACAGATGTCATGGTCGGTGAGGAATTCATGGCCCTTTCCTTGCAGCAGGTGTGCAGTCTGATCTCCAGTGACAAACTGACTGTGTCCACTGAAGAAAAGGTAACTCATTACCCAGCTCATTTACCTTGTTGTTTTTTCTAACTGTTGTCACCTGCATATTGTGCTTCTCAATTTCAATGTTTCGTCACATCACAGAGCCTGTTTTAGCTCAGCCGTGCATGATTTGCAGACAGTTGATGGTTGGTTTTTGCACGTTTGCTGGTGTGTGAAGCTAAAGGAGACGACGAGCCATCTGTCATTCACACTGCATTAGCTGCTCTCTGCTTACGAGTAACTTGCGTCTCCAGTCTGCGCTCACACACACCCACTTCATGGCAGCTGTCATCTGTCAGATGCCTCAGTGTCACTGCTGTGGCTGTGAGTTGCTATCATACAATATGCAGAGAAACATAGTTCACTTTATTCTGGTCTATTACACCCCCAGGTTTTTGAGGCCATGGTCACCTGGATAAAGCACGATAAAGAGGCCCGTTTGGAGCACATGCCTAAGCTCATGGAACATGTTCGACTGCCCTTGCTATCTAGAGATTACCTGGTTCAGGTATGACTGCTCACAGTTTTTATAGCGAGCTCTCTATATTTGTTGTGAATGCATTTCTGGTTTTCTTTAAGCATTATTTGTAGGATTTAAATGTGTACTTGTACAGATTGTAGAGGAGGAACCCTTAATAAAAAACAACAACACCTGTAAGGACTTTCTCATCGAGGCGATGAAGTACCACCTTTTACCTGCAGACCAGCGGCACCTTATAAAGACTGACAGAACCAGACCGCGCACACCAGTCAGTTTGCCCAAGGTATTAATATATTGCAACACAAAGATTCACTTCAAACATACAATACCAGGCAAGTTTGAATGCACTTAGTTCTTTATTATCTCTGCTAACCACAAGCAAGCTTGAGGCTGTTCTGTTAAAGACTGTATATATTCTAAGATGCTGCACTCGTAATTACAATGAATGAGAAAAAAAGTGCAACACACAGTATGACAGAATATGTCCCGCTTTCTAAATAAAAGAGCCAATCGGTAAAGTCATCATGAAACAGCCGTTGTCCTGAGAATTTCCTCTTATGACTGCACATGAGCATTGGCTGGTCTAGTATGGAAAATAAGTTTTTTAATTCTATTTGAGAGACAGTTCATGTCAAATTTTATTGCTGATTTGAAATAATTTATTCAAATGTGAGTTTGTCAAGCATGTTTTCCAGATTTTAGCATTTCCCCATTCAAGTAGAGTTGTTGGAAATCACTCTGACTAGATATATTTAAAATAATGTAGGCCACTTTTTACTGGGATAACATAAGACATTTGGCATTACCCACAAATATTCCCTCATTGCATTATTATACATTATATTCAACATTATATAGTAGTTTAATGTAGTACTGACACTAAAACTCTGTAAACTTGAATTTTTTCCTCACAGTAATTTATATTTTGGGTGAACTATACACAATACATATTGTCACTATCCATGATACATACTGATGCATTTTTATATTGCGATATATTGTGACACAATATATTGTTACACCCCTACCCGTAGGGGCTTGTTGAAAACAGTCTGTAATATTGTGTCTCCTTTTTTTTAATCGTCTCATCTTTTTGTTCAATGATATTCCATGTTGATATAGTCACAGTTATCGTTTGATGACATTGGTGTTGTCTTGTCATCATCTTATTCATGGAAAAAAAAGTTTTAGAAATAAGATTTAGTTAACGAAATGAACACTAGTTTGTGTACTGATCTAACGTTACATACAGGGTTTGAAATGAACTCACGAGCACATTTGGCTACTACATTTTTAAGTGACTGGCCATTCAGAACTACTAGCCAAAAGAAAATCATCAGAAGTAATCATCAGGTTTACATCTGGTAATCATCAGAAGAAATCATCTGGTTTACATCAGAAGTAAACCAGATTATCAAAATCACCGCTTCGATTTAAATCAATATTTTTAGTAAATCTGATTCTGAATCATTTAATGTCTTTTACCTTTACAATAGTCAATCATTGTTTGCGGATACCATAAAAATAACATATCGCACACCAGACTTGCCATTCTTTGCTCGTGTTCTTAAGTTCAAGGCGGCAGTCCAAAACAATTAATCAAATCACTAAAGTTCACTTTAAGAATGAAAGTGGTGATAATGAGATAAGACTACATTTTACGTTTTTATTTTTGATATACTTTTGACCATCTTAGTCACAGTCTGAAGCCCTTGATGAATGTGACTCTTCTGAAGGTAGTGAGGTAGATGGATTGATTTTTGTTGTGAATCTTGCAGGTGATGATGGTCGTAGGGGGTCAGGCACCTAAAGCCATCCGCAGTGTGGAGTGCTATGACTTTCAAGAGGACCGCTGGTTCCAGGTGGCTGACTTACCCTCCAGACGCTGTCGAGCAGGTTGCTCTCTGTTCTGCTCCTCATCTCTCGATGTGTGCTCTTCTCTTGGTCTCACTCTCTGTCTGCGTGTCTCATTTAGGTGTGGTGTATATGGCCGGTAAGGTGTATGCTGTGGGGGGGTTTAATGGCTCTCTGCGCGTCCGGACGGTGGATGTGTATGATGGGCTGAAGGATCAGTGGAGCTCCGTCCCCAGCATGCAGGAGCGCCGCAGCACTTTAGGAGCAGCTGTACTGGGGGACCTGCTGTATGCTGTCGGGGGCTTTGATGGGAGTACAGGTATATCTTTGAAAACTCCATCTCAGGACTATTCATACACTACTAGTATTAGAGTTTTTTTTTTTTAAGAAATAAATAAATAATTTTATTCAGCAAGGAGGCAAAAGTGACTGTAAAGACATTTATAACCATACAAAAGATTTCTATTTCAAATATTATCCATAGACTGCAATTTCCACAAAAATATTAAGCGGTACAACTGTTTTCAACATTGATAGATATAAAAATAAAACTTGAAATGTTTTTGGTGTTTGAGCAGCAAATTAGGATATTAGAATAATTTCCGAATCATCATGGGACACTGAAGACTGGAGCTTTGTCATCACAGAAATAAATTACATTATATTAAAATAAAAATTAAAAAAAGTTTTTAAAATTGTATTATTTTACAATATGACTATTTTTACTGTATTGTTGATCAAATAAATGCAGCCAGGATGACCATAAGAGACTTCTTTTGAATGGTAGTGTATTTTTTATTATTTTTTACTATTTTTCTTTTTACATTTGGGCAGTTGTTGTTAACATGACTTAGCACATGCACAACCAGCCTCATTTGTATTGCTGTTTCACTGACGCTTTGAATGGCTGATGAATGTCTCTCTGTCTCTCTGCAGGTCTGTCGTCAGTGGAGGTGTATAACCCCAAGGTTAATGAGTGGATGTTTGTGGCTTCCATGAACACCAGGCGCAGCAGTGTTGGGGTGGGCGTAGTTGACGGTGAGCATTTTGAGTACGTGTGTGTTGTGCAATCTGCTCACCATATTGAGGCATGCAACAATAAAATGTTTTAAGTGGCATGATTTTGCAATAGTGAATTTGCAAAGAACATTGTACCTTTAGGGTGTTGTTGTCACATATTTAAACTGTGCGGCTGTGATAGTTAATTTCACACAATGTGTCTGATGATTGTACAGGAAAGCTTTATGCTGTTGGAGGTTATGATGGAGCGTCTCGGCAGTGTTTGAGTACTGTAGAGGAGTTTAACCCAGTCAGTAATAAGTGGTGCTATGTGGCGGACATGAGCACTAGACGCAGTGGAGCTGGTTAGTTCCTCTTTGGACATGATTTTAAAAACATTGGGCTCACTTCTATTGATTCTTACAGTTGCCATTTCCATGTATTCACTGGCTGTGATGTGATTGTGTCTGTTTGTGTGTACAGGTGTTGGAGTGCTCAATGGACAGCTGTATGCTGCAGGTGGACATGATGGTCCTCTGGTGAGGAAGAGTGTGGAGGTTTATGACCCTGCCTCAAACACCTGGAGCCAGGTGTGCGACATGAACATGTGCCGAAGGAATTCAGGTGAGTAAACGGAAAAGAGACAGCAGGGCTTGGCATTGAGCAGTGTCATGTTCTTGTCTTTCAGATAAGTAAATTGGTCATTCACTTGTGCGGATAAAAATGTACTTGTCCGGATTGTAATTGTGTAAAAGTAATTTTTTCTGGAGCAATATTCACATTAGTTCTGTCAGCTTTTACTTAAATCAGCATATTTGTGATATTTGTCCCCTTAATTTGATTCCCAGAACATTTTTTACTTTTGTTAAGGGCATTTTTCCCTAACCTTAAATGTGTGCATCATCTTTTATTTTGAGTTCTTACATTTTTATCAATGAATTCAGTTAAAATAATAAGACATTACAGGATTGTTAAAGGGGTTATAGGGATAGTGGCTCTTCCAAGCATTATAATGGGAGTCAATGGGTACATTTTTTCAAGTCTATCAAAGCGCATCTATCCGTGATAAAAGTGCTCAAAACGGCTCTGAGTGGTTAATAAAGGTCTTCTGAAGTGAAGTGAAAGATATTTTTCTTACACTAACGCATCGCTTCACTTCAGAAGACCTTTATTAACCCCTCTGAGCCGTTTTGAGCACTTTTATCACGGATAGATGCGCTTTGATAGACTTCCAAAAAAATGTACCCATTGACTCCCATTATAATGCTTGGAAGAGCCAGGACATTTTTTAATATAACTCAGATTGTATTCGTCTGAAAGAAGAATGTAATATACACGTACGATGGCTTCAGGGTGAGTAAATCATGGGCTAAATTTCATTTTTGGGTGAACTATCCCTTTAGCTATCAAATCAGAATCTGTTTAGATGTATTTACACATACTCTTTAATGAAGCTCACAAGAATGCATTTACACTGCAAAATTAAAATAATGTTATGAGAATGTTTTAAATAATTATTTAAATATACAAATATAAAATGTTGGAAAAAATGCAATGATACTTCTAAATATGAAACTAAACTTCCAGTAGGTTCCGGCAAGTAAATCACAACTAAATCACTTGCATATGCAACTAAATGTTCATGCTAGGCGACTAAATAATGTCTATCATTAGCTAAATAATGGCCTGGTTTCACAGACAGGGCTTAGATTAAGCCAGGATTATTCCTTAGTTCAATTAGGGCATTTAAGAATCTTTTATAAACGTGCCTTTGTGCATTCCTGGTATGCATCTTGAGACAAAACAATGGCACTCACATATTTTAAAGCAACACCATGGAACTTTTCCTCTTCGGTCGCCCTACTAGTTGGAAACGAAATTGTCCATTACCACTGTCGTAAATAATTTAGCCTACCGTTGCAGCACCGGCTTTAGAATAAACGATGTCCACATACAAGGTAGAGTATGTTACATCATTTCATGAAAGTATGTATTGCGACATCAGAAACAAAGAATAACGAAATAATGACTATTGTAACACTTGACGTAAAGCAAGTCAAATTTGTAGTTTTCTTATGTCTCATTCGGACTACAGAAACACGACCCGATCTGGCAAACTTGCATAGTGTGGTTATAGCAGATATAGGACCGCAAAGTGAATCCAGAAGTGCCTTTCACCCTGTTAAGAGTTGATGAACCACTGATAAAATTTTGGAAACATTCTTTTATGGTGAAAATTTTTCCATATTGTTGCTTTAAGATATGTCAGTGCAAGTTGCTTTCAGTTAAAACAGCTCACACATGCCAGCAGCCATATCACCCTGTAGCCCAAGACTGGTTGCCCACTGAAGCTAAGCAGGGTTGAGTCTGGTCAGTACCTGGATGGGAGACTCATGGGAAAACCAGGTTCCTGCAGGAAGAGGTGTTAGTGAGGCCAGCAGGGGGTGCTCACCCTGTGGTCTGTGTGGGTCCTAACACCCCAGTGTAGTGACAGGAACACTATACTGTCAAAGAGCACCGTCCTTCGGATGAGTCGTTAAACTGAGGTCCTGACTCTCTGTGCTCTTTAAAAATCCCAGGATGTCCTTCGAAAAAGAGTTGGGGTGTAACCCAGGTATCCTGGCCAAATGTGCCCCTTGGCCTCTGTCCATCATGGCCTCCTAATCACCCCCATATACTGATTGGCTTCATCACTGTCTCCTCTCCACCAGTAAGCTGGTGTGTGGTGAGCGTTCTGGCGCAATATGGCTGCCGTCGCATCATCCAGGTGGTGCTGCAGACTGGTGGTTGTTGAGGAGATTCCCCTTCCATGTAAAGGGCTTTGAGGTCCCAGATAAAGCGCTATATAAATGTAACAAATTATTATTATTTATTTTTACATGCATTTTAGTCTGGGACTAGTCTGTGGAACCGGGGGGACAGTCTATCATTACCCATTGGCTAATAAATTGTTAGAATTCACTTGCCAGTGTTTGAGGTAGAGGCTAAGTATATGTTAAGCACAGATATATTTTCACTCGCTTGAACACTGAGTGCTTGAGAGTTTAGCTCTCCGTCTTTAAAGTGCACTATTGCAATTCATCTCAATGGATGCGCAGCGTATTTGACGCACTGTAAACTGTAGTGTGAAGGTGCCTGACTCACCATCGCTTAGCTGAGAGGGCTCTCACAAACACAAAGAGAGAGAGAGAGAGCGAGAGAGTCTTACATGCCATGTAGAATTGACACGCTTCATGTTCATGAAATTCAATCATTTCAAAGTTTCACATACTATGTTATTACTGCACTACATGTACCATTTTTAAGAAATTCTTTGAAATGTTAAATTGTACATGAGCTTTAGGAAATAGTTTTTTAAATATTTTTTTCTTTAAAACTCAACCCACTAAGAAGGTTGTAGTTAATTTGATATGTTGTAATTTCACTCACATTTGTTGTCTGTTTATAGTGTGAATAGTTTGTGCATGCATATTGATGCTTATCAACAAAATTCAGTCCTAAAATGTGAGGTATGGGAAAAGAGGCTAAATTGTCCACCCAAAGTTATTCAGTTCATTCATTAGCAAACAATGCAAGATAAATGTTTCAAATAACCAATAAGGACTTTATGAAAGCCAGTTACGGTAAATAAAACGTTTAGATGAAACACTTATTTTGTGTAGTGAAAGGGATACTTAGTGATTTTGTGTATTGTACTAACATAATTGATAATATGCTGAAATATCTGAAAAAAGTGCTCTTTTGATCTGTTGAGATAAAAATGTACCACTTTCTTGTGAAAACTGCACCAAAACAATAAAAACAAAAACAAATCTAGACTATTTTAATTTTGTTTTAGTAGCCTTGACACATTTTCAAAGTTTGGATCCTATACCAGAAACTTTTACATATCTCTTTCGGGTCAAAAATTGTCAAAAAAATGTATAAGGGCTGAAGCACTGAAGAAAATGGTATTATATTTTTCCTGTTGTGAATGTTAAAAACTAGACATGTTTCAAGAAATTTCATTGAAATTGAAAGTCCTGCAGTTCTGAGTTGCGTGTTTGTCTCTAGGAGTGTGTGCCATAAACGGTTTACTGTATGTGATCGGTGGAGACGACGGGTCGTGCAACCTTTCCTCTGTAGAATACTACGACCCTGCTGCTGATAAATGGAGTCTCATCCCCACCAACATGAGCAATGGCCGCAGCTACGCAGGTCTGTTTCACTCTTAACAACCTCCATATACAACTAATCTAAACTAAACTGCTGTCTTGTCTATTTCAGGGGTGTCAGTTATTGACAAGTCATTATGACTAAAAGTCCTGGGCAGCAGGCCTCTTCACACCCGCCGAGGACTGAGCTGTGACAGACAGACGGCGATTTAAGGCAGAATCCAGATGCTGACAGGTGCTTGAAGCTCTCAAAGCCTGACAGCCAAACACACACACACACTGAGCCCTGACCTCTTCCAGTCTCCAGAAAGTGCCATTTAGCTCTGTTATTAACAGAGAGGTCACATGGTCGCCCCATACTGTGGGTAATGAGACCTCGTTTATACAGGCCTGACTGGACTGAATCTGCCAGGACGGAGCGTGTAAGGGACGAGCTCAGGATACGCCCTGTGCGGACCGGCTGCTGTGGGGATCTGGCTGTAGTCTATGTGCAGGTGAAGAATGTGCCAATAGAGGCTTCTGTGCCTGCTTTACTACTGACTTACAACGCTCTGAACTATGGGACTCGCATAAGATGCACTGATTCTACAGGCTAACACTAATGCTTATGACACCCTTTAAACTGGATCAGGACTGGATATTATTGACTTCTGTTGTTTTGGTTACAGGGTTACTTAATGTTTTATGTTTGTATGAAAAGTAATATGGGAACAAGCCCATAAGTTGTTTTAACCAGCTGCTTTCGTGCCATATAGTATTGAGGATGTTAAAACTGCTAAACAGAAACCATATAAATCTCACAGGGTCGAGGTGCGGTCACATTAGCGTCATTTCTGCAGAATATCTCGTACTGTAGGGATGCATGAAGCACAGCTCTCCCACTTTCAAAACCAAGCAGGTTACGGTTACAAACTCTGCTTGGAGAAGTCTTTCGTCCTCATACAATTCCAGGTTGCGTGGATTCCTATCGAAATGGCTGGATTTTTCACGTGAAAGTTTGCAGAACATCGTGACCGCACCTTAATGTGCCAAATGTAATTCATAATCATATGGATTATTCTGTACGTTAGTAACTTGTACATAAGCTTCTTTTTTTTTTCATTATGCAGTTTGGTGTGCAATCGTCCATGTTGGACACACAGACTCTTTTATAATAATAACTATATATAGATGCGGTCACTGAAATATCACTGGCTTGGTGTCTCTTTGGTAAAATTGCACTGTTCATCTTAATCAGTACTCAGTAGAGTTCTATTTCAATCGCAGGCAAATACCAAGACAGAAAATAGGTTTGAAAGTACACCATGTCTCCTGTTCTACCCTGACATGGGTATTTTGGATCTGTGATTCAACAGAATTGGCCATTTTTGAAGACTGTTTTATTTTATTTTAAAAATATTAAGTCTTCTATTTTTTTTTTTTCCTCATTATTGAGTTGCAGGCTCTATAAAGCGTCATTGTTTACAATACTAATCATTTAAAAATTAAAATTCATTTTGTTTGTAATGATAAATAACAAAACTGACTGCCCACATAACCAGCTCACACATCACAGATTTTCACAGCAACCTACTTTTTTCATTTGGATATATATTGATATGAAAGTCATACTATGCATTAAAACATTGCTTATAATGTTTTTGTTGTTCCCAGTGGTTCAGAGCTTATTTTGTGCTATGCCTGGTATAACTGCTGCCAATACATGATTTGATGACTTTAAACATGATGATCCACAACTCTCAAACTATGACGTTCCAGTGTGGTGCATCAACAATGGATTATGCACGAATGTGGTTTGTGAACAAGCTGTTAATGTATTTCTAAACAAATGTATTAAATTAAGCTTTGTTAAGAGAATTTGATTGCCATGTGGTTTTAATGTGTTGTGACTGCAAGTCTATAAACTGCCACTAGAGGGCAGCGATCAGTCATGCATCGCCAAGATGAGAGAAGATGAAAGTGAAAATGAACTCGGAGATGCCATGGTCGGTCTGCATTACCGTCGCCACAAATAGGCTAATATTAAATTATATCAGCTGGTCTCTTCTGTTGGAGGAATATTGGTTAGGTGGCGCTGTCATAAAAAATCTAGAGTCCTAGAAAGACGGTCCTGCTGAATCTGAAGTCTCGAATCTCGATCCCACAGATGTCTATGCTCGATCCGGCAGGAATAGATCTTATTCATAGCAGAGCCATTTTGATTTTTAACAAGAATGATAGCGAGGCTGTGAGAGATCACAGACATACAGCTCTTCAGTGGGTTGTAGTTATTTAACGTGTGTTTCTCGATTGTTCTTCTGACGAAGTACTGCAAAAATATATTTTCGAGAAATGCAGACAACATGAGCTGTGGAATATATATATATATATATTTATTTATTTATTTATTTTTTTTTTTACAGCGGATGCCATTGAAAACACGGGTTAGTCTATCCCTCAGTCTCGCTTTCATTCCCTTTAAAAACAAAGATGGCGCTGCTGTGAATAAAGATCTATGGAGATGGTTTGTTGGGCGTGTTTCAGGCAAATGCCTAACCTCTGCACATGGCCCCTCATTTAGGATACTCCAAATTCACTAACATTAGGGCGATTAAGTACAAATTCATGCGCATGCACACGTGTTGTGAATTATGCTGCCATCACGTGCTATCAGAATTATCGTAAATACTAGTTTCCTAGTTTAAAAAATGGGACACAAACCACGCCCTCCCCTCTTCGACTTGAACCGGCGCTACAGACCGATCGGTTTATGACATCATAGTACCGCGAGAGCGATTAGAGAGCAGGCAGCTCTTTGTGCTTTTGAATCGCTCTCGCGGTACTTTGATGTCATAAACCGATCGGTCTGTGCAGCGCCGGTGTTCTGACGATTCATGCTACCTATCGAGATCTGCTACTTACTGGTTATGCGCATGTGCAGACTCACAGTTTTTTTTAACAAAAGGTAAATTTTCACGTGTTATCATGTAATTTCTCTTTAAAAAATACTAACTACCATATGAATATTTGTACGGTCAGCCAGCTGAACAAGAATAACTAACAAGAATAGTTTCAGTTACTAAGGAAAGGTGTGCTTTGACAAGTCAAAGATGAATTTTTGATGATAATTTTTACTTTTCACACCGTTTTAAAAATAAAAACAGTAGCCTAGGCTATACAGTAGCTACCCATAACTTAGAATTGTATTATAATTGTATTTCATATAATATAAATCGACATTCTGTGATCGATTCGCGCTACGGTAGCATATTTCGACAAGGCAGCACAAATCGTCAGAACACTGGTTCAAGTCGAACAAGCCTAAAATTTGAATGCGATGATCTACGCAATTATTATTAAATGACACCCACAGTGTGTCCGAAATGTACTGTCTTAGAATTTGCAACATTTGAATTGCAACTGTTAAAAAGTATGAAATAATGTGTGTTTTATGAATTTAACACTTACCATGTTGTCATTCTCATGCTTTTTTAATGTTAGGATCACAAGGATGGCAATGCAAAGACAGTTTGTCCACAACTTGGCACTTCAAAACATTGATTTTGAAATCCTCAGTTTTGTTGCTGCTGTAATCCTGCCTTCACACGTGACATCGGTGGGCGGGGCTAAAGAGGCAATGAGTAGAAGTGGGCGTTGATTTTCTTCTGAGGAGGCGGTCTTTCATCGCACCATGACATAACAATGTGACAAAATCCAGACTAATCATTTTCTGAGTTTGGTTTCAATTAAAGCGAGGACATTTTGAGTTCCAAAAACTTGCAGGATATTTTTATAGTACAATGTCCTCTATAGGGATGGCTCCATACCACAATTTTGACTTCGGTACGATACCAGAACCTAATACCTCGGTATCTATACTAAATTGATACCACAGTCAAAAAAAAAAAAAGTCTCAATTTAAGTGAATTGAAACAATTTCATTAAAAAAAACTCTGCTTGAAACTCTCCACCAACAAATGTGCAAAATGCAAAATATCAAAATGTAAAAAATAAATAAATTCAGTCAGGGAACAGTAGGTAAAATTTTATTTTGAAAAAAATAAAACCCTAAAATTATACAATTAAAAGAGGTTAATATCTATAACAATAGATTAACATATAATAATAGAATAATGAAATTACATGTAAACCATTAGATGTTTAGGTACTGAGGCACTGAGCGGTTTACTACCGCGCACTGAGCGGTGAACTTCAAAACAGCAGCGCATCAAATACCGAATTGAACTAAAGTATGATATTGTACCGTTTGAAAAATAATATATACCAGTATTTTTGCAGCACCGGTATACCGCGCATCCCTAGTCCTCTATAAGTCAAAAGATCAAGAAAAAAAATTATTTCTTAATTTATGACCCCTTTAAAAGTACTTAATACAAACGTGGTAAAAAATGACTGGAAGGCAATGAATGAAAGCCTAGTTTTGCCCTCCAGGTGGGTGTCCTTGTTAGAGTGTGACATCTTGTGCAAACTATGACTGGATTTCACCGTAACGGCAAATGTGAGTGTACCTTTATGGACTTCTTCTGTGGTGTCATTATGGTATATTGACGTTTTTGCAGCATTTGTCTAATATTTGTAACCCCTACAAGGCACAAAAAAGGCATAAACTCAAGCAGGCAATAATACTCACAAGCGGTTTATTGAAAATGCACATACTGGATACAAGAGGCCTCTCATTCCACTGATACAGGCCTCAATGCTAATTTATTGCTTAATTTTCATGGCACAAAAATAGAAATACAAATTTTTGCCATGCAAACCTACTACTGACAAGCTTTTACAAAACAGGACAAAGTAGGTGCTTCACTAATACAGAGGAAACACACTGTTTAGATGAACTGCAGGAAGCGAGACGATAAAAAACGAGAGTACAAAATAATGGTCATAAAAAAGGACAACACTACACAGTGAGTGATAGATGGGCCAGAATGCGTCAAATAAGAACCTGCACTCCCAGCCTTCACGTGCAAGTAGTGTTTGAAAAATCGAGAAACACTAGAAAAAAAAAAAAATCTGCATTCCCAGAATGCTGTGCAAATAATCTCCATCACCTCCTTCTGTCACGATCACATCTTCTCTTGCTGACATTCATAACTATCATACACTTGATAAATATTTCACCTCGACAACAAACCACCCATCTGACCCCCTCAAACCATTCAAAACTCCCCATCCCAGCAACCCCATGTAAATCCCGTATCCCTCCTTCCTTATCTCTTCGATAAGACTTTATTACGCAGTTGTTGTGCAGTTCCCTATCAGTTCAGCTCAATGCCAGCAGGATTAGCTGGCAGCTGTAAAGTGACCATGACAGATCAGATGATATGCTGAAGACTCCCAACATGTGGAAGAAAGCCATCCTATGCCTTATGCACACATATAATGACAGCATATACACCACATCTGGAGTCACGGTGACACTGCAACTTCCTAAAAAGTCAAGTACAGAGTCTGAAGTTATGTAGTTATGTTTGAAGAGGTTCCTCTAACTTGCAGCATTACTGGTTATGACCGGATAATTTGTTGAATGTGTACAAACTGGCAAACCATGAGTCAAGGAGGCGAGAGAAACTGATAAGGACACATTAACATATATAAAAAAAAAAACTCCATCTATTCATCCTATTTATAGAGTCAGAAATGATCTACCATGTACCACTGTGATCTAACATTGAAAAACCGTTTGTCCGTTTGGCATATATTCGCTTTCATTGCAAGCAGCAATGTATTTTGCTGCATTGCAAGCAGCAGTCAAATGTATATTAAAGGTGTGAACACAGTAATAGAGAAGACACACAGATGTGTCATTTAAATATGAATCAGGAAGAGTGTGTGACAATTCAGCTGGAGTTGCTTTTGTCAGTCTGATCAAGTGATCTAAATGTCATTACAAAAAAAAAAAGAAAAGAGCACCAGCTTGATACAGGAGTCCTCTGATTTATAACCAAAAGGCGAGGGGCGAAAAACCTTATTTGATAATTCACTGTGCCGATAAGTCTTAAATCAAGAAAAACATTGAAATATTTATGCCTACATACAATATAGTATAGATATGTACAAGTATACATACACAGATCCCAAATCAAACCCTCAAATAGCATAAAGACTCCCATGAATTAGGGAGAGGAGGAGTATGATGTGGGTCTTTGAAATATGACGACCATCTCTGTGGTCTGAGGAAGAGTTCAGTGCTTGATGTCCACATACACATACTGATGCCATCACTCAGTCCTTTGTGGATTCTCAGTTGAGAAAGCTCAGTCAATGTAAAAGAAAAACAAAAGTCTGAATGTCAAACTCAGGGGAGGGAAAGAATTTCATTCTTCCAGATGTCATTTTGTAGATGACAGTTCAAGGGTTTCATCTTCTTCAGTGGCTGAGTGAGGAGGAACGACAGTGGAAGTTGATGGACTACAGTCAAGATGTCAACTTGGTTGGGCCTGATCTGATTGGCTCCCGGAAGTGGGCACTTTAGATGGACTTGGATGAATCCTGCTTACTGATGAGGACCTCCAGAAGCCGCAGTTTGGCTTTAATGCGCTTGTACTCCTTGTATTCGTCCATCATAGGCATGCGATCTTCCTTCTGAGCATTCCTGCGGGGGAAAAAACATGTTGGTTGAGAGCAAAGCTAACATGATGCTTTTGTCCAATATAAAACTTTGTGTGTGTAATGAGAAGTCTTTAATTTGGTAACACTATTTTACACGCCGTGTACAAGACAAATGTGACAGTTGTTCCTGCAAACAATGTCAGAGGAGACAGAAACTATCATGGCAGTTTCTGATTACTCGGACTTGTGGAACATATCGTTAAGAAACCTACAACCAAAGTTAAACAAAACAAAAACACTTAGCAACAAAACATTTTCAATTCCTTTCTGTTTTCCAATGCCACTGTGATTTGTTTCGGGGGAAAAACAATATAAGCAAATTTGTGTTTAATCAGTGTCTTCAAAATCTTGGTTGAAAGTGATTTTTTAAAATCTTGATTAATCACATAATAATTATCGTGAAAATGAACATGTTAAACAAGATAACTGGCGTATGCTTATTTAGTCATCATTTGCTATATTCAGCAAAGTAAACCATCAGATTGAAGAGTGATTCTCACAAAACAATATTTTCAGCAAGCTTTGTGTAGGTGTAGGTGTCTTTCCAAAAAAGGACACTGGGAGACTCCAAAAGAACAACAAATAACCAAATGATATAAGGAGTCCATACAATTTTGAATTTGCTTTAACGTTGACAGCCCTAATTATATATAAATATATATATATAAAGTACAAGATTCCAATGTCTAAAAACTGTTCATCTTTGGGCATCATTTCTGTAGTAATTCACTCAATTTGACCTCATCTCAAAAAATATTTAAAAGGAGCTAGTAGGAGAGTACAATAGAGTGAACAATAAGAGGCTGATGCTCAGCAGGCAGAACAATAATGTGCCTTAGGACAAGTACTTCATGTTCCCTGCTTGAAAACATCACACATTTCTACTGGTTTACCAGTTCAGTCAGTATATCACTCCCGTCTAGGTGAGTTTGATCTTAAGAGATAAAAGAATGAAGTCTGCACACTGAAAATAGCTGCTCCAAACGAATTTATAAATAGCACGTTTCGACCCTCAGGTCTTCATCAGGCACAATCTGATGATCTTTGATCTTAAGAACATGAAATTAACATTCAGATAAAATGAACGTGGGTGGCCTACCTGCCATTCTGTTGATAGAACTCATCTTCAAACTCTCTGATGGTCCTCCTCAGTTTCTTCTTCTCTGCTCTGGCTTTCCATAGCTGTTCCAGGAGCTCAGGCCTGTGGGATACAAATGGTGTTAAGTTGCTGAATTTCTATATATGGAGCTATAACTCTCCTGATTCTATAGCAACAGGAAACTGTGTACTCAAAACACTCCTGAGCAGGAAACAACCTTTGCACAGCATGACAAGCGCATGAGCTGAGTGAAAGTTAGTGACATGGATCTCAGCGGCACCCAGTACAGTATGCTAGAGATCTGGCTGCCTGAGCACTTGTTTTACTTCATACCAGATTACGGCATGATCCAGCTTGAGGCTTTCAGGCCATTGACTCCTGCAGATTTCCAGGAACCTGCCAAGCTCCTTTAATAGACCTTGTAAGAGCCAAGTGCTGCTTTGTATTACGGGAATAATTCCTTTTGTCTAACACTGGGTGGCGCATGTCTGTAAATTGGCCTCAGGTATAAAGGTAGCAAATACAATATTTTGGCAGGTGTTTGTCCCGGAAGGGCAAAGGGTTTTTGACCTCTTGCCCGCGGCTCCTTGTATTGTTGTATGTTGATGGGAACTGCTGTGGGCAAGATGCTATATGGAATTAAAATGGACCACGTTGGATTTAAGCATCAACATTTGTCTACATGCGTTTATTTAGCACAGGGCAATCAAGTGAGCGTAGCACTCGGAACATCAAGCGTGTCAACCAGGCTGTTCCCGGGTTCAGACACCTCAGTAGTTCGGTGATAAACGAACTCCTCAACAGACCTGACATGGCGACAGCAAGAGCCGATTGCTGCTTCTACCTGATTAACTGGGGGACTATGTGCGTACATGCGCATGCACATAAACAAGGTGTAGAAATGAAGTTCTCATTAATTCTGCCAATGTAGATTACACTTTAAACCAAAGTCCTGCTGGGAAATTCCAGACTGAGGACAATTCAGATGAAACGGCATTTCCTTTTGACCTCCATACTGTTCAAGGAGTGTTTAGTGAGGAAGTAAAACTCAATTTAGATTTTCCAGTCAACACTCACATTGAGGAGGCGTTGGAACTGGACAGACGCAGATCGATATTGAGCTTCCCAGAGTTGAGGACGTCCTCCTGAGTGGGCTGCTGGGAGCTGGGCTGGGCTACTGTGTCCATGATGATTTCCGAGCTTTTGCTCTGAATCTCTACATTTTCCAGCTGGCCCCTGCCCTCCTCCTCCTCTTCTTCTTCGATCTCACCACAGAAGTGAGCAGTTTCGCCCTCAATAATGGGCTGTAACATTTGATTGCGGCGTTTGCTGGAGGGAGAAGCCTGTGTGAGAGAGAAGAACCTGGTTATTCTGCTTTCTCTGTGTCAAACACGCATGAATGTCATACAATCCGAAAACAACACTAGTTCTTGTTTCAGCACAACAAAGCAGTGTCAGCTTTAATTTCGCTATCCTATCAGATTTCAGAAACTTTCAGTATAATTCATAGAATATACAGAATATATAGAAACTCCAGACTTGGTTTCAGATTGCAAACACTAATTATATATTATTTATATATAAAGTCCCAAAAGGTTAATGTGGGTGTGGTGAGAAAGAGGAACAGTGTCCTACTATGATGGGGGTGATGCTGACACGGGTGAGCATCTGCTTGACCAGACGATATCTGTCATACAAGGGCTTTACAATCAAGCGCTCTTCTCGGATCACCTGTAGGGGAAGACTTTTGTCAGAGCATTGTGTACATGAGGACAACTTTTCTGCGTGTCTGTGTGTGTAAGACACCTACTGGGCGCCCATGAAGTCCCTCATAGTACAGAAGGTTCTTCTGCAGTACAGTTTTCTCACTAGCAAGCTGCTCCTTGGTCATTTTCTGTGAGAGCAGAATTAAAGCAGAATTCTCAAATTAGACACCAAGGCTGGATAAACTACACAACTTAATATCTGAACAGATTTTAAAATGCTAGGCATCATACACTTTGTAAATGGTTAAAGAAAAAAAAAACTGGGTATCAATACACTACAAGTTTGGCACACTACCAGACTCCTTGCCAGGAGACACATGACAAATGAAAACAACGTGTTCTAAAATCAACAGAAAATATAAAACATGTTTGATACTCTCCAACTGGATGGAATCATAGTTGAAGCAAGATAGAAAATTAACGGGGGCTTGGGGCAAAAAATGCACCAAAATTCTAAATATGCAGGCAAAAAAATTCCCCTCACAATGAAACAAAATCGATTGCGACTGTTGCGGTTAAAGTGAAGTCTGAAAATGAATAAAAAGTGTTTATTGCAGCATTGCATTAGATCTGCCCACGTTGCACTAAAAATTACTTTGTACGCTTCATTTTTAGTGTTGAGCATTAAAAACAATCACAGACATCTGTTGAGTGCATGAATGTTTTTTTCTTAAATTTATAGTCAATTTCTGACCCTGGTCTGAAGTTAAAAAATATCTGCCTATCATACACTATGAAATTTTCTGTGAAATTTGTCAACTTGTCTGTCAAGCTGTCCAAAATCTGTAGACTAGCTCCGACTCTGCAACTAGCATCAACTGTAAAGACCCTTTCACACTGAGTGCGATTAAACGGTGCTAATATACGATGCGATGACGCTCTTGAATAGAAGCAATAGATCCCTATGAAGCTGTTCACACCAGGCGCGATCAAAAGTTTTGATAACCTGTGTAAACAGAAGAAAAGTATTCTGAAGATTCTAAAGAATGTTGAGTTCTTGTTATCATTGTTGTCTGAGAACAGATTTATTCATATGTTCTTTATATAGATTATCATTTCTATTAATTTTACACTGAATTATGAGATCTGAAGAGCTTGATACAGTGTACAGAGCACTGTTTTCTACCGTGCATGTCTGTTATGAGTCAAAAAGCTCATTCGCTCGAGAGCTGTTAATCATATTATGATCATAACTCCTGCCCTTCTGAATGACGAAGCTGTTGATTTCCTCGTTCTGCATAGGTACCCACACATAAAAAACTGAGAAACGTCTCTACAGATGAAAAATAAAGCCAAATAAATATATTATGTTTGTGTTTTTCATGCAGCTCTGTGTATTTTTATAATAATAAAGAATAAGAAATGCTTACATGAGAAATGCTTAATTCACTTTATTTTTAAAACACTGTAAATAATGCACATCTGCCCATTATTTAATCAAAATCCACTTTAGATCACACTCGATGATGGTGCAGCGGACGAGGTAAAAGCCAAATGGGAATACCTACGAGATGCATACATGAGGAGAAATGCATTCTCGCTCAGCGCTACCTATCGTGCAGCCGTGATTTAGCTGAGGGCAATCAATCGCGTCACTCTCAGTGAGAAAGGGCCTTAAATCAGGGGTAATTTTTTGTGCAAAAGTCATGTAGGGTATTCCAGCCATTAAATGAACTGATAACAATGTAAAAGTGTAAATTGAAATGCAATGTAAGTCACTTTGGATAAAAGCGTCTGCCAAATGCTTAAATGTAAATGTAAATGTTAATGTTATAAATATACCTTCTTGAGAACTTTTGAGTTCTAAATAAATCAAAGCTGCTAATTAAAGTTGAAGAAGCTGGAACTCACTCTGACGTCCTCTGGCCAGCCGTCCTCGTCTCTTTTGGTTTGGATGCAGCGCTGAATGAGCTCCAGCGACTCTTCTCGTGTGGGCCGGTGTTCCTGTGCCTCACTCTCCACAGGGCCCTCGTGAGCCGACTGATCCAGTGTGGATCCAAAGCTCTTGGGCAGAGTGTTACTGCGTGGACGCGTCTGTGGAGTCAGCTCACTCTCAGCCTTGTGTTTAGCATCTGGGTAACAGAAGGAGACACAGAGAGAAAAACAGCTTTAGGAGACCAGAAGGTTTGCTGGTCGCTGCGGACATTTAGGGTGGAGTTGGCCACCCTATCTGAAAGGAAAACAAGGTCATTGGTCAACCCTACTCAGCATCACCAAGATCTGAGAAAAAGTCCACCAGTAGTGCACTGACGACCTCACCAAGTACAATATCAGACGGCCATTTTTCACTTTCAGTGTACTCAAAAGGAGCAGAGGAAGCACAGGGAGCTCAGTGACTGAGAACATCCTGTGAGCCCTTGAACCTCAGCACCTATCAAATGATAACCCTCATAAACATACACTTTAGATGATTAAAGAAGCTGAGACACGTGGCTGAGAGCGCCCCGTACAGGGAATGCATCTGCGAGACCGCGGTCAGAGAGACAGTCAGAGAGAGGAGAGCAGAGAGTGTCAAACTCAAGTGTTGAAGTCTACTTACTGCTGCTTATATGTACTTACAGAAGTGGGGCGCCTGTCTAGAGGCATTGAGGGGGCGTGACAGTGTAAAATGGGGTGTGTTCGGGACGGAGGAAGAGGACGAGTGGCATCTGTATGATTGAAGCACGGCCTGGTGCCTCAGGGAACCTTTTGGGAAGAGGTGCTGTCGTCCTGCCGATGCGGGCCATCCGAGTGGATTTAGTTAAAGAGAAAGAGAGACTTTATACGACAGTGCACCTCTGATGGGGGGCATCAAATGGAAATGGATGATGGGAAGTGTGGGGGGCCAAACACAGTGAGCGGAGGGGTCTCTGGTAGAGTATGAGGGTGGTCCCATGAGAGAGAGCCCCAGAGCCTCTACAGACATGCAGTGCAACTCCACACTTCTCCACTCTGCCCAACAGGGGAGCAGGGCCGGACCAAGACTGCCCAATAACGGTATGACACAGACAATCAAACACTCCACACCCAAATCGCTCCCCTGCTCACACAGCCACTCTTACCTTTGAGCTGTTTGCGGATTTTGGTAAGATCAGTCATCCACTTCAGCACCTTTGGATCAGCTGCCTTATCAGCGTGAGAGGGCTGCAAATGACAAACAGCATTATCAATTTAATCGATAATCTCTGAAATGATTCATGCATGGCAATGCATGTGCTTTTGCCATTTGTGTGGTACTTGTCAAAGCAAGCATTGTGATAGCAAGTTTATGGTTTTGCTATATGGTCGCTAAGGTGTTATAAACAACTGTTGGAGTGTTGCTATATGGTAGCTAGGGTGTTCTGGGAGGCTATTTAGGGTGTTGCTTGTGTATGACTAGGTCTTTCTAACCTTGTAGTTTCTCTCTTTTTCAAACTGTTCCTCAAAGTGCTTAATTTTCTTCTTGAGGTTCTGGAGTTTCTTGGTGAGCTGAAGGGAGACAGTGTCTCCTTTCAGACTGTCTTTGGAATTGAGGGAGGCACGGCGAGGCCTGTGAGACATGACATAAGCATGAGTTTGATTGTCAGTGTATCGGAGTATTCATAAGTGATTGTGGTTACTCTGCTCACCTCCCACAGGACAGAGTTTTGGTGGAGGAGGTGGCATCGAGGTCCTGCTGCAAGAACCGCTGACTGTGGCCAAAGTCCAGGAACCGCCGGGCCAGTAGTGGCTGAGCATCATCTTCTAGAGGCAGGGGCATCATGCGGCCCGCCAGTGGGGACAGTTGGGCCTCCCCTGACTCAACCTCCTCTTGCCATGGCATGAACACTGGCACAGGGTCTGCCAAAGACACAGACACATACGCTGTCATGCAACATCATCACAATGTTTGTTTTTCCATTAAATACATTTCAAAACAGACATAGAAGTTCTCAAAAAGCCCTAGGTTGCTTTGTGATATTAACCAGAGGTCTAAATGGGTGAGCTGCTTTGATACATAGTAAGCGAGCAGGGCAACACTGTGTTATTTGGCAGGTGACTATTCTGGATAATAGTGCACAGTTTAATGTCATTCACTCTGGCAAACATTCACACACACACACATTTTGGAGCCAAAATATTTAAGGAGCTTAATTGCTGCTACATTATCAATGACAGCAGTCTGTATTGTTTATCCTGTTTAATTTTCAGAGCAGAAGTCACATTGTCCACATTAAATGTACTGGACCTGGGCCTGATATGGAATCTTGAAAGCTGATCAAATTTACACTGCATAGATGTCTGACATGGTGGTTGATCAGGAGAAAGCTGATGCATTTGCTGATGGTAAATAGTGGGAGTCAGCAGGTCCAACCGGGTGCATGTGATGAGCCGAATGGTTATTCAGAGTCGGCAGGTGTGTGTGTGTGTGTGTGTGTGTGGGGGGGGGGGGGGGGGGGGGGGGGGTGATAGACCAGACCGGAGTCTTGGTCTTTGTGAACTTGGTAGGTGTGAAAGCTAGAGTCTGTTAGAAAATGGGGATCTGGGGTACAGTGAATTCAAGTTATTGGACAGTTAAGGCCTGTTCACACCAAGAACGATACCTATAAAGATAATGATAACATCCAAACCATCGAATGACAATGTTCTGTTTATTATAAGAGTTATGTCATCTGCAGCTTTGAATGCTTAAGATCCTTAAAGTAGGATAGATTCTGATTGGCTGTCAATGTTTTTATCATTCATCAGCAGGGGAAAGAAAACTGTTCTAAAAGTGATTCCAATGATATCATTCATCTGTGTCTTTATCATTATGGTTGTAGTGTGAACATCCCTATTCTAATAAGAATTAGAATAATTATTAAAACTCTATAGCTATCATCCTTGGTGTGAAAGGGTCTAGTCAATATGCCCTTTGTACTGCTAAATGCTACTTGTCTTGAAAGAAATCGCCTTTGGAGAGCAACAAATGCATCCACAAGTGTTCTGGGTGCACAGGTTTTGGAAGTAAAATGGGGAAGCCAAAAACGCTTCATTTTAGCGCCTGAACAGTGGAACTCATGGTTGATGTTGAAAGTGTACTGTGGTTTGAGGTCAAAATAATGCAGTTTAAGAAGATAGCTGTGGGGTAAAGGGGAGGGGGTGGAGTAAAACACTGGTTCAGAACAAGTGTGAAAGGAGTGTGACAGAGGAGCAGCGGGGGCGATGGACAAGCTGTGGACATGCTACTTACCGCTCCCTTCTCTCTGCAGGTGCATACATGTGAAGTCAATGGGTGGGAAATTGATGGGGCATGATGCTGACCAAGCATGGGGGGAAAGAGAGATAGCACAGAAGAGTGCGGTGAACTGTGAGCCTCACACACAGAGACATACATACACACACTCACACGTAATGCTGTGAATCTATGGTTGAAATACAAATGAGTCATAACTAGCATTCATTCACTCCACATAAGCCATATTTATGATTCACGTTAGGGATGTCAATTTTCACAAATTCCCATGATCGATCGTGGTTTAAATTAACGATCAATTAATCGATTAATCGTTAGCCTTAATACTGCAATCTGCGTTTGCTGCAGTGGCATATGGCCAACAGCATGACAGGGTCTGCAAATGCTGCTCAAAACGGTATGTTCCTCACCAAATTAATGAAAATGGTTTTTAATCTGAATAAAGGGCTAGTAGGATTGTAAAATGTTTTGATGTGATTGATAATTTAATTTAATTTAATTAATATATATATATAAATATAACGACTAATACAACGCGTCACCAACGCCGCCTCAGATGCGTGCTTGTCAGAATATGTGACTGTTGTGGCGTGCTCTTCCTGGAACAAAGCACTGAAAACGGCAACTTAACCCAATGAATTCACAATGATTTAATAAAATAGTGTTCTCATGTTATGCAATATGACAGTCCCAAATTAGTCATCATTATTATTAGTCTTGCATTTACTGCATGAGCGGCGCGCGCTGAATGAATAACCGTTGAGCACTTTGCTAGCGCGTTATTTAACTCAAGGAAACGCATCCTATATGACAGTAATCAGATATATACAAAATAAACATAATATTAAAATTATATCTGCACAAAATGACATGACTGCACAAGTGAACTTGAACTAAGTTACGTGCCATTCAGAATGACTCATGTTGTGGACGCGCTCTTCCTGGAACAACACGACACGCGCGGCAACTAAACCAAAATAATTAACAATGTTTCATTACAATGTTTGTTCTCTTTATAATGTCATGTAAATATGACAGTCCCAATAGTCATTATTAGTCGTGCATCGCCGTTTGAGCTGCGCGCGCTAAAGATCACGCTGAGCCAATTCTTAACCAAATGCATCCAATATGAGATAAATCAGATATAGATGGGTGCACACAAAATAAACTATTACAACTTACATTTGCACAAGACAAAAGGCTTATGTTATGATGAAAGTGTAAAATAGTCCCAAACATAACTCCGGCGCACTTGCTTGCATGTTTCGCGTTTGAGCAGCACGCACGCGCATGAACCTGCTTAATCGATGATCGATAAGTTTTATCGATTAAATGTGTTATCGACAATTAATCGATCGTCGATTAATCGTTAACATCCCTAATTCACGTACATCTACACATACATGAGAAAACAGAACAGTGCATGTTTTGTGATTTATAAATAATAATGGTTTACATTCCCTATTTATAGCTCTGTGATTATTAAATTTTCTAAAATTTCAGAGTCAAAAGCACTGTCAAAATTCAGCCACTGCATACAGTCACTAGCACATCCTATCCGTCTTATATATGAGCTTAAATGTGAAGTTTGTACGCCACAATTTGTAAAAATGTAAAAATGATGATTGATTTCAAACAGGTTTCCTAAACCCTCCCCATTTCCCACTGGTCGGACAAATGGATGCATAAAAGCACACTGTTTTCAGGATGTGTCCTGTTTATTAATTAGTTCAATTTGAATAAGGACCGTTTTTTACACAAGGCTATTTTGCAGCATTTGTTCCCACAGGACACATTAGCAGTTAATATACAGTGCGATTTGTAATCTTTTATAGAGACATAATCTAAAGTTACCTTCTTGTTCGCTGTCCGAGAAAACGCTTCTGGTCAAAGAATGAGGGCCGCTGACTGGCTCTGTGGATTCAGTATTAGCATTCAGGTCACAGTCCCCAGGCTCCTGTGTGTCATTGGATGGGTTTAGTTAGATGCTTCAGTCTCACAGCGTAGAAAAAAAAGACAGAAGCCTAATGCTATCCAAATATACTCACACAGGTGATAACATCAGCCTGGTCCATCTGCTCGTAGTCCGGGTAGTTCTCCAGTCTGTGTGAAAATGGAAACAAATGAATATGAACTCCTGAGTGAGGTGATGACAACTGTGTGATCTGTTCCCTTCACACATGTCAATTATAGAGCTATACTATGCAAGCTCTTAAAATGTCTTGCTAGGAAAAAAAAAAAGAAGTCATATTTAGTCTATTAATAAGGGCATAAAACAAGCAAAGAAAATTCAGGCTGAATGACAAACTGTGCTAGCTTAAAGTGTGTCCAAACTTTACTAGTCACACCCACACATATTATAAAGGCTAATTATGCAAACTAAGGAAACTAGGACACTAAGCTTATCAGATGAAAGATGTAACAGGCTTACAAAAGTTTTACAAGAAAACTATTTGAAATTTACAACCCATTTATAGCTAGACATTTCTATTATTATTTTTCCATTAAAAGAACAGAACAATTTTGAATGTTTTCTTGTAAAACGTTATTCTTGGAAGCTTGTTCCAAGAAAAATATTTTAGTTTGCAGAAACGTTTTTTTTTATCATTAGAAAAATAGTTTCTGCATGGCAGCTGAAGTCCAGAAATACACTGCACGTGAGTACACAAACGCAATGCCTGGCCAGTGCTTTCACACGTGCGGTCTCATTGTTTGTACATTCTTGCGTGCCTGAGTTCAAGGAGGTAAAATATCTGTGCCATTCAAATGCCCATGCCACTAAAAATATTATTCAGTCAGCTAGCTTTAAACATGTCAGATTGAGTAATGTGTGCTATTAAACTGTTATTTCACCATGACAGCAAATAACCTGAAAGAGAATACTGACTATGAGTTTACGGTAATGTTCGCTATAACAGCCCAACAATGCATTCTTTTGGAACATTTTTGAAGGCAACAAGATGATATTGAACATAGCTAGAGCATTTGCGTTCATGTACTTGTAAATTATGCTTCAGGTCTCAAGATGTGGCCACATTAGTAAAATTGCAGCAAAATCTGCATGGAGAAATCGTATGCCCTCACGCAAAACTCCTAGCCTGGCTAACGCCAGACCCAATTCTCGTTGAGACTTGGGTCTGGGAACCACATGTACATTTTCTCGTATTTGAGGCGTGGTTTACGATTGCCCGGCGCCGTTTATTGGGTGCTAAGAATGTCTGTCAAATGCGCCTGTACGTAGCTCATAGGCAATCGTTTCAATTATACCAGATGACGTATGTAGAGCGACAGAAATTAGACAGGAAGAAGACGATGGGTAAGATATTTGTGTAAACAATGACGTTCAGCGACTATTGCCGTTTGTGCAAGATAAACATGCGGTAGCTTCGCGTCTCCTGCCATGTTAAATCCATAGAAATAGATATAGATATAGGTATAGATGTCGTCATCGTCTTGCTGCTCCCTCCCCGTTCTGTGATTGGTTCCCTAAATGAGGCGAAAATCTGGACCATGGTATCCATACTGCCTTTCAGCGTGAATAAAATTGCGCTGCGGGAAGACAGCATGGGGAAACCCAGACTACAAAACTCCTAAATTCGCGTGAATTCTTATTGAAACGACTGCATTTCGCCCTTAAAAATTAGCTGAATAACAGTTGTGACCGCAACTTAACACCTCTAATCTAACCTTTCTATGGTGAGATTCTCAGCATCTATGAGAGTCTCTGTGTCAAGGTCCATCCCAGAACTTTCTTCTGTGACAGGGCTGCTGAGCTGAGAACCTTGAGATTCCTGCGGGGAAAAGGAGGGTTATTACAACTGACTGTACCAACAAGTTTAGAGGTAAAAAAGATAATATGTCTTGGCATTATGCTGGATTTCGTACAATGGCAAATATTTTCGAAGCCATCTGAACTCTTAAACATATCTATGCCTTGTGCATGTTTATTGATGATTGCATCTCAAGGTCGGCAGCTGATAAGACTGAGGATTGGGGTGGTTCTCTGTGGGAGGGTGTGTTTGGGTTGACCAGGTGGCGCTGTCATTCCTCAGGGTCGGCTATTAAAAGAAGGTAACCCAGTTCATATGTTCCTAACCTGTGGCCAGGCCACAAAAACTTTAGGCACGAGTCGAGGGAAGAGAAGCCTCCCCAAGAGACTGTTAATCAGAGTTGTCAGTGAGCCAGGATCCCAGACACATTGGTCATTTTATTACACCTCTTGGTTGAGCAGCTAAAAAGTGTCAAGAGACACAAACCTTTAGCGTCAGCTATAGTGATGCGTGTCTTCTGAACCATCCTCATCCTGTTGCTTAATTAGCTACTTGAGGAAAGTGCTTTATCTGAAAATGTTTCATTCGCTCTGGCAAAGTGTTAAATGGGGAAATATTGCTTGTGCCTGCTGAGAACAGTTGATGGTCTGCTTATATGACAGGAAGGCCCTTGATTCTCACTCTCCTAAAGAGAAGCAGCTCTGCCGTGTATTACGAACCTTGCTGATAGCAGAAAGACTAATCATATTCAAGGCCAGATGTAGACTAAAGAAATGGTCTAAGACAGAGATTCAAACAGGTTGAGAATCAAAGGACCCCATTATCCACAACAATATTCAAAGACCTCCAAACCCCAGTTTTGTTTTGAAAACTAATTTTAATCTATGGGCTTAGCTTTTGTAAATTAAAAAAATAAGTGAAATATATTTATAGTTAAAATGAAAATACAATTAAAATAATTAATCACAGAAGGGTTTTAGAGCTGAATGTTCTGTAAGGCAGCGGTTCTCAAAGTGGTTCCGTGAACAATTGCCAGGGGGTCCGTGAAATACTCTGCCATATACTCTGCTATTTTTTTTAAATCTAAAACGTGCTGTGACTTATATTCCAAAGTGACTTATATAATGCATTTAGCATCAAATAAGCAAAAAGAAGACACTTAAAAGTTTTTATAGAGTTATTTATTGTGTCTGTGCTACAAGTATTCTGTGTGTTTTGGTTCAATTTTATCACATGCTCAAGAAAGAAGTTCACGGAGGTCGAGACTGCAGAAAGCGCATCATGTTTGTTTTCATTATTTATTGAATTTACATGACTTTTCCAGTCGTTTGTGATTTAATGGATAATGACTAAGCATAACGATTAGTTATAAAAATGCCCATGGCTTATTAAGATTTTATTAAGATATTATTACTGACATCTACAAAACACACATTTAAAATAGGGCTATCTCATATATTCAGGTTTTCCAAGACTGTGTAAATTCTGATTTTTCAAATCAAACAAAGCTTTTGAGGGGGTGAATTTTTTTAAATAGATTTTCTGTAGTTTTAGATTATTTCAATGCTTGTTTTGTCTTATTTTAAGTCATGTAAAGCTCCCTTTTGTAAGTTTGCCAAGACCCCCTAGTTGAGAACTACTGGTTGTTCCTCTGGCTTTCTTAATTATGTTGAATAAAATCAATTAAAAATCAAAGTTTAACCCTCTAATTACTTACCTCACTATTCTCTGACGGCAGGCTCTCCTCTGTAACCTCTGGGAGAGTCTCAATCTCTGCCTCAGATTCAGACTGCACATCTTCATTGTTATCAGGCCCTGGTGTATTCTGAGTAGGGCTGTTTCTGTGGAGGAAAAAGAATAGATTCACATCAACACATCAAAAAAAAAAAAAAAAACTTTCAAACCAAACATCCATATTCAAACTTCTCTCCAAACACCTGCTAAGTTCAGCAACAAACAAATAAATGCCAGGGTCAGTGTCCTTATGAACTGTGTTTATTGTCAAACTCACCCTTGAATGGGTTGGGAGTCCAACACCTGACTCTCATAGCTGCCGAGTTCCTTGTCAATAGAAGTCTGTAGGTCCAACAAGTGCTGTTCCACTGCAGCACGGATGGTCCTCTGGATTATACTGCAAATAAACACATTCAAGGCGTCTGACACAAGTATTCAAAATGGTTTCCCACTGAGGCCGAAACACGCCGTACCCCTATTTATCAAGGTCATCCAAGAAGTTTTCACTGCAAGCTCATCTTTCTAAAAAATAGCCCTCTATCCTGAGCACCACAGATTCTTGTGTCTGAAAATAGACATGTTTTGAGCTTACTAAGACTTTCAGTATTATAACAGCCAAGTCTCCTGCTCCTGTGTCCTATACTGGGTAACTGGCTATGTTGAATTCACATGTTTTGAGTGGAACGATAGACCCCCAAGGCATGCCTTCCTAACTAACCTCCACGCGCCCCTCTGGGCCAAAAGGCACGTTGGGTCACGCCGCTTCTGCATGCTCCATATTTCCAACAGCAAATCATTAGAAGATGGTGTTGTTGAAGTGATGTGGAGATCTTTGTTTAGCTAATGCTGCAGAATTCCAGGACCAGATACACTAGCTTTGCCTAAAGCTGTTCAGTTATAGATACTTTAATGCATTTTCTGCTCCGAGAGCATATAGAAATGGGATAATATTCTTCCTGTTGCCACAATTTGCTGCTGGTAGTCAAGGCTTCAGTTGAAAAGCCATTCACCAGTAGGAAACTAAAAGCAATTGAATGTAATTTATTAATTGTTCTTAATGTGATTATGGGTTTCATTTCATTATGAATACAATTAGTGGAATCTCAGCAATGGACAGCAATTTGGCAGAGTAATTGCAGAATTCTATTTTTCAATTTCTATTTTTCGCAAAGCAAATCGGTCTCTTTGTCGGCAAGACAGCATCCTTTAGTTATCTGCTTTTAAGAACATAATCACATTTGTTCAGCTTTATTTAGCCTTCTGTCCATCTAAAAGGTCTGTTTAGTGCATACTGTTGCCCTTTGAATTAACAAATCTGATTTAGACCAGAAGATAACTGCATACAGAACAAATTAATGTCAGCTAAATTAACTTCAAATAGACAATGAAAACGGACCTATTGGTCAAAGAAAGGCTTTGTATGCGGTTTATGTCAAGGTTTCATAATAGCAAACAAGCAAGACTCAAAGTAAATCATATGATTCAATGATTCGACTGTTTAATAAAAAAAAAATAGTAGAAGACACTTACTCGGCAGATCCTGGAAGAATGCTGATGGAAGAAATGTGTGAACTGTAAAGAGAAGAAAAGGAAGCAAACATTAGGAGGATATTAACTGTATGATCTTACCTACTCAGCCTCTTTTTACAATAACGCCTGTATGTGCCATCATGGAAAATAAGTATATTTTAGCATACATTTCCGGTCACGTACTTGGGTATATGAGAGAAATTGAGGGCAGGGTGACTTGCAGACCCATAAACAAACGCAGACACGTTAGGAACGCTTGCTTATATAACACTAGTTGACCACTGCTTGTTAACACCCGTGTCTGGTTCTGGGGTAGGAACAAATAGGGCCCTGATGGATACAACAGGTGCTCCGCCATACGCTCTCACAGGCAAGGCCACATCCACACAAACAGAAACAGGACAAGCGTGAAGTTCAAGATCAGCTTTTGAAGTCCTCCATGTCATTTGGTGACAGCTGTGCGATCTATGGTGCAATGTCTTGACCCCTTCAGCTCTTTAGGCTGCTTGGAAGGCTTGTGTTCAACCAGTCATCACATGAAAAAGGAAAAGCCCCTTTTTCTAGAAACTACAGTCTATGTGACAGTCAAGGCTCCAACATCAAATGATTTCTAGGATCTGGGCATCAAAAAGAAATGAGCCATGAATCAGATGTGTTTACTTTAGGTTTATTAATATTGTTAAATTAATATACCTAATTTGTCAGCTGTTAAATTTGTCAGATTTCATGACTAAGATTTTATAATTTAACTTTCCACTGCAAAATGTTTTCCTCTAAAAACACAATAAAAATGAAGACAAACATGTTTAAATAGTGATCACTCACAAAAATTACACACACATATACATATATATGTGTGTGTGTGTGTATATATATATATAAATAATTTTTTTTTAATATATATATATTTTTTTTATTTTATTATTATTAATATTTGGTCCTACATCCTGGGGCTGGTTGCATAAACCGCTTACAAGTTAGCCATCATTTTTGTTTTGTTTAAGTCAGTTACATTAAAACGTACATTGGCCTAATTTGATACCGAAAAGTAAGACTAACTTGACGAACTGCTAGTGGGTCATACTAGATCTTAAGACAGTCGTTACATTATGGCTAAGTCTATGTAACTGGCCGCTGGTGTGAAACATTAGTGCTCAATTAACCTTTTATGATTCTTTGTACAACTGTATAAGGCCACATATCCACAGCACCAGAAACAACTAAAAAGTTTAAAAAAAAAAAAAAAAAAAAAATTATATGGCAACACAGCAACAAAACTACTAGGCTAACATAATTCATCTCAGATATCTTAATTTAGATACATGAAATGACTTTGCCTATTTAAAAATAGCATGGCCATTGTAAGAAGAATTGTCACAGAGGAAGGAAACTACGGCTGGGGCAACTAGACTAAAGGAAACACTTTTTGAAAAATGTCCTGGAGAGCTTTTTTCTTAGTCAGCAATGAAAAGTGCATCGCTCGATATTGCAAGAGAGAACAAAACGAGCCTTGTTTAAGAGAGATTCGGTATCTTGCCCACACAAAGCTCTAGAAGCAGTAAATGAGATCAGTTACAGTAATGCGTCCACACACTGACTGTACATTACTCAGTATGAAGCACTCAAATAAAGAACCTTCTGTAACGTCTTTCCATTCATTTCCTCTGCAGCAACACCTCACCTGAACTCTAATGTCGATGCTTTAGCCTGAGAAACAAATCCAGACTATAGATTGATGATGTAGACCGTCTGGCTGACACTGAGAGAAGATGTTTATTTTATGGTCGATAAACTATATGATTGATAGTAATAATCAATGATGGGTTAAATGATTTTTTTTAATGTTTAAAAAAATGCATCAGAATCAGGCATTAAAACATTAAAAGTTCAGTAGAGATATGGCTTAAATCTACATTGTCACCAATATATTAGTGCATCACAAATCAAAATTCCTGGTCTTATTGTGAAACGCACATAAAAAAAATGGTTTTCATAATCTTTGGCCAATGTCACTCTTCACATATTTACATACATTTCATTTTCAGATAGTATCTGGATTTTTCAATGGGTTTCCAGTGTGAAGAGAGATACTTTTTGCACTTAGTCACACAAAAAGGAACTCGATACATTTCATATTGTCTTAAAAAAACCACACTGTGAATAGGAGCCAAAATAAAGTGTGGTGGACAAAGCTAAAAGTAATATGCTGTGTCACTATAAGATCAGCTGAGGCTTTAAGAGGATTACATACAGATGGCTTCCTCTGACTCGGCACTATCTTATCAGCAGCGGCAAACACACACACACACACACGGCAGTCATTCCCTCCCACACACACACTTGAATGGAATTGTGTGTGAATTAAATGCTGCATCATGCAGTGATTCATCCATTTAAAATTCTGCCCGAGTCTACATCTCTCGTTTTCACCATATAATCATTTGAACTCATCAGCAGTGTTACATAAGTTATTAGTGCTTTCCATCATGCGATCTGAGAGGCAGTGAGCAGTCTTATCTGACTGTCACACGCAGCCTTGGTCGAAAACCAATAAACAACACTCCATCGGGAACAAATCAATCCACTTCAAGAGTTTCACCCTGAATGACAGCTTTTTCTACCACATTCACAGCTCTTTTTCCACTGAATCACTAGATTCATTACCTGTGGAGAAGGACTTGACAAGCCATGTTCTTCAGTTTGGTTCTTGTTGATGAGCCGTTTTGGTTGTTAACGTTGGGCGTATGGTTATCCTGATTGGGCACTTTGCGGTGCTAAAGTCTGGATAAGCAGGTCAAAGAGCAAACACAGGCTGCCGGAGCTCATTCTGCGGAGTCCTGTATGTGCTGTCTGCCTCCGTGTAGGATTCGGCACTCTGTTAAAAAGTGCTGCAGTGGAAGAGCTGGACCCTCGCTTAAATACACGGCCGTCTGACGCAGTCTTGTCGCTAGTACTCTGGGCCAATCGCCTCTCCATACACACACAAACACACAGACTGCACTCCCTCCCCCCAAATTAAAGTCAAGCCTGCACACTCAAACACCTGTTAGACTTTTATATAACCCTGTCACAGTCCAAACATCAGAAAGTCTTCAACCCTTACTGCACTGCCGTTTACAGCTAGGGGACTCATTGTCGGACAAAAATACACGTAAACGCATGAATACAGACATGGATGCCATCCTAAATAGATATTTCAGCCAAGAATTCAGATTCTGTAATCATCATGTCATTCAGAACCTATTGATTCTTCTGTGCTGCTCATGTTTTAGTCTGTTTGTCACACAAAACCATCATATGGCTTCAGAAGACTTAAAATATAGCATGAAAGTAATTTAGAACACTTTTATTGGGCTTTTGGGAATTTAAATCTTTGGTTATGGCATGGCGAAAAGCCTGAATACCGAAATAAAGTTTGTAAATTCTGTCAATTTTATAACAAAATTCAAACAATAAATGTTGTTTTGACGCTCTTTAATGTGGTGTGACAGATCTCTGTAAACATATCTATGGCTGTGACCTTAATCATATCAATAAAAAGTTGATAAAAAAAACACCCTTATGTGGAACTTAAAACTAAAATTTCGATATAAAATAATTATCCTCATCACTACCAACAAAGAGTGAATGAGAGAATTGTAATTTTTGGGTGAGATATCCCTTTAAGCAGTGCACTCTGTCAACTACCAATCCCAGACCGGTCAGAGGCTGGTCTCTGCCAGTTGGAGTACATATCACACTTCCTGGTGTTTTAAGGATGAGCAAGTGTATCAATTAGCAGAAAACAAAATAAGAAGCAACTTCAAGAACCAATGCAATGACTCATCAAAATTGCATTGAGGAAGATAACTGAGTTGAGAATGAGAAACCCCTTTAAACATGAGAGACAGAGAGAATGGCATAGTAATACAGACGTTGTCCTCATGGCAAGTACTTTAATAGATTGGTCACAGGGAGTATCAAATTCCCCAGCGTGTTATGGGTGCTGCTTGACGTACCCAGGTGGTAGGATGTCAAAAGTAGGGTGAAACCCAATAAATGTAGCTGGATGCCTGGGTAACACTTAAAAAGAGGAGTGGAAATGAGTTATTGCACTTTCCATGTATTGGCTGTCCATGCAGGCCAGGAGTTCACGTTGAGTCAACACTGCACTTGTTTTGATGGCTCAGTATAAGAGTGCACGGGAAAATGAGATGACTTGATACAGAGGGGAGACTCTTAAATACGTAGACACAGATATATATATATATCTGTAACTTTAACTTTATTTTATTTTTTTATTATGATAAGAGAGTAAGCAGACAGGAAACGAAGTGAGAGAGAGAGAGAGAGAGAGAGAGAGAGAGAGAGAGAGAGAGGGGGGCCGGGATTGGGAAAGGTCCACAAGCCGGGACTTGAACTCGGGTTGCCCGAAGCGCAATGACGCTATATGTCGGCGCACTACCCATGAGGCTATCACCACCAACTAAAGATCTAAGCTTGAAACCTAAAGGTTGTATGCTTGAATCCCATGAAGGCCAACAGGCACTAACCACTAAACTAGAGCATGTCTCCGGAAATTTCATATTTATTAAAAGTCCCCAATAAAACTATTATTTCTTTTAGAAAGACAAAGTTTGGACTAGGCTGATCGTTATTAAATGCCTACATCCCAATCATTAACTTTAAAGGGGTCATATAATGCCATTTTCATACAAGTTAATTTGATTCTTCAGGGTCTAAATGAAAAGTTTGTAATATACTTCTCATTATTATTTTAAGAAAACACTAATTTTACCTGGTCAAAAACAGCTCTGTTTTCAGCACGCCGTTTAAGTGCATATGCCTTTAAATGATAATGAGCTTCGCTCACTCCGCCCCTCTGTTCCGTGGGCGCTTTGACACAATGCACGTGGAGAGTTGACTTGACAACAGTTGAGGGTTTATTTTGGAGAAAGAATGGCAGCGGAATTCTCTCTGAGGACACATCTGTGCAACCGTATCAGTTTGAACCGGAGTCGGACCCGGAACAAGATGACGGCCGCAAAGAAGTTCGACAATTAAGGCTCGAACAGGACGTTTCTGAATGGTTGGTTAACAATGTCATGTCACTTTGATCTATTTTTGTATGTACTGACAGGGTAACGTTAGAGTAACTTAGTGAGATGTACGAACGCTATGTGTTTACTGATGTATACTCAGTTTGTAATAACCAGGGTATATGCAGGAATCCTGAAGTTAATTTCAATACCTTTTTAAGACTTTTTGAAGACCTTCTCAAAATATTTCAAGACCTCATCGCCACTTCAAGTTCTAGTCAGCAACAAACCTTTAACTTAATAAACAGTCGTTTGCAAATAAATCTATAGAGCACAACCATACGGTCGGCAGGCGATCGGGCAGAGGTCGCTGTCGTAGCTTTTCTGACAAGTTCAGCTGCTGTCGTGTTGGGTAGTAATGTTGCTGGCGGAGCACAAAAACTGGTGATGGACAGCTGCTGCTGCTCTCTGCGGCCAACGGCGGCCTTGTGGCGTGTGGAGGACGACGACACAACACCTAACCGCACATTTTCCAAAAAAAAAAAAAAAAAAAGTGACGTCACCCGTCCGTTGTTTTTTAATAGTAGCTAATGGTGAGGAAAATAAATTTATTAATGCATACTTTTTGGAGTCAAACACTTTAGACAAAGCTTGAACAAAATGTAATACTTCATAAAATCGGGATTAAGACTTTTTAACACGTTTTAAGGGCCTTAATTTTCCCAAAATGGATTTATCAACTTTTGATACTTTTTAAGACCCCGCGGACACCCTGAATAACACTAACACAATAACCATAACGCGTTGTTCATTATAAACGTGGGAATTATATTGAGAACGTCGTACATAGAAAACATGCCGTAATGTACCCTGAGTGCAAATCTTAGCTGCATTCATCGTGAAGCGTACAAGCGATTTGCAAAGATTAATATAAAGGTTAATACAATTTTACACTCACTTCTTCTGGAGGTGCAGCAGGGACATGAATAGTTGGTAACGATTCTTTTTTCAAGAGCAGCTTCTTAGCAAAACCAGCTATCCTCGTTTATAAAGCAGTCTGGTGAGAAATGATTCGCGCAAACATGAACATTGACGTTGATCGTGGGGAATATTCCCATCGAAAACAAAACTCTGCCACTGCGTCTTTACATTAAAATGACTGCTGTGTTCCTTATTACACCCAAGAACAGAACATCACAATCGCTTAGACGCCGATGACAGCTCACTCAGGGCCGGTCTGTGCTGAAACACTGCTGCCAATCAACAATCGTGGGAGGGGTGTCCGAACGGCTCGATTTGAGGCAGGGGAAAACATGTAAGGAGATTAAAACAAAAATACTGGATAGATATTTATCATTATATGATGGTTGTGTACAGACACTGTCAACACACATTTCAGTACAACTTAAAAAAGTGCATGTACCATTATATGACCCCTTTAAAGCGTAATTAGCATATAGATAGTCTCAATGCTAAATGACCATTAGCCAGATTAGGAGTTAATGCTAATTTCCATCAGTCAAAGCCAGTCTAAGACTTTGGAAAGCTGAAGCAGAAAACTGCATAGTGTGATAGGCACGGACACACTTTTTTTTTAGATGCAGACTATGAAGCCACCCTGTCGGAGGACTTCAAATATGTTTGATATTTTTTTTTAGTCAATTTTAGAACCCTTTTTTTTCATTTGTCACGTGTCTCCTAGCAACAAGAAGCATGTTAACAAAGTAAGCAACTGTTTAATGCCCAGTGTTTACATTTTAAAAGTAGAGGAACACGAAGGACCCATATCCTACAATTTCGGTATGAATACACTTACATTGCTAGTGTTACATGTTCTAAAATCTACAAAACTAAATTTTTACCTGAAATTGCCAACTCTGTTGTCGCGTAAATCAATATCAGAGTGAACATCCTTTATTTCAAACAACAGACTAAAGTACAGTCATCCTCTCTTTATCTATAATATAAAGCTGTGCAAGCACTGTAACTGCAGTCATTAGGAAGTGCACTCATAAGGGGCCTGAAATTAGTCACTGACACTTCCACACCTACAGCAGACTGGCGTTGTCAAAAACTGTTCACACATTGCAAAGCTTGAACAACATGTCTCAAGAACACCTATCTACTGCCGCTTATTTTAGAGCTGTGTGAAAAGTATTTTCCATTGCTGGTGAAGGATACATTGCAGCACTTATTTTTAGATGAATGTGCGACACCCTTTCAGATTCCACTGGGGCACAATGGGGGCAAGTATAATCACTGCAGGACCCCAACGAAAACAAGTTGAAACCATCACAAGAAACCACCTATACAGACGCTTTGACCGGTTTCGTAATTTTATCATTTTTAAACACACATGACTTCTGGTTAACCTGTTCTGACTCCAAGTATATGAGACCATATCTCCAATGGATTTGATAAACGCCAAATTATACAGCAATAAAGCAATTTTACAAAACATGATAACTATATAGTTGGAAATTCAAAAATACAGCTTGGAAAGTATTTATAGCATAGTTCAAAAGAAATTGCTTTCTCTGAAGTTAATCATTGATTATTTGCTATCCTGACACAGCAAAAATGCCATTTGAGTTCCTTGTAACATATCATAAAAGCCATAAAATGTTATTTGCAACTGTTGTGAATGACAGGCCATTAGAGATAGCATCACAGCATCAAAAAATATTAATGCTCCTGTATGCCTATCGTGACATGGCTTATGACCATAAGGCGAGACACGGCAGGCAAAGACATTTTTTTTTTTTTTTTTTTTTTCACTGGTCAATTTTGAGATTTTGGGATATTTGTCTTCGTCTTCTTTCAGACTCATGGTGAAAAAAGGTCAGAAATACACATTTAGGTCTTTATTTTACTACACTTTGTCTGTTTGCGTCTGCAGATTTCTCATAAACTCAACAAATGTTGGCGTTCTAAATCATCCCGCTGCTCCGTGATCTCTGTCTGCACCCACACTGTTAGAAAGCTCTTTCTCTTAATAATATTGTAAAATTGTTTGCCGTCTTATGACCGTTTGAATCAAATGTGTGGTTTTGCTGCTGCCTTTTCTTTAAAACTGTAAACCACCACTGCAAAGAAAATAAATTACAAAATAAACAAGTAACTCAATTAAATAATCGTGATAGGCCTAATCATGACCTTTTATGCATGGTGAATTGGAAGGACAATCGATGTGCAAATGGTTTCATAATATACTTTCTGCAACTAGTGGAAAGAAATGCTGGTAAAAATGTCCAAAATAGAAAATATCTATATATATATATATATATATATTTTTTTTTTTTTTTTGCTGAAAAGAGCTGTGGTTGAATCTCTTAACCTGACACTGATGAAGAGCTTGTTATATCCAGAGCTTTTGGATGTGCTCATATTAATTAGCAGCTTTGCTCCGCCCATTTCCCTGCTGATCATTGTGTTTGCTTGCATCTGACTTGAAATTACTGCAGCAGCTGCCATCTGAAGCTGCTCATGCAGAGACTAAACACTTCAAAGTGGGTAGAATTAGCAAAGTGTACCCAAGATATTATTCTAGTAGACAGACAGGACGTCTGGAGCTTTGCCTCACACAGAAGATGACCATCTTCTGAACTTGTTTTGGTGGGGTTCACGTTTTATGCAACATAAATGCACACGACAGCTCTTTTTTATAACCTAGTGAGCTGCCTATTAAGACGTTATTTTAAGGCATCACATATGCAATCCTGACACGAAGGTTGTTTGAATAGTCAGTAAATTATGCTGCTTTATAAGACCTCATCTTGGTCCAATTGTAAGCCAGCAGAGAATGTATCCCTCATTAAAAAAAGTTAATTCCAGAATGCATTGCAACAAATGAAATAAAAAAGAAAGCAGACTAAAAACATACACTACTTTTCAAAAGTTTGGGGTCACTAAGACATACATTTATTTAAAAAAAAAAAACCTGTTTCATTCAGCAAGGATGCATTAAATAGACAGTAAAATATTTCACATTACAAAAAACAAAAAAAAATTATAAATTATGTTCTTTTGATCTTTCTATTAATGAGAATGTGGTGGGTGGACCTTAATCTCTCTAGGGAGGTCTGGGAACAACAGAGTAAAGGTTCTTGTGTGCTATTACCGTAGTGCATGAAGTTGATGCCTATGAGCATTTCATATCATTCACTTCTAAAGACCCTTAGAAGGGAGCGGTCAAGAAAACAAAACCAATGACAGTGGAAGAGCCAAAACAAACATTTTATTGCATTCTTTCGAAAAAATACAAATATTTGTCTCGCTTCAGCAATGTCAAGGATTTCTAAACTGTGCATGTTGTTTTGACACGCCAACTCTCGCGGATGTCTGTTTATTACGATTAAAGGTTAAAGCATTTTAATCACCGTAAACAAGGAGCAACTGGGCCAAACACTGTTACCTTATTGTCATTGTCAATGATTTGAGTTACGAATGTTTCACATTCTCTCCATTAGGTCTTAATCCAAAACATTATCCAATTTAGCTTGTGTCAGACAGAAACAAGCTACCAATCCATTCTGTGTTACCTAACCAGACACCTCTCAGCAGACTGCCCAATGTCTCGTGGGAAGAGCTACAGGTTAATGACAGCCATTAATTATACACTCCACACCCTTACATTCCATGTTTAAAATCTAGAGCATGTCTATAAAAACAGCTACACATAAAAAGGCACATTGAAATATATCTACAGAAAGCTTGAAATGTCCACTTTTAAACAAAACAATTCAAAACGAAAAGAAACGGGCTTCTCTCTGCTTATGTAGGCTAATTCGTATGAAGTGTGCATTTCTCTCATTTCTCACTACTGCCAAGATGGCGAATCAGCATTGCCAACTTTATCTTTGCAGCTGACACTGAAACAGAAAACACTAGTTAATTAATAAACAATTAAAAAGTCTCATGCATAATCATTACTTTTGCCGGTTCTTTGTGGCAAGCTTTATTACGCTTGAGATGCGTAATAGGCAATATATTATGAAAACGCTCATTATGGTTAATTCTCTCCCATATATATTTAAGCAATTAAATTAAATTAAATATGCGATTAGACTAATGGCTTAAATGAACAACTACTAGTTGACTAGAAAAAAAAACGTAAGTTGTGCACAGGCAGCCCTACTTATTTTTTACATATTTTGAACGGGATCTTCAGAAAGGTGCTCTCCGCTATGGAGGAAATATCACCACTCCACTCACATGCGCTGGTGTGAGAATGTTTCTTCTTCTGTTGTCAGAGTTGATTGACAGCTGTTAGATGCGTTATTGGCAGCGCCATCCTCTGGTGACATGAATGTGTCACCACCGCATCAGAACTGAAAACATGGGGATTTTTTTTTTAAGTAAAAAAAAAACTGATCACGCAACCTATTGGATATTCTGTAATAAAATCAACTAATCGAATATTCGAAAATCATGACAGACTCATCCCCACTTGACATGGCTCTGAAGTACTAGCTTCATAACCTGACATCAAGGTAAGGCCATCTGACATTTAGGACACTGGAATTTGAGGTCGCCCTCTGAAAGTGTGTCCCGATCGAGGTGCAGAGGAACAAAGGCCAGGAGAGATCACGGCTCAGACGGCGGATAGGTCAATTATGGGTCTCAACACAGCGGGCTGATGGAGATCACAGAAGCTTTGACACAGAGACGACACCAGACCAGCCATGAGCTCCTGGCACATAGATAAAGTGTTGAGGAAGCTACAAGCTTTTCATAATTTAAAGCAGCCTAGCTACAGTCAATCTACTCATTAGGGAAAGTAATAACTGATCTAACACCTACAAACAAAAAGTAGCTAAATACACTGAAGCTATTTAAGTGGAAAATATATATTTAAATATTATATTATATTTATATATATTTAAATAACCATTAACTATCCGATATTATACAGCTAAAAATAACGGGTAGCGAATGACACAGGAAGCCAGACACATTCAAATTACAAATGGCCTTGCCCGCTCTTACTTGAAAAATAACTATTGCCACATACACAATAGTCATTTTACTGGGGGTGAACTCATTCACTTTATATCTGGTTCCGCACTAGAGGTCAAGTATGCATGACAACAGTATTGTTTAGATCAACACGTGACATGTCCCCTTTTAAACACAAACCCTCTACTTATAAAGTTTTCAACATATCTCACCGCAAGTCTTATTTGTCGCCATTACTAAATTGCATATGCTTAGTCGCAAATACACTATAACTGTACTGACAGTAGTAACGTATAGTGCATATTATTCATCAAACCTGTTCAATAAACATAATGAACCAAAATATCTCTTAGCAAAATCCTAACCTCAGATCTTGCGTGAAGAACTAATGTCTTTTAAGTCAAAAGTTGGGTATAAATGTAGCTTAACTGGTCTAAAGTCACTAATTTGAATATTAATCCCAGTGCTAAGACTTGTACATATAGCTACTAACTCATGTACAATATTTAAGCTTTACTTGTGCATAACATAGTCATCAAATCTCTTTGGCAAACATCTTGCCCTGGCTGGGCGCTCATAGACTTGTCACTGGCAGCTGTGAGGATGCCTTGGGGGACCCACTATTTGTAGGGGAAACTCGTGTCTCCATCTGCTCTGTAGGTGTGCAGTCTGGGTCAGCAATGTCCGGTGTCACTTGAAGAGCTGATTTGTCAGGATCAGCAGACAGGTGAATTCTGTTGCGTCGGTAGGTGGTTCAATTTTCTGTCATGACAGTGTATGATCGAGGGGTGGCACAAGTAGATGTCCTTGCCATCCGCTGCTGCTTTTCTCATTAACCGTTTTATTGTTTGCACAAACCTCTAACTCTGTCCATTCGACTGAGGATATGTAGGACTAGACGTCACTAGGTTAAAGTTCCAATCTGCGGCAAACTGGCGAAAAGCATGACTGGCATATGGCATATTGTCACTCACCAGCATGTCCGGCACTACATGCCTGGCAAAAAGAGACTTCAGCTTGCTGATGATCTCTTGTGCTGTCTTGGTTCTCAGACTCACCACTTCAGGGTACTGAGAGAAGTAATCAACGACGAGTAGGTGATCTGTTCCATTATAAGTAAATATGTCAGAACCCAGCTTAGCCCATGGACGGTATGGTACTTCATGTGGCAACATTGGCTCTTGCGTGTTGCTTCTCTGAAATTTTGCACACACACTGCAACGAGCAATTGCATCTTGAATGTCCCTAGACATCCCAGGCCAATACATAATAGCTCTGGCCCTGGTTTTGCACTTCTCAATGCCTATATGAGTGTCATGTAGGGCGGAAATAATCTCCTGTCGCATAGACTCTGGGATTACTACTCTGTCTCCTACAAGAACAAGTCCATGTTCAAAGTATACTTCATCTCTCACCTGCCAAAACCGTTGCGCTAGGGAAGGTACACTTGCCTTGTGAGACGGCCAACCTCTCTGACTCACTGCTTTTACTGCCTGGAGGGTCACTGGCTGATGCTTGCTGGATCTTTTCAATTCTTTGGCTACTCATAGGTAGTATCTCAGTAATGTTGTGTACCTGTAGCTGTTGTGCATCCTCTTTGTTGGAAGATGTAGCATCACTGGTCGGATACGCTCGGCTTAAGGTATCCACAATGTATATGTTTTCCAGGGTGGTACTTCACATCGATGTTGTATTTCAACAGGTTTAACAACATTTTCTGGAGCCTTGGTGAAGCCTTGTGCAGCGGCTTCCTGGTAATCATCTCGAGCAGGCGGTGGTCGGATTGTACTGTCACTGGTCTGCCATTCACGTACTGGTTGAACTTTTCAGTCGCGAAACAGATTGCCAGCAGCTCCTTTTCAATTTGAGAGTAATTTTGTTATGATGTGGTCAGAGAACGAGATGCATATGCAATGGGATGACTATCCTGCAGCAAACAGGCTCCAAGACTGGATGATGACGCGTCACACTGTTTCACAGTGTCTTTGGTTATGTCAAAAAACTTGAGCACTGGCTTGCTGCTGATAATTGTTTTCAACATCTTGAGAGCTGCTGCATGCTGCGGTTCCCATGTCCATGCTGTATCTTTCTTGAGTAGACTACGTAGCAGCGTTGTCGTTGTGGACAGATTCGGTATAAACTGTGACAAGTAATTGATCATGCCCATGATCCTTAGAAGATCCTCTTTTGAAGTTAGGTCAGGCATGTCAGTTATGGCTGTCACTTTTGACTCGTCGGGCTTCAGACCTTCCTTGCTGAACACATGGCCCATGTACATGAGTTCAGACCTCTGGAATTTGATCTTTTCTTTGTTGAACTTACACCCCATGGATTTAGCTCGCTGCATCACATCATGTAATGTCTTGTCATGTTGTTTCTCATCTAGTGAGGCGACAATCAAATCATCTGCTATAATATGCACGTCTGGGATGTCCCCAAAAACCATCTGGTTTCTTCGCTGTATGACTTCGCTGGCGCTTGATATTCCGAATGGCATTCGCTGGAAGGAATATCACCCAAAGGGAGTATTGAATGTGCACAGGTCTGCACTGGCTTCAGTAAGTGGAACTTGTCAGTATGAACTTGTCTGATCAAGCACCGTGAACATTATTTTCCTTGACATCTGGCTGATCACATCAGAGGTGGTTGGGATCATGAAGTGTTCCCTTCTAATGGCGCAATTCAGATCTTTAGGGTCAAGGCATAAACAAAGTGAGCCATCTTTCTTCTCATCTACCACAAGACTGTTGACCCAGTCTGTGGGTTTTGATGTTTTACGGATGACGCCGGCTGCTTCCATATCATCAAGCTTTTCTTTAAGACGATTATGAAGACTCAAAGGCACTCAGCGCGGCGGGTGAATTACAGGTGACACATTGGGCTTCAACTTAATGTCATATGGTTCTGTGAATTTTCCAAGACCACTAAACACATCAGGGTACTGTTCAATCAGATCTTCTTGAGTTAGTGATTTTTCAATGTTGTCCACTCTTTGAATGAGTCGAAGACCAGAGCATGCTTGACGACCTAAGATAGTTGGTTCATTTTCAGTAGTAAGGAAAAAGTTATAGCTTGCTTGAACACCCTTGCGCGTCGAGCATTTTAGATTAACTTTTCCTATGTGCTCTATGCTGTGCTTTCCATATCCTGACAGTCGAGCTGAAGACAGGGATGCTGGTGTATTCTGTTAGCTGTCTGAACTGTGACAGTGGCATACAGTTTGTATCCGCTCCTGTATCTAGCTTTATTTTAATCTTGTACTCATTAACAATTACCTCTTCATACCAGCAGGGATCACTGAGATCATGTGTCATTGAGTCTATAAAGAAATGTTCATAATCAGACTCCACTGTTTATACAGTTGATGCTCCACGACCTCTGCAACGATAGCTAAGCATTCTGGCTTGACATAGATCTGCAAAGTGGTTTAATTTCTTACAGTGACGACACTCCTTACCAAACACAGGGCAGTTGCGAGGTTGATGCGTTGTACCACATCTGCTGCATGCGCTGGACATGTGCTGTGTTGCTTTAGCGGTAGCTCCACTCTGCAGGTGTTTACTAGCTTGTGCCGACTGCACGCGCTGTTTCCCTCATCCTCGATAACGTCCACGGTAGGGCTGGGCAAAAAATCGATTTAATCGATTTATCGATTTTGTAGTTTAAAACGATTTTTATTTTGCGAACTCGAGTTTTTTGCCAAAATATATTTTTTGGACTTTTCCGCGTTTCGTCCTTGTGCGTTACCGTAGCGCGATATGAGCCATCCCCCGCCCCGCGTAACACAGTCATAACAACATCGCAGCGTGTAGCAGAGAACTAATGTTACTTCCAAAGAAAGGCACAGGTAATTCCGTAATTTGGAACTGGTTTGGTTTTGATGCAGCAGACAAAACACAGACGAAGCCTTCCTGCAAAATATGTTTCAAGGCTGTTGCTACTGGAAGCAGCAGTACAACAAATCTTTTCCAGCACCTGGGGAATAAAAAAAAAGCAAACTACACTTCCTGAGAGCTTTACAAACTGTGTGCCTTATGAGAAGAACGGAGCGCGATGGAAAGCGATTACAGAGGCGATCACGTTTTATATTGCCACAGACATGCTGCCAATTTATTCTGTCGAAAAGCAAGGCTTTAATCACATGCTGAAAGTATTAGATGCGAGGTACGTTGTCCCCAGTCGCAAGTATTTCGCCGATGTAACGCTGCCTCACCTGTACAATACAACTCGGGAAAAGATCTGCAGTGAGCTGGAGGAAATGCAGTTTTACTCAGCCACAACGGACCTGTGATCCAGCCGGACGATGCAGCCATATCTGAGTCTGACGGTTCACTACATCAACATTAGTTGGACTCTGCGCACTGCCTTCAGACAGCGCATTTCCCCGACAACCACACTGGTGAGATAATTGCCCATGTCTTAAAAGACGCTCTCAGTTCCTGGGGACTTTCGGAGGAACGACTCGTCTGCATGATAACTGATAGTGGCACCAACATCATAAAAGCCCTTAAGGACAACAACTGGCCCAGCTTGCAGTGTTTTGGCCACAGACTCCACAACGCTATAGGTAAGAGTTGGTGTAAGAATTAATAGGTGCACATACTTGCACATTGTAAAGTAATGTTTGCTCATAATTTAATAGCCAGATTGTGGTATATATTTCAACTGGTTTACACACAGACATAAATTCATATTTACAGTTTATTTTAGTTTATTTACATAAATAAACCTGACTTTTCCTTAATCTGCATTCATTATACATTATGTATTAAACTGTGTTACAGCTATTAAAATTGTGATTAAAGTACAAAACAATTTTGAAAACTCACATAATCAAATATATAGTTTGGAGTGACAAAAAAAATATACTAAATATCTTTTCACATTTATTACAGAGAATGGTGTGAAGGATCCAAGGATCGATCGGGCCATAGGGGTCTCCAAAAAAGCTGTATCAGCCTTCTCCTACAGCTGGAAAAAAAGGCGTGACATGACAGAGGTGCAGGCTGAGCTTGGACTTCCCCAGCATCTTTTGATCTCAGAATCCCCAACACGTTGGGGGTCTCGTCAAAAGATGATTGAGCGCTTTCTTGTGCAAGAAAAGGCAATAACTCGTGTCCTGAGTGCGGACAAGAAAACGCATCATCTTGTTCCCACGTGGCAAGATTTGGAAGTATTAGAAGCCACCAACAAAGCAGTGAAACCTCTCCAGGACTTCACTGATACACTGTCAGGGGAATCATATGTCAGTGTGTCATGCATCAAACCAGGGCGCATTTATTTAAAACAAGTCTCCTCCTGCCAGAGGAGGAAGATTTGGAGCTAACAAAAACAATCAAAGCTAACATCATGCGTTACCTCGAAAGTAAATACTGTGATTTGGAGATAGAGGAACTTTTGGACATGGCCACACTTTTAGACCGAGGTTCCGTACAACCTACACTGATGCTAGCAAACTGGAAGCAGAGGAAGCTGGTCCCTCAGCAGTTCAAGAGAACACCCCACCAAAAGAGAAAATGACTCTGGGTGCCTTCTTTAAAAACAGTGCACCATCCACCACGCCACACCCACAATCTGAGAAAACAAAAATTGAGACTGAGCTTGCAACATTTTTCCTTATTCTAGACATAGAGCCAGACACAGATCCTCTTGAATGGTGGAAGCTGCATCAGCCCAACTTTCCAAGGCTAAGCTTACTGGCTAAAAAATATCTTTCTATTCCAGCCACTAGTGCCCCCTCAGAGAGGGTATTTAGTGTGGGTGGGGGAATAGTTACCTGTAACTGGACCTGCTTTAAGCCAGAGGTTGTGGACAGGCTCATCTTTCTTGCAAAAAATGTTTAGAATGAGCATGCACAATGTTTCAGAGATCTAACAAGCACGTGTTTTGTTGTTATAGATAAAAGTTTACATTTGTTCACTCTTTGAGCAGGCTATATGTCTGCCAGAGGCATGTTTCATTTTTTATATTCACACTATACTGAGAGGAGTTTATTTTTTTAATAGTAATGTTATATGTTACAAAATTTGTAATTATCTGATTTCTTGAACAAAAAATGTAAGCTACTGTGAAGTTGTTGCACTTTTGCTTAAACCTGGGTTAAAGCTTGAAATTGTTGAATGACAGAGCCTCATTTACTTTTTGTTTTGGGATTCTAGCATTTTAACTCTTGAGGACAATCATAGCAATAAAGTTGCAATTTTGACACTTTATCTGATGGCTGCAGTCATTTTTTAAGTGCATTGAAAAAAAAAATAATCAAAAATCGAATCGAAACTTGAATTTTTTTTTCTTTGAAGATTTTTTTTTTTGGAAAATCGCCCAGCCCTAGTCCACGGTCTCTGCCTCGCGTGTAGGTGTTTAGAGTGTGAACTGACTTGTCAGGGGGTTGCGGCGACTTGCCTTGTATCATATCAAGTTCCCGCTTAGCACTCTCAAACGTGTGCATTCGTTGTGTCACTACCCATTCATCACCCATTACTTTCAATTTCATTGCCAGATCTGTTATGGAAAAAAATTATTTGTTTCGTAGCGTGGTATCTAAATCAGTGAACTGACAGTTACTTGCCATCGTCATGTGATCATTCACGAATGCTTCTAAACCCTGGCCTTCAGGTGTCTGGTATGCCCAAAACTGTGCACGCAGAACCATTACTGGATTCCTCGTGTTGGAATACTGCTCGAATTTTCTGAGCACAGTATCAAAGTCATTACGATTTTACGCATCTCTATCACCTTCAGCCGGCACCCATCTAAAGTTACTATATATATCATATCCTCTCTCTCCCAGTATCGTGAGCAAAATAGCAACCTTTTTCCCGACGCTGTGAGGAACTGGGCGAAACGTTGCTGCCACTTCTTCCACGCGGCGCTCACATTAGCACAGTCGAAATCAAACGGCTCAGGTGTCTTATAGTGTAGAACCTCCATTGGAAAATATTCGGCCGCTTTACAATGTTCTATTCCTTGTGTATTAAATTAACGATAGACTTACTTCTGTTCTGACACCATGTCACATACACAATAGTCATTTTACTGGGGGTGAATGAGTTCCATTCACTTTATTTCCGGTTCCGTACTACAGGTCAAGTATGCATGACAACGGTATTGTTTAGATCAACACGTGACAACTATATTGTGATATATATCGTAAAATAAAAATTATTTATATTGTGATATAAGATTTTGGTAATATTGCCCAGCCCTAATTTACAATGAAATTTACTAATTAGCTAGTCACGTTCGTGAAACTAAACACTGTCAGACACTGTTACTTTTAGTAAGTCAATTCTTAAGTATAACACTGAAATTTTTATAATTATTGTACAACACCATAAAATGTTTAACGTTGATACAAATTATTTTTTTGAGTCTTATGTTCACAAAGTATATATTTATTTGATCAAAATTTTGCTAAATATTAGTACAATTTAAAATTACTGATTTGTTTGAATATTTTTAGAAATGTAATTTACTTCTGTGATGCAAAGGCGATAATAGTTTTATATAGTTTGATCGGTGGTCTCTATAAAGGCCAATCAGAAGAGCTGATCAGATGACGCAAAACTCTCACAGCTCTATGGGCAGCTAAAATTGCTTCATTACATTCACTGGTCTGGCAGTTCTACCAGGTGTCTGAAAAGGACAATACATTTGCAAAGTTTTTTGCGAAGAGCGGAGACATTGCAACGAACAACAACCCTACAGCAACGACAGCAAGACACTAGAACGATGTCTTGAACGGAATCAGCTAAAATACATTCTACTGTTGCAAAACAGCAGGACGTGCTCGATAATAAAAAGAGTTGCATTAAGAAACTGCATTAAGTTGCAAAACAGTTCCCCAAGTGGCTTTCTGAACGTGCACTCCGAGACTGAGTGTATCATGGACGAGCGAAGTGAACTTTGAGCTTGCTGAGTATTCGCTTAAACACCGTCAGTCACATAATACACATTAGCCACATGTGTGTCAGTATATCGTATCCGTGAATTTGGTTTTCCTGATTAGAATTCTGATTAGAGCACCCTTAACATAAACCATTGAAAACACAATCAAGTGCAAAAACATGATATTAGGAGGTGTGTGATGGTAACTCGTGTTACTGTACCCTTAAATATATATACCTACACATACACATTCATATACATGCTCATATTAAATATCACAGGGAGATGCCTGAGAGGGACCACAGCACAGACTAGACAGATCCCAGATGAAGACATTTCTAAAACTGGGGTTGCTTTTACCTGGAGGAGGGGGCGACGGGGACATGTTTAGGGGACAGGGAGGAGGGACCATCCTCTCCGTCTCGCGGGAGCTCCTCGCAAGCTTCCAACTTCTCTTCTTCCAGGAGCTCAGTGATCTGTGGGGGTGAGAAAAGGGGATATTTAAATACCTTATCCCTGTTACCACTACTTCAGCAGCATTTATTTCTAATTCATCATAAGTTTTATATTACATGCCAACATCTAACACCCCTGCAAGATTCAGGCATTATGCAATGCCCAGCACTTATGCTTATCTGCAGGGAGCCTAATTTACACGCAGATCACACACAGGCTGTGGGTGCAACTGGTGACAACACACATACCTTGCGATAACTACAGGATGTTATGTAATGCTGCCATGTAACTAATGTTATGAAGTAGCTACAATCTTTAATTTTTTACTTAATAAATGTTACAAGTTGAATCTAATATGAGACAATTAATTCATCCGGTGCATTACAGCACCTGACTTTCATTGAAGTCACATCCCCTTATCGTTATGCATCTAAGTGCTTGTTTGTATTACTAGTGTTGTTTACCTGGAGACAGGAGAGAGTTACATAACGCAAGAGTCTACAGTACGTATGAAAAACAGGTTTCGTTGAAAAATGCGCCAAACAGTCAGCTAGAGGAAATCAAACCATTGCCATTGTTGTTCAGGACTACACATCCATGTGTAAATCTACCTAACAGCATTTAATATCAGACAAACTTTGGCACTAGCACATGGTCAAATGCACACTGCATCTGCTGCAGTACCGCTGCCATGTTGCCATAGCAACCATTTCCCTCTACATCTGATTGGCCGAGCGGGGCTGCTGTTCAGTGGCCATGCAGATATGAGTCACATGCGGTGTGCAGAATGGCAGCCGAGAATGACTGTATTTTCACTATATGCCTACAGCCACTGTTCCCTCTCGATTGTCTTTTGGACAAGCTCCAGACTTTACAATTTTAAGCCTTTTACACTATATTTCTCCACACGAGTGTCTTATACTGTATATCTTAGAGGTGTGGATCTTTAGGGAGCACACATTTGATTTGATTTCAAATCTGATAGAAAGATCACTCTAAATTGTAATGTAGACGCATACATTTTCTGCGAAGCTGCTTTGAAACGATATGTATTATGAAAAGTGCAATACAAATAAATGTGATTTCAATTGAATTGAAGAATTGAAAATGCAAAACAAATTAAATAGCATAGCTAATTGATGCGCCTCTGTGTAAAGATCCAGCATGAATTTGTGGACTGTTGTACAACAGTAAAAAAAAAAAAAAAGCATTAAATTATTATTAATTAAAAATAATTAATAATTAAATTATTATTAATGATTAAATAATGGCGTTATAATAAAATCAGCAATGCAAAACTTGATGAAAAGGACTCCTGTGACTCAAACGGTCCCTGCAGAACACTGTCTTCATTAGCGTCTTATGCTGTCAAAAAACAACCATGTAGTCTTAAGTAAGGATGCTGAAGCCAGGGCGGGGGAAACATCCTCACGGGTTCATCCATGGTGTTTTAATACCTCCAAGAAGCTGAAGCACACAGAAACTCAGCCTTTGTTTGGCCTCAGAGGCTTTGTTAATGCGTGGTCTACAGATTATACAACAACATCTGCCTCCAAAATACAACAGCAGAGAGCTGACTGAGACTTTAATTAAAGGCGCTCTTCATTAATTAGTAAAAAAAAAGCTGTCAAGCACACGCACAAAACAAACAGGAAAACAACCCACACGAATGGCGAAAACATCTTAAACGCCTCAGCGGATGAGAAAAACAGGCTCGAGAACTGGGTGGATGTGTGTGGAAAGATGACCTGGTTTATTTTTGTGTCAGTCCACAACAGGTCTGAACACTTCTGGGCAGAAACAGGAATTAGAAGAACAAAAGGGCAGTCACCAGAGTTTAAATGATAAAACGCAAAACAACCAGTGTTACTATGGAGATTAGGTCAAGGTCAATCACCAGTCATAGATAAGTCGTTCTCCTTAGATGGGCAAGACATGGTCCATCTCTTAGTAATGTGCAATTATAAAAATTACTTAATCTTAGTCACATAACAAACTTATGTAACAAACCCTGCTGAGCCCAAATTCATTCAACCCTAATGCATGCCAACCTTGACACGGGCCAAACATTTACACAAGTTAGCTCCGTCTCATCTCAGTGAGCCCTGGGTGAGACATGATTATAGAGTGAGAGAGGCTTTCAAGCGAGAAACCCTTAGAAATAAACCCGTGGTTTATGCTCATTCATTTCAGCATATGCCAGCTCCTTGAGCACTGGTCCGAATCCAGATAGGTCACCCAGGCATCCAAGCATGTCTGCAGAGGAACCCACTGAAGCAAATAAGATCCTCTGTATCAACCTGATCTATTCTTCAAAGGAGCCCGTGGCTCAGCTACATGCAGACTAGAGCTCTGGGTGATCCTACCAAGAGAGCATTTTAAGTCATCATTGGTGTGAAAGGCTGGTCCAGAATATTGGTACTAATGGTGAATCTAAGAGTTTCAATAGAAATTCAAGCATTCTGGACTTTCATGTTAGAGCGAAAGAGTTCCCCGAGCAAATTTGGCAATTCTATAAAGCTGGTCACACAAATTCACTGTGTTGACCAACGCTAAGCTGCTGGGTTCGAAAATGACTCCTGTGTGAGCTGGACCTCATTTAATATGTACTATTTTACAAAACATTTGTGAATAATAAGTTATGCATATGAGTCCAATGTTGTTAACTTAGCAACATATTACAATCAAACTCAATAGAGTGCTGCAGTGATGGTGCATTTTTGTGGGCCAGTTAGAATCTCCCTGGTTCCCTCCACAAATAGCCAATAGGATTTTGGATTATAGCGGAAAATAAGCTCTGTGACTAACAAACGTTTATGATTCCTACACGTTCATCGTGTTAATCTTTTATGCATTTTGAAGCCTAAATACAATTGACAGAAGTAAAAAACTAAACGCAAGCTATAAACAAAACGATCGCCAACAACTCTTTCAATCTTTCAGAAAGAAAAAAACATTTTCCCTGAAAGTTTAAACTATAACAGTTCTCAACCTCTGTAGTCCCAAGTTGCAAAACGTTAACTTGTTTCTGGGTTTTGGCCAACAAACATGCCATCCCTGCAAAATCAGTTATGAATTATATATATATGTATATATATATATATATATATATATATATATATATATATATATTAAGCATTTCAGATCTGTAATGATCGGTTTAATGATGGGTTAGGATGTTGCCTAAAAGGCAGCTGCCTATGTAGAGATTAGACAGCAAGGCAGCTCACCAGGTTGTCTTTAAAATAACCCGGGAAGTCTATATAATTCTGCTCGTTACGAAAACGAGACATTCCTGGAAACCAACACAGGTGCCGGTACCAAGCTTACATCACTCAGTTATGTAACTGCAGTTAGTATTGTAATGTACAAAAGGGCTGACAGAAGCAAGAATTTGAGACACAAGATGTCTTGTGAAAAGTATTTACAGCCCATTGTTGACTATTTCCTGTGTATATTAAGAAAGCAGATATGCAAAGTCTTGTGAGGTCAGAAACCTTGAGATCCTTAAAAGGATGTAGATTGTCACAAAAATGAGATTTAAAACAATCTGCACTTTCAAAGAAAACAAAATCACAGTCGTTCCTTTGGTGTGTGAGGGAACCTGCAGTCTGCAAACACACTCACAGACACACTGAATGGAGGAGACACGCCTTTGGATGGTTTTACATAACAGTGTATTATTGTCAGTGTATTAAATAACACTACAGACATAATAACCTTCGAACACTGCTTCTCCTTTTTCTTTGATTCAGATCTGGCCTGTGTAAAACGCTGCTTCCCCCTGGAACTGGGGCGAGTGGCACACATTTTACACGCTTTAAACAAACACAAAGCATAAGTATATAATCGTATTTCAAAACTCAAATCACAATATCGCATTTGCAAGATTTGTGCAAATATTTCGAGAGGAACAAATCTAATACCGATTTACGCTAATCCCATTGATCTAGAACACAAATATATACATTTCCCCCAAAGCCGCATTTATAAGTGCAGCACACCGATCAGGAAATATGAGGCTGATAACTGATATTTTAACACTTTTACAGGTTGAAACTGATCCAATCATTCATATTTTCCAAAGAGACTCTTTTATCATAATTTTACAAAGCACAATATGTGAAATGTCAACATTTACGGGAATATTCTGTCATCACTCTTAAAAATCTTTGTAATAGTGTAACATTGGCAAAGTATAAACACCAATAGGCCCAGTTTCACCCACACCACACTTTATCCAATAGCTCCAAATAATTTTTATTACATAACTTCATTATTAATGAAGCCTGTACAATACATCTCAGTGATATTACTCCAGGAATAACTTATTGCATGAACATATCTCTTGTAATTACATTGAGATTTACCGTCACAAATTTGTTTGTTGTTTAATTCACTGCTACATCTGTTTGCAATTTCATTTGCATCTTTGTCTAATTGGACAGCGCTTCAGCCGGATTACTATAATTAAAATTAAAAGTGGACTTACTACAAATTTTATGCATTTCATATTTATTTTCCAAAATAAACAGGCTATAAACATCTCAATCCAACAATTCATGTCCAGTGGCCGCTCAATTCATATGGATTAGTTTTATGATCTCTTTCTTTTTGAAGTGTCAAAGTGGTAGTTGAATAACTGTAATTGGAGACAGAAAGCTCTCAGATTTTATCAAAAAGATTTCCATCTGTTTTCTGAAGATGAGCGAAAGTATTATCGGTTTGGAACAACATGAGGGTGAGTAATTAATGACAGAATGGTCATGTTTGGGTTAACTATCCCTTTAACTTTTCAGAACTTTGAATGAATAACAAATTTTCACAGTATCCTGTGTGAATACTGAAGACTAAAATATCATCTTTTAATATAATTGAATTATTGAATGTATGTATCTGTATTATTATTCTTTATTAGTATTCATAATCAGTTGTATTATCTTATGAAGTTTAAAATGCATGAGTTGGACTATGGATTGCATGGACACGTGTTTAAGGATCATATTTTAGACACAAGGAGGGTAGCAGGGAGAGTTATATATTTTGCTTAGAGGTATGTGTGCAATGCAACCTTTACTGAGCAGAGATGTTCCAATGATGATGATACTTCAAATGTGTACAGTTGGCATGTTCTTTGCAAGGAAAGGAATGTTTTTCAACTGATGCAAATGTACCACGAATGTATACACCATCAAGAAATGATAGTTTCTTAATGTGGAAAGTTGATTGTACCATGTGTAAGCGTGAGGTATACAAACCATTTATAAACATAAGCAACATGTTTTTCTACCTTACAAGGAAGTTGTAAGTCCCAGAGTGGTGTATATAAGCTCAATCCTTACTGTATTAACACATAGACCTGGCACGAATACAACATCTTCTCAAGTTTCTCTCCTATGCTGACACGTGTGAAGAATAAAGACTTTTCTTGGCAAAATAACTGGTGTCCGGTTCCGTGAATCAAATAATAGCGGGGGGGAAGGCTTAATTCCAAGTCTACAATACAGATAAGCAACACTAATATCAATGATAGCATCGTCAACACAGCTGCAAGAAAGTTTACCTGGTCATTAATGGAGCTGTAGTCATTGGTGTTGGAGATGTCATCGTCCTCCTCCGAGTCAAATAATTCCTCCTGGTTCTCCAGCAGTTCTGCCAGAATACGGCTGACTGACTCCTGCTCTTTCAGATCCTCCACATCTGTGTCTAAACTGCAGAACGTAGAAGGCAGGAATCATTATAAAGGTGAATCCTCCACGTGCCATTTTAAGTTAAAATAATTCAGAATCAGCTTAATATGTCTGTAGACTTATTTACTCAACAGTGTTAACACTGAATCTGTGGTGATACCAAAACATTGCTCCATTTGTTTGAGCATCCAACCAGCCTGACTCTATTTAGGAAGCAGTTTCAAACCAATCAATATTTTAATTGTTATTCCATTTGGTGACACTAATGCTGCAGAAATTACTTATTTCAGCTATAATTTTGTTCACAGATCTCTGCAGAATTGATCAGACAGTCAACGTCTATACACCATCTACCCTACCATTTAAATTAGTCTTAGCTATGTTTATCATTTCACCATATTTAAGGTTTTCCCACATAATCGAAACTCTGAAAAGAAAAAAAAAAAGATTCTGTGTGGGTAGGGCTGGGTATCGTAACAAAATTTTCGATACCGATACCTTGACTTCGATACCGGTTCCTGAACGATACCGTTTTCGATACCAATTTTATGAAAATCCTAAAATCCTATTTTAACAATATTACATTACCTTTTTTCAGCTTGTTGACTTTTTTACACTCATATTTTGAGTCAGTAAAAAAGCACCAATGCTAAAGTTTTCTATGTTTCCTAATCATTTAACAACATATTCTTTACTTCAATAAACTTAATGTTTCTGCCTTAATGCATTGTTTAACAATGAAACAATGAAAATTAATTGAAATGCATTACACAGTCACCTCTAACAGATCACTCTAAATTGTAATTTAGAGTCTAGATACATGCATTTTCTGTAAAGCTGCTTTGAAACTATGTTTTGTGAAAAATGCTATACAAATAAATGTGAATTGAATTAAATACTGGGGTGCGTGCGAACTAAACGCGCTCAAAGCTTATAAAAAAAAAACCCTGCATAAAGCTTGCCGCAAAGCAGTAGCGAAAGTACCCTATGATTATGGATGTGTCGGGAAAAAATAGCAAGGATATATTTAAACTTTTTATTAATAAACAAGTGTTTACTGATTGTGTTGTCTGCAAAGATGAATATGGCGATGTTGCGTTGATCATCATAGGCTAGTGAACACGCACGCGCGCCTATGGATTGCATAAGCAAACTATTTATTTCTAATTGTTTCGTTAAAAAGTAGACATATTTGAACTTATATTTAAGTCTATATGCCTTCTCGTGTCTGTGAGTCAAGTATCCTATACGCTGAGTTTCGGTTCATTTGTGACGCGCTCCATTGCAGTCGAAGACAGATAAACACTCTCAAGCGTTGCCGGTCTTGGCAGCAATTATCTTGTCGAAAATATTGCATTGCGTCTTTCTGGCATCGAGTGTGGTACATAGGTAGGTACACTGTTTATCTTTTCCACATATTTTCTATCTATCTGGGTTGGGACACACACACACACACTACAGCCTCACGTGCGACGAGCCACGTCTCTCTGGGCAACCGCGTAAACTAACGTTAGTGTTTTTCCGCCACAGCCAATCATGCTGCATGCTTATTCATTGTTTCAGTGACGTTGACTAGATTAATCCCTTAGGTATCGAAATGTGGTACCGAAAAACAAGACACGTTTCGATACTCGGTAGTACCGAGACAATTCGGTCGGTACCTAAAAAGTATCGAACTCGATACCTCGATAATGTGTGGGCCTACACGTAAATGTGTTGTACTGGGAAAAAAAATTACTGTTTGCTCCTCCAACATGAATTTCTCTCATGCAGCTTCTTTATTAATTGCAAGCAAGACAGCTAACACGAATTCCCAGGAAATGCAAAAGAGTCTTACTGGAAAACATCTGGCCCGAAGACTGCGGCGAGAGCCCCTATGCTCCAGCACTCCTCCTGAAGAGACGCCACACCGGACAGAAATCGACATAGAAAGCGGAGCAAGCTGTAATTGACCTGCGGCAGCTGTTGAAGGAAGTACTTCATGTTTCTGCCCAACTCTTCCTCACTGCTGTAGTCTAAAAGAGAGCAAACAAATCAGCCGTCATAATGAGGAGAAAGTTTAGAGGGACGTGCAATTATGATGACATGAAGGTAAGAGAATATTGAGCTGGCTGATGAAAAGTTGTGAAAGTATAGCCATGCTTTGATGATACAATTATATTACAAGTTTGTAAAGTGTCCAGAACATTCCAGAATGTAAAAACAGAGCGGCAGAAGAGGGCAGTGTGAAAGCTTCACCCACCCTGATAGAGCTGCATGATTTGCGCCTGTAAGCCTGCAGGGATGACGGGCTCGGGGAGCTCCTGCAGGAAGAGGCGTAACAGGCTGACGGCAGACGCCAGGTCGGCCTCTTTCTCCAGATTCACTTCAACGCCGCTGTCGTAGCGCTGCCTGAGCCATTCCACGCGTTCTGCGTTCCCGTTCACTAGAAACAGACTCAGATGCAGCCCTCCTACAAAATGCAAACACATACCTCACTAAGAGAAACATGCTCACAGAACAATATATAGACATTTCACACAAGAGACTCTAATCGTTGAACCACTGCACAGAGCAGCTTGCAGGTTAAACTCGTAATCCCTTTAGTCAGCTCTGTCAACAAAACAGCTACGTTCTCTCTGTCTGCGATTTATGAGCTAATGAAACAGTCCTGCTGAACTAGTTTACATTCTTCAGCCCAAATGTTTTAAATAAAACCAATAATGGATATTTTTTACGGCTGACTTCTTGACTGAAGCTCTTTTAAAAGCTCTTTCTGATTTTCGCCAGATCAGATCAGAAGCTTCCTAACAGCTCTGTTGGCAAATAAGCATTAGCTGGTCTGTCTCAGTTCCCATCCCTGGTGCTCTGCGTGTGTACATAAGAGTCTACACCGCATAAAGGGAAGCCACCACATCACTCCCTGTTATGTCTAAATTAGCCTCAGAACAAAAACATCCTTCCAAATGAAAAAGTGGAGGAGAAATGCCAGTATGCTGAACTCACAGAGGAAGAGCTGGTGTTTGGAAACGACAGCGGTGGCTTAACCCCTATCAACGACTTAACACTGCCAACATATTTTTTAACATCCTGCCTGTGCTAGAGTTTAAACAAGGGCAAAAAATCTGCTTTATGTGTGAGCACTTTGCTAATACCAGTAGTATACCAGGAATCAGCATTTATGTATCTACTTGCGAACGTTAATTAGTAGGTGAAAGACTATAATAATATAGTGTCATTATAAAAGCCCTGGCCTGAATAATGTTCCTCTTTTCGCTTTTGACTGTAATATTGCATAATAAAGGAAGTCCATCTTTTATCAGGGAGTTCAGAGATGCCACTCCCATCATACAGACCAAACAACATTTCTGACTTTATCAGATGGAAACGTCATACTTGAGTTGTTACAACATTTATGTAGAAGCTATCCAGATAGGTTTACTATGTCAAAACAATCTTAAGATGCTTTTTTGATCCTATATACTAATTTGTTACACAACCTTGTCGCATTTATGACTACTTTAACCCTTTGATGCATACGATCACACAACTGTGATTAGACCGTTCAGTGCATCATACAGACTAAATTGATGACGTTTTATTCTAATCAGATACACATTGTGTAGGTATTAGGCAACTATAAAAAAAAACTCACACTTGACTCACAGCTAGAATCTTTTAAATGTACATGTGAAAGGGTTTATTTTATTAATATGAAACCATATCATATGAATTACACTACCATTTAATAGTTTGCTGTATGTTGTAAGTGTCTTTGAAATAAGTCTCTTAAGCTGACCAAGGCTACATAAATTTGTGAAATATTATAATTTAAAATAACTTTTCTATTTGAATATATTTTAAAATCCTGAAATAAAAAAATGCATCATAGTCTCCACAAAAATATTAAGCAGCACAATTATTTTTTAACATCGACAATAATAAGAAATGTTTCATAATCAGCATATTATAATGATTTCTGAAGGATCATATGACACTGAAGACTAGAGTAATGATACTGAAATAAGCAACAGCTTTGCATCACAGGAATACATTTCACATTTATTGCCTAAATGGGTCAGATATGTCCTAAAACCATGACTTCATTGGCAAATATGTACTTTCTTGTTCGTCTTCAATCTTATCCCTGGAGGGTCAGTGGCTATAATGCAAGCTAAAAACAAATAAATAAAATATACAAAAGAAAGTAACATAAATCATCAGGGTCCCCCCTTACTCACCGTGCTCTTCAATGTACTCTACGATGCTCCTGACCAGTAGGGGGACCTCATGTCCTGGCTGCCCGCTGTGCTGCACCTCCTCCAGGGGGATCCCAAACACTCTGGCCGTGCTGAGGGAGTCGCTGAGGGAAGTAGAGAGGCTCTTCCTCATCGCCTCCACAGCCTGGCTGCTTCAGTCCGTCTACAGAGAGAGATGGCGAGAACAAGGTCACGGAATCGTCACCTCCCTGTACAAGACGCTATCATGGGTGGGGCGCGGACTCCAACAACAAACTCCGGACAACAAGAACAAAACAAGCTGAAAATTGAAGCGGGATCTCTCCCATCATGGAAGCGATGGTTCTTATGTGTGAGCGTAGAGATGAGGAGAGCGTACACAAGTAGAGCGTTTGTCATGTGCAAAGATCGTACAGCCGTCAGATGAGGCACGCCGATTCTGATGATGGTAGCAGGTGGCTGTCATCTTGTTCAACATGCCATCACAACCCATATTGCCACAGTGCACAAGCTGTTAATGTCGTAAAGGGAAAAACTCTGCAACTGGATCTGATTAGCATTCAGTCGGTTTAGAAATGCACACAATCTGAATTTGATTTGTCAAGATAGCTGATGTCTTCATGACAACAGCAGATGGGCTCACATCATTTTAGTTTCAATTACAACAACATAAAGAAGAATTACAGATGACAATTGTGATATAAATAGATTTTTTGTCATAGCGGGCTCACCTTGTAGTACAAACGCCCAGAAGTTAACTTTATCTCGTGCTCCACTCACTAGTAGTAAAAGAAATATTCATCTATGGCTGCTTCAGGTTGTGGCAGAAGATGAGCCTGTAGTTCCTCATTGACGGACCGCAAATCCTGTTCAGGACGTTAGGGGTTAAGCTGGAGGAAATAAAACACAAGAAAACAGCAGCATCAGCAAATGCATTAAAACGGAGAATAATCCTTCTGATTAATATTAGCTGGGCCAAATTTACAAACCACTTATTCAGTTAATGGACATCTGTGGTCTGAAAAACATATCTGCTGAAGTTGAAATGTCAATTAAGAAGAGAAAAAGGGAGCAATCCGCTCACCCCTCTGCATATGGCATCACATGAACAGCATTTCATACCAAGTCGAATTTTAATCCAAACAAGGTTTCCAATCATGCTACTGAGAGCTTTGATGCTTCTTCACTTTATTTTTCTTCAAAAAGGAATGTTAATGACTGTTCCAAGCACTTCCAAGTGGTTAACGCAGTAACATGAGCTACATAATCAGATTACTTTTTTCAAATACTGAGTAAAGTAATGCATTACTGTTACATTTACAACAAAATATATTTTTCAAATAAGTAACGCAAGTTACTTTTTTTTCTAATTTACCCCATGTAGAGAGCAATAGGGAGTAAGTGCAGAGGTGTTGTGTGCGGATGATGCTTATTGTAGTTCTAGACTAAATGTGCGCGTGCATTTACTCATCTCACTTGCACAAAAACGGAATCAGTATTCCTCAATTAATAAAAACTGAAATGCAACTTTATAAAGCAATGTCTTTGCTGCTGACCTTTGAGGATCCAATTTAGCCATACTAATAAGCAAAAATGACTGTAGTTAAACATTACATTTAGGTTACTTTTGTTTTTTTCTAAGTGTTGAATACAGAACGGCAGCACATCTGTAAGGTTTGTTTGAGCGGCACCCTCTACTGTACAGGTGTGAATTTGAATTTCTTTCAGCCTGAGATTTTTCGTTTCACTTTTGTTATTAAAAACGCAAAAAAAAAAAAAAGCAAGCCCAGACCAGGTGAGGAAAATGTAATGCAAAAGTAATCTAAGGAATTACTTTTCATAAAAAGTAATGTAATTAGTTACTTTTTTAGGGAGTAACGCAATTTGTAACGCATTACTTTACTAATATTCAATGTTAAAAACAGTTGTGCTACTTAGGCTAATATTTTTGGAAACTACGAAACAATTTTTTCAGGATTCTTTGATTAATAGAAAGTTCAAAAGAACTGCATTTTGAAATATTTTGTAGGCTTATTATTATTGGCCTAAATGTTTTTACTGTCACTTTTTTTCTGAATAAAAGTATTAATTTCTTTAAAAAAAATGTTATCTTACTGGCCCAAGAATTGTACAGTCCCTCAACCCCCTCTATATACAAGTTTTCCAGGAAGAACATTTTCTCTGAAACGTATATACACAGTGTTACAGTTCATTAGATCTACTCCATTACCTGTACTATCACTTACTCAAATGACTTTTTGAAATGTTAAGAGCATTTTCACTGTGCCGAATTACAGACCCCTTTAACACTTTTGGCACGACTAGCAGCTCGACACCGGGCATGTGGAACAGGAACAAAATGTCCCGAAAACGAATTGGAATAATGTGAATTGAGCCCTAACAGCAGATGTCTTAGTTTGCAGACAATTGAGAGTAGATATGCCTCTAATCCCACATATCACACATGATGACCTTTCACTCACAATGTTCACCATTGTTGGATAAGCTAAACGCGGCTCAGCACTTAGATTGTTAGCAGAGAGCACAGTATGACCTTGGCTCATTCCTCAGAGCTCTGGAGAACACATAAAGGGACGATGCTGGAATTTTCTGCAGGCAAATCTCTCTGCATCTCCTTGGTGACATGGTGTTTACAAAGCCTAGTTGTCTCACTATGGTTACTGATTACTGATTTGGTGTCACAGGGAGAGTTTTCTAGATCCAGTCACAGAAAAGCATGCCATAGATACACAAAGAGAGGCTTCAAAAATTCCAGAACATTCCCTGGAACAACAGCGTCCTGAAGATGACCTAACAAGGAGATTATAGGACCACCTGCAGCACAAAGGCACAATCTAAAATGGCAATGATTAATTCATAACAGTGGATATCTTTTGGCAAGTCTTCTTAGGCAAGGATCTCAAGGTTAACACTAGATCTAAGCGTTCTCCCTGTAATTGAGGCAAAGCACTTTCTTGTAGGTGGAACCTGGCAATCAGGTAACTGGCAGTAACAAGCAACCAGTGAGGTGAAAAAGCAATAATTCAAATTCTGATATAACACTTTATGGCACTAAAAACCCTTGATAACTAATTTTACAGTTTTGCTAATTATTTTTATTCTTCTTTCTCCATAATTGGATGCAATTCAACCTTAAACTACAAAAAAAATCCATTCAAACTTGTTTTGGACCAGCAGTGATAATCTACTGAAATATTTGCATATTGAATTGCAGATGGTTCTCTTCCTTTCATTTTTGAATAATGAATCCATTTAGCCATCTATAGACCCCTTTAGACCGCAAAGACGGTGTTGGATTATGTATTGCATCCAGACAGAAAACAACATGCGTTGACTGTCATGAGTCATGACAACGGCAGCATTTCATTTATACAGAAGCAGAACCAAAACCTAAAACATAAGCTCACTAAAAGATTTAACACTATTCTACTGCTGTCTTCACAAATGAACATACAATATAGTGTTGAACAGGTCTCAGTGGCATGGTAGAACTAGATTAGTTTTTTATCTGCTAGATTAGTAATTATCAGAATTAGATTTCAGTTTTGAAATGCATCATGCAGTAGAAAGTAACTTAATAATGAGAAGCATAACAAGACAAACGCACAAATGAAAAACCCTGAGGCGATATGTCACAAAGTACATGTGTCATACCACGGATTGCATATAAGAAAAAGAAAGTTTCCCACCTTGTGCAGAAGCTGGATGGAGAGTCGTCATGTGACTTCAAAAACGCCATGTCGTTTTCAAGAACAAATCCTATCAAGCCTGACCATCACAGACAAGATCTGATCCACAAATAAATAAATAAATAAAGGAGGACAAGTATAAATTATTCATAAATAACCAGCTGGCCACACAACTGATGAGTCCAGACACTTAAAAAAACAACTTGAGCTTGTCTTTTGACATTATTGATTAAGAGTCTAGCTAGCTATACAAGGATTGGAAATTTCCAGAAGGTTATACTAAACCACTGGATGTTCAAGCGTGAAGTAAAATGGCAGTCTAGCAGTGTGGAGGCCCCTGGCAACACTGAACGCAGCCCTAATCATTAGGATGGAAACAAGAAACTGCAAACTTGGCTGATCAGCTGACAACGTTATGAAGGGACCACGAGTAAGAGCAGCAGCGGTCAGAGCGCAGATTAACTGCTTAAGACAACAACTTTATCAAGCCTACGTCTGTCTTTGCTTGTGATGACCTAAAAGTCAGTGACATGGAGATGCAGTAACTTCAGCAGTATTTATAGCATACAAACACAGTAGCCACTTTCACACGCTGTAAATAACTGTACAATTTTTGGATTGACTTTTCCGTTACATACACCATGTCTGCTGTTCACACAACCAACAGATTTACAAGCGGCTTTACGAAATACTGGTCAACTCTGTGATGTCAAGAATCAAAAATGAAGAAAATTGTGCAGCGTTTAAAGGTCATCCACCCACATTTGTTGACTTCCGAGTGACAGGCATAAAGGGGTTGTTCACACTGAATGCATTTCTGCTGTTAAACATTTAATCCCAGAAAATTGCCATGACTGATTTTTTAAAAAAAGATCCTGTTCACACATGATCTCTAAACATAGGGTGAATTCCAATCAGAAGTTAGCATCCCTATGCCCAACTCACTCAGAAGGGTAGATCCCTTGATGTGGGGACTTGGGAGTAAGCAGGCACAACAAGCATAGGCCAGTAAGAGTTGTGCGTGTAAACCTCACTCCCCTGGCCTCAAGGGGCATGCTAGCAGCTTTGGTCTTTAGAGTTCTTGTTAGCACGCACGCCTCCAACGCCGGAGACACCAGTTCAAATCCAGCTCAGAGCTGGTCGAGTACACTGTAAAAAAATATTTTCATGATTTGCTATCACAATTTTTTTTCTTTTGTCAAATCCACTTATATAATTAAGTGGTTCAGATAACTTGATACTTTGAGTTTCTTTTGATTAATCCATTCTCCTTCATTGTATCAACTCATTTTTTTTATTTCAATGAACTTAAAATTAAGGCAATCAGGTTAAAAATGTTATTAAGTAAAACCAACAATAATTTTTTACAGTGTAGGAATGGATACACAGGGTGCTTGCATGTCATAATGTAGCCATTTGGAATGCACTTGGCGAAGGCTATAAAAAATATAAAAAAAATACTTCCTTGATGTAACCATGGCATGCACCCCTCACTAACGGACTTGTGGAAAGGCCCTTAATCAAGGGATTCAGTTGTTCACTTTCGTTTGGAATTCCCCTACAAATGAGTCAACTTCCCGAAGTGCCCTTCAAGGTAGCAAAAACACTAACAATGTGAAATGTGCATGTAATTTATTGGAATTTTCCAAACTGGGATATGTCTAAAAACCCCTATTGGAGATGCAATGACAAAATCAAAACTAGATCTTTACATCTCCTGAAAACCTGTGAGTGATGCTTAGCCTTGCTGTCACAAAGCTTGGGTGTTATGGGTGGTTGCAGGGTGTTGAAACTAAAGTTTCACTATGTTGCATACTGGCCATGTCAAGTCAGGAGAGCCCACCTCTAAGTCTCTAAGATATTCTGGTCTCTAGATCTGACTCTGGTCCGTTCTTCAATTAAGATTTATGGGATTTTTTTTTGTTTTGTTTTTTCTTTCATGAACATAGGTAAACACAAGAAATGTTTTTGTGTAGATTTGTTTAACGCAAATGGTTGTCACTTGGAATTTAATTTCTGTTCTCTAAATTAGCAAGTAACATTGACTAAGCAGACAAATGAGGTGGACACACCACGGTTTCATAATGTACCAGTCACAAATACCAGATGATTATTATCGAACTAGAACTAGGCCCATTTGACAAAAACAGGACGCAAGTATCAGGCTAATTTACAAAATGCAAATACTTCTTCAGGGCGACTGATGTAATTGCGTTGTTTCTGTGGAACTGACAGCATTGCATTAAACGAAACTGAGCTATGTTTCCGCTTAGATCTGTTTTCAGTTGTGTAGCTACACCTCAGCTCTGATTCCCACAAAAGAAAAAGAAAAAACATATCCTTAACAACGCCAACAGGAAGCAAACTTTCACTTTTGCTATCTGAAAAAAAAATGCAAAGCAGCTCATCACATGACAGTGCTCACCATAGCAATAATCACTTAGTGCAATGTTTAAGATCTGATCTTCAGAATAATAATTCTGCTATGGTGCACAGTAAACTTATTATTACAGCACATTTGACAACAGAGGACCAATGCACAGCATTACAAATGAAAGCAGTTAACCGTAATCTAGCTCACAACCCATATGGTGCTCCAACTGTTTTCATGACAGGCGGTTGGATGAATCTAAAGAGAGTCTGTCACTTCGAGATGAGCCAAGCAGCAGTAGCGCTGAAATCTCCTCAAGGACAGATGGGTTTAACTGTAATCTGAACAAGACATGTTCAGCAGATTTTAAAACCAGGTTACTTATCGCCGTATCCACTATGGCTATAGCAGCTAAAAACCCAATAAATGCCAATGGCTACATATCATCCTAGTGCCAACTTTTCTGCTTTGGGAAGCCACGAGCAGCCCGCTTTCATGCTGGTATGAACGCATGGGTTTGTCTAGTCTTTCAGACATCCTGACCCAACAAGAGGATATCACAATAATCTATATCAACAGGAGGGACAACAGTCAATGACTTTGCTCTGTATTACTCACGTCTGCCTGGAAAATGTATTTGGCTTACAAGGTCACAAGGCAAGCATAGGATAGCTTGAATTTAAAAAAAAAAATCTCCATAACAGCCTTTTCCAGTTTTTCGTGACTACTGGAAAAGTGTTTTTAAAAATCCTCACATGAGCCATTTGTAGTTAACTAACTAAATATATGGGATATACAACAAAAACGGTTTCATCCTTTCTAAACTCGAAAAAAAATCCAAATGCTACATTTTAGCATTAAAAATCACTTGTTTATACAATTTGAATGAAACAAGGCCATCAAAACATTAAAAAAAATCTATTATTAAACAGCACAATCCCCCTCAGCTGCTGTTCCAGAAACAGCTCTATAGCTGCTACAGGATTCAGGTTTCACATCCCAATTAAACGAAACTGAAGCTATTTTAGGACGTCGACGACCAAGAGCACTCTCATATAAGTTACTTCAAATGATATGTTTAACAATATATTTATTTTTTATAGACAGAATGTGATTCTGACAGTTACAGGTTGATCCTTCAGCTGTCAAAAAGCTCACCCAACTGATAGCAGCATCTTATAGCAAAGGGGGAAAAAATATAAATTTACAATTAAAAATGAAGGGAAACCACTATAAAAACGGATGTAGCTTTGTTTGTGATTAATGCCTTAAAGCACACCAAACACTAAAGAATAAACACCATATATAATTCTCATTAAGAAATAAACGTCGTTCTACGCTATCGTGTTAGCCTCATAGCTTAGCACTGTCAACATCATTCCTGCAGCCGCACACATCAGTTAGGGCACACAACAGCTTCAAATCCACTATACGGGCATTAAATGCACATTGCATTGAGGCAGAAATTAATTAAATATGTAAAGTATGAAATGCTAACATCATACTAAAACCAAAGAGTGAAAATCAATAAGTTGATACAAAATAGGATGAGTCGCTATGAGGCGATCCCTGAGCTGGCTAACGCGACAGCTAGCATCCGCTAAAGTCACTCCATCGAAACCATCCGCACTTACCAGGTCAAACCAGACGATAAACGACAGCAAATTGATTAGTTTTACTAGTCCCTGGTCCAAAGGAGGCGATAAGAATGGTGATAAAAGAGACTAGCTACAGTGTTCAGCTGGCATGGCCAGTTTTAATGTGAATAGTTGTTTCGGTGGAATGGAGACAGTGTTAGTTACACCCACAACGATGCCAAAAACTGACCCCGCCTCTCTCTCTCTCTCTCTCTCTCTCTCTCTCTCTCTCTCTCTCTCTCTCTCTCTCTCTCTCTCTCTCGCTCTCTCTCTCTCTCTCTCTCTCTCTCTCTCTCTCTCTCTCTCTCTCTCTCTCTCTCTCTATCTCCTCAGTATTCTTCTCAACACAGTTTTCCAGAATATTCCATGGAATTACTTTATACTTATTTCAAACTGTGTAGCTTTTATCTTACATATCTTGAGGATAGATAGGAGTCGCACATTTAACATTAAAACAAACCCTTTCAACCATAGACTGTAAAAAAAAAAAAAAGCTTTCAACGCATAAAACGTGGCCAGCCTCGAGTAGCCTACACCTAACGTTACAATTGTTATAAAATCTTTTGTTGGTGTTTTTATCTAAAGCAACACAGATCTGTTTTAGTAGATTCAGTGTTTCATGATTTGACTGGAAGTTATTATTTGAATAAACTACATTAAATACAAAGACTAAGTGATCCTATTCGTTTGTTTTAAAGGGGGGAAAACTTAAAAAATATACAATTAGCTAGCCTGAAGCTGTGCAGTGCAGAATACCGGTAGTATTTGATATGGAACTGTAGCGCCACCCAGTGTTTGTTGACATTCAGCTAGCCTAAATGTAAAACGTGAACAAGGTAACAATATATTGTATGCTTATTTGATTTGCTTATTTTAATAATTCTAAGCCATCTGGAGACACCCTGATCCCACTGGTGGAGATCTAAAAACAGTGAGGGGGCAAAATAAACATGTAACATACTTTTTTCTTCTTTTTTTTTATCAAAAAGTGCCCTATTGTTTTGGTATAATATTCTACTAATATACCTGATATTTGGTTTTTTTACAAGGTGACCTGGATATATAAGTACAAATAGCATAGAGCTTGTAGAGGCCTGTTTCAGAAAGGAGGTTAAGTGAAAATTCTGAGTAGGTTAACCCTGAAATGAGGGAAACTCTGGGTTTTCCGTTTCAGAATGGGAGGTAAGTCAAACCTGAGAAAGCAGGGTAAGTCAAGCCCGTTTCTGAAAGAGAGGTAACTTATACTCAGAGTCAGTTACCATGGTAACTTACTCTGTGAACCTAACCTGGTCGGGAGCAGGTTTACTTCCGTAAACCCAGAGTTTATTTTGGTTTCCTCCCCTTTTTTAAAGAGGAAGCGGTGTTTAAATACCTCATTCATTCTTTTGGTACATTTATTCATTGCTTTTTTTTTTCTCCAATTTTTTTAATAAGATGAAGTCAATATAACTTCTTAACTGGCAACTGAAAATACAGTAGATTAGAGTTACATCATGTAGTTCTAAACACATTCTACAGAATTAAACTGTGGCATTCACTGAAAATCACTGAACTGTGTTTATCTGTGCACCAGAAGTTGATGGACCTTCCTCCTGCTGTTCTTCCACACTCTGGGGACGGGGAGAGATAAGAATATCGGTTTATACTTATTAATAAACTTAGATTCTATAGGCTACTCTACATAAATAATGTAAAGAAATTTGAATGTGTATATTGTTTGATGTGTAGACAATATTAACATTTCCTAGTAGGCCTCTCTGTGGCAGCAGAAACTGTTTCTTCATCCCCATCGTCCTGTGAAGATGAGCATCTGATTGAGCACATTTTATAATACTATTTGTCATAATTTCTGGTGTATTGAGCAGGCTACTTACAACTGTCTCGAGTTCTGTTGGGACATGAGGCTCCAAAGACAGATATTACCATCAGAATCGTTGGGAGCAACAAAAAACCCAACCCAAAGTAAAATATATGGAAATATACTCTAAAATAGTTATTAATAACTACAAATGACATCTTCAACAGTGTAATTAGATTAATGTAATAATTACCTACTATCTCTAGATAGTGTTGGTCTACTTAATACCAATTACTTTCTAAATCTCATATTAACCTCAACCACTTGAACAATACAAAAAGAGACAAAACTGCACTTTTAATGCTTTCAAATTAACAATATACAATTGCATGAATTATTCTTTAAAGTGAGTAGAGAGTGGTTACATTAAAAATACACCTTTTAAAAATGTTATGTTAAACCCACTATTGTTTTAAACAGAATTGTTGTGCAGTATTTAATGCAATGGCATCATATTTTACTTTATATTACTTTATAATCACTTTAACTAAATGACATTATTAAGATAACTTGATAATTGCACCCAACACTGTATAACCGTAATTAAAATGTAAACTTACACATTGATTCGAGCAACTATTTTCTCCCAAACTAACTCTCTTGATCGCTGCGTACTGCTGGTGAGAAAAATGCAGACCTCTTTTTGTCTGGCGCTGTTACCATGGTGACTCATAATATCTGTGCTCCATTGATAATGGCTTTTTATAGTTGTGGTGCACGCGCTTAACTCAGATTCAGTCAACTTAGAGTTGATTGAACTTACTCATGTCAGCTGTTCTGTAACCGAAAACTCAGAGTTTCCCATCTCAGGGTAAGTCAACTCAGGGTTCAAGTTTTAACTCAGAGTTGGTTGAACCTCCTTATTGAAACGGGCCCCTGGTCTGTTTCACACTCTGATCACTCAGTCAGTTACTTTTAAAAGTAGGCTAATTGATTACAGTATTGTGTTCCTCCCGCTACTTTGTTACTTTTTATGGAAAGTAATGTGTCGTTACTTTTGAGTTATTTTTTTCTCTCACCTGGGCTGGGCTTGGTGGTTGGTTGGTTTTTTTAATTTCAAAAAAAGTTTTATTTTTGGCAAATGTAGGTCCTTTCACACCAAAAATCAAACAAATAAGGCTCAGACTGAAGGAAATGCAAAACCATGCCTGCACAGCTGAGGGCACAGCTCAAACAAACCTTTCAGCTGTGCTGATATTCAAGATTGCAGAATAGGAGAAGTTCACCAATCTTACTTCAGCAATAAAAACAAAACAAAAATGAAAAACAGATGTGCTGGATTAGGTTTTGTTTCGTTGTGTTTGTTCCTGTCAAGTTGCCCTGGTTCCCAAGTGTGTGTCAGTCTGATTCAGCTCACCTGTTGTTGATTAAATGATACTGGATTAAACAGTTCCCTCGTTTAGTCTGGTATACTCCCTGCTCTGTTCAGTTCTTCGCCCTGTCTCGTTGTTGTTGTTAAGTGGTTTTGTTTGCCCTATTTTCCTGTGGATTTAATAAAGACAGTTTATGTTTAGATATTGGAGTTGGCGTGCCTAACTCACTATCCATTTGAGGATTTCGCCACATATGTGAGTACTGGTAAATTTATCTGCATTCATCATCGGCCCAGCGGAGGACACCAGTTTCCACCACAGTCCAGTCAGCCCTACGAAGCTAAAGCCTGATTCCAACGCAGACAAGGAGCCTGCGCCTGCCATGGAGAATGTGCCAGTGAGTCCTACTGAGCCATATTCCGCCCCCTGGTGTCTGAGCACAACGATACGTCTGAACAGGTGCATGAGTCGACAACAACGCCCATCAAGTGGTTCAAGTGGCCTGTCCAAGCGGGAATACTAGTGGAATTTGAGTGCATGGAGGGAAGCCCTGCCGCTGTGAATGAGTTTTGCTTGGCCTGTGGAAATATAATGGATGAATTAAAGGGGGTAAGACCCTGTTACTGCTGGTCCAGCCCCGTTCTGAGTTTCCTAAGCTTCCTGAGTGCCCGCCCAGCCTTCCTTTCCCACCTCCTCTATAAGCCAGCATGTTCATCAGTCTTTCCTCCGCTGGTTCCTGTCAGTCCCACGGCTCATCCACAGTTGGTTCCCTGCAGTCCTCCGCTCCGCCTCAGCATGAGGATTCCCCGTCTCCTCCTCCAGCCACAGAGCCCCGGACTCCACCTTGGTCCTCCGATCCAACGGCGCCGCGTTGTCTCAATGCTCCCTCAGCTCCACCGTGGCCCGTCATCCCACCAATTCCACCAGGCTCTCTCGTCCCACCGCCTCTGCCTGGGTTCCACCAAGGGATTCCTGTCTTCAAGCCTCCACCATTGGGTTGGGTGCGTACTGGCAGGATTATGATTTGTTTCATTGTTTGTTCCTGTCATTCTAAGTTGATCTATTTCCCAAGTATGTGTAAGTCTCATTCAGGTCGCCTGTTGATGATTAACTCATTAGTTCCCTTGTTTAGTCTGGTATCCCTGTTCTGTTTTGTTTGTTGTCCTGTCTCGTCGTTAAGTGGTTGTGTTTGCCCTATTCTTCTGTGGATTTTAATAAAGACAGTTTGTGTTTAGATATTCTCCTTCGTCATGCGTCTGTGCATGCATGATATTTATCTAAATTCATTTTTGCTGATTCAAATTGGATCATTTAAGGACAGCAGCAAAGAAGTTGCTTAAAAAATGAGATTAAATACATAGAGTATATTTGTGTTATTTAACGTTTAGTTATTGCAGGGTTGCATTTCAGTTTTTTGAGGAATACTGAATCTGTTTTTGTGCAAGTGAGATGAGTAAATGCACACTCACATTTAGTCTAGAACTACAATAAGCATCATGTTTATACAGCGCACACAACACCTCTGCACAAACCCTATTGCTCTCGACATGGGGACAGATGTCAGTAAATAAATGGGAAAACAAAGTTAACTTGTGTTACTTTTTTACAAAATGGATACTTTGTTGTAAAATTTAAAGTAATATGTTATTTTAGCAACTGGGAGATTCCGTTATTATCAGAAGTTGTGCATAACCAACATCCTTTAACCAGTAAAAAGAAGGATTGCAATATACAGTAAATAAGAAACACCCTGAAATTTATTTAAATGTTTATTGCTGTGCTTGAAGATTACACTCCTTGGACTTTAGTTGTGGGGTGGGTCAGTCCAAACACAAAGACTTAAAACATTTATATTATTTAAATAGTAAAGCAACAATTCTGTGATACAATACATAGGCTTCACTAATAAATTCGGAACAAGCTAGACTATAGGCAAGGTGGCCAATACACAAGAAACTATTCTGTGCTTATACATACAATCTGATGTACAAGAAGAGATGAGAAACATTCCATTTACCAAAAAGAAAAACACAGAACACAGTCATACCAAACAATTTAAAACAATAGGTTACAAATCCTGCACACCTCAAAGAGGAGGCACATATAGTGTGCTGATAGGAGGGCCAATATTAAATAAAAAGCTTAATTTTAAACACATGAGCTACTGCAGGCCTCAAGGTTCATGTGCTCACCGTGTGACAGTACATGTCCACACAGGAATAAAATATGTGTAAATATAAAGTAAAAGTATGATATGATTTGAATTGTTTATATTATTGAACTTACCATCGTCTCCCTCACTTCACCATGAAGTACCAAATTCCAAAGTAATAAGTTACAAAAGAAAGTTCCTCCGGCACTTTTGGGCAGATCAATGAGAAACCATTTTTGAAAAATGATTGTAAAAAACATAAAACAAAACAAAAACCCACTTTGCCTACTTTTACTGGTTAAATGTTGGCATAGAACACAGTAAAGTCTTTGAAGATATTATTTACACATCCTCTTCTGTTCTTTTTATACTGTGAGAACTATAAGATCTACTTTGACACTTGTGGATAGTATATCACAGTAGTTTCAAACCAGACAGTATCCAAATACAGTGTCGGGACCCACTTTATATGCCACAACACAATAAATCAGACCAAAAACTGATGCTTCAGAAAACATTACACATTGCAAAATGTAATGATCACTTCTTACAGATGGCGCTGATTCACAGAAACGTTTCTCTGCCATAACTGCACATTTGGCTCATAATTACATTGTATAAGAAACATTTTTGTATGACTTTTGTATGAAATAAATTGTTCCACATTAATATAACTTAATAAAATGGACTGATGTGCTTTATTATAAGCTTGTCTGGGTATATGCTTTGTCATGCTTTTAAAATATTGGTCCTCTGGTCATCCACAGTTCACTGGTAGTGCTGTGTATCCCACAACGTTTTCAGCCTCGTGAATAATGTAGAGCGATTAGGCCTCGTACACCCTACAAAGGGATGAGAAACAAACATTTGTGAGGGGTTATACTGGCCTTTTTAAAGATGCTTAAATTATTTGTTGTCTGTTGTGCTGCCAAATATGCCAGTAGTTTCGGGATTATAGTGACACCTACTGGTGTGGAGTCTTAATCTCATGTGAGTGTATGGTTTAAAGTCAGCATGAAACAGAAACAGTCTTTTCTTCCTTATTAGGGGCTTTCGCACCGGGTAGTTATAGGAGCTCAGTTATAGGAACAGGCCACCAGGGCGGTCCCTCAATAACAAATGTTCCCACTAGGGCCTTTTTCCTGGTTCAATTCACACTGCCGGAAGGAACTCTGAAGTGACGTAAGCCGGCCGACAGCGACGTCATTGAACCCTTTCACACGTAAGTTTAAAATATTCTAACTGACCCCCCCCCAGCGTGAGTTTTTCAAGGCGACCGTTGTTTAGAACCTGTCACTTTAATGTTTCCAAGTTGACGCATCATTGCTTGTCACGTGACACAGCGCAACCACAACACAGCGCTGAATGAATGATGATCTGCTTTTAGGTCATTTTTCCTTTTTTATTCAAAATACTCACAAATGTATTAGCTATAACATGAAACTGATATTCCGATTGTCAAATATGTGCAAGTGGATGTGTTTTGTTGTTTAAACACCTTTATAACGATCGTTAGTTGAGCTGTATGCGCGATGGGCGGCGCCATGTTGGTTTGCGCCACAGTTCAGAGAATCGGATCTGTTGGATTTACAACACGGCAATTTCTCTGTGTTGTCTTATTATAATGGAAAGGATTATTATTGCCGCTTCCATAGACATTAGTGTGTATTTTACAAACTCAAAACCATTTTTTTGCTAGTACCTATGTGTATTTAAATGTCTGAAACCTAAAATAAACATTATGTGGTTGAAAACGCTGAATAGTTGTGATATATGTAAGTACTGAGTGTGTCCGTCTCTGGCTCAGCTCCAGCCAACGCGTGAAAGCACGTTTGAATTTAGCAGTTGATCACGTGATGCACTGACCGTTCTAATCACACCGGTGTGATCGTACGCTCCAGGGACCAGCCAAGACTGATCACACCGGTGTGATCGTACGTGCGAAAGGGTTAGGCATGGCCTTCAACAACGCCAACAACTGGAGTGATCGAAGCTGTGTTTTTGTTGTGGGTCATGGGTTTATGCAAAAGTTGTGTGATCGGAAGAGCAAAAAGGAAGGCTAAGAGACGAAATGATGACAACTTGCAGTATACGTACATATCATAGAGGCTGAGAAAAGAACACAAAGGCGACAGGTAAATGCCGTTAACATTAGCTTTCTGTATGTTTGTGTCTTATTGCAGTTAGTTTGTGGAGTAAGTATATGTTAACTGGGTGATTACACGTCATTTTACAAATGGCAGGTGCTAGTGTTTCGTATGGCATGCGTTCAGCCAATCAATGTACACTTACATAGTTCCTATTGTGCTGGGTTAGACCCTACTCTGAAGTAAAAGCTAATTTAGTCTCTCCAAATGGCATTCGTATGACTAAAATCGTTCCCAGTTCCTGAGGTGTGAACACGCCAAATAGCGGCTACTTCCGCCAATGTTCCTCTGGTGTGAAAGCCCCTATTGTGAAGTATATCTGAGTGAAAATGTATACTAAACACTATTAACACTGTATTATTTATAATAAACACTGTAGCATAAAAATAATAATTGTCAGTTGTGATTTCATGGTGACTGTAAACATTTTTTTCAAGAGTATTATTTAATTTCCTCTTAATAAAACCTTTTTAATAAAGAGCAAAAAACTGAGTGCACCTTCGAAGTCAACATGAAAATCAAAATTGCTCACAAAAAGTGCATTTAATTTCAATAATAATAAAAAGTTTGTCTATAATCCTTAATCAAACTATAATAACACAACCATCCTTCTCACTGAATATCTGTTTAATATTTAACTTTGGAATAATTTGTTTTTGACTTCGCTGTGGTGGAGGCTATCGTGCAGATCAATGCAAAAGCGATGTTTCAGATCTCATGACATCGTCTGCTGCTGAACCATACCTGTGTTTGTCCTTCCAGATTTTGAACCACTTGACAAGGTTCTTAGTGCTCTGGAGTCTGGGGTGCAGGCAATACTCCTGACCTTTGAAACGGGAAACATTCTCCATGGTAACACTATAAACACATGGGGAAAATTATGGATGAGTGGATGGGAGGAGAAGATGGGTAAACAGGATGAGACAAGGGGAACACATTAGTCAAACAGCAACACACATGCATGGATTTTCATCCATCATCATTTTGTTAATAAATGTATATGTTACACTGTACGAATTAGAGATTTGAAAAAAATCATCACTCAAACTTTTAGTAGACGGTAGAAAATATACATCCAAACAAAACGTTCTGAGGTGAATCATCATGACCACAGAATGCTCTGCTGAACACGTAACCAGTAAACAAAAAAAAAAAAAAAGCAGAATTCAATTCAATTTTGCCTATTAAGATGTTTTGCTGGAGTCACTGAATCACACTGACCAAGAGTCCCTAGTCTTTTTTCTTGATTTTCTTTTTACTTTATTATTCACCTGTGCAGCCAAAAGAACATGTTTGTTGTCTCTAAACTCACAGGAGCTCTTGTGAGACTGGAGAAGCTTCTAGAATGTTAAACTCACACTCAGAATCCAGGGCCATTTACTGGAGAGAATGGACATTCTCAGCACAATCCACTGGGTTTGTTTTTCTCTGAGGTCAGAGCTCACGAATGCAAATCCAGACAAATGAGCTAAATGACCACGGATTGTTAGCAAAAAAATTGAGGGTAAAAGAAATCTGAGTGAGCCAATCTAATAAATGCAGAATTGTTTCTTTTTTGTAAAAGGATAAAAAAAGTTGAATATGTAAGATATATTTCTGCACTAACTATTATTTATATACAGTATAATTACCAACTTAAATACTATATAGATATGATATAATCTTCAAATGATTACAACAGTACAACACTTGAATAAAGAATGTCTGTGCACTTCAAGAAAAGCAAATAAGTTTCACATTCAACCAATTTGATTTGAAATTCACAGTTTAGAGCAAATTTTCTGGATCTAAACTGCTCTCTCTCTCTCTCTCTGATCCATGTTAAGATTTTATTGCAAGACATGCTTTTAAATAAATATCTAATTTTACAAATAAGAACGTTGTAATGCTTGATTGAATTTCAGAATATTCCCACAACCTTCTCACGGTAAAAAAAAAATATGTTCATGATTTATAACAAACTTATCTTTTGTCAAATCAACTTAGATATTTAATGTGGTTCAGATAACACAATTATTTTAGTTTTCTATTTATTAAACCAATCCCCTTTGTTGTGTTAACTTACATTTTTAATTGTAATGAACTCAATTTGAAGGTAACCAGGTAACTTACTTTAAGTTAAACCAACAATCATTTTTACATTGTAGAAATCTCCAGCTCTGTAAATGCACTGCAATACCTAATATGACCAGCAGATGGAACAATAATGTATAGTAATGTTGGCAATAAAATAGACAAGCTTATCACAAACACAAGTTTGCTTTACATCGGAAAAATCACGCTGGGACCTTACAGGCTTCATGAACAGTATGCATTGTCATAACATAACCACGCTGAGTAATTTTGAGTCCATTTTGACTAAGCTCTCTGCTACGCTGCAAGTGCGCCACTAAATTGTCATACGTATCCTCCTGGAAAATCCAGCTAAAACAGCTTCTGTTGGCAGCTAATTGTGTAGGATATATGGCTGATCTAAGATGGTGATGCTCATTAGCTACCTAAATTGTTTTGGTGGCCGATCAGCTGCATTACCAGACAGCTACAGCCTGGTTTGAGCTGGTTGAACTGGTCGGGACTGGATTGAGCTGGATGACCATGCTTGACCTTTCTAGCAGGTTCTGAAGCAGACGGCACTTTATTTATTTTTACAGCAATGACAATTGCTAAACGTCTACACACAGGCTTGAAACGGCTCTCCTCTAAATTATTAATTTCTTTGCAAAATCGTATTATTAGACTAGTCCATTAAAGCCCATTAGAAATATTACTTTTCTTATCCAGTTATCCAGCCTATTTCAATTGGAAGACATAAATATAGTAATAAAATGCACCAAACACATGTTACAAGACCCAAAACAAGGAAATAAAAGATAGATCTTTTTCCAACTCACAATATCATCTTTTCTTGGCAGTACGGATGTTTAGGCTTGATCTCCAGCTTTTGTACATCTTTGTACCGGATCTTCGGGCCTTTTCTTGTGCATCTGCACTTGTATGCTAAGAAATGAATAAAAAGGCAAGGTTTAGTCTCGAGAAAAACTATGCAGTAGACGGGTGAGTCTCAAAAACAACAACAACAACTGTCAAGAAATTTCTGGTTCATTTTGCACCCCAAAAATTATATTTGAAAAGAAAAGATAATATAGAAAGAACATTATAATTGCATAAAGAAAGTGGAACGTGTGTCCACTGTCCACAGAACAATTTAAAACCAAATTGAATGTGTCATGTGCTTTTTTAAAATAAAATGTTATTACAAAAAATATATAAATTTTTGCATTAACAAATTATTTGTTACTACTATTTATGTGATCCATATAAAATGTAAAGTAAGTAGGCTACTACAACTGTAAATATGCATGGTACTTTTTGTTTCCTGATTTTTAGGCAATGACTTTCATATTAATGAGAATGTATTTTTTAATTTGCATTAAAGTAATGCGAATGTGTGAGGAAAATGTGCTTAATTCTGAAAACAGGCCTAATTCTCGACTTGTTTAGATTGTGTTGTGAAATGTGACATGGACATTTCTTCCTGAGATGCTTTCCGACAGGTTCCAGTATTCTCTAACTTTTAAACACTTGCAAAACTGAACTGACAAACGAGGTTGTGCAAAATCAACAAACAGCACATCACTGGCATGGTGATTCATTAAAGTGCCATTTGCTGTTTTCACTCTTTCAACACTCTGGCTAAGAGGCAGGTGAGCTGCTGGAAGACGTGTGACCCACATCGAATCCCTCATCAATCTTCTCTGCTCCATTCAGCATCATCTCAGGACAGAAGCCAACAAGACTCATCCAGCAGCAACACAAAGAGCCACTATTTACTATCACTGGCCAAGTTTGGCAGAATGAACTAGACTGTCTCAGAGAAGAAGAGATATTCTCTTAGTTGCACCAGCATAAGGCGCTGTAATTCTGCGGGAAAAGTTGTAAACATTTGATAAAACAAAAGAAAAAAATGTTTGTTATAAAACCGTGGGCTACTCTTCACTCCGGATAAAAGCTAAAACATTGAATTATGGGCTACTGCACATATTCGCAATCTCAATCTCAAGTGAATATACAATTTAAAAAACAAACAAAAAAACATCACACACACTCACCCTCTGTATTGAGTGAATAAACGGCGATCACCAGCAAAAGTAAAGCGGCCGTAGAGCGATTCATCCCAAATAGTTGGTTGAGAACCTCCAGCAGCAGCCTCCGGTCGGTTTATACCACTCAAATCCAATAATCGAGATATTCAAACAGTGTGAGTTTGATGATAAACCCGGTCTCTGTCTCTTTGATGTCAGTAGCAGGTTGAAAGTGCTCCGCGAGACGTCAGGCACAGCTTTGCACGCGCTCTTCTCAATCTGATGAGACGCTCTCGAGCGCGCTGAGCTTCTATAAACACACGCTCGAGCGCCTCATTGATATGCAGAGCCCGCCGACGAATTAACTGTGGCTGTGTCTCCAATCCAAGCGAGTTGCCTTCCTAGACAGCACTTTTGGGCCGTGTGGACGCAGTCGAGGCTGTCAAGGTAGGCAGCTCTCTAGGTTTTAAGACACGGTCCACTTATCCCCAGTTAAAAAGAGATAAAATTGAGTTATAAAGTTTATTAGTAGAGTCTGTATGTTGTCAGGGGAGATAATTGCATTGGCTTTCATGCCTTTTAAGACTCCTTTAATTTGCTCTCATTGATTCTTGCTCATGAATAAGGCTCAGTTAAGCCCTCTTTCTCGCTGTAAGAATCTTTAGTAGAAGACTTCTGTCTTTAGAGAGTCTTTAGACCTAAATACAAAACGTTCGCCTTTTAACTTCTTGGGCAGTTTAAAGAAATTAGGCGAGTCTTTTTGAGACCTCAATAAGAAAGAACTAAACCTGTGTATAAATACTGTTTTTTATCTGTTTTTTTAAAGTCTTGCAGAATTCTTAAATGTTAAAATAGCTTCCAATATATAGGCTATTGTAGACGATGATAATAGTTGTATCTATTTTACATATTTATTTTATGATTGATTCACCAAGCTGTACAAAGAAGGTTGCAGTCAGTGCTTTTTTGTGCTTCTTACTGGGGTTTGTGTAAAACCTCTTATACACTGTAAAAAAGATACATGGTCAATAAGTTATGACAACAAGTTTTTAAATTGCTTTAACTCATCAAAATAAGTTGCCCTATAAGCAATATTCAACTTTTTTATGTACAAGATTAAGTTTAATGTAATTTAAGTTGAAATGACTTAAACATCCAAGTTGATTGTACTTAAAAATTTCAGGCAGCACACAATTGCATAATGGTGACACTTGCTTGGAGTTGTCCACACTTATATAATGTCATCACTGGCATAAAAAAAACTGAATTGCAATGAAAGAAACGAAACAACAATTGCTATGGCATCTATTTATTCACAGCATCTTCTTCATGTGGAAGGGAGTATATATATATATATATGATTTCATACATGTTCATGAATTCATGAAGAATTCAGGTCCCACATTAACAAAACATAGAACTGCTGAAAGGTTTAAAAGACAGTCAGCGAATATATTTTTTTGAAGATGCAAATTTTTTGTTTGCACATTGCACCATAGAGACATGCAAAGGGAGTTTCTCTGTATGTCAGACAGGTTCACTCAATAAGCAACCCTGTCTAATCTGTTTGTATTAGCTGTAGTTGCTGGCCTATTTTATTTACTTCTTTTATATTATTTTCTAATAATATATGGCACTGAGTAAAACTATAGATATTGTTGTCAGCACTGGCACCATACAGTGTTCGGCTTTGTAAATGATACCCCTGAGAAGAATGTTTCTGGTTCCCCCCTCATGCATGGATGATTGGAGGGTATAAAGCAAACCATCTGAATACCTGTGTCTGCGGAGAATACCTCATCCCAGCTGTCATCAGCCGTGCCTCACTCCATTTCATGTCCGTCTGTGGTCGATCCAAAGGTCCAGGATAACCGAAAAGCATGAAAATAATGTGAAGCTGGCCTTCATTCTGTCTGACTGGACGTAATAGAGACTTAATGGTAATAGACAATATCGATGCCCCTCTTTAACCCAAATCAACTAAAATAGTCATGTGCATTTATGTTGTCAGTCATACCAAAAACAGGCAGCTACATCTATTTTTTTATAGTTAATGTCATAATACTGAGATTGTCCGCTCAGGAGAAAAGGAAAAAGCATTGCAAAAGAAAAGGAAAATGGAATATAAAGTTATTGCAAATTTGACAACGACAAAGTGCCCACTATACACAAATTGGCACAATACTTTTTTCTTTATTTAGAACTGTATTGTTTTATCATTAAAAACTTAAAATATTTTGAAATACTTAGCTTTTAAAGTGTGTTATATTTTGTTAAAACACAAGCCGCTTGATAGCATAGAGTCCATAAGAGTCCAAATACTTTTGGAGATGAACTTATCAGGAGCAGACTTAACCAATCCCCAATAAAACTTGTTAACTAGTGAATGCCTCTACAGTAGACTAAGCAATAAGAAGGTTACCTAAATAAGGAGGTAACATGCACAGAAGGATCTGGTGTGGTAAATCAGTGGGTGATTAAAATAAACATACCCAGTTCTAAAGGCAGCTTTAATGAATCGTCCCAGCCACATGCTGGAAACAATGCGAAACATTCCCCATTGATCACCTTCCTCCAGGATTATAAAAGGACTTGACTGACCCTCCACAAAATGAAGCTCATTCCAGCCAAGCATATTGGAGCAATTACTCTTGGTATGTTTAAAAGATCCTTCTGGACTTTTTTTTTGCATACAGTCCGTCCTCCTTCTCTCTGAACGATGTTTGTTTGCAACAGCGATAGAGAGAGGATTCATAAGGGTCACTGAGATGTACCACAGTTGATAATACCTTAGTCGTTGTATAATTATTTGGGAAAGGGAAATGCATAGATCAGTGGTTCTTGTGGATCGCGAGTCTGTTCTGAAGGGGTTGCAGACAGTAGGGGGGACATTATTCTAAATAGAAATAAAATAACTAAACACAAGCAGGTGACATAAACATAAAAGCAAAATAAACAGGCTTAACAACTTTTAATCTCTTCCCATATCATTCACTTGCATCAAAACATTAGGGTCCAAACAATCTCTATAGTATTTTGGCACATATTCATCTTCCTCACTTGATAGAATCAAACTAAATTAGGCAGAATGGACATGTTGCGCAATATGCCCTCATTCTCAAAAACAGTTTACAAAAGGTAACAGAATATCCACACTAAATACAATGAACTTAAAAACAAGGATAAACTTGGTTTTGTGCAGTGAATTATTGGATTTTGAGCATTAAAATAACCCAAATTCAAGAGACATTTGGAAACCTATTAATATAAATTTTTTTTAAAGTGCAATTATGCTAACTTTTTGAACAATTCTAGTACTGCGATGGATCACCACTCAATGTGCAATTTAGGTTTTGAAGCAAAACAAGATTAGATTGAGTAATGTTTTAACAAGATAAGGGCCTTATTGAATGCAATAGCGTGACTAAGAAAGCATTTTATTTTTCCCCACACAGGCCCATTTTACTTTATTTACTTTCATTAACTTATGCATTCAGATAAAACCTTCATGTCTTTGTTGCATGATGATATAGCCCGTGGGTCTATCATGTTGAGTAATATTTCTTTGTTATAGTGTATATGCACTGCATTTCAGTACCAAATCTCTGCTTTTAAAAGGGAAGCACCATAACATGAGAATGGAGAAAGCATATATCAGCACATCAACAAGCATCAAAACGGCTCCTTTATTCTTGACCAGGCATGTTTGTGAAAATTGCTGCCGCAGAAGGGTGGTGTTTGTAATTACACGTAATGATTTTAAGTCAGGTTAGCAGATGGCCAGCGGGCTCTCAGATTCTTTAAGTTTACCTGCTCCATTACAGAACATGCTGGATAATCGCTGTGTAGAATTCCACTATACTAGTCTAAATGCCCTGGAGGAATCATAGGAATGCCTGGGTTAAATAACATGCAAAGGGAAGCCTATACTGCATAAGACTGAGAATACCTAAACAGGAGACAGAAGATGCATTTGACTTGCAGTGTCACAAATAATCTGATTTCATAACAGTTTATTTTAGAGAAAACAATTTACACTTTAGTTGTAGAATAGTTGTCCCCACATTGACATATAAACAGAAGCATTAGAACATACCAGAATCCTTCAGAGTCGATCTGTTCAGCGTTAAACAAGCAGAGATGTTGGACGCATCCAGACAAGTTTATGTACACCTCAGAATTTTTCTTCAAGAGCCTGGTTTCAGTGAGTAAATAAATGTGACTAGAACACTCTATATAATCTGATAATGTTACATAACATTGTCTTTGGAGCTTGCAGATCTTCATCACAAATCTGTGTGGATTGGACATTTTCATAGGCAGGTTTGTTGTGCTTGTATAAGTTTCTTCATCACCGAACAAATAAAAAAAAGGATCTTAATTACCATCAGAGACAGGGAAAACAGTATTTGAAATCCCTTATATCATTTGTTGTTCATAAATCCAACCCAACCTTACTTGTTGACAATAACAACACAATACATAACAAGTCAGTCCAGTTCCATTTTAATAATGTGATATTTCTTGACGCGCACACTAGTCAAATCATATTAATTTACAAGGCACATTTGACGTGCTGCACAATGGAATAAATCAAACTCATAATACTACAATAAGACAAAGTGCTACAAATATACGTTCGAACAATTCAACACAACAAAACAATTACTCAAAAGGCCATAGGACATCAAACAGGATTTTAATAAGTATCAAATGCAGAGGTATATCTATTGCCTCCTGGAAGCAACAGAGAAATCATGATCACCTTTAAACTTTAATCACGACCGTGAAGTGGACAGAAGTAATTGCTTTGAAGATTTATGACAGCCAGAGGTATATTGATTGAAAAGGTTGAAAATAAAAAGTGGCACCAAACCTTTTAGAGATTCAAAGACACAAATAAACAAATTGTATAATGCACTTGTATTAGTAAAGATAGGCCAGTCTTATAAAAAAAGATTTTTCGTGTTATTGGTGCCAGACATGATCCTGGCAATTGTATGTGCAGGTTAAATTTAGATGAATGAGACATTCTCATTTACTGTAGAGCAATAATTAAATGAAAGGTTTTAATTTAGCAGAAGCCTTGAGGTAGAAATGATATTTCACAACATACATTTTTTTGTTATACTTTAAGTTATATTGTACTAATAGGAATAGTTATACTGCTAAATGTTGCCTAAATAGTTAACTAACTAACAAAATGAATTAATACATTTAAATAAAAATAAAAATAAATAAAAGTGCCCAATACAGAACCCTGGGGAACCCCGAAAGTGATAGAGACCAAAGTAGAAGAGAAGTTGTAGAAGAAAAAATGTTCATCTTTAAGTAGAAAGAGAACAACTTTTGAGCAGTGCTTGCTTGGGATGACTGAAAAGTGAAATTTTACAACAAAACCTTCTCTTATATAAGTTACATAAAAAATAAGTACACTGTACTTATTGTGTTCATATTGTATTGCAAAACACCTTTTCTGCTATATACGGGTAAAGCTCGGGTCAGGTTTGGTGGTATGCGTAGATTTAAGGGTGGGGTAAGGTGTAAGGGAAGTGTCAACAGTGTAATTATAGATGTAATTACAGAAAGTAACTACAGCTGTAATTACATGCAGGTATTTTAAAATATATATAAGTACAATGTAAAAATGTATGTAAATATAAGTGCATCGCATTAAAAAGATTAATTTCACTGTTAGTACATTGTGGACACTTAAAATAAAGTGGGATTGACAGAATTTTCAGGCTATCCACGTTTTCACTGTTATACGGTGGGGGTTGGGGGGGGGGGGCGCTATAACGCATAAAATAGTACAGAATCTCTGGATCAAAACACATGTGAAGAAGAAGCAGAAACAAGTGATAAAGTCTGCTTACGCAAATGGCACGGCAGGTGACAAGATGGCACCGAAGACCCATGCGTTGTAAGTTTCTTAATAGGCGTTGGCCATTACTACAAAATGCTTAGTTAAACGGATTACCTAGTGTTTAAGTGCTTAAATCATTGGAACTCTTGAACACGTTAAATTCAGGGGTGGGCAGATTGAGGCTTCGTGAAACATTGAAACAGTTGAATCAAATAAGCCATATTGGGCCGAGGCTTCGAAACAATCCGACACCCGTCTCCCCAGTGACACCTAGTGGTCAGAACAGTGTAAATGCAACAAAAACCCAGCCCAAACATGCATAAAAACACCTTTTACAAATCTATTGCAAATTTTTTACTGAAAGTAAAATCTTTCAAATGCAATTATCTAATCATCTAATAAGATTATCATGTGTTAATGTATTATTTTATCAATTGTCAGGGTTTGTTTAGTTTGTTCTATGAATGGCTCAGCTAAACAGGTTAATAAGACTATTAACTACCTCATTTTAATTATTCTAATGTCTACTTAAAACGTCTACAAATGTGTAAAACTGATCAGAGATCAGGTAAAACCCACAGACACTTGTTTAGTGGTTCTCAGTGACTCCTCATGATTCATGGGTTGACAGAGATCATCGCCCCCGGTGGTGAACCATTGAAAACAGGAAAACAGGATTAAATCAATGGAAATAACATTATCCGAAACTATAACAAAGGTAAAATGAGTGGTGCAAATGAAAAATGCAAGAAAGGTCTTCAGAAACTCTGAACCCTGTGGAATCTAACAAGACAAAAAAATGTAAGAGGTCTAAGGCTTACTTTGTCCGGTTCTAAAGCATACGTTGCTGGTAAAGAAATAGTTCCAGAAAAAATGGATACTTCTTGATTCCTGCTAGTGTCGGAGCAAAATCAAGGATGATTGTATTAAAGATAAGCACTTTTTAATTTGCTAGTTTACAATTACTATGGCTGTTTGCCTATATTTTCAAGTTTAGAAGGAGAAAAGCAGAGCTTTCTTTTTCTTTCACTCTTGATAGTACTGTTTTTATTTGTTTTTGTTTTTTTATTCTTCCATTGTGCCAGAGCTTTCTTTCTTTTTTCTTTTTTTTTGCCAACAATTCAAGAAATGGAAACTTAATGTTCATTCAAGAGACTCATTCGTACCCCGAGGGTTAACATTTTTAGAAAAACCAATGGGGTTTTAATTTGGTCATGAATGATTCCCTCCTAGAACAAACAGTCAATCCAGTGATCTTTTACAGTCTTGACTTGATTGATATCTGGAGGGAAAAATCCCCTCAACTAAGCAGTTTACTTCGAGCAACAAAAATTTCACATTACAGTCACGTATTGACTTTTGGTTAGTTTCTTCAGACTTTGAGCCTTTTATTTTAGATACAGATACATCTGCTTTTAACTGACCATAAGGTGATTAGCCTAAAAGTTGCATTATCTGGGCATAAGGATCAAAGAATTAGTGGAGGACACTCAATAAATCATTGCTAAATCACGAAGACTTGAAATCTATTATAGAAAGATTTATCCATAATCTCTGAAATTAATAATTGTGAATTTGATTAAAAAAAAAATGGGAACATTTGAAATAGGATGTGCTGTTAGGACCTATGGTAAAAAATTTTTTTTTTAAAAAACGCTATTAAAAGAGGTAGGCCTACACTTCATTGAAATTTCAGCTGAAATTAATAATTTAATAGAGAGAAGCACTTTTACTATTGAGGATCAGGCCTCTTTAAAAAAAAAAAAAAAAAAAAATCCAAAATAAACGTAAGAAAACATATGAAGAAAAAACCAAGGGGGAGAACATAGAGAAACCAGTGGTTAGAGATAAAAAAATAAAAAAATAAAAATTCTATAATATATCTCATAAAAAGAATGGTGGAGGTAAATGCAATTAGGAAAATGAAAATTGATGGTGTTATCTGTAAGGATATACATTTTATCTCGGCCCATATATCAGAATTTTTTGGCAAATTAGCCTATATGAAAGTGATTCTAATGCTATTGACCTTTTACCTATTCTAAATTATTTTACTTCAATGAGAACTGTTAGTAATGATTTTAATTTTATATGTTCAAAAAAACAATTCATTGGAAGAAGTTAAAGAGGGTATTCAAAACTTTAAAAAATAATAAATCTCCGGGGAGTGATGGGTTGAATTCAGAGCTATATAAAACTTTGTGTGACCCTTTATCTTAATTTGAATTGGCAGTGTACAAGGCATCGTCTGTCAATGGACGCACCATCATCGAGAGAGGGTGTCATTACTCTAGTACCAAAATCCCATAAAGATACTCATTTGATCGATAACTGGCGCCCAATCACATTATTAAATAACGACTATAAAATTTTGGGATCTGTTCTGGCAAAACAATTTAAATATGTCCAGGATGATTTGATTGAGTGTCAGTCAGGGTTTATGATGGGTTGGTATATATATCCAACAATGTAAGGTTATTTCTTGATTTTTTCTTGACGTCCAAAAATCCTTTGATACTTTTAGCCATAATTTAATTTTTAGTGTATGACGTTTCTTTGACTTTAATCATTATTTTATCAATGCAGTGAAAACATTGTAAGAGGAAAAAGTTGTGTTAAACTTATATCTGGAACAACATCAAAATGTCCTTATTCACTCAGAGGAATAAGACAGGGTTGCCCTATTTCTCCCTTTCTTTTTCTGTTATTTACTCTGATTTTAAATTTAATGGTCAATCAGAATTATGTGATTAAAGGTGCTCATGATAAATTCTGGAATTCATGAACAAATTTTCCAATTCGCAGATGTTCTTAAAAGATCCGTTTTCTTAAAAGATCAATCAGAAGTTCATATAGCATTGACATGAAATCATTTTCTCAGGTCTCCGGCCTCTCTCAATATTTAAAAATGTGAAATATTGTCTTTAAAAATTCTGACAAAACTGTAATCTGTGGAATTCAACGTAAAGATGGAATTTATTATTTGGGCGTAAAAGCATTTTTAAATTCAAATATGGTTCTTTTCTTGAAGTTCAATTCTTGGTTGGCGAGAGATTGTCTCTCACTGGTCGAGTATTACTATCAAAGGCGTAAATCGGTTACCAAGATAAAACAGACTCTATATATAGGGAACATATTTCCTTTTTTTCTTTTTTTTTTTAAGGTTGGGAATTTTGTTCTTAATTGCTAACCTACCCTAACTACTGGCTTTATTATTGTGGTAACTGGTTTACATACATAATATTTTATATCACCGTTTGTCACAATCTGTTAGTTTAGTTTAGTTATTATGGACTTTTATATTGCATTCATCAGTTACCGGTTTCCTGTGTTCCCTTTGTTCCTAGTTTCCCACCAATCATCAGTTTCCATGGACACTCATTCATCTTCACAGCTGTTTTTCATCTCAGAGTGTGTGACACAAACAATAGCGGAAAAAGACAGAGGAACTTAAATACACTAAATAATGAGACGATGAAAAACAGCTTTGGAGATGAATTTACTAAAGAGTGTCCATGGAAACTGATGATTGGGTTACACACGCTGTTACGTTGCCATTGCTCTCTTAGATTATCCTATTTGCTTTGTTTAATGAATTGAATTTTTATTTATTACTATGTTCTTCATCCTTAAAATATATATGTTACAGAATACCGGACCAAAAAAAAACAAACGAAAAATGGCCTCCATTGCAAGTCTACCGGTGTATTTTTCAAAGAGGATGGACCTTTCTGGTGACTAGTTCTCTGTCTATACTTCTGCTACATGACCTGAGCTCTGCCTTCGATACTGTCTCCCAGAGATGGGCACTGAAGTTATTGACTAGGAGTTCGATTTGACTCAGACTTGACAAAAAGGGCTTGTGAATATTTTAAAAACAATGCAAGTCTTTAACCTAAACAACTGATATAAAAAAGAAAGAATTTGTGTTTTATTAGAATTTTTTTATAGTCTCTGCGTCACAAATATTTCCCCATGTGTCGTGGTAGTTCTGACCCTTGTCATAGAATTTGATTACATATGTCTGTGTATTGCGCGTAAACTCTAAAATGTCATAATTAAAGTCCCATGAAACATGACGGGAGCAACTGTGACATTTGTTCTTTCATTTGGGTTTATTAACATGTCAAATCGGCTAGATGCAAAGAATGTGGGAAAACAATTAAAGACACCAGAATGACCACATCAAATTTTATAAGACATCGCATCCACAAAGGTTAGTCACAACATCTATTATACTGTGGTGTAGCTGCATGAATCCTTTGGATTGCCAGGCTGTTAAAACATTAACAATAAAATTCTAGCCTTTAAATCTACCACTACGTTTTACTTTTATCAATCTTTTCATAGTATATGCAGCTTTTGTCTTTTTTAATGTGTCTATGAGAGAGATAGAAGGATGTACATTATCTCTTACATCTTTGGACCTTTATTACTGTCAGGAGCCAATCAGAGACCTCACAAACCACCACGCAAAGATCCCTGTCCCCAGATTATTAATCACCAACACCTGTTTTCCACTCAACGATCACTTCCCAGTCAGTATAAAAACACCCAGTTTACTCACAGTCTTCGTCAAGCCTCCGACAGGAAAGGACCCTTATCCAGTCTCCGATTATCGCGCTCTGAGTCATCTTCCAACAACGGACGAGAAGTATATACACTTGTAAGATACTAACCCTGATATCCTTGTTCTGCTGTTCCCAGGATATGCTCCATGACTCTCGTTCCCTGTCTCCTGGAATCTACAAACGAGTCTCACTTCCCCCCGGATTCTCTACAAGTGAAAGTGAAGGTATCATTGAACTGGTTAAGTTATCACCGATTGCACATACTGGATCAACTCACCTGTAGCCCTTCTTGAATCCTGTCCGTCCCGAGATGATCTGTGAAGAGAGAAAGGAGGGTTATTGATCCACGAGATTCACACACGTTTCTGCACTAAGAACAGGAGTTATTCACCTGGATTCGTTCCTGCCACACTCCCTTTTCCATGAGCACTTATGAGCATCTGCAATTTCGAATATTTACCTTTTGTTTGAAAAAATAAAGAAAGTTTGAGTTCATCACTTACCTCTGTCTCCTGGTCTGAATCCTGACAGAAGGCTTGACCAAAAAAAGAAAACAAAAGAAGTAAAATCAGGATGGATTCCGGACGACCTGAAGTTGCTACAAATCCACTACCTGAATCCGCTACCACAGCGCGGCCGTTGCTTTCCCCCGCGGGTACTTCCGGGAACACCACTTCGGCGATTACATGCTTTGCAAGTCCCCCGTCGCGCCCAGCGCCCTTCTCTGGCCGGGCGGAGGATTGCAATGGATTCCTATTGCAGTGTTCTCTCGCGCTGGAACAGCAAGCTCAACTCTATCCCACTGAACGATCAAAAGTAGCGTTTGTGATTCAACAATTATCAGGAGCAGCTTTGAGATGGGCTGAATCGTTGTGGATGCAAGAATCACCAGTGGTGGCAACAAGTCAAGACTTCGTTAAACACTTCAAAGAAGTTTTCGGACGGCCAGCGGATGATTCCTCGTTCGGAGAACATCTGCTACAATTACGTCAGGGAAGAAAATCACTGTCAGAGTATTCCGTGGAATTCCGCACGCTCGCATCTAACAGTGGTTGGAATGAACGAGCACTCATTTCCGTGTTTCGTCGAGGACTAAATCCAGCTTTACGCCTCCAACTCGCCATATATGACGATACATTAGGACTCGAAAAATTCATGCAACAAGCCATGAGGGTGAATCAAAGATCTCAGAGTTGTTACAGTGAGCAGTCATACCATTACCCTGTTCCGCAAACCAATGTTAGAAACCCCACGTCTGAGAATCACGCCGAGGACATGCAAGTGGACACTTTCAAGATTTCCCAGTCTGAACGTCTTCGGAGAAAGGAGTTAAAATTATGCATGTACTGCGGGGCTAAAGGACATTTCAGACTCAACTGCCCCATTCGACCAGGAAATCTGATGGTAAACTCAGTTTTAAATCATCACACTGTTTCAACGCCCCTCACAATCCCCGTTACTCTCAGAATTGAAGAACTTTGCGTATCTGTCACAGCAATCATCGACTCGGGGTCCGCGGGAAACTTCATCTCGGGGAAACTTTGTAAAAGACTCAACCTACGAGAAGTCAACACTCCCAAATCCTACTCCATCTACGCCGTAACAGGTGAGCGAATCAACATGAAAGATGTTACTACCCAGATAAACCCCATTCAACTGTGTATAGATAGCACACATCAAGAATGGTTTGAACCGTTTGTACTCCTGAACAGTCAGACTGATCTCATCCTTGGGCGACCCTGGCTAATTCTTCACCAACCTACCATTGACTGGAAATCTGGGAAAGTGCTTCATTGGGGTTGTCAGGGTCACATGATCCCAGATCCAGTACCTCGTCCACCTGACCAGCAGGGGAATCAGGAGCTCACAGTTAACTCCACATCTATAGAGAGTCCTACTCAAAACCTGTCGACGAATATCCCAGCATGTTACTCCAAGTTCGCCGATATTTTTAATCCTGTCATAGCTTCCAGGTTACCACCACACCGACCATGGGATTGTGCAATAGACCTGGTCCCTGATGCACAACTCCCTAAGGGTCGAATTTACTCCCTATCCGTTCCAGAGCAGGAGTCAATGAAAAAGTATATCCAAGAGGCGTTAGATCAAGGGTACATCCGGTCTTCCACCTCACCGGCAGCAGCCAGCTTCTTCTTCGTGACCAAGAAAGATGGCGGTTTGAGACCATGCATTGATTACCGAGCCTTAAATCAGGTCACTGTAAAATTCAGCTATCCTCTACCTCTCATTCCAGTCGCTCTCGAACAACTCAGGGAGGCAAGGATATTTACTAAGCTTGACTTACGAAGTGCCTACAATCTGATCCGAGTGAGAGAAGGGGATGAGTGGAAAACAGCATTCATAACACCTGCTGGCCACTATGAATATCTGGTCATGCCATATGGTCTGGTCAACGCTCCTTCCGTTTTCCAAAGCTTCATGGACGAAGTCCTCCGAGACTTTTTAGGGAAGTTTGTGCTGGTATATATCGATGACATCCTGATCTACTCACTGGACCCCGCCGAACACCAACATCATGTGTCCTTAGTACTTCAACGGCTCAAAGAGTTCACGCTGTTCCTGAAAGCGGAAAAATGTACCTTTCACCAGACCACTGTTGACTTTCTGGGGTACATCCTCAGCGATCGAGGGGTTGAAATGGACCCACGAAAGACTGAGGCCATCCTGTCCTGGCCACGTCCCACAGCGGTAAAGGAGCTTCAGAGATTCCTCGGGTTTGCAAACTTTTATAGGCGATTCATAGATCAGTACAGCCTCCTCACTGCTCCATTGACCTCCTTGTTAAAAGGAAAACCTAAAACCCTGCAATGGACCCCGGAAGCCGAGAATGCCTTTAAGTCCCTGAAGTCTGCCTTCACCAGTGCCCCTTTGCTGCATCACCCAAATCCTGATAGACCATTTGTGGTCGAGGTGGATGCATCCACCACCGGTGTGGGTGGAATCTTGTCCCAATGTTCTGAACTCTCCTCTAAGCCAGTACCCTGTGCATTCTTCTCGAAGAAGTTTAATCCAGCAGAGGCGAATTACGATATTGGAAATCGAGAGCTTCTCGCAATAAAACTGGCGTTAGAGGAATGGCGCCATTGGCTAGAGGGAGCAAGACACCCATTCATAGTCTTAACTGATCATAAGAACCTCCAGTATCTAAGAGATGCAAAACGATTAAATCCACGTCAGGCCCGATGGGCTCTGTTCTTTACACGATTCCACTTCAAGATTGCCTATCGTCCCGGATCCAAGAACGCCCGAGCAGACGCTCTTTCCCGTATTCATGCCCCTGAGAGTCCTATTGAGAAACCTGAGACAATTTTACCAGAGAGTTTATGGGTAAATCCCATCCAGTGGGAAATAAATGAACAACTCCAAGAATTAGCTCAGCAACAGCCCAGAGTTCCCTGCATGCCCTCCCGGAAAGATTCATGTCCCTGAAGAATTCCGCAACGGCTTGATTTCCTCAGCGCATTCCTCAGTAGCCACTGGACACCCAGGGATAAACAAGACACTAGCCACACTTCAAGAAAAATATTGGTGGGCCCACATGCGTCAAGATATCACCCAGTTCATCCAAGGTTGTATCCCCTGTGCAATCTCCAAGGTCCCAAGAAATCTGCCCGTGGGGAAACTGTTACCGTTGCCGGTCCCGAATAGACCCTGGTCTCATATTGGGGTGGACTTTGTCACCGACCTTCCCACATCTGAAGGGAATACCTGCATCCTAGTGGTCATTGACCGGTTCTCGAAAGCATGCAAGTTGATCCCGTTGAAGGGGCTGCCAACCGCCTTTGATACTGCCGAGCTCCTTATGGAACATGTATTTCGGAATTACGGTCTTCCAGAAGACATAGTCTCCGATAGAGGACCCCAATTCATTTCCCGAGTCTGGCGATCATTCTTCACGTTAATGAATGTGACTGTGAGTCTGTCTTCCGGGTACCATCCACAAACCAACGGACAAACCGAGCGAAAAATCCAGGATATAAGTCGGTTCTTGCGTACTTTCTGCCACTCCAATCAGAACATCTGGAGTCGGTATCTCATCTGGGCAGAATACGCACAGAATTCCCTCAGACAGTCATCCACTCAGTTAACCCCATTCCAATGTGTCCTTGGTTATCAACCGCCGCTATTCCCATGGTCCGGAGAACCTTCAGAAATGCCTGCTGTCAATAAGTGGTTTGAGGAAAGCGAACAGGTTTGGAATCACACTCACCATCATATCCAACAAGCTGTCAATAGACAACAACAGTTCGCCGACACACGCCGACGACCTACTCCAGAATACCAACCTGAACAATTAGTCTGGCTTTCCACTAGGGATATCAGACTTCGTCAGTCCTGTAAAAAACTAAACCCCAAGTACATCGGACCTTTTCCAATCGTCAGGCAAATAAATCCAGTTACTTACCAGCTCCGGTTGCCCCCTGAATACCGCATCCATCCCACGTTTCACGTTTCCCTTCTAAAACCCCATCATCCACCGGTACCCCAGTCAGTCAACGAGGTCGTATCAGAGAACAACCCCCCGATACCATCCATCGAACCAGATTCCATCTATCTCATCAAGGAGATCTTGGACTCTCGACGTCGAGGGGGTCAACTAGAATATCTCATTGACTGGGAAGGATATGGACCAGAAGAGAGAAGTTGGGTACCTCGTAAAGATGTTCTTGATCCCAGTCTGCTCTCGGAATTTCATGCTCAGTATCCCGAGAAGCCTGCACCAAGACCCAGAGGCAGACCCTCCACGACGTCGAGGTCCAAGGTCCGCTGGCGCGGACTCTGGAGGGGGGGGGGTAGTGTCAGGAGCCAATCAGAGACCTCACAAACCACCACGCAAAGATCCCTGTCCCCAGATTATTAATCACCAACACCTGTTTTCCACTCAACGATCACTTCCCAGTCAGTATAAAAACACCCAGTTTACTCACAGTCTTCGTCAAGCCTCCGACAGGAAAGGACCCTTATCCAGTCTCCGATTATCGCGCTCTGAGTCATCTTCCAACAACGGACGAGAAGTATATACACTTGTAAGATACTAACCCTGATATCCTTGTTCTGCTGTTCCCAGGATATGCTCCATGACTCTCGTTCCCTGTCTCCTGGAATCTACAAACGAGTCTCACTTCCCCCCGGATTCTCTACAAGTGAAAGTGAAGGTATCATTGAACTGGTTATCACCGATTGCACATACTGGATCAACTCACCTGTAGCCCTTCTTGAATCCTGTCCGTCCCGAGATGATCTGTGAAGAGAGAAAGGAGGGTTATTGATCCACGAGATTCACACACGTTTCTGCACTAAGAACAGGAGTTATTCACCTGGATTCGTTCCTGCCACACTCCCTTTTCCATGAGCACTTATGAGCATCTGCAATTTCGAATATTTACCTTTTGTTTGAAAAAATAAAGAAAGTTTGAGTTCATCACTTACATCAGAGGATGGGTACATGGTGGCCATAAAGGGATGGACATGGTCAGAAACAATGCTCAGGTAGGCCGTGGCATTTAAACAATGCCCAATTGGCACTAAGGGGCCTAAAGTGTGCCAAGAAAACATCCCCCACACCATTACACCACCACCACCAGCCTGCACAGTGGTAACAAGGCATGATGGATCCATGTTCTCATTCTGTTTACGGCAAATTCTGACTCTACCATCTGAATGTCTCAACAGAAATCGAGACTCATCAGACCAGGCAACATTTTTCCAGTCTTCAACTGTCAAATTTTGGTGAGCTCTTGCAAATTGTAGCCTCTTTTTCCTATTTGTAGCGGAGATGAGTGGTACCCGGTGGGGTCTTCTGCTGTTGTAGTCCATCCGTCTCAAGGTTGTGCGTGTTGTGGCTTCACAAATGCTTTGCTGCATACCTCAGTTGTAACGAGTGGTTATTTCAGTCAAAGTTGCTCTTCTATCAGCTTGAATCAGTCGGCCCATTCTCCTCTGACCTCTAGCATCAACAAGGCATTTTCGCCCACAGGACTGCCTCATACTGGATGTTTTTCCCATTTCACACCATTCTTTGTAAACCCTAGAAACGGTTGTGCGTGAAAATCCCAGTAAGTGAGCAGATTGTGAAATACTCAGACTGGCCCGTCTGGCACCAACAACCATGCCACGCTCAAAATTGCTTAAACCCATTCTGACATTCAGTTTGGAGTTCAGGAGATTGTCTTGACCAGGACCTGCAGTTGTAAATGAGTTTTTATGAATGAATGGCTTGCTCTAACAGTTGCTCTGGTCTTCGTCAACAACATGCGCTTGCACCCCCTGCTGGTGAGGTGACTAACATCAGATGGAGATTATGCTCGGTAATCTACTGCTTTTCCTGCAGTTCCTGGACGTCAACGTTGAATTTAATGTCTAATTTGAACCACTGAATTCGTGGAAGCGAATTTGCAAAGCGAAATAAAATGCACCGAAAACCGCCTGTTGAATATTATAGGTTGTATTTTTAATCAGTTTGAATATTTTGGAAGTGAAATATGAAAGGTGAATATGGATTATTGAAATTTTACTAATGAAAATGTGTTTGGAATGTTTTGAATTTAAATATTCACAGCTTAAATATTCAACCATGCTAAATTTCAGCCCATCAAAAATGTAAACCCTAAAAATACAATGCATTAAAATACAAGCAGGGTTAATGCAATGCATATTTTTTTTCAAGTAGTACAATTCAACAGGCTTTTTGTTTCAAAAACATTTGGCATTATTTTACTTCCATAGAAGAATAGGGCAAAATAAAGCTACTTACACAATGTGTATCTAACATGAATAAAACGTGTTGTCTTATTATAATGGAAAGGATTATTATTGCCGCTTCCATAGAGATTAGTGTGTATTTTACAAACTCAAAATCGTTGTTTTGCTAGTTCTTATGTGTATTTAAATGTCTGAAACCTGAAATAAACATTATGTGGTTGAAAACGCTGAATAGTTGTGATATATGTAAGCACTGAGTGTGTCCGTCTCTGGCTCAGCTCCAGCCAACGCGCGAAAGCACGTTTGAATTTAGCAGTTGATCACGTGATGCACTGACCGTTCTAATCACACCGGTGTGATCGTACGCTCCAGGGACCAGCCAAGACTGATCACACCGGTGTGATCGTACGTGCGAAAGGGTTAATGAGAAATTGAACAGGTGTTCCTAATAATCCTTTAGGTGAGTGTATATACACAGTCATGTGAAAAAGATAGGGCAGCCCATGAAATATTTTGTTTTGCCCCCTTTGACTGAAATAACCTCAGTAAAACGTTTCCTATAACTGTCTACAAGTTTCTGACATCGACTGGGAGAACGTTTTTCCCACTCCTCCATAGAGAATCTTTTCAGCTGTGTGATGTTTGAGGGGTTTCTTACATGCACAGCCCGTTTCAAATCACCCCACAGCATCTCAATAGGATTAAGATCCGAGCTTTGACTTGGCCATTCCAGAACTCTCCATTTCTTTCTTTTGAACCATTCCTTGGTGGATTTACTGGAATGTTTTGGGTCATTGTCATGTTGTATAGTCCACATCCGCTTCAGCTTCAATTTTCAGACAGATGGTCTTACATTTTCTCAAGTACCCTCTGATACAATGAAGAAATCATAGTGGATTCTATGATAGTGAGTTGACCAGGCCCTGCTGCAGCAAAGCAGCCCCAACAGTTTTTTTTGTTTTTTTTTTACAGCAAGGGTTTCCTCCTTGCACACCTCGCATGCAAATCAAACTTGTGCAGTCTCTTTCTTATGGTAGATGTACTTTGACATCAACTGTGGCAAGAGTTACCTGTAGGTCCCGAGATTACATTTTAGGATTGTTGGAGACTACTTTAAGCATCTTGTCGTCTGCTCTTGGGCTGAATTTGCTAGAAAGGCCTGACTTGGGCATGTTGGCAGTTATTTTAAATGTTCTCCACTTGTAAATTAAAATAATTTAACCCAGACAGTGGAATGGCTGATTTAGAATATTTTGGAGATTTTTTTTTTTAATCCCTTCTCAGACTCATATGCATACAATCTTCTTTCTGAAGGCCTCAGAGAGCTCTTTTGATCTCACCATATTAATTTCACTCACTTCCACAATCAAGAGCAAACCAAACTAAATGTCTGAGGTTTATATAAGACAGACTCCACCACAATCCTCTCTAACGATATTCTAATCTATTCCACATGATGTGGCGCATCTGATTCTAATTTTATGCATTTTAAGTAGTAAATAAATGTGAAGGTGTCCAATCCTTTTCCTCACCAAATATTTCATTTCAATTAAGGACATTTTACAAATAATTTAAAAGACATTCCTTCAATTTTATTAGTTTTTAGTATTATTATTTATATTACCTACATCTCTCAATATTGTTAAAATGAAGATCAAATGTCCATGTTGAAAAGACAAAGGTTTTCATGGGGGTCCTATCTTTTTCACATGACTATACTCTGCCTTTTGGCTCTCCAGCTCAACCAGCTCCAGGAACACAAATTCAGGAGTAGCTCCATCTACTGAGGCTTTCACATTTACAACCAAGGACGATCTGTGGCACATTTTTTTTGCATTTCTTTTGCTGTGTTCCACAATTTTTGTGGAACTGTACCTTGAGTGCAGACTAGTGCCCATGTTGACATTTTTTTTTCCTGAATCTCCTGGGATTTTCTTGTGCCCTGGATCTCTCATATCATTGTATCTTGTTTCTCAAAGAGGCCTGAGATGTTGATCTGTTTACGTTTGAGGCCTGGATCTTAAAATACACCCACTTCTCAGATATTTCTGAAAACTTACTCAAAGGTATTTAATAAACTGTTTACAATCTTTACACCATGGCTATCAAATGCATGAAAAGAAGATGAAAAGGAGAAAAATGTTCCACTCTTCCAATAGCTAATTATCTGACAACTATTGATAACTAACATTACTATATAGTGATTTAAGTGTGCATTCAAAATCAATGTACATTTAAGATGACCATGAATTAACTCTCATTTGCATAGTCATTGACTTTATGAATTTCAATTGTTCAATTGTTTACCACTCCAGCTGGTGACCGTTACATAGCTCAAAGGAGCGGCTTCCAGACGCTCTAAAATTGTCCATGAGGGAGGTGGAGCGGAGGTGGGGTGGAGGGCCAGGCCCGTGGAGCGGAAGAGGACCTGGAGACTGCGGCAAGACGGGCTACCAGGGCGGAGCAGGCAATGCAGGCGGCCAGGGCGGAGCAGGTTGTACTGGCTGTGCAGGGACCCAGGGCGGACCAGGCAATTCAGGTGGCCAGGGTGGACCAGGCAGTTCAGGTGGCCTGGGAGGATTAAGCAGTTCAGGTGACCAGGATGGACCAGGCAGTTCAGGTGGCCTGGGAGGATCGAGCAGTTCAGGTGGCTTGGGAGGATCGAACAGTTTAGATGGCCAGGGTGGACCAGGCAGTTCAGGTGGCCAGGGTGGACCAGGCAGTTCAGGTGACCAGGATGGACCAAACAGTTCAGGTGGCCAAGGTGGACCAGGCAGTTCAGGTGGCCAGGGAGGACCGGGCAGTTCAGGGGGCCAGGGTGGAGCAGGCTGTGTCGGCGACCAGGGTGGAGCAGACTGTGCAGGCAACCAGTGCGGATCAGGCTGTGCAGGTGACCAGGGTGGATCAGTCAGAGCAGACGACCAGGGCGGATCAGCCTGTGCACACGGCCAGGGCAGAGCAGGTTGTGCTGGCTGTGCAGGGACCCAGGGCGGATCAGGCAATTCAGGTGGCCAAGGAGGACTAGGCAGTTCAGGTGGCCAGGATGGACCAGACAGTTCAGGTGACCAGGGCGGACGAGACCCTTCGGGCGCCCATGGCGCGGCCACCATGATCCCATCCAGGGACCTACTGCCTCCCCCCAAAATCTTCTCGGGGGCCGGCTATGGGGTTATGAGCTGGAACAGACACCGGCTGGGGAACAAAGGGAACAGACACCGGCTCAGGAACAGACACCGGCTCAGGAACAGACAGCGTGGCAGTGGCCATCTTTGCTGAGGGCTTAGGTTCAGGCATGGTGGCGGCCATCTCTGCTGGGGGATCAGGTGACGTGGCGGTGGCCATCTTGTCCGGAGACACTGGCTTGGTGGCGGCCATCTTATCCGGAGACACTGGCTCGACAGACGTGACGTGAACAGTCTCTGGTTCGGCAGACGTGACGTGAACAGTCTCTGGTTCGGCAGACGTGACGTGAACAGTCTCTGGTTCGGCAGACGTGACGTGAACAGTCTCTGGATCGGCAGACGTGACGTGAACAGTCTCTTGTGCGGCAGGCACGGCATGACTGACGTGAAGTGCAGGCTCGGCGTGAAGATCAGGCTGAACAGGCATGATGTGAAGATCAGGATGAATAGGCATGACGTGAAGATCAGGCTGAACAGGCATGAGGTGATGATCAGGCATGACGTGAAGATACTCAGACTTGGCCGGCATGACGTGAAGTGCAGACTTGGCAGGACTTAAGTGAAGTGCAGGCTCGACATGAAGATCCTCAGACTTGGCAGGCATGACGTGAAGAGCAGGCTCGCCAGGGCTGACGTGGAGTGCGGGTCTGGCAGGGACCTCGACAGAACGAGACTCTGGAACGGTGGTTTTGGCAGGACGACACCCCATTCGGCTAGTTTAGGAAAAGGATAGTTTGATTTCTAACATTATTCTCTCAACAGACACTTACATCGATAGTCTGGCGTTATAATTGATTTGCTTTTAGTGTACTGTGGAGTGGGTAAAACTGTTTTTAATGGCATGCTAAAAGATACCGTTGACTCGCGCTAGCCTAGCACCGGCAAAAAATGCAACTGGGACAACTGGATGAAAATTTTTAAAAAACGTCTCTACTGATAAATAACACTAAGGCTCACTTGAAAATGAGGCCCAATGTCCAAAATTCCGAACCACCCCTTTTACTACATAAAGAACTTTACTTAAGTATACTTATTTTTTGTAAGGGTTTGGAGTCAAGATTAAAGCACTGGACAGCTTAAGTCAATTATGTGATGTTCTTTGACAGGCAGTCCAAAATATTTCCTATAATTTTTTGTTTCTTTTTTCATTAAGGAACCTCTAGAGCACTGAGGTCCATCAGACAGAGCACATAACAGGCTGATGGTGTAACATGGAGAGAAATGTGTTTTGACCAAATCTGGCACAGTAGGGAAGCCCACTGCTTGCACCAAGACCTTTCGGCTGTTTTTCCAAGCGTAATTGCTCTGTTGAAGCCAGGAGGTTTATTTGACTGGGTGAGACTGATGTAATACACCAGCACCCATGTGATAAACTCATGTCTTTTAAGAACTTTCTGTCCAAACATCACATGCCTTACTCATCAAACCTGCCAAAGCAGGGAACACATTTGAAGGCCTTGGCCAGAGGCAGGAGTACCAAAGTAAGGCTGGAGTTTAATCCAGATTGCATGTGTCATGAGCTTAGAATGGTTCTTGGGAAAATAAAGCCTGGCTGATTATAGCTGTCAGAGAGTACTGTCCAGAAAATCATCCCACTACAGTGTAAATAAACAGCAGTTAAATAACCTGATTAATCCCACCAGTCCTAGCACTCTCACTCTCACTCTCTCTCTCTCTCTCACACACACACACACACACACACACACACACACACACACACACACACACGCACGCACGCACGCACGCACGCACGCACGCACGCACGCACGCACGCGCACACACACACACACACACACACACACACACACACAGAGCTCTCAGATATTCCATTACACCTCAAAATATTTTGTCTAAATTTGGCAGAATGAAACTGAAAATATTGTGGACTTGGTTTCAGGGGTCTTTTCTAATTTACTGATCAACATTGTCATTTATTGTTTTCATATTTTTTATATTAATAAAATAGTTTAAGAAATTGGTTTAAGAAAATTAATAACATTAACTAGGTGTCGATTTTATAGTTACAAAAACAAATGTAATTTTATGTATATTCATATAAAATCTCAAAATTGATTTGTTTATGCCAGGTAAACAAGAACACTAAGGACATGCATCTATATACCGAGGACGAGCTGTAAGCTGTAAATATAATATAGGTCACTCTGGCATTGTGTTTTAAGACAACAAAAGAGTAACGTAACTAAAGTGTTAAATAGTTAAAGTGACATGGATATCTAAAACAGCCTGAAGACAGCCTATGTAAGGTATACAACCCAAAGAGAATGTGCTGCCATTCAAAAAAATTGCTCTTGGCTGCGCACCAATTCATTGCTATGGGGTATTGACGTGTATGATGAATATTTAAAATCTTCCACTCGTCTCAATCCCCCCTCAAGATGTTTCTGGCAAACATTGACACAGCACAATATTTATTTGTTTTCCAATGTTTTTTAACTTCATTCTGTATTTAATCGGAGCACTTCGTAGTCATTGTTATTAGCACAGAACAGATGCAGGTAAAAACTGCATCCAAGTATGAGAACCCAGAGGAGCGCATTTTGCTCGGGCAGAAGAATCAGGCACCTTCCTTTAAGCTTAGGGCTCAACCTTGGCTGGGAAGTTGAACTGGTAATGGGCAGCCAACCCAGCATCTTAGCAACTGCCATTGACCTGCTGCGGAAACTATGTGTGAATGAAGCACAAGTCCTGAGACAAGTTTGCACCCAGGGTATAGGGCTATTTTTTCATGGGCCATAATAGTGGCTTTGTGCACACATTATCTGCAGGCCTGGAGGACCCTACTTGGGATGAGAATCACGGGAGACAAAGCAGATGCCCGCTGGTGTAATTGCACCAACAGTGGTATGCCATAGCGCACCACAACTGTTGTGTAATGAAGGAAATGGACAAAATGCATTTTTTGTTATTCCATTGCGTAAAAAAATACATGTGGGCCAGTTTAAAAAAAAATAAATCCTTAGCCTTTGCTGTGGTTATGAATGGCACATGTCATGGGCATATGTTAAAACACCAGAGGACGTCGTTCAACATCAGACTGACAAATCGACTCACTCCATTGTGGGATTATGAGAGAAAAGTTGATAAATGCAAGACAACGGTCCTATTGTTCTGATGGAGAAGGAGGCAGTGACATATTCTGAGTCACAAAACATCCTCGTTATTACATACAGAGGCACATGACATGCTTACAATATATGAATATGAATAATAATGACACATTTGAATAGTGACGTTGGAAACTCAAACTCCTGAACGGCCTCACTGTGGCTTCACACAACAGAACTATGGCAAAACTGAGCATTTGTTTAGTATCTTCAACAAAGGCCGCTCAATACAGCACACTGCAAAAATGATCAAATAAAGGGTGAGAGATTCACTGGAGCTTTAGCAGCTAATTGTTGCAACTAAACAAAATCCTCTTAGTGATTACATCAGGATTCATGTGCTGAGGATTAAGGGAAATGTGCAGAGGCTGTTTTGTTCTGGATCAAGAATGACAGATAAGCAAATAGGGCTCAACACAGCTGGGTGACTGAAATGCAAAACTGTGAGGGGGAGAGATCACAGTGAAGCCACACAATAGATAGACTGTAGATATTTCTTCTGGTTTGGAAGATCTGGCGCTAATCTGTATTTCATTGGGGAGAACAATACGAAACTGAGATATTTTGTGAACCACTTTAAACTTCATTGTTCTACAGAGAAATGCGTCATCGCTTGCCGGAAGCATTTAATCACGTCAACCCACATATATTATGTAAGGGATAATGTATAGCGAGGCGGTTGTTATAGCAAATACAACCCCATATCCCGCTTATTACATGGCTACCTACTAAATAAATCAATAATTTGACACAAAATATTGATTTAAAAGGAGTTTATTGATTTAAAATTGATTGTATTGCTTCCGTTAAAGAACACCGTGTCCATGGCAACGCTCTGTTTTTCATGGCAACGGTGTTTTATACTGTTATCAAGAAATAACAGACCGCATTCTACATTCGAATTTAACCAAGCCATGTAATAAATACCGATATAGCATAATGGCAATTTGAATGCCAAAATATATTTTGTCCTTTCATCATCAGGGAATACATGAGTCACTGAATGTCTACTGATAGTGGTTCTGTGGTAAAAGAAAAGTCCAACGAAAGAGCATAAATTAGGTCTTTATAAAGATACCCTGGCAAAAAGAAGTTTGCTTAATTGTATTGAATGTGCTCTTGTGTACTGCAAATGTTAAATATAGAGTACAATTTCTTAAAGCACTTAAAATGCACTTTGTAATTAAGTGTTACTTTAAAGTACATTTTGATCATGTTAATCTTGTCATGCTTTAAAGAAGTGCACTTATTTTGATGTGTTACTAAAGCACAGGTAAAGCACTTGAAGTGTAGTGTTATTCAATATTACATGTAAAGTTTATATAGTTTAAACATACTAAATTGCATATTAATCATTACTTATTTGTACATTTGTAAAAAAGTTATGATAGCATGTTCTTACATTGCTTCAACTCATCAAAAGCAGTCAAGCAATTTCCAACAAGTTATACAAGATTCAAATAATTTTAAAAACTGTTTAATGTAATTGAAGTTTAAATGAATTAAAATGCAAGTTGATTGTACTTAAAGGCAGCAACTTTTTTACATTGTAATTGCAATATTTTTAATAGTTTCAACATAATTTACAAAAACAAGCTTGTCAGTACATTCAAAGGTGGTCAGAAAAACTACAGTTCAGCTATAACTGCATTTAATAATAATTTAAACTGTAAAACCTTTTCGTTAATTGAAATTGACATGCAATTAAGTGTGTCCAAAAACATTCAGTTCACATTTAAGTATCTTCTTTTAAAGTATATTTTAAGCATAGTAAGCATAGTCCCCCTCAAAGGTTGGCCTACATGTGTGGTAAATCAGTCTGAAGCTAAAAACTCGACACACCTGTAATGCACAGGAAAGGTTCATCCTTTCATTCAGAGCCACACAAACCACGCTTTTCTTTCCAGTCCAAGCCATCATCACAACGCAAACAGAGCGGATCACATCCCTCCCTCGTGGAGATTATATTACAGTAGCAGGGAAGGGCATTGTTCCCTGTTTCTTTGGCAAATAACACAAACATTTCCATAAGCAGTTACGAAAAGAACAGGTGGAAGAGTCACAGATGACAAGGCAAGTTTAACACAGAAAGTTCACCATCCCTCCACTGAAGACTCAAGAGAGAGAAAGGCCTTGTGCATTGGTGTCCTTTTACTGATGAGTCATACATGATAATGCTCAAAAGAGACTGCCAGGACAATAAGTGTCGTCAGGAATCCTTTGGAATGTTATGCAACCGTGCCCTTTGGATTAGCAATGATATTACAAGCTGAAACAATGAAGCACTTTTTCCTCAAATTTTGACATAAACAGGACGTTTTGTATACTCTTCAATGAAATTATGTGGTCCCATGCTGCAGCGGCCTCTCATCCATTTGACCACGTGTGTCGGGGTGAGGGTGTCCATACCCTCTCACACACAGCAGGGGGGTCTTGCTCAAAGCTGCCAACCTCAGCAGGACACTAATGACTGTCTCCTCTCCCCGCATGGCAGGGGGTGTGAAAGCGTGTTGTGCGACTCCAGAGGCCCTGCAGAAAGTAGAGCGGCAGCTCCGGAGCGGCCGCCTCCTCAAGCATGGGAACCCGATTCACATGCACACGCATGGGTCTCACTTCAATCTGGAGGTCCCATGGAGTTGTGTCATTCCCAACCACATGCAGCTCTTCATAAAATTCTGCTTTAATGTCCTGTGATTGCACCCTTGTACAACACCGTGCTACACCGGAATTTCAAAGCAAGAATGTGGTAACATTAAATCATTGCGATAAAAAAAGGCAGTGCCTCTGGTTCTTAAGGTGAATATGAATGACAGGTCAGAAAATCTGTACAGTCAGGCTTTTTTATACCACACCTGAAAAATGATTCATAGCAAGTTTCTGTGCACTTGCTAGGGTGTTAATGGTGACACGTCGTTGCTAGGTGGATGGTTTCTAACCAGCATTTTATGCGAGAGAAAACAAACTTTTTCCATCACCTTAATGGGCTATTTGTCTCAAAGGGATAGTTTGGACAAAAATTCAAACTCGGCTTACCAGATAGAAAAGATGACATTTTGAAAAATGTGTCAGCTGAAACATTCTTTAAAATAACTTATTTTAGGTTCCACAAAGGAAACATGTTATACAGGTTTGAATTAATGATGACAGAAATTTTATTTTTGGGTGAACTATACCTTCAAGTGAAACTCCAGATCTACCTAAATGTGCAGTCACATTTAAAGTAAAGTGAATGTTAAGTATGGTAATACTTGGATGGGTTAAATGCAGAGGACAAATACCAAGTTAGTGCACACACATTAGGAGCAGTAAGTAGTGAACACCTACACACTGTAAACCGTGGACACACACACCAAGAGCAGTGGGCAGGCATTCACTGTGGCGCCCGAGGAGTGATTGGGGGTTAGATGCCTTACTCAAGGACACCTGTCATTTCCTACTGGTATTGAGAATCGTTGTTCTGCATATTTTCACTGGCAAAATCCAGTCATTTGAATATTAATCCATGTGATCGGGAATTCTGCGTGAGGCCGAAAGCTTTCCCCACACTGATTCACCTTGAAATTCGCAACAAATTGAAGTTGGACACGTGAGTCCAGTGTGTTGACCAACAGAAAGTTGCTTGAAGTGACTTCTGTGTGAGTTGTGCTTCATCTCTACACTATTTACAATAGGTAATGGATCTTTTTGCCCACAAAATTCAAAAGTGCACTAATGTTGTTATGTGGATGAAGGATGAACCCAATCGCAGACAGCAAATAATTCACACAGGGTTTATTAATGACAAAAACAGAAAACAAAACCCACAAGGGGGCAAAACAAGACAGGATAGACTACACTAGACTCAGACAATAAACTAACAACTAAGACAGGATCAAACACTTCTTTAGACAAGACTTTCAACAAGTTACTCGCAACTTGATTCACACAAAGTATGACAATGAACCGGCACAGGACAGCAAACACAAGGGGATTAAATAGGGAGAAACTAATAAGGCAGCCGGTGACACTGGTAAAGCAATAATGACAAAACGGGGATAACAAGGGGGCGGGGCAAGGTAACGAGACAACACAAGCACATGGCCGAAGAGCCACGTGCTTGCACACTAAACATCAGTCTGTTATGATCCTACCCTAAGACAAGAGAAGTATTAAAGACACAAGGGCAGAATCATAACAGAACCCCCGCCTTAAGGAACGGCTTCCAGACGTTCCTAAAAGGGAAACTAAGCACAAGACAGACCGAGAAAAAGACAAAAACCAACAAAACATGGCGAACATTAACAACGGCATACATGAATAAACTATAACAGGGTTAGGATGAAACATCAGAAACAACATACAAGGCAGAGGAGGTGGAGGAAACACAGAGTTCGTAGGAAGTGTACCAGAGTTCGTGAGGGATGGTTCAGGATGGGTCGACGTGCAAGGGACCCTTGGTCCACGGGATGAGGACTGGGGACGAGGGCTCTGGGCAGGCTTGGAGGGAGACACACGAGGAGAAGACGTAGAAGTCCGGGGTCTTGCGGAGACAGGGACGAACGGAGAAACAGTCTGGGGACTAGTGGTGACAAGGGAGACCGGGAAAACAGACTGGGATACTGCATTAGTGGCAGCAGCAACAGACTCAGACACAGAGGAAACAGAGGAAGACGAAACAGGACTCCTGACAGGGGACAAGGCAGGCGAAGGCGCAGGACGCAAGACAGGGGGTGAAACAACGCTTCTCACTTCAAATTCAGTTGAGGCGTCGAAGGCAGCAGACTGGGGATCTGAGCCTTTGGCAGCTGGCCTCGGATCGGCACTTACGGCAGCTGGCTTGGGATCAGCACTTACGGCAGCTGGTTTGAGACCAGCGCTCACTGCGGTTGGACTGCGATCATGACTCTCTGCAGTAGACTTGAGATCGGTGCTCTCTGGAGCATTTGGAACAGGGACTGGGGTCAAGACAGGACTGAGACATCAAGAATTCTGGCAAGACGGGATAAATATTCGGACAGGGTTCTGGCAGCGATGATGACTGGCATCTCCTGACGAGCTGATATGGACTGTATCACAGCCTTTGCAGCGGAATCGGCCGCTGCTCTCTCTTCAGCAGACATGACAGAAGACTCACAGAGAAGACATTCACAGTACACGTCTCTGGAATGGATCTCCCAAACGCTGACTGGGAAACAGCGCTTTCTGCAGCAGGTTGTAGATCTGTGTCTCCTGTTGCAAATACCGGAACCGCGCTTACAGCAGCGGGGCCAGTAACAGCGCTTTTGACTTCAGCGACGGGTTGGAGAGCCATCGCGGGCTCAGGAGGAGGTAGAGACTGAGAACCAGAAGGTCCCCTCCTATTCCAGACTAGTGACCGGAGAGGGAGGTGAAGCAGGAACCGTTACAAGGGGCAAGGTAACGAGACAACACAAGCACATGGCCGAAGAGCCACGCGCTTGGACACTAAACATGAGTCTGTTATGATCATACCCTAAGACAAGAGAAGTATTAAAGACACAAGGGCAGAATCATAACGAATGTGACCCTCACCTTAACATAAACTTTTATTTCCACAAATGTTTTCCCCATTCGCACTAATTCCAAAATTTGCCTGAATGGAAATGGAAACTCAGCAACTGATATTTAGGTCCTTAGATATGTCTCTAGCTCTTTATTGTTGGTCAGGGGAATTCCAAACACAAAAGGAAAACAGCACACTCTCTTCAACATCATTAAAGTCTGTAGCACAAACACCATAGGATGAGCCCCATAAAACTGGAAGTTTGAAATGTCTGAAAGTGTCACTGCTGTTGCCATGGGACTTGAAAGTGTTGTGCAGTGAAACTGACATTGCACAAGATATCGTGCAAAAGAGACAGTGAGTCAGAAGGATGTTACAGACAGTGTTTGGGCCAGCTGTCAATGAGAGGTTGAAGCATTTATTTATCTGTGAATGGTGTGTTAAATGCTGTATGATAAACACAGGCTGTTGTGTACCCTGAGACAACGCCCCAAACCAACTGGAGCTCAGCAGTGTCAGCATCCTGCTAGTCTTTCTGTGTCTGTTTTCTGGGACTGTAAATGCAGGTATTTGTTAACAGATAACAATATTTAGCAACCACTATAACTATTGCTCAGGGTTAGCCATGTAAGCAAACCTCTAATCCTAGATTTAAACTTAGGAACTCGTCCCACACCATTTGCTCTGTGGACATAGATGATGGCTCAAAGCAGCTCGTTGAAGATTTGTGTGCTATTATTGTTGCTATGAGTGTTTAGACTCTTTACATGGTAAATGATAAAACTAAGCTAAGTCTCATTGACTTCCATTTAATATGTGAGGTAGCCATATCTAAGGACATGATTTCAGAGTGGACTCTTTTGCCACTTGTATCAGACACCTAGCAACCACCAACAGTCAGGCAACCACATAGCAATGCCCTAGCAACCACCCAGGACATGTTAGCAACTGCACAGTAACACCCTAATACAGTGTCAGCAACTTTCGCACAGGCAAACATTACACACATTTTCGGCAGTGGCTATTTACACCTTTTTAAAAGTGTTAAAATAAAAGAGTAATACTATTTACACAGAGGGTAAAGGCAAGTATATACTCTTTGCATGAAGTTCAGTTCTGATCAAAAGTGACAGCAAAGACTGTGTAATGTTAAAATGTGGTTATTTGGAACTTTCTACTTCTTGAAGGATTCTACAGTAAAAGTTTTCCTTAAGCAGCACAGAATTGCTTTTGCTTACCTTGAAAAGGTATTTCAAAATTGATCATTTTAATGTTTCCTGAGCATCAAATCAGCAGAATGATTTCTGAAGGATCCATGTGATACTGAAGACTAAATTAATGATGCTGTAAATTCTGCTTTGATCAAAGGAATAATGGCATTTTAAAATATATTAAAATAAAAAAGTTACTTTAAATTGTAATTATAGTTGAAATAATATAATTATTAGTTTGGAAATTATATCCTCTGGTATGCCGTTAATGATGAAAACCTGCTGGAAGAGCGCCTTGGCGGTTTGCATTGCTGAAGGAAGGCCTCTGAGGGGAATCAACCGGCATGATTTAGAGAGGCGGTCCACTGCAACGAGAATACTGGTATCAGAGGGAGAAAAGATTGGTTATAAAATCAACTCCAATGTGAGATCTACTTTGTATGAGGAATAGGAAGTGGTACAAGTTTTCCTTCAGGTAAGTGATGGGGCGGTCTTGGAGATTACACATGTGGAGCAGCCTTGTACATACCGATTGACATCCTGGGTCATACTGGACCACCAGTAACAGTTATAAAGAAGTGAGAGGGTTTGCTGGCTGCCTGGGTGTTTGGATAGGTATGAACTGAGTCCATTAGGAAAACGCACAAGGCTCATGGTACATATGTGCATTCCTCAGGACCTCCCAGCGGAGCTGGCTCGGAGCGTGCTTCTTTAGTAATCTGGTCATCCAAGGGCCATTGGATGGGATTTACAATGAGAGCTGGATGGAGCATGGGTTCAGGTTGGTTGGTGGATAATTCAGGAGAGTGTAGATGGGATAGAGCCAGGCTATTCAATTGGCGGCCCCAGTTAACTAGTTACAAAGGCAGTTTCCCATTCATCACCCTTCTTTATCCAAACAAGGTTATATGCACTATGCAGGTCCAGCTTGGTGAAGATACAAGCACCACAGAGTTGTTCCAGTGCAGCTGGGCCCAGGGGAAGAGGATGATCTATGCAGGTCCGCAAGCCTCCGTCCTTCTTAGCCATGAAAAAAAAGCCGGAAGCGACAGGGGAAGTAGATGGACAAATAAAACTTTTACAGAGGGTCTCCTCTATGTACTTCTCCATGGCCTTCTGCTCCGGGATGGACAAAGGATAGAATTTTTCCCCTGGAAGGGTAGCCCCAGGCAGCAGGTTGATCGCACAGTGCAAAGGCTGGTGAGGTGGTAGTTTAGGATCCAGCTGTTTACTAAACACATCCTGGAATGCCGGGTATTCCTGAGGAATCTCCTGCTGGATGTTGGCCTCAAGGCTTTCAATGGAGGGTCTTGGGATGGTGGTGATCACTGGTTTCACGAGGGAGTAGAGCTGATTTGGACTGAATGTGTGGTCTTCTGAGATCTTAGGCAGTTTTGGAAGCACTCGTTTTCCCACCAAAGGATCTCACTATTGGCCCAGGAGACTTGTTGGATGGGCCACCCAGGATGATTTCAGCGGTGGAACCCATCAGCACCAGAAACGAGATCTCCTCCTTGTGATAGCAGCGTGACGGTGGGAGTACAATGCGTGATCACACCTCGTTCTTCCAAGGATGGAATGGACACTTAGGATCTGTGGGCAGAGGACTGGGACTGAGGGCTGGCAGAGGCACTGGCTTGAATGATACTCACCACTAGCTGAGGTGGACATACGGGACATGTTGGCAGAAGATGTTCCTCTCCCCCACAGTAGAGGCAGAGCTGATTGGTTATACGTTTTTGACATTCCGCTCAGGACAGATGGAGTGCATCCACTTGCATGGGTTCAGGAAATGGTGCTAGAGAGCTGGCTGATGGCTTGACGGCCAAAGTTTGCAGCGGTGTTGAGTCAAGCTGGGTGGCTGTGAGACGCTAAGCGACCCTTATAGAGCGTTGAATCAAATTTTCTAATCTCATTGTATCAAGACATATGGCCATCTGCAAACTTAGCGAGGGAGCGAGATGCTGACGGTTTGCTGTTATGAGCGCCACTTCGTTCCACTGGCTGGCTGCATAATTAGAAACGGAGGAATGTCCATGACGCAGGTGGTACAACTGACCATGAACCGACAGGGAATTGGCAGTTTGGCGTCTTGAAGGAACTCTACAAGGAAAACATCCATAGAACGGGTTATTGAGCCATTTTGCTCCTTAATGGATTTTGCCAATTGTAGAGCACATCCGGTGAGCAAAGTGATTATGTAGGCAATTTTCTCTTGGTCTGATTGAAATTACTGGGTCTACATATCAAAATACAGCACACATTGTAATATGAAACTGCTACAATCCTCCGGCACGCTGGCGTATGTCACTGGTTGGGCCATGGGTCTGGCGGAGACATCGGGTAAAGAATTGGTGTCTGGAGGTTGAAGCGTTTGATGGAGGTCCGGCACAAGATCGGAAAATGGATTGGCTGTTGGATTACATATCCATCTCTCCTTCCTTGTGGTCTGATCTTCTCTCAGGAACAGAAGAAAAGACTCAGGTATGCACAGCAATCTGCAGTTTATTGAACAGATATCACGGTAGCAGGAATCTCACTGGTAAGTAGCAAATGCAGACAAACGTTCAGTCACCACTTCACTTAACTCAAATGTCTTTCTTTTAGTTGTAGGAGGATGGCTTGTGCAGAAGATGATGAAGACAGACAGACAGACAGACAGACAGAAAGAAAGACAGATGAAAATGGATGACCAGTAGGTTGGGAACGCTGAAGGTAAGGCATCGTAGAAGGTAAGCAGTCAGGTAGGTTAACCCACTGAAGGTGCTGATAAAACCAGACAAAGAGAGGTGGTGAAGTGAGAGCTTATAAAGGTGTCCTTTATGAGCTGCAACAGGTGTTAACAGTTAGAATTCTGGAGATAATGACCAAATGGGTGGAGCTGTGGGGTTTGGTGCTGATGGTGTTTGGAATCTGCTACAGATAGATGCTAATCACAGTGATTTTAGGTATACAATCTAATTTTACTGAAGGCAAAATAAATGTGAGCCATGGTAGGGGGAGTAAGTAAAAAAAGAAACTGCCAACAATGTTGGTTATTTTCACTCAGTGTCAATAAACACTCCCCTCATGACATTATAGAAAATGTAAAAATCTCCTTTTAATATTTTTGGCACTTTTGTGAGGGAGTAAAAGGTAAAAAAAATAGAAGAAGGAGGACAGGATTGGATTTTAACCTAGATTATCTGCATGAGCACCACTACACATCATGTTGGAGCATGTGTACTACCCAGCTGGTCACGTCACCAACATTTCAACCATTCCACCCAAATCTATTATTTAACCATATTTAAATCTTGATTAAACCCTTTATATGTTATTGTTTACTGTAAAAGTTTAGCACCGCCTTAAATTTGAGAGGAAATCCTAAATAGACCAAATGTAATGGTGTAGGTTTAAATAATGCCTCAGGATTATGAAACAGCTTGAGGGTGACTATATAATTACTGCTTTACTCTCATAATCTCTGCTTGCCTCTCTCGGGTGGGTGTAATGAGAAGTACGGTTAGCATGTCTGCCCTACCCATGAACTGAGATTTGTTCCACATCAATAGCATCCGGGGCCAGTCTCTTGCAGGAAAGAGTGACATTTACGGCAGCCCCTTATCATGGCTGCAACATTGCCTCAACACATGTAGGTTAGGGACTGCATATTTAAATGGATCAAGGACAGGGTATATCAACCCATCCATCCAAACTTTGAAAAGACCATTGCCATGGTTTAAGCCTAGTCCTAGACTAAAATGCATGTTTGAGCTGTTTTAACTGAAAGCAACTTGCACTGACACATCTGTCAGTGCCATTGTTTTGTTTCAACATGCATACCAGTAATGTTTTTTTTCTAAGGCATGATTATTAAAGCTACTTAAAGTCAGTGTGAAGGCAATTAAGTGCCTGAATTCAATCCACTGTTACTGGTGAATGGGGGTGTAACCGGTCCCATTCTGACCATTGTGCTCTATCTGCGTTGTGTTGTGTGGTGTGTTGTCACTCATAGAAAACACAGGATACCGGAACTGCTGCTGACTGAAGGTTTATTCTCATGGAACATTGGATGGTGCTGGATGGATTAAAGAGAGAGACAGCAATGAAAAATGTTTCTCTCTGACTGTATCACCTCTCCTCAGCGTGCACAAAGCATTCTCAGGACGCAGCCATTACAATAATAATAACATCGAAAATAAAATAAATGAAAGCATGTTGCAGACATTGAGTGCAAAATAAATCGTCACAACCATTTATCTAAACACAATAAAATCTATTGCAACCAATTCTAAATAACTCATGAATTAGAAAAGAACCAAGTTGATACAAAATGAATACATTGAGAAATTAAACAGATATAAACCATACCTGGATGGATTAAAGAGAGAGACAGCAATGAAAAATGTTTCTCTCTGATTGTATCACCTGCACAGATTAAGAACCATAATCAATCGGTTACAATCACCACGTTCTGTCGACGCACAAACACATATCCGACTTCTGTACTTAGTAATAAAACTATCAATCCTATCCATCCATTCATAAAACACTTCCTAGAACCTTTATAACAGTCTTAACAATAATATTAATGCATATTATGTACTTTATCGATTTCTGCAAACTTTTATAAGCTTATATGGAGAAACACCTCTAACCGCTTACCTCTCCTCAGCGTGCACAAAGCAGCCTGAGGACGCAGCGCAAAATTGGTAATTCAAATTTGGAAGGGTGGTTAATACATTTTTCTGTGGTGTGACAAACTCAGAACACATTGCTTTACACAGACTTTGTCGTAATTTAACTGATGCCTAATCCTGGCCTTATCTAAACCTTAGATAAGCCAATAACTGTGCTTTCACACTGGGCTCGTTTGCTGCGGTTTGAGCCCGAGCGCGATTCCAACCGAACTCAGACCACCTCCTCCAGGTTGTCTCGGGTTCGGTACCCCAGTGCGCACCTGGGTCCACGAGACAGCGTTCACATTAGCAATTTTTCATGCGAACCGTGCCCTGTTCCGAACTAAACTGCCAGTGTGAAAGCACCATAAATGATTGGAAAACTCCACTTGTCTTTTTTACCAGAAGATCCAGTTATGACAATTGTTCACAATATAATACCTATAACATACATTTAGAACCCAAAATGCGTTTCCATTTAATGCCGACTTTAATAAGAAACGCACATGTTCTGGAGGATCTGTTATTCTTCAGAGCTTTAATGTAGGCCTACATCAAATTCAATGCATTCCCTTCTCATTTGAAAACATGCAGTGCTTGTTTCAATGATGTAAAACAGTGGCACTGAACCGCATAGGGCGGGCCGTAATTAAAAGGTAAGTTTTAATGATGCAACGTGTTGCAAGACATTCAATATCAACAGACGCAGTCCAAGACAAACATGTCAGCAATTAAGAGTTATCATATCTTATTTTATCTGGAATATCCTGTATCACAGACCACCCAGAAGCATATACAGTACAGCATAATGTTTGCTTGAATGTTTTCGTCCTGTCTCGTCTCCTCTCTTCACACGTTCTTCTCAGACCATACATGGCTGTCACTGCAGATTCCTCCGTGACTATGAGACAAGTCCGGTTCTCCCTGATGCTGTTGTGGAGAAATGCTTCCGTGCTGTATGCTAATGAAATTAGCTGTAGTCTGTCACACCACCTGACTATTTTCAGGGCTTTGCCATCAAATGTCTGGCAGGTTTGCTGGACATGGATTATACAAAAATAAAATGATTTGAAGTGTTTTTTTAAAAAAAAAAAAAAAAAAAGAAGAAGAAGAAGAGAGAAAGCATGTAGCGCCTTAAAGCTCTGGTGGAATGTAGGGCAAATGAGGAGCCGCAGGAGGAGATCAGAGAGTTATGTAACCTGACTCTGCGATGATAAAAGCATAGAAAAGATCCAAACCAGCTGTTATATTCTCCCAAAGCGATCATCAACTGCTGAGTCCTTGAGCACAGCACTATACTACACAGCACCATGTTAAAAATGACAGGAGAATCTGAACTCTGAACCGGAATCAGTTCCTTTGTCAAGTAAATTAGTACTTAAGGTCACAATTCATTTTCAGTATACAATAAAATTACAACATATACCATATGGAGCAGAGGAATGCTTTTTAATTAGTTCACATATAGGCCTACACTATGTTGGCTGGTTTTACTTGAACTTTTCGCTCTGATTTAACTTAATTTAACTTAATTTACATTTTTTTTGTAAAGAAATTCATATGTTGGCAATTTAGGTTTTTCTACAATACTCATAAGCCTTTAGATCAAATGTTTAAAAAAAACATCATGAGAAACATCTTGTGCAATTACCACTGTGCGTATGGTGATCAATGACAGTAGAGTACAAAGTATTACTGAATTTACATGTATAATATTTTTATTATTTATTATTTATTTTATTTTACCATCATTTTGCAAATTTCAGTACCTGACAACAACATGCTGTTTGCAAACAACTGGCAGATTTTTTTTCCGTTTGTTGTTGTTTTTATCATCAATCTTGATATATGTGGAAAAAAAAAGGGTTTATAAAAATAAAGCAAAAAAATATATATTCTTATAAAATACTGTATTGTACTTCTGTTTTCTATCTAGTTTGATGTTGTTCAGTTGTCAAAGTTAACATGAAACCCAGTTTGGAATCCATTTTACTTTTATAATCTAGCATGTCATTTTATTGGCTGTTTTTGCCTTCTTTGAATCAGTTCTTTAAAATTTAGATTTCAAAGAGGAGATTAGCAGGGTATGAGGGATAGTTGATATTAATCTTAACAGCCACTTTTATCAGTGATTCCTCATGATCTGAATAGCTGCCAGACCCACACCACATCAGTCTAACTTTCTCCTAATGAGATAGAAAGAGACCAAAATAACCTTTAAACGGAGTATCAGTAATAAAATAGGACCAGACATTGACACAAATTTCATGATGTCAATTTTTCTCAAGGGAAAACATCAATTTTCAACTAATAGACCTACTGTAAACTACAGGGAAAACGGTCAGTTTGTACATTACAATAATATTACAGGTTAAAATGAACTGTATTTGTGTATTTTTTTATAATAATTTATTTGTAATGACAAAAATTTAAGTTTCTAATCCATTAATGACATAGTTATGTTTCTAATAAAAAAAAAACTTTCAAACAAATGTTTAAATACTGAAGAACAGGTTAAGAAAATTATTATAAAAATGTAATATAGTGCATATATTTAGCAAAATGCTCCTCTATTCATTTTTATAATGGGTTTATGATTATTCATTGTTTTCCAAGGGTAAATGTTGCATGACGGATTGTTTACAAGCTGTTATACTGATGTTTTTACGCAGTTGAAACATTGATTTTGCGATTACATAATACGTTTCGGTAAGTTGTACTGTATTTTTTTAAACGTACCTTTTGATGTTCATTCATGTTTATGTTGTGCTGTAACTAGTAGTAAAACTGAATAGACGATCAGTTGATCGTTCATATCGGTAGAACTAGAGCGATCCGTCACTTCCACATTAAAGAGCGGCAAAACGGTATTTATTGTTTGAATTTCATTTTTTTTTTAACTGAAAGAATTCGAAAGCTGAGACTTTGCTTCATATCATAAGTAACAAAGCAAAATATTATTGTGATTTATTGGTTGTTGATGGACTTCCCTATGGAAGTTTTGTTCACGCATCAACTGAATACAGCGAAATCTTAACAGCTAATAATCGATATTGGTTAATCAAAATGAAATTTATATTTTCAACCCAGCCCTATTATAAAATAAGTGTAGTGCTACAGGACTGAAGCATGGCTCTCTTTCGTAAGGATGAGACAACTTCTCAAAGCCTAGAGCAAAGGACATGGAAAACTCATTAATACATTTACAACCTGATAAATACCCCCTAAATAAATGCCATCTGCTGGGAGAGAAAGAGGTCAGGGTGAAGAAGGGAGAGGGAAAAAGATTGTTTTGTACTCTGGCTGTGAGTTTTGACAGAGTAAACAAGGATGATTCTGATGGAAATCCTTGCAGATATGACAATAAGACAGCATGTGCAAGACAGATGGCATCTATCACCACTCAGAATATGACGGGACCTGTATGCTAATGTAAAACGTTGAAAAAAAGTGAGAACTCAACCTAGGCCTATACATCAAAACTAACAAACAGAGGCGACACGCTGTGCTGCCCCCACCTCGCTGAAACCGCCTCACACTATGCCCTCCTCCTTTCCAGCAGAATTCCTGCCTCTGCCACAGCCAACGTCCTAACAACCAGCCCGCTCCTGCTGTGTCTGTACAACCAATGGAAGTTCTTTAACATTAATTTGCTCTCATTTGGAGTTCTCGCTTGGCTAATTATCCCATAGTATGGAGTTTATTAGGTGCTTTGTGTTTGCCTGATAAATGCACTAGAGTGGGTTTCAGCAGCAGGGCCAGATGGCTATGCCTGGAAGGCAATCTGGGTTCACAGTCCCCTCCAAATCCAGCTATGACACAAAGATATGCATGCAAACACGCTCATAACTGTGTTCCTTTCAATACCTGTTGTGAAAGCAGAACTCACTTTCTCTCAAGCCTATCATTGTGGGATTTTAATGAATGCTTGGAATGGTTCTGAAGATTTATTAGCATATAAAACGTGTGAGGGTGAGTATGTCTGGAATTGTTTCATATCAAAACGTGGCTGATCAACGGCATTCCCAACAAAAATGGATCGCTGGATACTTTTGCCTTTTACACATCCATTCATCTATATTCAAAATATACACTATATTGCCAAAAGTATGACACCCCTCCAATTTATTAAATTCAGGTGTTTCAATCACTTCCATGACCACAGTTGTATAAATCAAGCACCTAGGCATGCAGACTGCTTCTACAAACATTTGTGAAAGAATGGGTAGCTCTCAGGATCTCAGTGAATTCAAGGGGGTACCGTGATAGATTGCCACCTATGCAATAAGTCCATTCATGAAATGTCCTCCCTACTAAATATTTCACGGTCAACTGTTAGTGGTATTATAACAAGGTGGAAGCAACTCAGCCACGAAGTAGTAGGCCACGTAAAATCACAGAGCTGGGTCAGCGCATGCTGAGGTGCACACTCCGCAGAAGTCACCAACTTTCTGCAGAATCAATAGCTACAGACCTCCAAACTTTGTGTGGCCTTCAGATTAGCTCAAGAACAGTGTGTAGAGAGCTTCATGGAATGGGTTTCCATGGACAAGCAGCTGCATCCAAGCCTTACATCACCAAGTGCATGCAAAGATTCGGATGCAGTGGTGTAAAGCACGCCACAACTGGACTCTAGAGCAGTGGAGACGTGTTCTCTGGAGTGACTAATCACGCTTCTCTGTCTGGCAATCCAATGGACGAGTCTGGGTTTGGAGGTTGCAAGGAGAACGGTACTTGCCTGACTGCATTGTGCCAAGTGTAAAGTTTGGTAGAGGAGGGATTATGGTGTGGGGTGGTTTTTCAGAAGTTGGGCATGGCCCCTTAGTTCCTGTGAAATTAACTCTTAATGCTTTAGCATTCCAAGACATTTTGGACAATTTAATACTCCCAACTTTTTGGGAACAGTTTGGGGATGGCCCCTTCCTGTTCCAACATGACTGCACACCAGTGCACAAAGCAAGGCACATAAAGACATAGATGAGCGAGTTTGGTGTGGAGGAACTTGACTGGTCTGCACAGAGTTCTGACCCTGAACCCAATAGAACACCTTACAAATGCGCTTCTAGAAGAAAAACCCCATAAACACACTCCTAAACCTTGTGGAAAGCCAGAAGAGTTGAAGCTGTTATAGCTGCATTGTAGCTAAATCCACAATGTAAATAACACAAATATAAAAGTATATTTATATTCCTTTAAATAATTATAAAACATATTATTATGAAATATTAAATATGGTACCTTTTGGGACTGTTTGTGGAAGTTTTTTTTCTTGCACAGCCTGCTACATTAACATCAACAGCTTAACCAATATGCATTTTGTAATTTATATATTAAGGATATTTAAAAAGTCTATTTTTAAGACTAACGCTTTTTATCATATAAAATTGATGGATAAATAAAGACCTTGGGCCTACAAATATATTGTCGATGTACAGTTAAAAAATGGTCCCAATAAAAGTGCTCAGTCATTTTATTTAGGTGCTACCATTTGTGGTTACTATAGTTGTTATAAATTTTCAGTAAAATGTAGAATTACACCTTATAATTATAACCTACTTGGTATACATAATTCAAATCTTTCAACCAACAATGATACTCCCATGTTCAAAGTTACTCCACCTACATGCCTGCAAACATCAATCAAATTATTTATGCTGAAACTGGAAAACAACTTGCCAAGAATCATGTCAACATATACAGAGAAATTAAAGGACAAAATAAAATCACACACAGGTTTCCATGTTTAATGGGAACTTTCTATAGACGTAATGGTTTTTATACTGTACAAATTGTATCTTCTATCCCCTTACATTGTCAAAAAAGATAATTCTGTATGATTTATAAGCTAGTTTCCTCATGGGGACCAAAAAAATGTCCCCACAAGTACTGGTATTACTATACATGTGTAGACATGTTGTCCCCATAATGTGGGGAATGCAAGGACCACACACACACACACACACACACACACACACACACACACACACACACACACACACACACACACAAACACACACACGCACACACACACACAAATACTTCACAATGCCTTCTTGTTAACACTTTAGAATACTGTTATTGTTGTGATATTAACATTAAAGGGTAATTCCACCGGTGGAGACATGAATATGTATTGAAAGTGGGTGATATATGTAGTAGAATAGTACCATAAATTTCTAATTTGGGTCCTCCTTGGCCAATAATAGGCAGAAAATGACTTTTTAGTAGGGCTGGGTATCGTAACAAAATTGTCTATACCGATACCGATACCTTGACTTCGATACCGGTTCCTGAACGATACCTTTTTCGATACCAATTTTATGAAAATCCTAAAATCCTATTTTAACAATATTACATTACCTTTTTTTCAGTTTGTTGAGTTTTTTACACTCATATTTTGAGTCAGTAAAAAAGCACCAATGCTAAAGTTTTCTATGTTTCCTAATCATTTAACAACATATTCTTTACTTCAATAAACTTATTGTTTCTGCCTTAATGCATTGTTTAACAATGAAACAATGAAAATTAATTGAAATGCATGCACAGTCACCTCTAACAGATCACTCTAAATTGTCATTTAGAGTCTAGATACATGCATTTTCTGTAAAGCTGCTTTGAAACTATATGTTTTGTGAAAAATTCTATATAAATAAATGTGAATTGAATTAAATACTGGGGTGCGTGCGAACTATACACGCTCAAAGCTTATATATATATATATATATATATATATATATATTTATTTTTTTTTTTTAAACCTGCATAAAGCTTGCCGCAAAGCAGTAGCGAAAGTAGCCTAATGATTATGGATGTGTCGGGAAAAAATAGCAAGGATATATTTAAACTTTTTATTAATAAACAAGTGTTTACTGATTGTGTTGTCTGCAAAGATGAATATGGCGATGTTGCCTCGATCATCATTCCTGCAGTATAGGCTAGTGAACACGCACGTGCGCCTATGCATAAGCAAACTATTTATTTCTAATTGTTTCGTTTAAAAGTATTTAATATATTTAAGTCTATATGCCTTCTCGTGTCTGTGAGTCAAGTATCCTATACGCTGATGTGGCGAACAGGACGGCCGAGGGACGTGAGAGAACGGCGCGAGGCCGGTGGTGCGATTGCTAATGAGCATCACATGTGAGGCACACCGGTCTCGCATCTCTCACGGAGGAGCGGAAGCATAAAGGAGGAGCGACGACGTTGATGATCGAGAGAGGAACAGGCCTGTATTTTAGTTGTTTTGTTTTTGGTATTTTACTTTAGCCAGCAGTCGTCCGCGAGGGGCTGCTGGCGGTGTTTTTGTTGTTTGTTTTATTTAAATAAATTATATTTTGACTGTTCGCCGGTTCCCGCCTCCTTCTTCCCTGAACATTGCTACACTGGTGCCGAAACCCGGGAAGAGGGAGGAACGCGCTGTCAGAGAGTCCTCGCCGGTGTGGGGAATCCGCGGTGCCATCGAGCATGGTGCGCGAGTCGCCGCCGCTCGCCGTGGGCCGGAGCCTGCTGCCATCCGCCGAGCGAGGGGAGGAGCAGGGAGCGGGGGACTCGCGGCCACGGACGCTCGAGGCGGTGCGCTGGAGTGAGTTGCCGGTGGGACGGTCGAGCTCGCTGCCGGCCGCCTGGGTATTGGAGGGGCGGCTGCCATCCGGGAGGGAGAGGAGGAGTCGCCGCCGCTCGCCGTGGGCCGGAGCCTGCTGCCGTCCACCAGTGAAGGGGAGGAGCAGGGAGCGGGGGACTCCTACCGTCTGCCCAAGGCACCCGAGGAGCCGTCGCCGTCCACCGGGCGGCGGAGGAGCGTCGAGCCGTCCACCGAGGGCTACCCAGCGTCACCGCCAGGCACCGCGGAGGAGATCGCCTAGCTGGTGGGGGACCAGATGGCAGCGCGTTGTGGGAACCGGACCAATTTTTTTTTTTCCTCTCTCCCCTCTCTCGATCTGTCGCTCCTCATGCTTCCGTCTCCGTTTCCCTCGGTTTGTCTGTCCATACTCCCCAGGGATCGCCGCCGCCGGGGGGGGAGTAGGCACAGGCTCGTGGGTACCCCCCGGCCTGTGAGGGGCGATGGGGGTATGTGGCGAACAGGACGGCCGAGGGACGTGAGAGAACGGCGCGAGGCCGGTGGTGCGATTGCTAATGAGCATCACATGTGAGGCACACCGGTCTCGCATCTCTCACGGAGGAGCGGAAGCATAAAGGAGGGGCGACGACGTTGATGATCGAGAGAGGAACAGGCCTGTATTTTAGTTGTGTTTTGTTTTTGTATTTTATTTTAGCCAGCAGTCGTCCGCGAGGGGCTGCTGGCGGTGTTTTTGTTGTTTGTTTTATTTAAATAAATTATATTTTGACTGTTCGCCGGTTCCCGCCTCCTTCTTCCCTGAACATTGCTACAGCTGAGTTTCGGTTCATTTGTGACGCGCTCCATTGCAGTCGAAGACAGATAAACACTCAAGCGTTACAGGTGTTCTGACGATTCATGCTACCCATAGAGATTTGCTACTTACTGGTTATGTGCATGTGCAGACTCACAGTTTTTTTTAACAAAAGGTAAATTTACATGTGTTATGTAATTTCCCTTTAAAAAAATGCTAACTACCATATGAATATTTGTACAGTCAGCCAGCTGAACAAGAATAACTGAAAGTTTCAGTTTCAAGGAAAGGTGTGCTTTGACAAGTCAAAGATGAATTTTTGATGATAATTTTTACTTTTCACACTGTTTTAAAAATAAAAACAGTAGCCTAGTCTACAGTAGGCTATACAGTAGCTACTCATAACTTAGAATTGTATTATAATTGTATTTCATATAATATTAATCTACATTCTGTGATCGATTCGCGCTACGGTAGCATTTTTCGACAAGGCAGCACAAATCGTCAGAACACTGGTCTTGTCAGCAATTATCTTGTCGAAAATATTACATCGCGTGCTTCTGGCATCGAGTGTAGTACATAGGTAGGTACACTGTTTATCTTTTCCACATATTTTCTATCTATCTGGGTTGGGACACACACACACACACACACACACACACACACACACACACACACACACACACACACACACACACACACACACACGCGCACACACACACACACGCACACGCACACGCACACGCACACGCACACGCGCCTCACGCGCGACAAGCCACGTCTCTCTGGGCAACCGCGTAAACTAACGTTAGTGTTTTTCCACCACAGCCAATCATGCTGCATGCTTATTTATTGTTTCAGTGACGTTGACTAGATTAATCCCTTAGGTATCGAAATGTGGTACCGAAAAACAAGACACGTTTCGATACTCGGTAGTACCGAGACAACTCGGTCGGTACCTAAAAAGTATCGAACTCGATACCCAGCCCTACTTTTTAGTGCTTGTGGATTGTAGATAACAATCCCCATAGTGCATTGCAATGCTCAGCTGCGCAGGCCACTCCCACCTCTACGCTACCGCCTGGAAATCATTTCACACAATTTCTACTAGTGAAGAGTTACTTTGCGAACTAATTATTGAATTACTCCTCGTTTTTGTTTCGAAATGGTGTGCACTTGCATAGTACAGGCATGTTCAGCCAGCACAAGGAAAATACACGGAGTGCGTTTTCATAGATTACCCAAAGATTTGGACTTGTGCAAAAAGTGGCTACGGGCTATCAATAACCCGAAGTTCGGAGAGGACACAGCCATTGAAGCACTAAAACATCTGATGGTGTGCAGTTCCCCCCCCCCCCCATGACTATTTTTGCATCATTGTAGGAGGAAGTGAAAAAGGTAAATAGCGGATTTCTCTCGTCTCAGGGGAAAATGAGAGAGTGTTTTACGACCATTCAATAGTATGACTGGGTTTCTAACAATGGAAAGCTTACTGCAAATGGGTGGAGTGTCCCTTTAACAGAGAATGCCTAATACTAACCTTCTGGTAACTACTATAACCTAACACGAAACTCTGATAAATGAATTAGTAAGTAATCACACTCAGTTAAATATGATAGTTCATTATTAGCTAATCAGTAACTACTTAATTTCATACCTCCTGGAGGACTCCAAAGAACTATATAGCAACAGGTTAATAATTAGAGTAATGCGCAATATAATTAATTCCAAAGTGAGCATCATGGTAACCCACTATTAATGACTCGTGTTATCAAATCCAAAGCAATTACTATCCAAAACCTTACAAAAACCTCAAAAGCTTACAATGACTTCAGTCATTACTAGTGGGTTATGATCTTCACTTTAAAATTAATTATACATTGTGCATAATTTTAATTAATTATGAACCTGTTCTTAGTGTTCTGGGAGGTATGTATGAAAAAATAGTATTTGTAATTGTAAAATAACAAATGTTATTGATTAACTAATAGGGAACTAATTTAACTGAGCAGTAGTACTTAATTTGTTAATCAGAGTTTCTTGTTAGTCAATAGTAGCTACTAGAGTGTTAATAGTGTGTTACTAATTTGTTTCTGTGTACTTATTCATTAATGATGACGGAACAGTATTCTAAAGTGTTACCTTCTTTTTTCAAAAGAAAGTCATGCGTTCTGGAAAGACAAGGGTGAATAAAGGATGACATCATTTTTGGGTGAACTATCCCTTTAAAAGACTTCCAACAGCCAGGGCAGACCATAGACATCATATAGGTAGACTGCCTATTGGCACGGAAGAGAATTGGAGCCGCCATCTTAAACCGGTCATCCGCTCCGCTCAGTGTAATCAGAATGGCAGGTGAAATGAGCTGTCAGCGCATTAAATTAATCATATCTCACTGAATACTGAACTGATTTTCTCGCGTTTTTTTTTGTTGCAAAGGTCATTCATGTAGCTATGTTACAGGACACATGGTTCGGCGTATTTTTATATCCATAGCAGGCTTAACAGTAATATAATATTCTGATATAAGATATAAAGTGACCATAAAAATATGTGTGATGAAGGATATAATGTATTTTATAAATCACACTATAAATATTATAAAGAAGCAGAAACAGATAGTTTCAGTAAAGTAAGATATTTTAATAAGTTGAAGAAACAATTTATCATTTGTGACACGCACATACACACAAACAAACAAAGACACACACACAGAGAACGCAGCCACCGAATCCACCGAACGCAGCCACCTGTAATAAAAATTGAGAAGAAGCGTTTCGACGTGTTTGCATCAGTAATTTCTAAAAATTAAATTCGGACAACGTTAAGCCTATACCTTTTTTTATTGTATGTGGATGTGGGAGGGGAAAATGTCGAGACTAAAGCCCTATTCGGATTAAGTTTACAAGGGTAGATGGAGTAAGTCCTGTGGTAAAATGACATTATTAACTTACTCCATCTGCTTATCTGATAACCTAGAAGCTCTTGTAATTATTACTTAAACAGTTACCCCACCTCTCTCCATGCCGGGTGAACACCGGCTGATGCAGTAAACAGCATTTCACAACGGTTTCAGTACAGTAATAGCAAATATCAGCTTGCTCCTTCTCGATTATCTGGTAATATTCTATTCACAAAATACAACCAATAGCACGGTAATGTTAAGACTTACTTGTGAAAAGCCCTATTTTCGATGGTCCGGCGATTAGAACAGGAAAATGCTCCACAATGCTCTGGCATCTTATCTGCTGCCACGCAACGAAACTAGGAATACGACCGGTTCAAGATGGCGGCCGGATTTATCAGTTTCCAGCGGCCAATAGGGCATCTAGTCTCTATGTGATATCTATGGGGCAGACAATCTTCATATAGACAAGTTTCCCGGGCACTTCCAGTTTACTTCCTGTTTCTGCCAAGAACTTCCGGCGGAGGCTGAGTGGTGGTGTAAACATGGCTTTGGAATGGCAACATTCGACCGAAAATCTTGTTAAAAATGGTGTTTTGACCATTCCGCATCCAAGTAAGGTAACATTATAGGGGGACAACATGTCGATATGGCCCAGCATCACAACATCCAAGATCTATTCTTATTTTATTGATTCCATGGCGGTGGATGGGAATGCAATTAATAACCTGAAAAGCTCAGAGGCGTTTCAGTACCTCCATTCCGACAAAGTGGGCTGTGTACTTTTACACGATATGGGCAGTTTAATTTACCTAAAGGCCGATGTTCAACCAAACCAGTCTGTTAACAATTCAGCACTTAACGCCTGGGTTTTGGTTACCAAGACGGGAGATGTGGAGACTGCAGGCTGTACCCGAATCGCCGGACCTGGACGTTCCTGTAGCCATGCAGCCGCCCTGCTTTGGAAGGTATGTTAGCCCATCTTATGCTTGTATTAAGATGTTTGTATGTATCCGTGTGTTAATCTGTGTAATAATGAGTAGACTGTGTTGACTTCCGCGAATGATAAGCCTTCTGTATTTGAGTGCAAATCTATAGCATTTTACTGCAAAACAGAGAAATGTTACTTCAGCCTATCTAATGATATATAATGTGGTTGGTGTGTGAACCAATCACAGACCAATATAAAACAAACACTAGGGACGATACTTTTAAACAGAACAAATCAAAACAAAAGAAAACTGTGTAATCCGTTTGAAATGGGCAAATTTGCAACAAACCCTTTTTGGCTTTTGTTTATTTTATTTATTTTTATCAAACTGATTTATTTTATTTATCTATTTGCTTTTACTCATTTTTTTTTATATTATTCACTTATCATGTACCACTTTATTAAATGTTATTTATTTATTTATTTAATATTTAATTATTTTTTCTTTTCTTTTTCTATCTTTTCATATTTTTCTAAATATGAATTAAGTCTAAATAAATGCAGGCATTAAGGGGTTAAACATTGATGTTGATGGCTGCAGGCCCATTTCATTAATTGTTTTGAAAAGTAACAAAAACGCTCATCATACCCTTGTTATTTTTATTCACAAAATGTTGTCTCTAAAAGAAGTCAATTGTGCTGTGATGCTCAAACCATTATTTAAAAAGTGTGTGATTTTGTTTCTATCTGTCTGCAGGTAGAAAATGCTGTGAGGCAAAGGAAGACAGGGCTTGCCTGCACTGATGTGCAGAATTGCTGGAATTCCGGGACAAAAAGCAATACTGGGCAGCAAAAAATCAGAGATGTGTCCTTCTGAAGACACAGCAAAAATAATCTATACCAACCAGCATCACAGGCATCCTCCTCCAGCATAGTCTCTACACCTAGTCGCAAGGTAAAAGTCCATGAGACACTGGAAGAATGGCAAAATTACTGTCTCTCCACACCAATAGCGGCACTTTTTACTGCACCTGGCAGTGGACTAATGCAGCTCACTTTTAACACCAGCCTCCCTGCTCAGTCTGCCGAGACATCCAAAGCTCCACTGCCCCTACATCATGGTGATCACAACACACAACTTGAATGTGAGAAATGTATGGTATTCTACACCACATACATTGACATGACCACAACCCAATTTATGTACATTGAGCAGCACACAAAAGAAAAGAGCAGGGAACAACTGTGGCATGACATGCGACGGGTACGGATAACAGCAAGCACAGCCAAGAATGTGCCAGTTCGGGCTACCACAGCACCAGACAAATTCTTGTTTGAACACCTCCATCCTACCTTTCACAGTAACGCGGCAACCCGGCAAGGAGCAGAGGGTGAAGAGCACGCCAGGCAATACCTGCAAGACCAAGGTCATGACATCGATGTGAAAGGTTTGGTGGTTTGCCCGAGTGAGCCATGGCTTGCTGCAAGTCCGGATGGTGTCATGAACAGAGACACACTCCTGCAGTTCAAGTGCCCTGTCTTAGTCAAAAACCAGTCCCTTACTGAAGCACTTGCTGCTAAAAGCAGTGAGATCAAACGCATTCCCACAGGGAACTTCCATCTGTCCTTCAATGAGCCAAAGGGATATTACATGCAGGTGCAACTGGGCATGCACTGCACAGGCCTACGACAAGCCTTGTTGGTGATTTGGAGTAACACTGAATGTCTGCAGCTCAACGTGCCCTACGACCAAACCTTTGTTGAGTGACATATCTCAAGGCTGCACTCCTTCTATTTCACCCACATGTTGCCAAAAGTTGTCAATGACTTAGATGATGGAAGGCTGGAGTTGTGCTCCAGATACATGAATGTTGTAAAATCAACATGAACTGCTTATGTGTACTGGGTTGATTAGTCGTTCCTTTTTTAACCCCTTGTCCCCTGTTGTCACAAATTGGTGACAAATCCTTTCTAGCTTTTATTTATTTTTATCAAACGGATTTATGTAATTAATTTTCTTTTACTTACTCTTATTTATTTTTATATCAGTCACTTATCATTTATCTTTATTTATTTATTTTGTATTATTTTATTTTATTCCAGTCTTTTTCTTTTTGTTATATTTTGAGATTTGTTTCCTGTATTTACTTTGTTTTTATTTAATTATAAAAAATGCAGCCATTAAGGAGTTAATGAAATTGTCCCTTTGTTATGGAATAGGATAAATAAAAATTAATTCATTTCTTCTAAAAAAAAAACGTCTCGGTTACGTATGTAACCCTCGTTCCCTGAGTAGGGAACGGAGACGTTACGTCGGATGACGACGAATAGGGTTTCGCTTAGAAAGATCAGCTTCGAGTATTTAAAAACGAGCCAATGGCAAAGAAATGCCATGGGTCTGCGGAATTTGCATGACGTAACTCCGCCCCACCTCGTGGGTATATAAGGAGGACGCCGGCAACATGCAGTTATGTTTCTTCGCTGAGGAGCCAAGACTGAACTCAGGCGATCCCCGCGGTACAGCGGAAGTGGCAGGAAGACGTAACTTTCGTTGCCACTCCGAGTTACGTCGGATGACGACGAATGGGGTTACCAGTCTAATCACGCCACCTTCACAGCTGTCTTCCAGTGCCCTGCGTAAATCTGAGCCCTCGAGAGATTTAGGACGAAGGACTCCTATTTAACACAGGAATACCAAGGTACACTGGGAAGCATATCCCATAGCTTTAGAGGAAATATGCAATTATCACCAACCCAGTGGGGGGGGGGGGGGGGGCATTTGAAAATACACATATGACCCGAAGGAAACATATGGAGAAACTCTGAGGTGTCCAGCCGCAGGTGGAATATTTCAACCTCAGGGGTGGCAAGGTGGCTTGCCGAGGGAAAGACACATGCTCAGAGAGGCTTACAGTGGAAATACACGTGTGGGGGTAGCTCCGGGTAGGGACCATGCACACGGGAGGCACCTAGCCGACGCCCAGGCAATAGACACTGGCGCTAGCATCAGGGGTGCTGGAGGAACTCAGGGCTTTCGGAGAAGCTCACCTGAGCAGAATATCGCACGCATCCAGTCCGTGGAATGGAATGGCGAGCAAGCGAAGACACCTGAGCGAGTCCGGTACTAGCTAGTTGAAGCGAGTACATGAGAGGACACAGGCTCCACTCGGAGATTATAGAATCTGGCGAATGTGTTCGGTGTCGCCCAGCCTGCAGCTCTGCAGATGTCTGCTAGCGAGGCGCCATGCGCTAGAGCCCAAGAGGATGCCACACTCCGGGTGGAGTGGGCAGTCACACCAAGGGGGCACGGTCGACCTTGCTGTTGGTATGCCAAAGCAATGGTGTCCACTATCCAGTGAGACAACCTCTGCTTTGAGAGAGCCTTTCCCTTCAGCTTCCCACCATAACAGACAAAGAGCTGGTCTGAGGTCCTGAAACACTGCGTCCTGTCTACATAGGCGCGGAGAGCGCGTACTGGACAGAGCAGTGCCAAGGCTGGGTCTGCCTCCTCCGAGGGCAGCGCTTGCAGGTTCACCACCTGGTCCCGGAAGGGAGTGGTAGGAACCTTGGGCACATATCCAAGCCGGGGTCTCAGGATCACGTGAGAGTAAGCCGGCCCGAATTCCAGGCACGCTTCGTCAACGGAGAATGCGTGCAGGTCCCCGACCCTCTTGAGAGAGGCCAATGCAACCAGGAGCGCTGTCTTCATTGACAGGAACTTAAGCTCCACTGATTGCAGAGGCTCAAAGGTAGCACTCTGCAGGGCACTTAAGACCACTGAGAGGTCCCAAGAGGGAACGAGAGGAGAACGAGGAGGATTCAGCCTCCTCGCCCCCCTCAGGAACCTGACGATCGGGTCGTGCTTCCCTATGGACTTACCTTCCACTAAGTCGTGGTGAGCGGCAATAGCGGCAACACAAACTTTGAGGGTGGAGGGAGACAGCCTTCGCTCCAACCCATCTTGAAGGAAGGAAAGCACGAAACTGATCGAACACCTCCGGGGGGCTTCTCGGCGAGAAGAGCACCAGTTGACGAAGAGGTTCCACTTCAACGCGTAGGCGTGTCTCGTGGACGACGCTCTAGCGGAAGTGATGGTAGCCACCACCGTAGGTGGTAGGGTACTCAAACCTGCCTCGTCCCGTCCAGGAGCCACATGTGGAGGTTCCAGAGATCGGGACGAGGGTGCCACAGGGTGCCCCGTCCCTGAGAAAGGAGGTCCTTCCTCAGAGGAATTGGCCAAGGAGGTGCTGTCACGAGGAGCACTAGTTCGGAGAACCAAGTCCGGGTGGGCCAGTACGGCGCAACCAGAAGGACTTGCTCCTCGTCCTCCCTGACCTTGCGCAAGACCTGCGCAAGAAGGCTCACTGGGGGAAACGCATATTTGCGGCCCCGCGGCCAGCTGTGCGCCAGCGCATCCGTGCCGAGCGTGCCCTCGGTCAGAGAATAATACTGGGCGCAAAGGGTCGAGTCGTGGGAGGCAAACAGATCTATCTGTGTGTCGCCAAACTGGTCCCAAATCAGCTGGACCGACTGGGGATGGAGTCGCCATTCTCCAGGGAGGGGCTGAAGCCGTGACAGCTCGTCGGCAGCACGGTTCAGGGCTCCGGGAACGTAAATGGCACGAAGGGACCTCAGATGCCTCTGACTCCATAAGAGGAGGTGGCGGGCGAGTTGCGACATACGGCGGGAGCGTAGACCACCTTGATGGTTGATGTACGCTACTGTGGCGGTATTGTCTGATCGGACTAGTACGTGTTGACCCATGAGCAGCGCTCGGAAGCGGTGCAGGGCAAGGCGTACTGCCAGCAACTCGAGGCAATTGACATGCCATAGGCGCTGGGGTCCTGTCCAGGAGCCCGCGGCAGCATGTCCATTGCACATGGCGCCCCAGCCCGTGGTGGAGGCATCTGTTGAGACAACAACATGCCAAGACACTCGTTCCAGGGGGACACCAGCCCTGAGAAAACTGAGGTTCAACCACGGGGTGAAGGTCTGACGGCAGGTCGGAGTAACTGGTACTCGGAGCGTGCCTTGTTGCCATGCCCACCTCGGGACTCGGTCGCGAAGCCAAAGCTGAAGCGGTCTCATATGAAGCAATCCGAGCGGCGTCACAGCGGCTGCAGATGCCATATGCCCCAGGAGTCTCTGAAAAAGTTTCAGTGGAACCGCACTCTTGCCCTGTATTTGTCTCAGACAAGTCAGCAGTGACTGTGCGCGCTCGCTCGTAAGCTGCGCGGACATGGCGACCGAGTCGATGTCCATACCGAGAAAAGAGATCCTCTGCACGGGGCAAAGTTTGCTCTTCTCCCAGTTGACCCGAAGGCCCAGACGGGCTAGGTGCCGGAGCACAAGGTCCCTGTGTTCGCAAACCTGGTCTCGAGAGTGAGCTAGGATTAGCCAGTCGTCGAGATAGTTCAGGATGCGAACCCCGTGAATCCGAAGGGGAACAAGGGTTGCCTCGACGACCTTCGTGAAGACGCGAGGAGACAGGGCTAGCCCGAAAGGGAGAAACCGCGTACTGGTATGCCTGCCCCTCGAAAGCAAACCGGAGGAACGGTCTGTGTCGAGGGAGAATGGAGACATGGAAGTAGGCGTCCTTCAGGTCGATCGCTGCAAACCAATCCTGGGGCCGCACACATTCGAAAATGCGTTTGGCGGTGAGCATTTTGAACGGCATCCTGTGAAGGGAGCGATTCAGTACGCGCAGGTCCAGGATTGGTCGTAACCCACCGGTTTTCTTGGGGACAATGAAGTAAGGGCTGTAGAAGCCGGACCTCATCTCGGCTGGAGGGACAGTCTCGATTGCACCCTTCGCCAGCAGGGTGGCAATCTATGCTCGCATGATGGGGGCATTGCCACCGACCAAAGTGGAGCGGACTCCCCTGTAGCGGGGAGGAGACCGTGCGAACTGAACCGCATAGCCGAACCTGATGGTGCGGGCGACCCAGCGGGACAGTTGGGGAAGCTCTAGCCAGGCTCCCAGGAACTGAACCAGCGGGGTCATGCGGACCACAGGCGTCCCCCCGGAGGGGCAGCGAAGCGGAGTAACTGGCTCGGACGTGGACGGCTTAGCGATCCGGTGTGGGGGCGCAGTTAACATCTGCGCCCTGACAGAGGAGGCCAGGGAAGAACCAGCGTTCCACGGGGGCCTGCTCTGCCAGGGGTCTGGCGACAGAGTGGGACAGGGACGAAACGGTCCGTGGACGGCACACCGTGTCGACAGAGGGGGACGAGGAGAGCACGGCTTGTGGGCGGCGCTCTGTGTCGTCCGAGAACTCTGTGTGCTCAGGGATGAGGGGTTTGTTTCTGTCTTTAACCACATTAGGGTGCTGCCCACCCGTGGGTGAGCAGCAGGGAGTGGAGAACAAAAGATTCTCCCCCGGCCCTCCACCGGGGGAAGGAGTGGCCCTGCTACCATCTCCTGAGAAACAAACGTCATCCCTGAGCAGCCCGTCTCAGGAGCGCCGCTTGGCCCGGCGCTTGGCGGGGGGCGGGGTGGGAGAGGGCTGTGGCGCCTTCCTTCGGCTTCCTCCGCGACTGGGCCTGGGTGAAGGCTGCTGCTTTGGCCGAGCGGGAGGGGCGGGAGCCTTAGGAGGGCGCCCTTGGCAGGAAACAGGCTGAGGCGTCTGCCCGGCCGAAGTCGAGGCAGCAGCTGGTCGGCGGGGCAGAATGTGTTAAATGGCCTCAGTCTGTTTCTGTGCAGTTGAGAACTGTTGGGCAAAATCCTCAACTGCGCCGCCGAAGAGGCCGGCCTGGGACAGGGGCGCATCGAGCAGACGAGTCCGCTCGGAATCCCGCATGTCAGCCAGGTTCAGCCAGAGGTGTCTCTCCTGGACCACCGCAGTGGACATCACCAGACCGAGGGAGCGCGCGGCTACCTTCGTCGCCCGGAGGGCGAGGTCGGTTGCGGCACGCAGCTCATTGAAGAGCCCTGGGTCTGTCCTGCCCTCGTGCATGTCTCTGAGCATCTGGGCCTGGTAGACCTGCAGAGTGGCCATAGCATGCAAAGAGGTAGCTGCCTGTCCCGCCGCTCTGTAAGACTTCGCCACCATAGATGACGAAAATCTACAGGCCTTGGATGGGTGCTTAGGCTCGCCCCGAGAAGAAGCAATCTGAGGACACAGTTGCATCGCAACAGAGCGTTCAACCGGAGGAAGCCCAGTGTACTCACGGGCGGCCGCCTCATCGAGGGGAGGAAAGGCGGATGAGACCAACGAGCGGTCCCAGGAAGACAGGGGGGTCTTCCAGGACTTCGAGATCTCATCATGCACATCCGGGAAGAAAGGTATTGGGGTTTGCCGTGGACCACGGGGGTTGGCAGCCTTACCCAAAAACCAATCGTCCAGCCGCGAGCGCTCAGGACAGGGTGGAGGCCTCCACTCTAGACCGATGCTCGCAGCTGCCCGGGAAAGCATGGCCGTCATTTCCGGATCCGATTCAGGCACAACCGTATGCACACCGGAAGGTGGCAGCTGCGCTGAATCTTCACTTCCGGAAGAATCAAGCCCACCTTTTGATGCTGCTACAGACATGGCATCTTCCTCTGTAGCTTCAACCGAAACTCGCGGGCCACCCGAAGGTCGACCCGCGGGAATCGGAGGTTCACTAGCGGGCACCGTCACTGAAGAGGGGGGCTGGGGTCGCGGACACATAGTCGGCGCCTGGTTCCAGACCATAACCCTTAGGTCACCCTGGCCACCAGCCGAAGTAGCACTCCTCGGGGGAGCGTTAGATCGGGGTGTGGATGAGGGGACTCTCACTCTTGCGAGTTCACTGAGTCTCGACCTTAGTGACGCGATGGTCATGTTCCCGCAGAGAGAACATGACTCATCCACGAGCGCTGCTCTAGCGTGATCCATGCCCAAACACACTAGGCAGCGCTCGTGCCCATCAGAGTCAGACACATATCTGCCGCAACCAGAAGTGCACGGGCGAGGCATCTTTAAAAAGACGTGCCGCGTGCAAGCTCTTTTGAGAGAGAAACACTCTAGTGTTGAAGCGCCCGGGGAGACACGGACTCTCTGGCAAACCACTGCACAGATAAGCAGGAAGCGCGCGCTCGCTGGATATCGCCGTCACACCAACACCAGAGGAACTCGTTCGTGAAGCTGACAGTTCAGAGATGGCTTTGTGGAGTGAAGAGTCGGAGTGACAACGAAAGGGAACTTTTTTTATTGTCATGTGTCAATATTTACAATACAAGAAAAAGAATAGCACTCACAAGTTTTTCTTTTATAAAAAATTAAAACTCTCTTTTGGCTTATCAATAATCACAACACCAGAAAGGGTACAATAACAATAAATTTACACAGGTTTTTCTAGCTGAAATGTTTATATATATATATATATATATATATACACACAGTATATTGGTAACTTTATTTTAAGGATCAAGCTATTTATAAGGCCTTTATTGGCTGTTGTAGCTTATAAGTATGAAATAAATATAGAATGGGCATTTCAACAGACATCTAAATTTGCAGAGAAACACTGTTTGTTCTCTTGAACCATAAAACCAATAAACACAATAAATGCCCATTCTATATTTATTTCATACTTATAAGCTACACATTCACACAGTGTACTGGGAACTTACAAAGTATGTAATTGGCACAGTACAAGCTATTAGTTTGATTTATTTTTAGCTAATTAGTAGATTGTTAGGACAGAAACAAATATAATAATAATAATAAAAATAAGTTTATTTTATATAGCGCCTTTCTCAAACCCAAGGTCGCTTTACATAGTGGAAAGGCAAGTATACACAACAGCAACAACCAAAACAATACAACAAAGACAAGTAATCTGTGTGAAGCTATGAGTTTGGTGTGGAAAAATGATCATTAAACAAAAAGGTCTTGAGATGAGCTTTAAAGAGGGAAAGTGAAGGACAGTCACGAAGAGATTGAGGGAGGCTGTTCCAGAGTTTGGGGGCCAAGGCACAGAAGGATCTGCCACCCAGCGTGGAAAGTCTGGAGCGGAGGATAGCCAAGAGATTTTGGTCAGAGGATCTGAGTGAGCGGGAATGTAGTGTACGGGATCAGGAGGTCGCAGATGTAGGGGGGAGCAAGGTTATGGAGCGCTTTGAAGGTGAGTAGTAGTACTTTGTATTTGGATGCTTTTAGGGCCAATCAGCAGAATTTCAGTTTGAACTGTATTGAGTTTAAGAAAATTGTTTTGCATCCATAATTTTAGGTCAGAGAGGCAGTCAGTGAGGGAGCACGGTGGTGAATCAGAGGGAGAGTGAGTGGTCAAATAGAGTTGGATATCGTCTGCATAACAGTGGAATTTAAGACCGTGGCTGCGTATGATCGGGCCAATAGGGAGGATGTATATGAAAAAGAGGAGGGGCCCAAGTACCGAACCCTGGGGGACACCACGGTTGACAGGGGACTTGGAAGACTGATGAAGACCAAGCGTCACAAACTGGTTTCTGTTGAAGAGGTAAGACTGGAACCAAATGAGGGCTGTTCCAGAAACACCAATAGCAGACAGACGGGTGATTATAACATTGTGGTTGATGGTATCGAAGGCAGCACTAAGGTCAAGGAGTATGAGAATGTTAAGTGAACCAGAGTCAGCAGACAGTAGAAGGTCGTTAACGATGCGCAGAAGGGTAGTCCCTGTACTGTGACAAGAACGGAAACCAGATTGAAAAGGCACATACAGGTCATGGTGATTAAGAAAGGTGTGTAGTTGTGAGGCCACCACTCTTTCCAATACCTTGGCCAGGAAGGGGAGGTTGGAGATAGGGCGGTAGTTACACAGTGATGTGGGGTCGCAGTCCGTTTTTTTGAGAATGGGTGTGACTGCAGCAGTCTTAAGGGCAGCAGGCACAACACCAGAGTTGAGGCAGGTGTTTACAATAAATGCAATGGGTTCAGATAAGGATGTGATGCAAGTTTTAAGTAGATGGGTCGGGGCAGGGTCAAGCTGACACGATGAGGAGTTAGACTTATTTATAATGTCAGTGATAGTGAGGGAGTCTGTAGCAGTGAAATGGGAAAGCTGAGGGCCTAGGGAGGAAGGAGAAGAAGAGAGAGAGATAGCATTTGGGTTGAAGCATTGGTAGATTTGGCTAATTTTGTCATCAAAGAAGTGTAAGAAGGCCTGGCACTGCTCAGGAGTCTTAGGACAGGCAGTGACAGGGGGTTTAATGAGTTTGTCCAAGGTCCTGAACAGGGTTTTAGGCCTGGACAAAGAGGAGGTTATGAGTGATGAATAATAGTTTGAGCGGGCAGCATTGAGGCATCCCTTTACGTCTGAGTATGTTCGGTGTAAAGCATGGAGTGAATTGTGAGGCCAGTTTTCTTATATAGCCGTTCGAGACGGCGGCCAGCGGCCTTAAGTTGCCTGAGCTCAGGGGTGAACCAGGGGCATGTACGATTTGTTGGTACAAGTCTATTCCTAGCTGACGCTAAGCTATCAAGCAGGCTGGTCAGGGTGCCATTGAACAAAGCAACCAAGTCATCCGCGGACGAGAGCTCGTCAAGGTCAAACAGTGGCGAGGCCTGTATAGAGGCAGCAAACATGCTGTGGTCTATTGACCCAATTTTGCGACTTGTAATAGCTGTTTTCTCTGAGGAGGGAGGAGGAGTGATCATATGAAAGCGGCATTCAATGAGCTTATGGTCAGAAACACCAGAGATGGAACCAGAGACCGAGATGTCATTCAGACCAGAGGAGCAGAGCAGATCCAAAGTGTGGCCATGAGTGTGAGTTGGAAAGTCAACATGCTGTGTCAAACTAAAACAGTTCAATACAGAGTTAAACTCTGAGGTGTAAGAACAATTTGTATCCACATGGATGTTAAAATCCCCTAACATAATCATAGCCGAACAAAGAGATGAAATAATAGTGAGAAGTTCATTCAATTCAGACAGAAAATGTACAGATGGTTTAGGGGGGCGGTAGATCAGCAATAGTATAAGGGGTGGGGTAGAAACAACCTTCACAGCAATATATTCAAAGGATGTCACTTCAAATAGCCTAAGTTCTTTAAAAGTCAGATCTGAGCGGTGCACTACAGCCAACCCACCCCCTCTCCCTACAGATCTGGGTTTGGATAAGTAGCAGTAGCCAGGGGGGGGTCAGCATGTTTAAATTAATGCAGTCACTGGGTTGTTGTCAGGTCTCTGAGAGACAAAGCAAGTCACATTTTTTGTCCACAATGATATCGTTTATTAGGGCCGTTTTGTTTGTGATTGAGCATGTATTTAGGTGGGCAATGTTAAAGTTCTGACATGATGACAAGGTAGGAGGAGGCAGCCTAGGAGGGCGACGAAGGTTGTCAAAGGTAATTCCCCTGATTTTTGGCTGGTATCGTCGGCAACGATCGGGTGTGTAAACAGTTGGGATTTGAGCATCATGTCCAAAGATAAGAGTCGGTTGTCTTTTGAAGCGATGAACATAACGTGGACGCCGAATAAATCCAAGCGAACAGCAGTGTTTATACAGCGCCGGTTCTAGGGGGGCGTGGCAGTGATAAAGTTTGAGAGCAGCAGAGGTGTAAACTGGCTCCATTTCCAAGTTACAAAAAACACACAAGCACAGCATAAGGCCAGCTGCGAGGACATTGATCGAGCTGCCAGCGGGAAACATGACATCGACACAGTAAAGTTACCACAAGTGACACAGCAACACCACGCTAATACTACATGTTAGCCAACCAGGCTCAAAACACAACCCAGTCTGCAATGTAATCAGCGCAGTTTAGTACACCAACCACTGAACAGATTGAGGACAACAACGAGGCAAGCAGGTAGAAACACACTCACCTCTGTAGCAGTCACTGTGAGGGGAGATAGGAAGAGAGCTCATGCAGGGGAAGAGCAGGCGTGCCGGACAGTGACAAACAGAACTGGAGGAGCAAGTTTGTAGCAAAGTTTGCAACATTAATGCACGGATTGGTACAGCAGCGGCAAAGCAACAATGTTCCAGCGACAGTGCAGGAAGGATTCGGCCGAGACCAGGAAGAGATGTGGTAATCCACAACCACCTACATAGAAGGTACAGTGGGGTAGCGCGAAGATCAGCAAACAGACAGAGCAGAGTGAGTTGGATGAGTGCCAGTGATGAGTTGGAAAGTCATCAGTATCAGCGCGATATCCAAAGTAAAATCCACAGGGAAATTACAATAATACAGTCCAGGCAAACAACAGTTCAGCAAGCTCAGTTCAGCAGTTCAGCAAGGAAGAAGATGTCACGGTAGACTCGAAAACAAACAAACAACAACAAAAAGTTCAAGGGAGAAGCGACAGCAAAGCGCGCACTGCGTACTCTTACCAGAAACTGGAAATGACATGTAAACATGACATGTGACATATAAAGGGGCTATGAGACAAAAATAAGACAACAGCCAATAAAGGCCTTATAAATAGCTTGTAATGGCAAGGAATATGTACAATAAAAAAAAAAAACCTGCAGGTAACCCAGGTTTTACTTTTCATAGGGACTTACACCTCATGTGGCAGTCGGATGAGTCTGGACCTCATGTTTGCTAATGCAGCACATATGATAAGAATCTTGTCCAACCTCGGGGTCATGGAGATGGGGACAGTTTGGGACAGAATTTTGAAGACTTTAAGTCTTCGGATTGCCCTCTCCACATGTATACGGACATTGGCCACTCGTCTAGTGCGCGTTACCTCCTCATTGGTCAATTGACCACGCTTATGGGCAAAGGCAGGAATATTCAATTTCACCTTCCTTTCATGTCGTACATCTGGAATCGTGAAACACCTGTCAGCCATTACCTCATCACCAGGCCTTAGGGCCTCCAGAAACCCACTGTTTATGGTGATGAACTTATCACTGCTTTTACCAGCATAGGCCTCTGATATAAACATTATCAGCCCATGAGGTGACACAGCAGCAAGATATTTGGCAGTATTGGTTCCCTTGTAATGACTGAAATTGGCACTCCTACAGTTAAGGTTGTAGCTCTCTGAATAGCCATTTTCACCAAAGTAAAAAAATATAATAGACGCAGCCCTGTGTACAGCAGCGAGGTATCATCATCCAGGAGTATATCATCAGCCACAGTTTTACCCCCAGTCTGCGTCGATTTGTTCACGTGGTCCAACTTTGCCGCGTAGCTGTGGTCAGTTTTTGTTAGGTCCTCCCATTGTGTTGCAGCATCTTTAAACTTCGGCTCGATGCAAACTTCTAAAAGACAAACAGCATCAACTATAAATGTATATACCCTACTAACACAGGACAGAGACACATATATCAACAGTTGAACTTATGCTGCAAACTTTAGCTAACCAGAAAAATATCAAGATGCACTTACCATCCGATTGCGTGTAACTTGTGTTTCTGTCGAGTTTACGTCTATTTTGCTGGGGAGGTCGCTCGTATCCCAACCAAAGTTCCGGGAAAGGGTTTTCCTCTGTAGGCTTTTTATCAATGAAGTGATAAGAACAAACAAACAGTCTTTTGGCCGGATTCTTCAACTTCAAAGCCGCTAGCCACTTCCGAGATTCAACATCTGTTTTTGGTTTCTCATACAATGCATACGGGGGATCACATCCACATTGGCGCCTTGTAGATGGTTGATGGTCGAAACATTCTCCTTCCGACCAAACATTAAGCAATCGCCACGAGTTGTTACAACCGCGAACAGCACAATATGTCCCGGAGCCGTGTCGGCGTGTACCACCATCCATAGTTTACTTTTTCTGCACGCTAACCAAAGACATTAAAAGACGCTAACTCGCTAACCGGAAGTGCTTGGCAGACACAACCGGAAGTCGTTGGCAGAGTGAAAGGCTAATGGCGGCCCACCTATTTCACTCAGGAAACTTGTCTATAGGTTACAAAAATCTGTTACAAAGAAACAGAAGTGGAAGTTTCCACTGACACCTCTAAAAGCAATAATCTTGTGAAGCTGGTTATAAAGCAGGGATCCTGAGGGCAGAATGGCAAGTATTGTTTTGTCAGTTATAAATGCTTTATCTCCATACAAGTTTACGGGTATTGTAAGGTTAATGTGCTTTTAGCAAAACACGCCCTCAAATAGTATTCCGTAACTGACATTTACAATGGTATTTTAGAAAGTATGCAACCATCCTATTAGATCTGACAGCACAGTCCTCAGATTGTGAGGTTACTTAGGTTAGACATTATTCACTATGACTTATCATACTGTAATCCATTGGCCCAAAGCAGTGGCTCATGATCATTAAATGTAAATGCACACAAAACTATATCACCTTGTTTTCACTTGCCCAAATCTGATCAAGCCGAGAGAACAGATTGCCTGCTGTTAGTCTATAATACTTCATAATACCCACGTTTTCTTCCTCTTAGGCACATTTGATAGGTGTTAAAACAGGTCTCCACTCTCTGCCAAGTCCCTGAGAGAATGGGAGCAGGTCAACAAATCAAAGCGAGTAGAGCCCTGCAGAGGTCACGTGAACCTGACAGCCCAAATTGTGTTTCAGATCTTCAAACTGTCAAGTTGTTTTGTGGTTGTGTCAGGTAACGCTTTTGCATAGAAATCTATTCAGAGAGATTCAAAACCATACACGATGTGACTGTGTAGCAGAGTTTAAACCATTTCCTCTAGATTCATTCAGTGACAAATAACAACATTATCACCGAAATGTTCATTCTTATTGTTTTGTTTTTCTTTGAATAGTTTCGTATAGGAACAATATGAATTTATTTGTATGTATTTATGTATTTATTTGCCAGGGACCATGCACAAAAAACATTTATCTCACAAGATTTAGCTTGCTAATTTCCACCCAGTCTGTAAATAAGGTAAATAAGATGGTATAAATAATAATTCAAATTCACGTACACACAAACACACACACACACATTAATGTATATGTACGTACATATATATATATATATATGTATATTACATAAAAAACGTTTATGTTAGATGCGATTAATTGATTTGATAGCACTAATATATATATATATATATATATATATATATATATACACATGCATATATATGTGTATATATATATATATATATACACATGCATATATATGTGTATATATATATATATACACATGCATATATGTGTACACACACACACACACACACACACACACACACACACACACACACACACACACACACATTATTAAAATACTATAAAACATCTAACTAATGATGACAGCATTAGTTTCCTATTATTGAAGTCAATGAATAATTTAAGTATTTTTTAAATGGATTCATAGCCCTAATTTGAATACAAATCTTATATAAATATAATTTCAAATATGTTGTGTCCTGAAGAAAAATGTCTAAATTAAAGTTTAGCTTCAAGTGAAAGTGATAATCAAGGAAGTGTGTGAGAAATTCTGCTTCTCTCTCCACCAAGTAAAATGTCTTTATTTCCCTACAATAAGCCGTGACAAGCTCTTTCGTCGCTCTTTGAGAGCAGCTGGATGGAAGGCAGGTGGCCAGCTGAAGGGATTAGAGGATCAATCAGGAAGAAGACGAGGGTAACAGATCATCAGCGAAGGGGGCGTGCACCTAGGTCATGCACAAAGAGAAGGCATTGTGTCGTACCTGTTGCCCAAATCTCACACAGCATAAGATCTCCTCCTCACGCTGACAGCCAGCACCCCACAGTTCCGGCGAGATGAAAATGTCAGTAATAGGTCACGAAGGGTTGAAGATCCCTCATTAGAGGAAACAAGACACCATTTTTTCCACACAAACATGTTTCAGAAATAAATTCCTTTTTTATACAGAAAAACACTGCAAAAGACTTAAGACCAAGGCAAAATTCTTTAGATGAGGCATGGGGAGCCAGTCATCGGTGGGAAAAAACAAACGTGTGATGAATAAGAAGAGACGGAGAAGAGGAAGATGACAGGAAGAGGTATGATGGAGAAGGACCCTGGGAGCAATATTAGAACTTCAATTATAGTCAAAAGTCATAAAATCCTCTAGAATAGCCTGCTGACACCCATGAGTGGTGAACTGTGGAGAAATTGATGGGAATGAGCCAGATCTCCACTGTGCAGTTGTCATTAAGACATATATATATATATATAATCGAGAACCTGAACTCCTGTAATTGTGGCTGGATGATTTAAGCCATGAGCCATGTCACATGACTCAAAGCGCTCCATGACTTTAAAGGTAGGGTTGGCATTTATTTTATAGACACCTTTTGTTATACTGGTTGAAACTCTCTTCAAATCCGTATAGCAATCAATAATATAAATGGTCTAAATATTAAAACATTTCCATAATGTATCTTCTGTGAAATTCAGAAAGTCAATCATTGCATTCGTAATGTAATTACGAGATGGCAACCCATGACGTTCTATAGGTTTATGGTTTCTTTGTCAACGACATCAACGCCAAAATTAATCTGCAGCAGTCAGGTGGTTTGTTAGCTCTGCAAGTTGTTTACAATCATTATTACTGAATTTAACTTGACATAATTTAACGCCGTCTATCGTGACGCTTTGCAGACTCTGCTGTTCGTGTTTATGTGTTTTGAAGGAGGTGTGGCTTTGGTGACGCTCTGAAAGGAGGGTGGGATCTCATGCTTTCAAAGCTAGCTCGCTATTAGCCTCTCTGAAATTGCCTTCCCTACCACGATTAATGGTGTTAAATTATTTGTGCGTGTGGCCTATGAATTTTCACAATGAAGCATGATTTCTGCACATATTTCACTCACAGCTAGACAATTAATAGAGCTAGTGACAGACAAGGGAGATGTTTTTCAGTCAGCAAACAATAACCTGGCATTAGAACTCTTCATCAGCCTGTTGGGAAAATGTGTCTCCAGGCAGGAACAGACAGATGTTGTGGTGACGTATGTCATATATATATATATATATATATGGACGTATATTTTTAAAGCCTCATAGGTACATGTTGCCTTGAAATACGTTTTGTGTTATAGATGACCATACAAACAAATATGTTGGTCAAGTAATAAATTAGTTTCAAAAGTGAGGGTAGAGAGTAGAAGTGGTAGCTCTCTCCATTTTGCTGATTTTGAAGGCCATTCCAGAGGGGAAGAACATTTTCTGATTTTGATTAAAGATTACGAAGACAAAAAAAAAATACTTGCATGGATGAATTGTTCACCACAAGACTATTAATGTGCACTTACAAAGTAAATAGGGTTTGATTTCATGACGACAAGTTATTTTCATGTTAATACCCTTCATATAAATAATAAAACAAATGCAGTGATTTTTTTTTACATTTTCAAATATATTTAGGCATAACAACATTATAATGTACAATATGACAATTTGTATTTATTTTGCTAAAGGTAAAATTTAATAGTTTTATTAAATTATTCATGTTTTAAATTATGTAATAATGTAAAAAAAGAGAAATAATGTATTCATGCACAATAAAATATCCAATATTGATCAATAAATTAAATCTTATTAAATCAGCTGAATATGGATATATTGGATATATTGTGCATCATAGTAAATTTGGAAATGTATTTAATTTGAATTCAATTTGACTAGATCATGTAAATTCATAATAGTAAATCCTGGTAGCATCCTTCAGTTTCTGTGTGCCTGGAGTTAAACACACGCACACACAGACAGAACGCAGTGCAAATATGTCGAACAGTTTATCTAGCATAAATCATTGCACAATATAGAGTCTGAGTTCTAGTGTTATGATGCCGGAAGGACGAAGCAGAGAGAGAATCCAAATGCAGCTGATTTAATAAAAAATAACAGGAGAAACAAGGAACACAGGAACACTGAAGCAAATACAACGACCGACAAACCACAACTGAAACACAGAGGTATAAAAAGACCGGCAAACAAGCTAAACAAGATAAAAAGGGGGCGTGGCTAATCAGAAACACATGGGGAGACTAATAAACAAAACAGGGAACAGCTGAAACATGAAAGGACAGGGGAACACATGACAGACAAGAACAAGATACACAAACACAAAACCCACACCGTGACACACTGGCTCGGGAGCAGACAACACACACACTGGCTCGGGAGCAGACAACACACACACTGGCTCGGGAACCGACAACACACACACTGGCTCGGGAACCGACAAAACACACTGGCTCGGGAACAGACAACACACACTGGCTCGGGAACTGGCTCGGGAACAGACAACTCAAACACTGGCTCGGGAGCTGACAACACACACACTGGCTCGGGAACCGACAACACACACACTGGCTCGGGAACTGGCTCGGGAACAGACAACACGGGAACTGGCTCGGGAACAGACAACACGGGAACTGGCTCGGGAACAGACAACACGGGAACTGGCTCGGGAACAGACAACACACTCACTGGCTCGGGAACTGGCTCGGGCTCAGGAACAGACTCTGGCTCGGAGGCGGCCATCTTGTCCGTAGACACTGACTCGGCAGAGGTGACGTGGACGGTCTCTGGCTGTGCAGGCGTGACGTGGACGGTCTCTGGCTGTGCAGGCGTGACGTGGACGGTCTCTGGCTGTGCAGGCGTGACGTGGACGGTCTCTGGCTGTGCAGGCGTGACGTGGACGGTCTCTGGCTGTGCAGGCGTGACGTGGACGGTCTCTGGCTGTGCAGGCGTGACGTGGACGGTCTCTGGCTGTGCAGGCGTGACGTGGACGGTCTCTGGCTGTGCAGGCGTGACGTGGACGGTCTCTGGCTGTGCAGGCGTGACGTGGACGGTCTCTGGCTGTGCAGGCGTGACGTGGACGGTCTCTGGCTGTGCAGGCGTGACGTGGACGGTCTCTGGCTGTGCAGGCGTGACGTGGACGGTCTCTGGCTGTGCAGGCGTGACGTGGACGGTCTCTGGCTGTGCAGGCGTGACGTGGACGGTCTCTGGCTGTGCAGGCGTGACGTGGACGGTCTCTGGCTGTGCAGGCGTGACGTGGACGGTCTCTGGCTGTGCAGGCGTGACGTGGACGGTCTCTGGCTGTGCAGGCGTGACGTGGACGGTCTCTGGCTGTGCAGGCGTGACGTGGACGGTCTCTGGCTGTGCAGGCGTGACGTGGACGGTCTCTGGCTCGGCCAGGACCAGCGGCGAGGACTCTGGACTGACAGGAAGTACAGGGAGGACTTCCAGGTATTGCGGGACTTCCTCTTCCTCCGTCTCCGAGAGCGAGAGGGCGCTGGGCTGGACGGGACCAGCGGCGAGGGCTCTGTGCTGGACGGCGTCAGCAGCGAGGGCTCTGGCTGGACGTGGCTGACGTGAAGCTCTGGCTGGACGTGGCTGACGTGAAGCTCTGGCTGGACGTGGCAGGCGTGACGTGGACGGTCTCTGGCTCGGCCGGGACCAACGGCGAGGACTCTGGACTGACAGGAAGTACAGGGAGGACTTCCAGGTATTGCGGGACGCGGGAAGTCCTCTTCCTCCGTGTCCGAGAGCGAGAGGGCGCTGGGCTGGACGGGACCAGCGGCGAGGGCTCTGTGCTGGACGGCGTCAGCGGCGAGGGCTCTGGCTGGACGTGGCTGACGTGAAGCTCTGGCTGGACGTGGCTGACGTGAAGCTCTGGCTGGACGTGGCTGACGTGAAGCTCTGGCTGGACGTGGCTGACGTGAAGCTCTGGCTGGACGGTCTCTGGCTCGATGCGGACATCAGGTGATGACCTGGCGTACCACGGGGGAAGCTCTCCAGACATCGGCCGAGTGCCTCTCTCCAGTTCAGACCCGAGAGATCGGGGAGCTCCCTCGGATCAACCTCCTTAGCCCCTAGCCGGTAACAAAGCTTAACCGCCTCGTCACCGAGAGAGCAGGAGGCAGCGAGAGGGGCAAACCCCCAGGTATACTGGAACAGATCGCAGCTATCCAGAGCCAAGGCCGCGATCTGACCGGCGAACTCCCGGCTCATGCTGGGAAGATCAGATGAGATCTGTGCTGCTAGATTCATATCGGGTCGGTAGTTCTGTTATGATGCCGGAAGGACGAAGCAGAGAGAGAATCCAAATGCAGCTGATTAAATAAAAATAACAGGAGAAACAAGGAACACAGGAACACTGAAGCAAATATAACGACCGACAAACCACAACTGAAACACAGAGGTATAAAAAGACATGCAAACAAGCTAAACAAGATAAGGGGGCGTGGCTAATCAGAAACACATGGGGAGACTAATCAAAAAAACAGGGAACAGCTGAAACATGAAAGGACAGGGGAACACATGACAGACAAGAACAAGATACACAAACACAAAACCCACACCGTGACATCTAGGGCTTTCTTTGTTTTATGTTTCTGTAAAAAATGGATCACAATGATTTTTCCGTATAGCAGTATAAACTACTGAGCTTTTCCAGACCAACAGATATGCAAACGTATAATTGATAAAGACTGCAAGAGAAATATATATATTTTTGCCCAGTAGTACTGTACTATTACACTATTGCTACAAAATTATCAAAAATGTTAAAATAATAAAGTCACCATTTCGCGTGTTGTTGTCAGCCGACACTTCACATGATATGCCTGCAGGCTATCACAGGGTTGTTTTCAGTTCATCATAAAATATTGTTAGAGTAACTAAATTTCAGAGCTGCCAACTCTCACGCATTGGCCGTGAGACACCCGCATTTGAGTGGTTTCACACGCTCACACGCCACACCCCCAATTTCTCACGCTGAAATGTCAACCCGGTCAGTCAAATGTTGAAAGATGAGGTTATCTACCTGCGTGAAGTTGGCCCCCCACCCAACGCAAAACGTCGTCAAACTATGCTCAATCGTTTGTGCTCGGTTTGTGCTGGTTTGTGCTGTAAAAAGTTTCGTTTGTGCTGTTTCGGTTTTTTAGATATTAAAAGAATATTTTTAGGTCATTCTGAGGTCACTTAGCCCCCCCACATGATCCAAATTCACCCAAAATAGGCTCGTTCGTTTGTGCTTCGTTTGTGCTGGTTTGTGCCGGTACAATTTTCGTTTTACAGAAACGGGCTCCTATAATGGATTGCTAATGTTAGCATACGTCCATTTGAGCTAACGTTATGTTACTTTGCAGGAACATGCATAACTTTGTTCGACTGTCATGAATATAAGAAATGTCCATTGACATCAAGTACAAGTTAGCCAAGCATAGATGAATCTTACCTGGCCAGGAGAAAATTAGCAACGTTGGCGTCTGTGTTCAAATTCTTCTCCGTTTTCAGCCGTCTCCATCTTTCAAAAGCATCTCCAATACAAATTCTGGTTTTATTTCTGACTTTGTCACAACGAATTTCTGAATTATAACATAGTCTTTTTGATTGAGTAACGTTAGACACTTTTATCCGACTAGAGTTAGGGTAGATTAGAACAAAGCTGGCAACCCGGATCCCGAAACACTACTGACTTTGTGATTGGTAGATAGGTGGAGGGTAGCACATCAGACCAAAACACAAAATGCAAATGAGGGCTGCAAATCCACTTTTTAAATGACAATATCCTAGCCATACTACTGTTTTCAGTGATATAAGTATTTGAAATGAACATGATTTCTTAATGTCTAGTGACACATCAGGGCCTTTTATGATTAATTGAAATAGATTTCTTACATACAGCTCCTTTAATTATGTAATATTTTAAAATATGTGATGTGGATTTTTAATTGAATCGACACACAACCTTTTATTACTGAGAAGAAAGAAAAAAAAAATTGTTTCCTGCCGTAGAGCCATTATAGAGGGTTTTCACCGACGTCACATTCTGGGCGGTAACCCGGATGCGCGGCCATTATGGCGGCACTCGGATGTATACAACAGCATGGATTTCACTGTTTATGTACTACTGAACACATTGTTACACTAATAAACCACAGAAAAAAAAACACTGAAAGCTGCAAAATCATATAGAGAAGGACTTAGTAAGCAGGAAAGAGTGCGACATTTTGACAAACTAAAGTTAAAATATGGTCAAGATCCAAACGAGCTAGCTTCTCTAGCCCTTACTGCAATTCTTCCTTTTATTTCTTATCCCGACATAGGATATGTTCAGATTGTCAGTCCAAAAAAGCACATGAAATCAATTTCAAGCTACATCCATATGTGGTTTCAAATCATATTCAAATCACATATCAGGAAATCCGCTTCAGTCTGAACGCTCTGATCAGATTTCGCGAGGTATGTGACTTTCTCATGCCACGTAAAATGTGAACGTCAGACGTTGTTATAGGACACATGCTGAAAGTCTCTGCCGAAACAATGCTTTGTTGTTGCAAAGTGCCGGACGAGCAGAAAATTATTATTTTTGGAACCAGCGCAAACAAGAGCGCGGAAAAAACCTGTACATACCAGCCTCCTGCAGTTCTGCCACAGGCTCAAGACGCAGTAGTCCAGCGCGACGGAGCATTTCCATGTTATAAATTCTTTATTGCAAATGCAAACTCCTCCATCAACGTAACGTCATTGCCATATTGCCAAAGAGCTGGATGGACACACAAATCGGATCTGAACAGTTGTGATACACAGTGTGGACATCATTTTAGATCAGATTCCAATCGGATACAAAGACAATCGGATTTGGACTGACAGTGTGAATGTAGCCATAGTTAACTACTTTACGTCAACATTTTAGCCATAGTCAACGCTTCATTTACAAATGTGGCTGATGCTGTGCCTCTCTCAACCACAAACGCCTCCTTTCATCAGTTTTTTGCACTCTTCTCTTTAACTTTTGAAAGTCTATAGAACTTTAAATGTTTTTTTCCCGGAGCGACCGATTAGTACAGACCAAAACTCAACTGTTTTTCAGTAGCAATAATCAGCCAAATTTGCGAGTCTGTTCAGTTCAGTGGCTTTGTTTATGTTCAGTGCCTCCAAAATGGCCGACTTCCGGATTGATGACGCGCAGAGAAAACCCTCTATATACACACTGAAAGAACCATATTTGGCTCGAGAGTATCGGTTCCCGAGCAGACTGTGGGATACCTACGTTTACGCTAGCGCATTTTCATTTTAAAACGCATAACTTTTGGTACGGTTATGCCTGTCGTCCACTCACACACGACTACACACGGAGTTTTAGACCCTCAAAAACGGAGACTGACCCCGTCAGTCAAGACCGAAGCAAGACACACGCAATTTGAGGCAAGTGACGCAACCCATAGCAACGTGTTATACCAACGACACCTCAGACTGACAGAAACGTAAAAATAAACGTGAATTTAGGTTACTTTAGTTTTGTGCACATTGTCATGTTAATTATAATCAAATGCATTGTGTTTTATTGACCACAATATTATCATTGATATTTGTTTGAGAAGGGCACTTTTGATTCATTTTATTATTTTTTTATTAATAGCACACAAAGCCCCCCCTGCACGTGCCTGGTAGCTTGAGTCATAGGGAACACAAATAGTAAAAACATTTCCTGAGAAAAACGCATCAATGTGTGACTTGTCAAGCTCGTAGGACAAATTCATTCTGCACAACGTATCTGAAACAATATAGCTAATTTTAAGACTGGTGTGCACAGAAGAGGGACTATTTTTCCCCATAGTTCATTACAGGTTGTGAGAAGGACTGGCTGTTTGCAGTGCCATCAAAAGACCCCATAGACCACATGCTCAAATTGTCTATTATATCACTGTGGGATTTCCTCCTTTAACAAAGCATTCTCCCCATGACCTCTCAGTGCCTTTGAACACCAACTCAAGTGTTTCATCCCTGACAGGGAGCTGTGAATGAATGATGAATTGCACCAGAACAAAGTGCTGTCGTCCAACACAATAAGACTGTTGAAAAGTACTCTCTGCCGACATGTTTACTTTACAGTCAAGGACGTTGCCTCTTCCCAGACCCAAATCTGCAGATAAATGAAGCTTGTATGGCACCGAGATGCCCAGGCGCTGTGTGCTGGACTGTGAGATTGACGGGCAGCGGGTGGGTGGGTGACTGAAGAGCAGAAACAGGCAGATGGTGGTCTGTTGGGACATGATTAGGTGTCTTCACATGCTGTCTGTAGGCATGTGAGTTTAACCCGCTGGGACCGCTCACTCACTTGGCTGTTTCAATTAGAAAAGTTTAAGGCCACTTTATGTCCACGTCCATCAGGGCAACTCAGTACAAAGCACTTAGCTGTTTACAGCAGGGGTCTTCAAACTTTTTAAGGCCAAGGACCCCTTGGTGGATATAAGGAGCAGCTTAAATTTTATTTATGCAAAGTCTATTATAACAGGCATATAGACATTGCACACAGCTTCATTATAATGAGAGTGATAGTTGTTATGCCACTCAATTTTGTTACAGTTACAATGGCTCTGACTTGTTTTGCTCTGTGATAGCATGGTAAACGTGTAGACTGCATGTTTTAGTTGTTGATGGAAGCCTGCTAGGGAAAGAGGGCAACTCGTGCCATGTTAGCTGGTTTTCCGTTCCATGCTGGAAGGAGTTATCGGACTGGAAAGCACACAGCTGTCAATGATCTGAGGGCAGAGCAGCGGTTATTCTCGCCACCATGCCAGGACAGGCTGGCACCCCTCTACCGTCACACTCCTAGAAACATTCAAATACCAAACGTCTCCAGTGACAACTGAACAAAAGGAAAAATGAATATGATCCAGGAGTTTTCTTTCCTGGTTTTGTTGCTCTGCAACAACATTGTTTCCTAACATCCTCAAAACATTCATTTAATCTTTATAATTTCACTTTCCAAAAGGACCTAGGAAAGTGTCCTTAGCAAAACAGACTTAATTTGTTCAGAGGCTTTGAGGCTCACTCATTAACCCCAGTAAAGTGCCCTCAGCGGTGGTGTTAAATAAAACCACAAACATCCTGAAAACATGCAAGTCATGCTGTCCAAAAACCTTGAGGTATGGACAATTTTTCCAAAACAAAATTATTCTTAGACATAGGCATTAGGAAATACTACATGTATTGTTCTATTGATTAAATTGAATTTGAATTCAAGATACAACAACATGCTTTAGAAAAAAAGTTTGAGTGAAATAGAAACCAGATTTTGACTTTTTCTGTAGAAATAGTACGAGAGCTTGCCCATGGAAAACTCGCCACCACTGATGCGAAGACATTGAGGACAGTTGCCTGGATGCTTGGCTATTTGCTGTTACTCCAGCGGAGCGATCATATTGCGTGCTGGCACTCGTGTGCAACATTCATGCACTGTGCAGCATTTATGTGCAAGAGAAAGTTTGTGACGAAGTACGTTTTACTTCTATATTGTTTATAACACCGATTGTTTCACTGTATTGCAACATGCTTAAACTTGACATAAATGTATGATGTTGGTGATGTTAAAGGGACATTGTGTAGGAATTACTCCCATCTAGGGGTGAAATTGTATTTTGCATTCAAACAAAATGTGCTCTCTAGCGCCTCGCTTTTTCAAATGCGTGTTGCATCGACGGTAGCCGTTATGCACAAAAAAGCTATGACAGGATGTCTTCTAATATCTCTTCGTAGAGTTTTCCATCGGGTGAACAGGTTTGTTATTTCAAACAAACTGCAACTTGACAACAAACAAACTAATGTTACAGTATGAATTACTGACTGTGAAAAACATTAACTATTGTAATTAGTATTTATGCCTTCTTTATTCGTTGTATTTTCTGAAGTACGTGCATTGTTAGATTAGATATCATCATCATCAGATGATTCGACAGTAGGTAGAGGAAGAGGAAGAGGGAGAGGACAGAGAGGCAGTGGATCAGTAGGCGTGTTTCCACTGTCGGGTCAGTGCGAGCCAGGGCTTTAAACGGGCCGTGCCGGGCTAATAGCACCAATATTTTCCACTGTTGGGCCAGAAGCTCCACAGTGCTTCACTAAAACAGGCCCGTAACACGCCTCTCTGGAACAACGTCACACTCACCCATCATTTCACCAACAAATGGAAGTTTTATCAGAAAAACTAATCAGAAAGAAATCACTGGAAACAGCGTGCATTGCAAAACAAACATGATAAAAGCGACCGTTTGCTGGCATTTTTGTTGTTTACTTGAATATTTAAAACCCAAGCATCGATGTTTTACCACAGGTCTACAATAAAAAGTGATACATTGATCATGAATTAATGTATGTCAAAATTGCACATTAGTAACACAGAAATAAATTACCGTTAGGTTTCACAAAAGAAAGAGGACACACTTCTTCAGTCGCGTCTGTTTCTGTTTATTTGGTAGTTACAGGACATATATCACAGAATGATAATTTCTACAAATATATGCCACCAATAATACGACCTGAGGAGCTTTAACTTAGCACTCTCTCGACTCCCAGTAGGCTACAGATATTTTCAGTCAGAGAAAAAGAGGAAGCTCCCGAAAAAAAAAGTTGTTATTTTATAAAGAGACGAGACGTAGGCTGTCTGACAGATAAAATAAAAACATGATTGTGATAGCCTTTATGATTGGTCTGATTTCTTCAAAGATTCACCATGTTTTTTTACTATGCGTATCTTCAAGCGTTTACTATGTTTACTATGGTTAATGGTTAGCGTGCAGTCTTTTGCATCGCGTATAAATATTTCTACCTTTAAGGTGATCAGAATCCACATCGGATCACAAACAGAAGGCATTCAAACAAGAAAGTGAGTTAAATTATTTTAAAAGTCTTTAATGCTGACAGAATCATCCGGCGCTGTCGTCTAGGCGAGGAGGTGGACGACGAGGAAGAGGTAGAGAGTCAATACCACGACGACAAAGATGCCCGGCAGCCTACAAGAGACGATCTTTATAGAATTGAAAGTTTCCAAAGGCAGAGAAGAGAAGCAATGCAGACTTTCAAACTTGCCGGGGCAGTGACAAGCGCCTCTCACTGCTCTGCACCTCAATTCTGCTGCTTTCAGTTACGTGACACTGGCTCTGAACGAAAACGCGTTGTGGAACCGCGTTGGCCTAGTACTTATTGACCCTCTCTGCTATTATAGTTTTTCAAGATGGCGGAACTATATGGCAGCCTCTGTGGACTTACTCGTCCCATGTATAAGATAATAAATTCTTCGTTTACAATGATAAGTCAGATAATTGGCAGAGGTATCTGTACACCATTGAGGACATATTTATGAATAAAAATATTGATTTTAGATAATAAAAAGTTCTATATTGCAATTACCATAGATTTATGGATTAAGTAAATTAATTGTCATGAGGCCCAAACACAAAGCTTACATCCACCACAACCTGAAATATAATATTGGATTGGTTAGACATATTTCAGAAAAATAACTACTTGTGTTATTACATTAAGTGGACCATTATCCCATAAACTATGCAGAAGTTTTTAATGAGTGATTAGAATTTTGTAAATATTTTTTTAAAAGTTATGAGGGGGTGGAAATGACTGGGTGTTGTGGAAATGACAATGAATGGACGTCCATGTAGAAAAACAGAAGATATTTATTTGAAACCTTCTGAAGCAGACAATTCCATTTAACAAATCATTAATCTCATTAGTCATTAGTCTGTTTGGTTCTGTTTTGGTATAGGACTGAGACCTTTCTACAGTTGACTTCTGCGGCATCTTAAAAATAGATGAGCAAATCAACAAATATATATATTTGAATAAATACATTAGGATTGTACATTTCAATAAATAAAATATACATATGTAGCCACACAATCTATGAATTGCATCTTGTAAGCATAAATGTCATTTCCACCTCACCTTTGTCATTTCCACCCAACAAGGTAATGTGTTGGAAATGATGGTGGTGGAAATGCCAATCCTGCAGTATTTTGTAAAAAAAAAAAAAAAAGCTAGTAGGCTATTACAGATTAGCTATGAATTGGTAGCTAGCATTGCATGCTTGCAAAATACATCTAACTCTGTTAAAAAAAATCTATTTATTTACAAACTCAATTGATGCTGTGACATGTTTGGAAATGACATACAATAAAAATATTTTCATTTCAAGCAATATTTACCTTGAGTTTTCTTCTCCAAGTTGTTGAAGAAATAAAAAATCTCCCCATGTCGGACATGTGCTGTGATGTCATTGTTCATCTCCATAGAAACTACCCCAACAATCTTTCAAAAAAACTTTTTAAAAGGGACATTACAGCTGGTGGAAATGACGGCAATACTGTGGGACAACTACAGTTTGTATATAAAATCACATTAATAGTTGTCTGACCTTAAATACCACAAATATGTTTTGATTATTTTACTGATACTTTATTCATTCATATAAAAAAAAAAGCACAAAACAGCAGCTATATTTGCATCTATAACGATGTTTAAAAAGGTGAAAAAAATCATCGTAGACTACCCGTAAAAAGTTCCTAAACTACTTTCATTGTAAAGTTAACTATGAAAGTGTGAATTTTTAAAAATTAAATGTTTTTGATAAAATATGATCAAAGGACATGAAAGTGCCCATAGTCTAAGAATTGCCCTTTAACGAGCAGATTAGCCCTGCTAGTATCATTGCTTGTATTGTTAATGTTTACAAAGTTATTACCTCCAACAAGTGTAACATTTCTCCATACCTTTCACCAGTTGTCTTTATTACTGCCTGTATTAATGCTACTTGTGATTTATACTGGGTGAGTACATCTTACAACATTTGTGGCTCTTTGGACATAGCCTATGGATTCAACTGCTCAGCCTTTGTGCATTCCCCTCAAATGCCAAAAGAGTTGGCAGAGGACTTAAATTTAGCCTGGTCTCTACCCAGAGATATTCTTCAGCTTCAAAATCTTTTGATTTTAAATGACTATTTTGCATTTGATGACAGACATTACTGGGACTCTCAATTTAAAAACTCTACAGATTTTTCATATACTGATGGTAAACAGAGATGGTTAATATTTTTATTGCTGCTTTTATCTGGCAATGTGCAGCCAAATCCAGGCCCTGAGTTGCAGTGTATTCCATTGCCATCTGATGTGAAATCCATATCTGGTTTGAGTGTAATTCACCTTAATGTTCGCAGTTTGTTACCCAAAATGGATCTGCTTAGAATTTGGGTGAATTTAACAGATGCAGATATTGTTGTGCTATCTGAAACCTGGCTGACAAAATCAATCACTGATATGGACATTGGAATGGGTGATTATAACGTGTTTCGTGCTGACAGATTAAGGAAGGGTGGTGGGGTTGCTATTTATGTCAAATCTAAATTTAATGTGAAGCTAGTCCATTCAGAATCAATCGGTAAACAGCTGGAATTTTTGGCAGTGAAGGTGGAGTTGGCCAAGTGTCTTTATGTTACTGTTGTTGGGTGTTATAGGCCTCCTTCTGCCTTGAGTACTGCATTGCAGACTCTTATTCAACTCTTATCCAGATTGGACTACTCTGAAATTATTTTAGCAGGTGATCTAAACTGGGACTGGTTGAAACCTTGTTCAGATGAATTTAAGACATTTTGTGATTCTGTCAATTTTATACAGTTAATCAATTCTCCCACTCGTTTAAATCTTAAGTGCCATGAGAAATCCACCTTAATTGATTTAATTTTGACTAATGTCCCACACAAATTTTCTGCTGTTGGTGTTTTTTGCAATGACCTAAGTGACCACTGCGTTGTTGCTGCTGTAAGGAATACTAAGATGCCTAAATGTAAACCTCACGTAATATGTAAGAGGAATCTCAAAAAATGTAATGAACAGGGTTTAATTGTGATTGGAGTAGAATAGAGTTGATTCCCGATGTGGAGTCAGCCTGGATCTATTTTTTCCGGGATAGATTTTTGCAAGTAATTAATAGACACACATGGAATAATCCCTGGTTTTCCTCTGAGCTTGGAGATATTCTTCATGACCGCCAGAGCCGGACAGTAACGGAGTACATTTACTTGAGTACAGTACTTAAGTACAATTTTGAGGGATCTGTACTTTACTCGAGTATCATTTTTGGGGAGTACTCATGACTTTACTCAAGTACATTTGAGAGGCAAATATTGGTACTCTTTACTCCACTACATTTCTATCCATAACCGTGAGTACCCGTTACTAAAAAAAAAAAAAAAAAAAAAAAAGGACAAAAGAAAAATCTCGGAAACCCTCAATTTGTTGTTTCCCTCTCAAACGTGATTGGATTGTGCAGGCGCCACTGATTGAGACAGCCTATCAGCAATCACCTTCAGCTTTCCGCCAGTCAACTCATGGTCAGATTTATGCCAGGCAACCTGTAACCCGTGTTTTTCCAACCTTATACCCGTGAAAGTGCACTGGAACGGCAGTCAAACCCGTGACTTCCCACCCGTGAACTCGTACTAGATCGATGTACTCCCAGTTACGAGCTCACATAGCCCGCGAAACCATACAAAACAACAATGGCAGCCCCTACGGATGCAGTGTTTCTGCAGGCGGTACACGGTGAGAATACACTTTTGGACAATATAAAGTTGCAGTCAAATTAATAATAATATAATAATGATAATAATAATACACACGATTATGTATTACAATGTTATGTATCTGAAACTAACAATAAGTATGTCGTGAAAGTGTATTGCCGCATGGAAATGTTAAGGTGACGTAAATAGAGTTGTTCCGATTCCGATACTAGTATCGGAAATGCCGCCGATACCAATAAAAATGCTGGCATCGGTATCGGCGAGTACTTCTACCCATGCACCGATCCGATACCATTTTCTTAAACAATATCTAGTTATGCACGCTAGCTTTGCATAACGCTGCAAATCAGAGATCAACTCTTCTTCGCTGCTCTAAACAGTGGTTGCTTGTGGCGACACAGGAAGTTGTGCTGTTGCCACAAGCAACCACTGTTTAGAGCAGCGAAGAAGAAAACGCGTGCGCGCTATCAGTGTGTCCGCTGTTTAGCAGTATTTCAGACTGGACCAACCAGACAGTAAAACGGCGACATGTCCCGTTTGCCATACTGCAATTTCGAGGGGTGGAACAAGATTAGCAACTTCAACACGAGTAACTTAAAGCATTTGAAGACGCGTTACCCCGCAGAACACGATTACACGAAGGCAAGGGCAGAGAAGAATGAGCCGCACCAGAATCAACAATCTCTAAAAGCTTCATTCAAACAAAGAGAAATGTTTTCAAAAGACAGCCAACGTGCAATAAATACAACATGTATTGAGTTTATTTTTCTGGATGACCAGCCGCGGTCAAAACTGAAATGCCGTTTATTTAACAAAATTGTTTATGGACTTTAAATTATAAAGAGATTATTTTCTTGTATTATTCATATATCATTTCTTAGATTCCTAGATTTATTTGTTGCACTTTTTTTATGCAGTCATATTGTAAAACTAAAATACCTTTTTTCAGTTTACAGTATTAGATGTGTGGTTGCATTTTAAGTTCTTTTTCACTTAAGAAAGATTAATAATATATTGCTGTGAAATGTATGTCAGATAATAAAAATACTCTAGTTCACTGTATGTATTTGTTCATGTTTAATTAAGGGATAAGTCTGAAACACACCATAAAATAATTATATCAATTCATACAGTGCTAGTATGAATTGCAGCTGTATAGATACTGTACTCATCCAAGTATCGGATCAGTACTCGATATCGGCCGATACCCTGAGTCCAGGTATCGGGAAGGGAAAAAGGGTATCGGAACATCTCTAGACGTAAACCTTAACTTGACAGCATTGATCATGCTTATGAAAAAAAAAAAAATTCCTTGCGCTCAGGTAACTTAGTTTGGCGTGACTGGCCTGGAACGCTACAAGGTCGTGAGTCGTGGTTTGTAGTAGTGATTTACGTGCTCAAAAACCTGCCTGGAACGCAGCATTATAAGAGACTAAACCATGGACAAAAAATGTAAGAAGACACAGCAGGTCCATCCCGGGAATGTGCCATCCGTGGCCCCTCCTCGCCAGACTATTTACATTTTCTAAAATTTTCTTATATGTTAAAGCAACATGGTAAAAAGATGAAAATGACTTGATTTTACTTTCAATTCCTTTTACATTCTCCAGTATTAACATTAATATTTTTCATAACTCCATGTAGGACATTTCTGTACATAAATGTAAGCACTGTGGCAGCAGTAATGCAATATTTAGAAAATGTACTCTTGTACTCTTGATACTCAAGTACTTTTAAAAACAAGTACTTCAGTACTTTTACTTAAGTAGACATCTGACTGTAGTACTTTTACTTGTACTTGAGTAAAATTTAGCAAGGAGTATCTGTACTTTTACTCAAGTAATGAAGCTGTGTACTCTGTCCGCCTCTGATGACCGCAATTTAACGTGGGCCAAAGCAAGAAAAACGGGCTCTTTGTCTGATTGGCTTGTTTTAAGGCAGCTAAGAAATAAATGTTCTTTTTTTTATTAAGAAAGCAAAATCTGATTTTTATCTATCAGCCACTACTAACACCTTAAATGATCCCAGAAAATTCTGGAAGGCTATAAAATTACTTTCTCCAAACAAAGATAGTATTAATGTTCCTCCTTCTATTATGAAAGAGTCTGTAGTAGTTCATGACAAGCTGGAGATATTGAACCATTTTAATGAGCATTTTATTCAGTCTGGTTCTTTGTTTGACACTGCTTGTCCTTATACTGTGACACCTTGTAGAGATGTACCAGTCTCTACAAGTGTCTTCAATCTCACTCTATTCTTAGTGGCCGACGTTCAAAAAGCCCTAAAAGGACTGGTTCCTGAAAACCCCCCAGGACCTGATCTTATATAGCCCTATTTCTTAAAAAATAGCTGCTGATTGTGTAGCACAGCCTCTAACGTACCTTTTTAACCTAACTTTAGAGAGCAACACTATTCCCAAAATATGGAAATCTGCATTTGTTTGTCCATTATTGAAAGGGGGTGACCCGTCAAACTTAAATAATTACAGGCCAATTTCTAATTTGTCTGTTTTGGCCAAAACGCTTGAATCCCTGGTGAGTGATCAGATGAAAGACTTCTTGCATGTACAGGACATTTTATCCCCAGTTCAGTCAGGTTTTAGAAAAAAAACATAGTACCATCACAGCTGCAATGAAGGTGATAAATGACATCTCTGTTGCTCGTGACAAGAAGCAGCACTGTGCATCACTTTTTATTGATTTGTCAAAAGCTTTTGACACGGTTGATCATGATGTTTTAAAGATTAGGCTTCTTAATTCGGGGTTTTCAAAGAAAGCTGTCTCTTGGTTCTCAAACTATCTTAGTGACAGAACTCAGTGCATTAAGCATGATGGTGTTCAATCTGGTATTTTACCTATCCTTAAAGGGGTTCCACAAGGCTCTGTATTAGGCCCTCTTTCATTTACTATTTATATAAATAATCTTAATCGGCATGTGTCTGATGCAAACTTTAATTTTTATGCAGATGACACAGTTATTTACTGCTGTGCACCCTCTCTTAAACAAGCCATTGCACATTTACAGAATGCCTTCAATGTGTTCCAAAACACTTTGCTACATTTGAAACTTGTGCTCAATGCAGACAAAACCAAATGTATGCTTTTCACAGGCCCTCGGAATAGACCACTGAATATTCCCTCAGTGATTACTCTTGATGGAGAGATAGAGAGACTCTAATGAGAAAGTTGAGGCTAAAATTGGGTTTTTACTTTCGAAATAAGCTGTGCTTTTCTTTCAATGTTAAAAAACGGTTAGTGTCATCCACTTTTTTATCTGTGTTGGATTATGGTGATATATTATATATGCATTCATCTGCTCAATGCCTTCACATGATTGACGCAGCCTATCATGCATCACTGAGATTTATTACTAATTGTAAAGCTGGCACTCACCACTGTGAGCTGTATTCTCGTTTAGGGTGGTCTGCTCTGACAACACGGAGGCTTTGTCATTGGTATACATTTATATATAAGGCTATTCTTGGTGTGCTACCATCCTATTTATGTTCATTACACCCTCCGTTCTCAGGCTGTTGTCTTGTTTTCTGTCCCACATGTAGTACTGTGCTTGGTAAAAAGGCCTTTGTTTACTCTACTCCCTTTACATGGAATTTGCTGCAGAACAACTTAAAACTTAGCAAATTGATTCCTTTGAGTGTTTTTTAAGTTGAGAATGAGATGCTTTGAGTTGGAGTCCCTCATATGTCAATGCTTTTATTGATATTTCATTGTAAGTGCATAATTGGCTTTCATCTGTGTGTCTTTGTACGTATGTAATGATGTGATGTAACTTTGCTGCCTATCTTGGCCAGGTCTCCCTTGCAAAAGAAATTTTTAATCTCAATGGGGTTTTTTCCTGGTTACATAAAGGATATATATATATATATATATAGCCTATACCATTTCTATTTCTTTGTTTTTGCAATCTTTATTGCACTATGAAGTTCTCTGTTATTATCAGTATCAGTGTATCAGTGCATTATGTGAAGTTGGTTATTATAGAGGCTTTAATTTACTATACTGTAAGTACACTAACATGTGTATGTGGTCAAATCTTGTACTATAAACAGCCAACTCAATCTGATGACTCTGACTCCCTGACCAGAGTTCTGCAGCGGTCAATAACATATTCACCAACATTCAGTGGGGCAAATCCCAACAAATAAATACCTAACCCTACATTTAAGCAATAATAGGCTATTCATATTAATAATAAAAATGCTATTAATAATAATAATAAAAAAGGCTGGACAAGAATGATATTCCTGACATAAAAAGTTCATTTCAAAATAAAGCAATAGGTACAAAAACGAATTGTCTCAAATATGTTCTGTTTGACATATTGCACAACATTTTGGTGTGTGGCTGCCATGCCAGTTTGGCACCATCTGTTTGCTTTCTCAGCCTGATTATAACCAGCTGTGTGGTGGGAACTTTCTTTCACACAGTGTCATGCCTCCTGTAAATGCCATATTCCACTATCAAATCCAATAATGTCAAGATACCCTTTCCTTATTAATCATTGTTGCTGAATGTCACCTCGGAAAACTGATGGAGGCATTATAGACATTTGAAATTTAACTCAACAATCCAATGATGGAATGATGTGAATGATGGAATATTACAAATAAACTGGTATGATTGCACATTATTTATAAGTCTCTTGCAGCTATACTGGTCATAGGGTTCAAAAGAAATATACTGATATCTGATTCATGAGTGAGTTGAACCTATTCAATGATATCATCTGGAGCACTTTTGGGGATTTTTTTCAGTTATTTTTAAGCCGAAAAGCTCCATTCATCATCTTTTTTCCAAGAACAAGCACAACTACATTCTTGACAATATCTCCTTTTTTGTTACACAGAAAGTAGAATGAGGACAGGACTGTCATTTTTGGCTGAACTATTCCCTAGAAGTATTTCCATTCATTTCCTGCATCTTTGTTTGAAATCTGTGGCAATTTCCTCTCGTCTTCTTCATTTTGCACATGACCACAATGTGTGGCTAATTCTGAGGAATTGCAAGCATTGTAGTGCCTCAATAACTTCACATGCCCCAGCAGTTTTACCTCTCCATCTTCTCTGGCAGGAGGAAGAGCCACATGTTAGGAAATAGGGTTAAAAGGCAAGCTACTGAACATAATGACTGAGCACTTGAAAGGATTTGAATGGCATGAAAGAGGCGCAGATCTGTCCTTTTGTAAACACAGATTCTCACGGGGACTAGACTTACAGAGAGATTAGCCCCTTCAATAAACAAGTGGATGTATCACGCTGCAAACCTAGTGCAGCTGGGTATTACTGCGCCATTGTTCCGGATAATCTGGGATGCTTGCCATTTAATCTGAATGCTATTAAAATCTCTCTTTTCCTATGGATTACTAGGAGAGATAATAGAGCTAGTAGGTCATCCTGACCTTCACATTAACTTTGAATCCTCCAGTACTGCACTGAATGTCTTGCAGTGTTCACATTTTCAGAAGCCCATCACAAAATCAAATTTGGATTTGGTGGCTTTTATTGTCTATGAAAGCTTTGAGGTCATTCATATGCATGTGTGCAGAAGTTGACAAAAATTACATTAAGCAGATATACGTATTTAGAATTTATAGTATTTCTCTAACAGGAATCCGTCCCAAAATACTGATTACATAATTATTTTTCAAAGTTAGTATCATAACTGTACTGTTTTATTTCCTTGGTCTCCTTGGTATTTATCGCAGTTTGAAGACGATTTTTAACTTGTTTTCATGTTGCACCTTGCAAGCCACGCCCACATTATTTTGGGAAATTTGTTGTAAAGGAAACTGAAGATGACACTTTAAATAAATTGAGCGCATTAAATAAAGTTTATTTAAGGGTTGGTTCACACAAAAATTATACATAGTTTACTCACACACAAGCCATCCTAGGTGTATATGAGTTTCTTCTCTCTTCAGACACAATCAGAGTCAGACGTCACTCTTCCCCTGGAACAAGACTTGCGTATGGCCATTACCAGAAGCCAGTGATTCTAGTTAATAAAGTTTATAAATATGGATACTTTTCTTTTGGATGGATGTGCTTTCTTGGGCTTAATAGTAGGGAAACACTCACTCCCATTATAAAGCTTGGAAGAGGATATTTTTAATATAACTATGATTGTGTTTGGCCCAAAGAAGTAATATAGGCTACACCTATGGCTTGAGGGTGAGTAAATTATGGGATAATTTTCATTTTTGGATGAAATAACCATATATTTTGTTTCTTTACAGCGCTACTGTACAGGCCTAGGCAGAGTTTTTTTTTATATATATATATATATATATATATATATATATATATATATATATATAGCTACATTTATGGCTACGTTTTGAAGTGAGCAGCAGTATCACTACGGTTATAAAAAGTATAGAGTGACAATTGAACGTTTAATTATTCTACTTTATCCTTTACAGTTACAAAAATTGAGGGAAAATGATATTGTACTTTCAGGCATTTGCATCTCCAGAGACTAGAGGTTATACTGCCTGTTAAATCATTCACATTGAATGCAGGGTTATTACAGTCTTTAGGAGCATTTATGGAGAAAACTGCAAGTCAGTCGCATTCCATTAAAGTTATATGTTTTATGAGGTTATGTCTTCCCTGGGAATCAAACTCATGACCCTTCCCTAGTCATACTTTACCTTTTGAGCTACAGGAACTCAACATCAAATTAAGTCTAGTGTAATTATGCATCATCCTAGCATTGGTCAATTTTGAATAGTTTAATACTTTGTTACATCACTTTAAGAGCCATAAATGACACCTTGAAAAGTAATGCCACATGACATGAATAACTCTATGGAAAAATGACTTGTGTTCATTACACACATTAAAGGGTTTGGCTTTGAATCCTGCACTAATAATCACAAGTTATACTGGAACTACTGTTTGTCTGAAGAGAGACCAGCACATTGTAAGGAAGTTTATTGACAAAGTGTTCTTCACACATCTAAATGACAGACACAGTGAGTTCAAGTAACTAACTGAGCATAATTTGTAATACGGAAACACATTATGACTTCATAAGCAAATGTAAAATCAGTACATTTAAAAAAAAAAAAAAATTATATTCTAATAGGTTACAATACCAGATCGTAAACAAGTTGCAAACACAGAGTTCTGGTCTGCTATGCAATAGGGGTAAAATCTTTGCGTGGCAGGGGGAGCTGCAACTCGACCAGTCACAGATATATGCGCCTGCCACGGCATAATATGCGCCTGCCACTCGACCAGTCACGGATATATGCGCCTGCCACTCATATATGCGCCTGCCACTCATATATGCGCCTGCCACTCGACCAGTCACGGATATATGCGCCTGCCACTCATATATGCGCCTGCCACTCGACCAGTCACAGATATATGCGCCTGCCACTCATATATGCGCCTGCCACTCGACCAGTCACGGATATATGCGCCTGCCCCTCGACCAGTCACAGATATATGCGCCTGCCACTGCATAATATGCGCCTGCCACTCGACCAGTCACGGATATATGCGCCTGCCCCTCGACCAGTCACAGATATATGCGCCTGCCACTGCATTATATGCGCCTGCCACTCGACCAGTCACGGATATATGCGCCTGCCCCTCGACCAGTCACAGATATATGCGCCTGCCCCTCGACCAGTCACAGATATATGCGCCTGCCACTGCATAATATGCGCCTGCCACTCGACCAGTCACGGATATATGCGCCTGCCCCTCGACCAGTCACAGATATATGCGCCTGCCACTGCATTATATGCGCCTGCCACTCGACCAGTCACGGATATATGCGCCTGCCACTCAAATTTACACAATGTAAGATATGTTTTTAAACCAAGTGCAGCGCATATCCCCTGAAGCCAGCGGGAGCCAGAACGGTACGCACTGAAGGGAGTGGATTGGAATCCACTGCTGCTTCAATGTATATGTAATGATGAGTAATTATAACCAAGGTATTAATCAATATTTTTCCTTCTAAATATTAAATAAGTTGAATGACTTCTCTAGGCTTGAAGTTACCAGTGTGATTGTCTGTATTTGATATCTGAATGCAGTAACAGTGCTTGTTTATTTAGCTCGGCTTCCAGAAATGAAATAGGGACTTGTTTTGTATTTGAGAAAGGTCTTCAACGTGTTAAAACATATAGGGGTCATTAAAACCAGTAGTTTAAGGGTTAATTTCTTTGTTAAAGCCTTACTTTCCAGTTAGACTAAAGTTGAGAGAAAGAACGCATTATCTTGATGTTTTGAGAGGACTGGCCAAATCCAACCTTGGAGTAGCTGTGTGTCGGTGTGTGTGTGTTAGTTGTAAGGAACCACTGCCATTATAGGAGATAGAGTGAATTGTTGTTCGAGAAATGCTGGCGCCCCGCAACCCAAATCTGCGACCTGGAAGGTCATGACGTGCCTAACTTCAGGGTCCGAATGTGTCACCTGCATAATCGATGGAGATATGCTTCCGTCTATCTGTATATGTGTGGAGAATTACTGTTTACCTATTTCTTAGCCAATGAGAATCATTCAACCTGTAAACAATGACGTAGCTTAGACCTTGAAAATGGTATAACTGCTGTGATCTTTGTAACTGTAAGCGGGGTGGCCTACAAACTCCTGTGAGAGTCTTGAAGCTGATTCTGCTGATGAAACTGCAAACTATCTTCAGTAAAACTTCTCTTTAATTTATTACAATATCTGACTCTGGGTCTTCATTCTTCGTATCTGGTTCTGGGTCTTCGACTGTATACCCCTTAAAGCACAATAGGTCAATATTCACCATTAACCAAACGCTTTTCGCCTGCCTTACAACTACTGCACCTGCTTTTTGTTTTAATCCTGAGCACCAGTCTCGTGACATAGGCTTGCGCCTGCCTCAAAATCTCTCACTGTTTTAATACCAGACAAACCCACAGACAGTGCAATGCTGATCTTATTTACCTATTTCTCATCTGATCTTATATTTTATTCCCTCTTTTTGTCCATAATGGAGCGCGCGTCACATCACCTATTAGCGTCGTGCCTGCCTCAGGATATCTCACTGTTTTCATTTACCAGACACTCCGATTGATGCACATGTGCAAAAAGACAGTAAAATACTGCTCTTATTTGCCATCTTATCTTACATTTTATTCCGTTTTTGTTCATAATGGAACGCGCGTCACGTCACCCAAGAGTCGCGCCAGCCACAAGATCTCTCGCTGTTTTACTGCCCGATACTCCGATTGACAGGTGAAGGGAAAAGCAGACCAAGATTCCTCACTACATTGATTTGTTTGTTTTATAGGGCTATTTCTATTTCATTTTATTTACACAATACTGCAGATTATCAACATTTAATGATGAGGTCTTTGAATTTGTATCAGTGAGAACTGCAAAAAAAAACTTGTTCAGGCAAAGAACAAAATGTAATTTAAATAATGAAAAAGAAATAGAAATTTTAATAATCATCATTACTCGCCCCGTGGGTGTTTAGGTCCCGAGGCAGGCGCATGTAACAGTGACTGGTCCAGTGGCAGCTCCCCCTGCCACGCAAAGAGTTTACCCCCTCTCCTGCCATGTGAATGATGTGGAGAAATAAAACTGATTATGAGCTGTCCACTGATACATCATTTATAAAAGTGCAATATTCCACAAAAATAATAATGGTCAATTTTGATCAAATGTTGATTTTAACACGATCCCCTGTGGGTCCACAACATTGCCAGGTGGATATGATCATGATGCAATGACCAAGTTACAGTGAGTTTACTTAATAGGCTATATCACTTTAAGCCAGTACTCAAGTCACTTCACGAACCATAAAAGTAACATTAAACAAAAAAAAAAAAACAAGCAAACAATAGGCCTACGCTAAAGACACAACAGAATGTTAACTGCATGGTCTGGTAGATCCACTTGTCTAAAAAAATAATAATGATGAATGGGGGAAAAAAAGTCCAAACGAGCAGTTGCACCAGGAGCAATGAAACAGACTTCCCATGCAATTCGACAACAAATGCCATGAAGACCGCCCCTACGACCAAACCACGAAAGGCTTGTGGCAGTTCGTTCACAACCACCGCACACCAATAGCAACGGCTAATACCCATAATGCACTGAGGGTTGCCGATATATGGCAGGTGAAGACGGTGTCCCCGCAAAGAAACCGAAGTACAGTTGTAACCTACCTCTAGCTATTCTCCAAGTTATTCAACAACAACAGGTCACAAAGGTTTTGTGGTCTACATCATGCAGGAAAAACATATCAAAATTCAAGAAAAATTATCATTTCACTCCCTGACTAATTCGAAATTAAACAGCCATATACAAGTCTGCCTATCAAGAACACGGCTGTAATCAGAGTCTTTCATCGTGTCCAGATTAGTGACGAAAAAATCCTCCTAACCTCGACCAAAATGATCAACAGTATTTCAGGCACTAGGCTAGAGACGTTCTGACTCTCAGCAAATTTGTGTATACCTCCATCTAGTGGACAAAACTCCTAAATACGCATTCTCTTCACAGAGCGCACGAATTAAACTCAATTCCCGGAGGACCACAGCCCTGCGGAGTTGAGCTTTACCCAAATTAACTGCACCTGATCCAGGTAATATTCCTTCAAAACTACAGGTATGTGTGTTGGCGCAGGGTTGGAACTAAACTCTGCAGGACTGTGACTCCAGGAGCTGAATTTCACACCATTATATGCCATACGTTAGCATTCTCTTAATGGAAGCTGAAATATGCAAAAAAATAAAAAAATAAAAAAAATAATAATAATCTAAAGACATATAGGCCTAATGAGAACTTTTTGGCCATGATCGTTTTTTTCTTCTTTAAGGACATTCAGTCGGCCAATAAGCTTTGTCGTGATAATAACGTAGGCTACCAGTACATACTATAACAATAACAGTACATAATCAGCATTAAAATAGCTGGGCTGTTGTATATTTTTTATAAATTATTATACAGTTGTTTATTATTGGTGATTGGAAATATATAATTGAAATGTATTTCAAGTCTCTTAAAAATTAGAGAAATATGCCATCCCTCGCGATTCAAAAATGACCCGAAGCCTTAAAATTATATATCTTTCTAGAAAACTTATATCATTTCATTTTGAAAATATTTTTTCTAATTTGAATGCATTGTTTGTCGATTTTTTATGTGCCTATAAATTATATTAATAAATATTATAATTTAAGCACATTTATGCACATTTCTACTTAAATTTAAAAGAACTCTTCAATACATGCATAACCAGCTTAAAATATCTCACATGGAGTCAATTTGGGTGTCTCTGACTACCTCTTGTGGAACAAAAAAATATATAACATGATATTTCATGGCTTTTGCCACTAGATGGCCTTAAAGCTCTATTTGGAGCAAATGAGCTGTTCCACTGGGTCCTAAAGTAAATTCTTTAGTTTATCTTTTCATTATGCATTCAGATACACATAGACATTATAAAGTAATTTTTTGGTAAAGTTTAGTTAAAATTTTAAGCATTTTTTAGAATTTTCAATGTATGCTGAAGCATTCCTCACATTCCATTCATTCCTAATGTGGTCACATTGAACCACGAGGGAAGGATTTGTTACTTTTTTTTTTTATTACAACCACATTAACTCCTCGAATCCAGTCTTTTTTTGTGTGTGTATTCATGGTTCAAGTGCGACTAAAGTCCTAAGGTCTTGGACCACAGTAATGAACACTCAAACCCCCCCCCCCCCCAAAAAAACCCTACTCTTTAGGGAACGGTGTTGTCTGACTATAATACTGGAAAAGGAACAATCATTTTAACAGAGGAAAAAAAACAACCTCTTTATCTTATTTGACCAACAAACGATTGATTCTTTTCTTCTCTTTATTGAACTCGAAACTGGTTTCAGGTTTTGAACCTGAAGTTCAAATTTATGAGAAAAAAAAAAAAAAAACGTACACAAAAAAGAATCACAAAAAGTCCAACCCTGTATTTCATTAAAAGTTTAATTCAACATTCACTGTAAGTTAATCACCACTCTCTAATTCATATTTAACAAAAACATTACTATAAAATGCACCGTGTAACCACCAGTCTTCTGATTAGTGGTGCTAACATGACACTTCTTGCACAAGCTCAGTTACATTGTTCACTGGAGATTCCTAAATCTGCTTGTACCTTTATTCAACAGCATGTGACGAACGGGGGCGAGACAGAACGAGGCTGAAAGTTCATTAACACTGCTTAGTTTTTCCTTTGGAAAATCTATAGACCTCGCTCTCTCTGAGTAAGAAATCTAAAATAAAAATAAAGTAACAAACAAAAATGGTACACATAAAACAATACAGTAGTAATGGGTGTAATATATTTGCATTTAATATTTTAGTAAAGGACGGTTATGACGGAATACTACGTCAGTATGAAGTGCTTCAGAGATGCGGTAACCTGTATCCCCTGCTGATGCTGTGACAATGGGAATGCATGTGGAGTTTAACTGTACAAGTAAAACAGATTTAGAGCCGGTAACTATCATAGTTACTAGCATTACTGCATGACCGCAGCATGTCACAAGTTCACATTTAACTTTTCCATTCAGTCATGCAAACAATTCACTCGGATGAGTTGCAGCTTGTAAACCAGAGCCACACCGATGAGCTTTCCACGTCGTTCTCTGATGGACCAAAGCAAAAAAAAAAAAAAAAAAAAAATATATATATATATATATATATATATAAAACACCCAAAGTACAAAATATCAGCCCATCTCACTGGAAGCTCTGTCCTTGAAATCTGCAGGCGCGTTCTCTGAGGTCCGTTAGGAAGCAGTTCCTTTTTTTTTTTTTTTTTGCCACCAGAGCACAGGAAGTTGGCTCACCACTTCCTGTGATAGAGAGTCTAGACAGTCCTCCCCTGATTGGCTGCACAGGCTCATTTCAGCCCACCTGCTTCTCCAGCAAAAAGTCTCTGCGCTCACACTTCACAATAGACATGCAATACACAGACCAAGTTAATTCTTAAGGTTAGGTTGTACATTTATATAGATTTATACATATTTATATAATTCATATATTTTCAGGAATGTTAATCTGTGTTTTTTGTTTGACGATACAAAAATTACTTTTCATCTGACACATAAAAGCAACATCATAAAAACAGTCTCTTTCTTTAAAAAAAAAAAAAAACATCCCTTAATAAAAATAAGTTCTATTTGTGTTTTGTTTATTTTACAATATATTTTCTTTTCCGCTTCATCTTCCGCTTTATTATTACAATGGGCACTTTGTGCAGCCGCACTCCACGGTGGTCTCGATCTCCTCGGAAAAGGACGATCCATCGGAGCACTTGAAGCTGACCTTCCGTCTCCGGCTCTTGGTGGGGGCGCAGCACAGGCCCGAGTGGCAGGCGCGAGGACACTCCACCCGGGGGATTTTACTGGTGGAGGTGCAGTTTTTATGGCCCATGTGGCGCTTGAGGAGCTCGCGAACCATCTCTCCTTGGCACGTCAGCTCTGTGTCGAGGAGGGGACAGAGGACAGGCCATCAGATAAAAGATTTATATAATATATTAATAAACACAAGGACTTTCTGGTCACATATTGATTTGTTGCTTCACTCTTCTGGATTCTGTACGGCCTGGTAATGAAACGGCATTCTGGGGTCTCTTATTCTCACCAAGGTTGCATTTATTTGATCGAAAATACAGTAAATATAGTAATATTGTGAAATATTATTACAATTTCAAATAACTGTTTTCTATTTGAAAATATTTTGAAATGTTATTTATTCTTGTGAGGACAAAGCTGAATTTTCAGCCCCATTACTCCAGTTTTCAGTGTCACATGATCCTTCAGAAATCATTCTAATATGCTGATTTGCTGCACAAGAAACATTTTCACTTCTCAATGTTAAAGATAGTACTGCTTAATATTTTTATCCACAAGACATTTTTTTTGTGGATTATTTGAATAGAAAGTTCAAAAGTACAGCATTTATTTTAAATAGAATTTTTTTTGTAACAGTAGTAGGCTAATTATCTTTTTTTTACTTTAAACTTTTTAACAGTAGAGTATATGCAGTATTTATTTATTTTGTAATAAATGTCAAACCGTGTTTTTATGTTTTGAGATCTCAAGGAAATATTATGGAGAAATTGAAAAACCACTGAAAAAGTGAGAGGTTATTATTGTTGCGCTCTGTTGCAATGAGATATTATTGTATGTGATGGTATTGTAATATTTTTCACCACCCAATAAAGTTTGGATGAAAGTAGTCATCTGAAAAGCAGAGTCCATTATTCAATTCTTAAGATTATGAGAACAGCAACAGTAATAATTATTTCAGTGTGGATCATCATTTTACTAAATAACTATTGGCAAATGGATCTACAAACCCTGGAAGATTATGAACACTTTTTTCTTGTAAAATAACGTGCACTGATGAATTGTGTACAGTAGGACCAGAGACCTTTATTAATGATCTTGTTTTTAAGTGGTATAAGTAGCTAGCTTTTAAATTCTGATCAAGAATAGTGCATATGTTTTGCAGTGCTGTGTCTCACCTGTTTCACAGGTCGGCCCGCTGTACCCAGGCTGGCAGTGGCAAACCGGCTCTCCGCTCTCCGTCGCTCTGCACTCTCCGTGCGCACAGTGCTGCCCCTTACATGCGGCGGACTCCTCCCGTCTGTCACAGGACTGGCCAGAGTATCCATCTGCACATGAGCAGCTGTATGAGGAGCCTTTAGGCACACACACACCATGCACACACCTGCACAGGAAGAGAGAGGGTATTACTGCCTGATACAAGCACAACTGTGAGTGTTTGTGTACATGCGTGTTTGTGTACCTGCTGCTCTGACAGGGGCTCTGGGAGGTCATCTGTTCACACAGTGGGCCGTTGTGGCTGGTGGGACACTCGCAGGACACCCCTGCCTCTCCTCTCTGTCTGCAGGCCTCTTGAGCACAAACGGCGCAGGAGTGACAGCCCGGCAGGACGCCATCAACCCCTGCCGGTCCACCGCCGAGGTCTTGGGGTTCCCCATTGAGCCGTACGTCATGAATACAGCCGTTAAAGGACTGGAATGGACGGTCTGGACCCGGTCGCAGGCCTGCCGTGTCAGTCAGAGAGGGAACCCCTAAAATATGAACAACAGGCAAATATTAAGGCACTCATGCACACACATACAATATAGAGAGGGCCTGCAAATGCTTTACATTACAATCATTATGTATTCAAACATTTGGACAGCATTTTGTGTGTCTCAAAGCAAGCCACTATGAAACCTTTGAAATACACTGAGGTGTCTTTGACTCTTACCGCCTATATAGAGTTGTGTGCTGTGGTCCACAGCAGGGGGGCGGGGCAGTTTGCCCAGGCTTTTTGGTGCCCCTTTATCCACCACCAAACTCAGGGTCTGATTCTGGATCAGCACCTCCACCATGTGGAAAAGACCATCATTCACGGACTCCACACTGGCAGAAAGCAGAAGACAAGACAAAAATATAAATCTGTTACATTTATATAATTTAATACTAATATTTATATAATATAGTAGTAGTATATAAATGTGTATATATATATACACACACACACATATATAACTATTATTTATTATTATTATCTCAGTTCAGATAATCATATATATATATATATATATGACTATGTCTATCTGAGCTTAAGTGTGAAATAAACCCTTTGAATATTTATTATTTGAAATTTATAGAATTTTTTACACAAATTACTGTCCTTCAGTTGTTGTATTTCAACCACAAAAATGGTAGAAAACGTATTGTTGGAAACTTATTTTGCAACTAATTCTATTTTTTGTTTTGTTTTGTTTTTTAAACCAAGGAGGCAGTGTCAGTGAAGAGTAGACGTGACATTAAATATGATACATGTGTGGGGAAAAAAATTCTAATTTTTTACGTCATTTCCCATCAAGCTTATATTTTGTCACATTTTGCAAAAATATTATTTAAATGTGTGTATTTAGGATACACAAAATGCTAGCTATTAAATTAGCCTTAGCGCCAATTTTAACTGACCATATCATGTCACCACTGGGGTAAATTAACTTTTTAAAGTATTGTTTTCAGCCCAAGTGAAAAGCCTGAATATGCAAAACAGAATATCTCCCCACTGTCTGAAAATGCTATGGTTTCCACATTACACTCCGTCAGGTGTATTTCCAGTGAATTTGGCACTGACATGGGGAGAGCTTATGTTGTGGGAAAAGGAGAGCTTGTGTTGGCCATAAGTTCACTCTTTCTTTGAGTTAGCACGCTCAAATCACATCCTGCTGAGTTTGGCACTGTGACTGTGTGAACGCCTGAGAGCGATTCTGTTTCACACGGTCATTTTTAAACCATTGAAGAGTGCCGTTTGTTCCCCAGTTCCATGAAACCTCCATGAAACATCTCATAAACCATGACAGCGTGCTCTGACCGGCACAGCTGGATGATTTTTTCCTGTTTCTGACATTGCAGTGACTGCAGCGAGCTGTTTGGCCCAGATTCTGCTGACTTCTAGGATTGTCTTTTGTTTAAAGGTGAGATTTAAGGTTATGAACTAATCACTATCCTCTGAACTAACAACAGATCATGAGAATTCAGTCTGCTCGGCTGTAGAAACCCTGGTTATGTATTGTAGTAGTTATTGCTGGATGGAGCGTAAGCAGTTACAGACAGCTAGAGACAGTGGTTTGGCAAAGAAGCCCAGAGACCAACAGAGAGAGGAGAAGGGGGTGAAAGAAATGATATTGTGGTGAGTAGAGTATATCTTAATCTCCCCTCAGCCTTAAACAAGGTTTTCTTCTTTTTCTGTCTTTGAGGGAAAAAAAATGAATGAATGAAAACATTTATTTGTATCTATATATAATATATTTACGCATATATGTACTAAATGGTAAAACGCCTAAAACAACAGAGCATTGCCAGCAAATATATTAAGCAAACAAAGGCTAGCATTAAAATGAACTAATTGTTGCTTTGTGGGCAGACAGCTAGTATTTGCGCTGGCTTGCAATGTACATTTCCATTGCTGAAATGCTGAGGCCATAGGTGCGGATAGAGATCAGTGTCCCCAGATATAGGGGGTACGGTTCACGGAGGTCTTGGCTGAACAAAGACCCAACACAGGCACACGTGTGGTTTGCATTACAGGCCCATAATTCAATTCCTGTTAAATAGGGTTTTGCAACAAACACTACTGTCTGCCGGCTGAGACCCCCCAAACATCTCAAGCCTGTCCAATTGATACATCAGTACCACCAGAGAAGAACAACTTTTTTGTAATATAAGGACATTTTCATCCACTGTCTCTAGTTTTGACAGCCGTCTTTCATTAAGTCGGTCTGAGGGCCTACATGCTGGCTGGGAAGGAAATCGGACGAGTATTTTGTGGAAAAGGTGGTGAGAGTGGGAATGTAATGGAACGAAGAGGAAGGGTCTATTACAAGAATGAAAACAGACTTAATCAGAACATAAATCTCACTACGGGAGACAGAAGCTTTCATTTGGAACTGACAAAATGTTCTTGAATCTATGCAGCGAAGGTCTATCACCACTAGGGGGCAGTATAAAACAACTCCTTCAAGATGTAGCAAAGCACTTGCAACTATTGGCCTTTTGTTCATATTCTGACAGACAGAAAATATCCTGAGGCCATAATATTTTTAGAATGGGGGGTTGAGAAGGTGGAGTGTCTTTGATGTGCGGCTAGCCTGCATATTAGCTTCAAGCAGCCCATTATGAAACTCAATAAAAACAAACAGAAACCCGTGGAAGATTTCAGCAACCTCATGTCACCCCTCTCACACGAGGGGAAGTCAATTTCCTGTCAGCTGAAAATAAAATACTCTATTTTTCCTTGAGCAAAACCGCATTATAAATGACACATACACAAAGTTAGGAACTATTACAGACTCCTTCATCTTGGAGAGTTATCTAGATCAGCAGACCTGTAGACATATTTACATTTTCCAGATTCAATTACACGGCACTATCATTTGCTTACACTAGCTACGAGTAACAGACAGCAGATGTAAAGTCAATTACGCCTTTTTGGAGCGTGAATTGCTAAACAAGGTTATGCACGTAGCATTTAAGATATCATGGGGTGGAACCAATAGCGTTGTTTTACATATGGACTGAAGTATAGCGCTAACATTAAAACATTTGTAAGTAGCAAAGGACAAGAGTCTCATCCTTGGGATGAGAATAATGTAGCCTTCCTAAAACATTGCACTAGCAACGCCACGGCAATTGGTCATTGACACGGCAACGCCACGACCATTGGTTCGATTGTCAGGGAATGCAAGAGCTGATAATATCTGTACCTTGAATGCAACACAAGTCTTTGTATAAAAGTATCAGCCAAATGCGTAAATGTAAATTATGTAGGCCTATGCTAATGCTACACTAAATCTTTGTGTGTGGACAGTTAGCATCCCTCAGCTTTGACTATTCTTTCTGATAGTATTAGCGTTGTTGCACGTAGCCAAGCCATTCTTACAACACCACGACCATTTGGTCTTCTTCAACCCAAGGAAACATCATACTTACTCATCTTACTCAGGCTGAATTACCACTACGTTCCCTCCATTCAGACATTCTGCTCACACAGGAACTTAGTGCGGGTGAAACGAAAACAGGCCTTAAAAACATACTCTGACCCTTCCCCATTCATCCTAGCACTGTTCCGCGTTAAACCCAGTTGACATGCCAAACATTAGCTGCTTTTAGAGCTGTGGTTAGGTGTGGTGCAGGATGGCGAGCCCACGCGGAGGAGCAGGGGGCAGGGAACACAGCAATTCTAACATTCTCATTCAATTTCCTGCGATGTTTCCACAAACCGACGTTTCTGCTGAGTAACTGCCCACGCCACTGCTTAAACTAATACTCAGATTAGCATGACATTTAGTAAAGGGCAGCACATTAACACGCTGCATGGACCTAAGCATTCATCTCATGGTAATGAGGCACTACTGCTAGTTAAGAGCCTCCTTCACTCTCCTCCCCAGTGCATATATCAGTCTCTCCATCTCTCTTCTCCCCTCACCCACACCCACACCTTCCATCGGGGCAGGATCACATTGCAGAGATAAGTGTCCTTCACTCTTCATTGGCTCTCAGTCACTCTTCATCTCTCTGGGGTCTGATCTGTCTTCTTTCCCACCGCCCAGAACCTTTTCCCTCTCACCTTTTCTATTTTCTTCGCAATATTTCCTTGTTTTTCCTGTCAGGGATCTCTTCTCTCGCTGAAGTTCAGCAGGGGCAAGGTGTAAGAAGAGCTGAGTGGGACCTGTAGATGGTGTGAGAATCTTGCAGTTTTTCCCCTCTGATCTTCGCCCCACAGAGTCTTTATGACCCAGTTCCACATTTAAAGTCAAGCACCTGCAGAGAGCCATTGAACCAGACTAGGCTCAGGAATGCTTCAACCACAGCCTCAAAACTGCAGCTTCCATGGTGGGAAAACCAAAGCATGGGAGCTGCCCATAAGCTGCACCCACGTCCAAGCATTGTGGCATAGGACGGGTTACAAATTGAGCAGCTGGCTCTTCAGGGGCTTTGTTAGCTCTGGTTCCACATTGTTAGCACTAACTATGACATGGAGACCTCAGGAGCATGTTTGCCAGACCGGGTGTGCCGTGTTGTGCCATGACCAAATCAGCTAAATTAAGATGGAAGTATAATTTCTCTCCTTGCATTCCCTTTAAGCCAGGGATGACCAATCCTGCTCCTGGAAGGCCAGTATCCTGCAGAGTTTAGCTGCAATCCTAATCAAACACACCTGAACCAGCTAATCCAGGACTTTAATCATACTAGAAAATTCAAGGCACGTGTATTGAGGCAAGGTGGAGCTAAACTTTGCAAGATGTTGGCGCTCAAGGAGCAGGTTTGGACACCAAATGAATGAATGATATATTATATCCGTACTTGTATGCCAATTGCCTACAAAGAAAGTAGCTGCCCAGTACATTTCAAGAAGGCTGCAGAGTTAACCAAATCTGGGAACAATAGTTTTTGGAGTCATAATTTAGTTTTTAGCACACATGCTACAGACATTTTGAGCTATGAAGGTCATATGGGAAATATATGTCTGGTCTGTTCCACTCTTTTTCTTCCTCTAAATAAAATGAGAAAAAAAGTGCAATTGCTCTATATACATGCAGTTAATTCCGGTGTTTCTAATTTTAAATGTATGCATCCTTGGTCTGCAAAGACAAGGAATCTGGTTTAAATGTTATTTTCCATGCTGAGACTCCCTCATACAACAATCGATTCAGCCCTTGTTGCAGACAAAAGGGAAGAGTGGCCCTATGCAGCAGGAACGATCAATACGAAGTCATCAAGCAGGCAGGCACCCAGCTCACCTCTGTTCACTTCTACTGCCTGCTAAAACAGCTGCCAGTCACAAATGTTCACACTCTGCTTCTGCAGACGTAAATGCCAGAGACCCTGATATATGCTACATACCCATTCTTAACAGAAATAGACAAGAATGCCGGTTTCTATCTAGAAATGCTTTGAAATTGTAGGCTTTCATTGTTTGTGTGTAGACTGGATTTAAAAGCTTGAATCTGGGCTCTTGAAACCCATTACAGAGCCTGTGCAAGCTTAATGACATCCGCAGTGACCCAGCAGGCCGGAGTCAGGCACCATCTGCGCCAGACTCAACAAGCCAGTTGTCTGCTGAAAGGGCAGAAGGTGAGGGCTAAGAGCTCTGTGTTTATGGGGGCTCCAATGAGCATAGAAATCATGGCGGCTGCAGCACAGAAGCATTCACATGGGAACAGACCAGTGAAGCAAGCTCTCGCCTGAGGCAGATTCAAGCAGTCATGTAAACCCGGGGCTCCTATATGGTTTTATGATGTGCCATGAGCTTACAGGGATTAAACTTCCCTGAGAAAAGGGAGAAAACGTACCCACAAACGCGCCTTTTTCACCTTAAACTATTCTGAATGAGAGCAGTGTGCCTCCTTTGAAACTATTTTTATGGAAGATGAATGAGTGTGTATTTTGATGTATGAAAATAAATTAGAGTGGTATAGATTGGATTATTGGGCCGCAAAAACAGCTAGCTGTATGGGTTTATTTATTGTGTAGAACAGAAGTGTGATTGTGTTGGTACTAAACCTAGTGAACTACACAGGCAGCTGACTTCTTAGGGAAAATCATAACTGAAATGGAACCACTTTAGTGACAATGGAGACCTGCAACGGATTTCAATAATCTGCCAATAGCATGTTACTAAGCTAACAATGAAATACACAAATAAACAAACATGTGGTTATAAATAGTACACATATTGGGTAAAACTGAATGAATTTAATTAAATTTTAATCAACATTCCCCTCAACGCATTCACCATCTTGGAGTTTGGCATAGTGCATTCTGGGATTGTCTTTTCTTCTGAGGATACATACAATACTATTTAGGATTCTCAAAATAAAAGACCCTAAAGGTGGGCATACACTGTGATGTCTGTGTGATTTCAGCAAGGTTGATGATGATGATGATGATGATTTGTCCTCGAGAGGAAATTTGTTTCCACCATAGATGCGTACATAATACAAACACACATAACATATTAAGAACATGAACATATAAACATATTTAAAAAAATAAATAAATAAAAAGAAACAAGAGAGCATACCTGACGTATCTATGGCCGATTTCCTATGTATTTAGAGCTCGTATAGATACAGGAACACAACTCTTACTAAACTTGGCCTTTCTACACATCGGTAACCTATACCTACGACCAGAAGGCAGAAGGATCAAATATTTATGAAGTGGGTGTTCTGAGTCATTTAAGATTTTTTGTGCCTTACGCAACGTGAATGTCGGAAACTATCCGATAAATTGGGGGTAGGGATACCAATAATTTTACTCGCTAAATATCTTTAAGAATTTGTTCTTGTCGGTAACTGTAAGCATATGAAAAAAACAAATGGCCCCATAAGTAAGGACTGGCTCAATAATACTGCGATACAGAAGCAGAAGAAGATGTGGCTGAACAGACAAGTGCCTAAGTTTACAAATAGCGGTCAGTCTTTGTTGACAGGGTTTGTAAACCCCTAGAGTGTGCTGATTGAAATTGAGATTTAGATCCAAAATAATGGCAAGATATTTGAAATGCTCTACTCTCTCAACTATCTCTCCATCAACGATAATGCTAGAGGCATGTTACCTACTCACACTGAACGAGTAGATCGCATGCGATGTAAAGCCAAAGCTCATGATTTATGTGCTCACACTGTACGGTCCGAATGTCGATCTGCGACTTGACTGCTCACACTACACGTGTGAAATATGCGCGATAAACCCCCGTGCCGGGTTGCGCCAATAGACGATATCATGTATCCAGAGATATTGTCAAAACAAGCATCAGCTATCAATACCAAGATGATTTAGCATTTCCAATTTATGTATTAAATTATTATTATCATTATTGTATTATTATTAGTATTATTAGGAAAGGCCTAGGCTACTTATATTATTAAATTGATTGGCTATTATAATTAATTTGCCAATTAATAGAAGCTTACTCCTCACCATTGAAAATTGTCTAAAACATTTAGGTCGATTACAATGAATTATAGGCATATAATTACAATTATTAACAGTCTATAATATGTCCGAACACTGCAATAATTAGTTATCAATGAAAATTAAAAAAAGCTTTATTTCAATAATTAGAATAAATAAAATGAATAAAAGAGGCACGATATACATCGCAGGTGGCTTGGAAGACGTGGGTAATATATGGTTAATCCATTTTGAAACACGAACTGGAGGTAAGCAACATTAATTTGTAGCAAGTTTGAGCTACAGAACTTAAAGATCTCCCTCTTTTCGTTTTCTTTCTTGCTGCAGATGAAATAGTTAAACTTCTTTTTTTTGCGCAGACACAGTGAGGGAAAAAAACACTGAGTTTAGGGCAATCGGTTTGTAGCTCTGCTTCAGCTGTGCGATATCGTCACGAGGAGCGATTCACATTTCTGACATGCCAGAAATTCATCCCACCATCTGATTGCCGGTCGGGAGAGGTTAATCGCCTCTCGTTTCTCCCTGTACACTGCACGAACACTGCACGTCAAAGGACGCACGACAAAGCTGAAAATCGTCCCGACCCGAAAAAGAGTCGCACAAGTCAGAATTCGGCTCAAAATCAGAAGAAAATCGCACAGTGTTCGCCCACCTTAAGGGGTAACATAATTATGCTACCTATTATGTTGAGAGAGCCTACACTCACATGAAAAAATGTGCAACAAAAGTCACCAAAAGTCAGCTGGATGGCGTACAGTAAAATGTGTCATAAAACTTTTGACAGCTTCAGGGCTTTTGTTAAAACTAAAGATCGTACTTCCCTGCAGTACCATTAAAAGGACAACTTTGTAGTATTCACCCCTAACAAGTGCTTATTAGTACCTTAGAGTACTGCCTGCTAAGGTACTACTAAGATTCTTTTGAGGGTAAATAAAGTACAAAGTTGTCCCTTTGAGGGTACTGCCCCCTAAGTATTGTGTCCCTGAAGGTACACTGATCGCACATATTATGTGAGAGTATAGGATGCCTTAAAATAGTGTGTGTGTGTGTCTGCTCACCTGTACACTGTGGTTGGGGGGTACTTGGCAACATCATAGATCAAACGAATGTGTCCCTGGTACAGCTCTAGTGCGAGTGGGTCATGGTCCTCTTTATACAACAGAATGCCATTGTCCTTATCTGTCGCCACCTACAAAGTCAGAGGCAGAAAATGAGAAATAGGCAGCAAAAGATTAGTGAAGGAGAACAGCAGGAATACTTTTGAAGAAGTAAAAGAAGGGTGTAGAAAACAATCAAGAGTGCGCGATAAGCACACTATTTCAACACAACATGTACACCGAGAGAACCGCCGTAGGCCTGGCACTTATCTCCCTGTTTAGTCGAGGGCATCAAACGGTACGCCTGCGAGCAAGCTGTGATGTAAAACAGCTCACGTTTATATATAAGCAGTAGGTCGGGAGGACAGTTGATGGCTTATGGAGTGTAGAAGCCTCTCTACACATCAGTTGAGATCGAGTGGACTGCTTACACTCATAGCCTGGGGGCATATGAGTTAATGTGTCCCTGTATTCGCTTTCTGTCAGTGGATATGTCACAGGAGGACCAAGTCATTAACGCTGTTTAGCACAGTTTTACTAAGAACGCTGGAAATAAAAAAGCAACCTAATTTGATTGCTTTTCTATATTTGCTGCTCCCAATTGCCCGGCCTCTGCGTGTTGCCTTTTAGGGCCCGTTTACGCTTAGTCTGATGTGACTGAAAAGAGCGAAAGTGTAACACATTCTGAAATATTTGGCATCAAGTCTAAAGATGAAATCATTTCGTTCTCTTAGATTTGACTTAATGGAAAAGTCCAAAATGTTTAATCCACACAACAACATTTTACTGGACTAAAGGTTGTGTCTCTATTTTTAATATTTAATCCTGTTTTTTTTGTTTTTTGACAATTAAAGGTAAATTAAGAAAATGTAGAGGAAAGTGAAAATGCGTTTTGTTAAAATAGGCTTTGAGCACATGGCATTTGGATTCCGTGACACAATTTACAGTATTAATGACAAGTAATTCATTAACTTTCAAATCATCTATGAAAATTCCTGAAAACTGGCATCACTTATCTGAAAGGTCTGTGAATCAAAAATTGACCCAGCTTCTGAATAAACAAACAATGTAACATTGCAGTTAGTGCATCTGTATGAATTCTTTCACACTAAGTTCAGTTTCATTTTAAAACCTCATTGGTCATGTTTTCTTGCGAAAAATTCAGACTTGGTTTAGAAAGCAACACTGAGTAACCAATGCACTATTACTTTACTCACAAAGGCCACTCGATATGCAAATGTGCTAAGAGATGCTGAAACTGAAAGATGTCGACGTCCACAAGGAGATAAACATCTACTGAGCTCTTTTTAATTTCTCCAACTTTAATTAACATTAGTACGCCCTCCCGACAGTCAGAAGACATAGGCTCATTTGTAGCAGATCTAGCGGTCACGCAGTACCCTTGATTGCAATGGATAACAGCCCAGCTCAACCTCTATTACCATAATATATGTCCTCAGGAGAGGAATTATTCACACAGGTGGACAAGAGGTGACATTCGCATAATGTCAGAGAGGCCAAAGCTGGCTTAAAGCATACACTGCAGATGAAATAAAAAGACCTAGAATAGACGACAGAGAGGCAGATCGCTTCTCATGGCCGCTGGTGTGAGTTTGGTTGATATGCGGACTGTCCTGAAGCTAGTGATATGTGACGTCTATATTACAGGAACTGATCTGGGACCTATTGTTAAGCATTACAGGAAGTGGTTGCAGGTGTACCTGGAGGGATATGTGCATGGGTGGTCGGATATTGGCGCCGGAGAGCTCTACGTAGGTATCTTTGCCGAGGAAGTGCACTGTGACCATTTTATGGCACTTGATGCCGAAGAAGCTAGGTAGACAACGGCACACGGGCTCTCCCTCCACGACCAGACACTGGGCTCCGTTTTGACAGTCAGCTTGATCACATGGACTCGTCTTTTGGAGCAATACCATTGGTGGATGATTCTCACAGAACAACCCGCTAAGGAAATAGAGAGGGAGAGATATATAAGGCATTAACACTACCGGTCAAAAGTACGGAATAATTAGTATTTGTCTTTTATGTCTTTTTCAAAGTATTTTATGCTCACCAAGGCTGCTCTTATTTGTTCAAAATACAGTAAAATAATAATTATAAAATAAAAATATATTTAACAATGTAATTTATTCCTGTGATGGCAAAGCTGAATTTTCAGCAGCCATTATTCCAGTCTTCAGTGTCACATGATCCTTTACAAATCATTATTGAATACTGTATATTAAGTATATTATTAAAATAAATATGTAAGCAAATTTGGTAACACTTTATTTTACAGTGTCTTTGTTATACACGTTACATGTAGTTTCTATAGTAATTGTAAAAAATTGTGCAAAATTACATGCAACTAACCATAGACCAAACCCTAATCCTAACGTTAACCCTATAGTAAATATATGTAGTTAATTAATACTACACCGTACTTAAATGTATAATTACACGGTAACACGGACACCGTAAAATAAAGGTTAACCACAATTTTTCAAGCACTTTTAATTGAACTTTCCTTCTTTCTAAAATCTAACTCACACAGGAGAAGAAGATGGTGTTAGAATATTGATAGAGTGTCAGGATGGGTGGTAAGCCAGATTAATGCTGGGCTCAAGACACCATCAGGCCCTTAATCAGTAGCTGTGGTGGAGTGAGGGATGCTGGGGAGAGAGCTATTGTTCTGCCACACGCACACACACACATGCTAGTGTTATAATTAGACCTATGGAAATTCATCTTCTGTGCATCTCAGATTTAATGATGCACTACCATATAATAAAGCACCAACAGAAGCTGTGTGTGTGTGAGAGTGTGTGTGTGTGTGTGTGTGTGTGTAATTGTGGTGAGCAAGAAGAGGCCGAGGGCCATGAGAGAACTTTGAGCATTATGAGAATTATGAGCAACAATGAATTTTTATTTTATATTTATAAAAATAAACATTTGAAATGTGACAAATTATATAATTAAAAAAATTTGAAACTTTGAAAAAATCACATTTATAATAATATTTAATATGTAAGGGATAATGTAGAGCGAGGCGGTTGTTATAGCGAATACAATCAGGATCTTGAATCAGGCTGAAGGGCTTGTATTCGCTATAACAACCGCCTTCGCTCTACATTATTCCGCTTATTACATGGCTTCCTACCAAATATATCAATAATTTGACAGAAAATATTGATTTAAAAAGGAGTTTATTGATTTAAAAACGATTGTATTGCTTCCGCTAAAGAAAATAGTCCGTTCTGTATCTACGGTTAGAATCCTGCGTCCATGGCAAGGCTCTGTTTTTCATGGCAACGGTATGAATATACATATACTTAGCAACGGTCTGTTATCAAGATGTAATAAATATTAATATATTATTTAAAATAATAAAATAGTAATTAATAGTTATTATTATCATTATTATTATTATTCTAACAACAAAAGTCAATGAAAAGACCAAAATGGTTCTCATCAGTTTGACATCTGTCAATTGTTTTTTTTCTTTCATTTTCAGAACTTATTAGTAGTTAAAATTAGCTCAACAAACAACAGACATCTACACTGTGTCCTTTACATAGGTAAAGTAAACAATGCACGTGTCTCACCTGAACCCCTTTCTACACACACATGTGTATCCATTGATGGCGTCGACACACTCTGCCCCATGCTGGCATTTGTTCTCCAGACAGTCATTGTAATCCTGCTCACACTGCTGGCCAACATAACCTGGCAAACATTCACACCTGAAAAAGAAAACAATAAAAACTATTTAGATGCTAGCGATGACTAGCAAAAGAGGCAGCTCTGGCATTAGGTGAGTTAAATACTACTTGGTAGTGATAATGACACTTCTGGCTACAACTGCCTGACCATTCCAGGCATGGCATGTTGTCTTTCCTGTGAAGTTCTGACCTACATTCTGTGTTCTCCCATGCCCCATTTCCCAGAGGAGCTCACACACTCACCTGTAGCCCTTACTGAGAGGAACACACTTGGAGTCATGTTGGCAGAGGTCAAACCCAGGCAGACAGGGGTCAACCACCTCCTCACACAGATCACCTAAGAGACACACAAAGAAAAGGAACAAATCACTCTAACAGTTGTCCGGATTTTATCACATGCTGAAACACTCAGGGCCTCTACTGGGTGAAGCTCACAGTTGGCTAAAGGAGCTCTTTGACTGAACATTCAGCATGTCTGACCCTCCTTGAGGTGTTTTTCACCCCTCACGCCATCTGCCAGCATTTAGACTGTGAGGCTTTTCTCCAACAGGCTCAACTGAAAACACATCTTTGTGTGATGCAAAGTCTTTCTTGAGCACTCAGCTCAGCAGGGTCCAATCGAAGGCACTAAATCACTGCCAACCAGAACCTTCAATACATTCCCTGTTCCCGTCCACCTGCTGTAGGACGTCCGGCTTTGCAACAGGCTGTACTAGGTCTGATCCAAACTCCACATCTCTGCACTCATTCACCCAGATTCCTAGCATTTCCTGTCCAGCACACTTGTGTTGGTGTTGCTGGCTGCATGGCACAGCAGCAGGCGCTCAGGAACAGATGTACCCTCTCTGTGCTCTGGCCCTCGAGACTGGGCTTAGGTGGTCTGCTGCCAGGCCAATTTCCTCTAGACCCTTTCTGCAGCAACTGTGTGTGTTCTTCAGGGAATCAGTGCAGTCGGTGTCTACAGGTCACACACGACTGCTGATGTTTCCTGCATGCACCTCACAGGCTGGAATCTGGCAAACAGCTCAGGCTATAGAGTTTTAAATCAAATCTGAATGTTGTTGGTAAGACTAGTACAGACTGAGGTTAATTCAGAACAATCTTCAGTAGAATTTGCAACAGCTGTTAAAATGCATATGGAGATACAGAACTACAATGACAATGGAGAGGGAATGAATGTTTAAGAGACTTGACTTTTGTCAAAGTGTGAAGATTCAACATTAAACAAGGGCTGAAACGACGTTGCCTTGCATAGTTTGGATAATGATATTTTGGGAAAATAAATCTGACGGTCTGCACACTTTTAAACTACCGTTCAAAACTGTGGGTTCTGTATGATGTAAAACTAAATTTATTTGATAAAAAATACAGTATAACAGTAATATTGTGAAATGAGTATATTAGAGATCATTTGACACTGATTATGACACTAACAATATGAAAATCCAGCTTTGTCACAGGAATAAATTACATTTTAAAATATATTGAATTAGATATATTCAGAATTTATATGCAATATACTCCTGTGACGAAGCTGGATTTTCATATTCATTACTCCAGTCTTCAGTGTCACATGATTCTTCAGTGTCACATGATCCCTAATATACTAATTTCATGCTCAATAAACATTTCTTATTATTACCAATGTTGTGCTGCCTATGTGAGAACTGTGATACTGTTTTTCAGAATGTTTTGATGAATAGAAAGAACAGCATTTATTTGAAATAAAAATATTTTGTAACATTAACATTAACTGAATAAAAGTACTAATTTCTATTATTTAAAAAAATAATAATGTGCCCACAAACTTTTGAAAGGTAGTGTAAGTCCCAGTATAACTGTAAATGGGCACAATGTTAGAAAAGGAGAGAAAACATCACCAGTCTATTAAATCTCCAACTCTCCGCTTTCATTTCACTCACATAATTATATCCTTTTTATATGAAACTAGTAAAAAATATATTTGCTGATGAGCTCAAGCCAGTCTGGTACAGATGACAGTCAGACAAAGAGTTTAAAATGAGCAGCACCAGTTAGAATGAGGGAGACCTAACTGACAGCTTCCTGCATCCAAGAAAAGTCTCAAACGAGATTTTTATTTAAATATCACAGTTGTTTCTGAGAGCAAATGGAGACTCTTTCTTAAAAAGACCTCAGTAATTCAACATGTCGTCTCTAGAGTTCCTATATCTATCTCCTAGGACTTTCAGAGGAAACCTCTGAGCCAAAGATGATCCTTACATGAAACTTAACTGAGAACTCCATTAAGATCAACCTCTGAGCAATAACATTTTTCTCTTTCTTGGTTTAAAACTCAGTTTAAGGTTGTGCCCTTTAAGCAGACAGCTGTGTGTGCCCTACAAGCTTATGGATGTGGCCAGGCTTGGACCACAGCAAGTACACACTCTCTTTATACACCAAATGTACCCGCTCCAGGGGAGGTGGCAAAGAGGAATGCCGTTATAATAACAGGGCCCGCTAGGAGCAGTTGCACTTCCTATTTTGAGGAAGGAGAAGAGCGGAGTGCAGAAAAGAAGGGAGGACCAGAGCAGTGGTGCCACTGCTCAGCACTTGCCAGATCAGAAATGGAAATGAACAGACAGTTTTAACAACAGCTGAACTCTAAATGCGCTGAGTCAGAACATTAGTCAAAAGCTGGTTTGTTTAGTAAAACTGCCCTATACCAGCCTTTACATGTATATTATTTTGGTTTCCTAATATTTTCTTAGCCACCTCAGTTGTGGCTGGAGGATATAACTGCAATTGGCACAGTCTGGCCAGTGAAATGGCCTCATTGCGGTACGACTGAAACAGACAAATAGGGTAATATGACTAAGAAAATTGTACCAGAGTCTGAGTCACTCTGAATGCATTTATAGGCTGGTTCAATGAGGTAGAACTGGTACCTTTGTAGTTAGGAGGGCAGACACAGGTGTAGTTGTTGATGCCGTCCACACAGGTGGAGTTATTCTCACAGTCGTTGTCTTCACAGTCATCAGGATTCAGCTCACACTGCTGGCCCTCATACCCAGGTGGACACACACAGCTACAGGAATGATAAGGCACAAGACAATGATCAATACTTCAAATGTAAGAACAAAAGAAAACACATTTGGCTCTGTTTAGTGACACCCTGAGACCCGCCAGACTGTTTTTCTTTAGTCCTGCAGCCATAACAGTGTTATTTGTTGATATTCATGTCTCATTGTTTGGTCTCTAAAGCTATGACTCGTTTGGAAGGCTGTGTCCTCCGGAGGTGGCATTTGTCGGCTGCATACGTCATATGCGGAACAGTAATTATTATAAAATTAACAGTTATTCCAAGTGAAGTATCGCTGTCATTTCTTAATGACTTTGGAATGCAGTGGTCAGTTTACTGAAATGAAGCAGGCTCAATGACGTATGCGGCCGACAAATGCAACCTCCGGAGGACGCCGCCTTCGAAATGAGACATAGCTTAAATGCACCATGATAACTATGGAGAACAACGAAAACAAAGCTACTGTATGGCTTTAGAAGACTTATTCAGAAGGAATATAGCATATGAGTTATATTAATCATTTTTATGGAACGGTTTGACCTTTTCTGAGCTATTAAGCTGGACAGTCATTGGTCACCATCAACTTTCTTTGAGGAAAAGAACAGCCTTAACATTCTGCGAAATGCCTCCTTTTGTGTTACACCAAAAACAAGCAATATGATGGTGAGCAGATGATGGAAGCACTGTTATTCTTTTAAGATGGAGATCATATATCCAGTGTCCTAATCTAAAGATCGAGACCAGAAAAGGGTCGAGTCTGAGGTAAGACAGGGTCCACATGCTCCTGAGTCCAAGCCCATATTTTCATGGTCTTGGTCCTCAAGTCCAAACCAAAGGCCATATTTTCATGGTCTTGTCTTGTTGAGAGCATGAGGACTTGGTCTTGACTCAAACTCAACCCTCTTCTAGTTTCGGTCTTGACTCAAACTCAAATGAGCTGGTCTCGACTACATCACCTTCTGAAATCCCAAGCAGCCCTTAATATATGTATTTTTTCTCTGTTGTTTTGTCTTTCTGTTGCTATCCGTAATTCTTGTGGGTCTGATCCATCAGTGACTGAGGCTCAGTGTTTGATAAACCTCCATCGCCATGGTGACTTGTTGAGCAATAGCAGTAAAACTTATCTCAGCGTTTAGCAGAACCCACACCCGTTTGTACCCTTCCACCCAGTCCCTGCCCTCTGGCTGCCAACACTCAGGGGCTACGCCAGAAACTGATATATTCCACCCACAGACACATAAAAACACACAAATCTCGGCTCATTTGCTAGCTGTTTTTTGTAAAGTCATTGTGCAATTCTGTTTTCTTCTGGATATGAAGCGGCTGCCCAACAAAAATGTTCTAATATGACATTACCAAAGTTGCCGGTTGATTTATAGGGCACACGGGACATTTATTGTGCCATTACAACAATCTGCCTGCCTCTTGCTTCTTTCAAATGTCCAGGGGTATTACATGCTTTAAATGTTTAATGCACAGATTTTGTCCAGATGTGCATTTTAACACATGACATTCAAATGGAATTATTTCTGTTTTTAAATCTTCTTTATATCCTTTTGATATTATATCCACTTTCAGGCCTATGTTACCAGTATAAGCACCACAACTCAACATGTCAAAATATAATTTGTGCAGATCTGGATGTACCTGTAATGCCCGTCCAGTCCAGGTGTGAGATGGCACGTGCCTCCATTAATACACGGCAGGCTGATGCAGGCGTTAATGGGAATCTCACAGTTACGTCCCTGAGGAAAGTAAAGGACATTGAGCATAGATTAAGAAAGAAAGAGCATTTTAACATGTCTGACCCTTAGATCCTGAGCCATCACAATCAGAGGGCTACTTTAAAAGATGAAGAGGTGAAAGGAATAAAACCATCATCTACAATATAACATAATGAGTTCCGAGGAAAATGTCAACTTAAATGTTAACCACAATTTACCATTCGAACAGGGTTAAGGAGTGGATATTAAGGGCAATGATTAGCAGCTCTTGATATGGTTATTATTATTGCTCATGCTTATAATTAGGAATCTGTTATAATCCCTTAACCGTAAATAGTAAACTACCACCCAGAACACCCTAGCAACCACATAGCAAAATAATATAAACATTTAGAACATAATAGCAACTGTTTAGCCTAGTAATCTTTGTAGTTTTGCACTGACAAGGAGCACTCATACACATTTTCTTCATAAAATATATAAATCTCATTTGTTTACTAGTTCTATATCCAGGCCCAGAGCATGGTTTAGTTTAATATCATGGTTTATGGAAGATGTATGTCGTGCCCTGAACCTTTTACACTCCGGGGCTGTAACTCCATGACTAACATTCTCCATTTCAATTTCAGACAAAGGCTTTTGCCACTGATATGCCTGTTTCCTCGGCTCTCCTCAAAGGGCCCATATGCCTCTCTGTTTTCTCTCTCTCTGTGTCCCTGTTTTTTCCTCTTTCTTCCTCCCATGTTTGATTTAATTCAGTACTCTCAGTTTGATTTAATTCAGTACATTCTAATTAATCTTCACTTATTTCGAGAACAGACACACACCTGCAACTGACCTTGAGAGCTGTGGTTTTAATTAAAAGACAGCCCATTGGTTCTGTCTTGTAGAGGGCGAAGGGTTAAGCTCTTATCTGTTCTTCAACAGAACAACACTGACAGGAATCCCATAACCAAACAAAAGGGTAATGATTTCACACCGCAGTTAGGACACACACACATTCAAAGTACTTTTTGTGTGGAACAGAGTCTGTTGGATGTCAGACTGTGGTTCATTTGGTGTTTTGAAGCTGTTCAAGTATTTTTTGTAAATCTGCAGCCCAATTTGCTTGAAAAGGTGGCCTAAAATTTGGTTCATGTGTACTTTGGTACGTTTAGAAAAGGAATCTGTTTTAGCTCATGGAAGTGAACTGCTTGATGACGTAACATTTGCATTTTTGTACACTCCCTGTCACACTTCTCATGGCTTCTTGTCTCTAAATAAATTGCCTTTGAAAGCAACTCACATTCTTCACATCTCTTGCAATGCGTTTGCCAACAGCCAAAGGCTTTCAGCCCCAAGGTCATATGGTTCCTGCTGAGTATGAGTCTGCTACACAACATCGCCACACAAACGCCTACCTTGAGTACAATAGGACCTAATCAAGAAATTCAGATACAGGAAGTTGAGTTTGAGAAGATGGATGATGAGGCTCTCTTGCATGTAATGATGCACATAACTCAAAGGAATATTCTGTATATTCTGTACTTGTGTGCAGGACGACAGGGTAGATGCTACCCGATGATGTATGTGTGCCGTTGGCTGTTCACTCACCTTGTAGCCAAAAGGGCAGGTGCAGTGGTAGGAGCCTGTGACATCACTCACACATGTGCCATTGTTCTGACAGGGAGCCGCCAGACAGGGGGCGCACTTGGACATCAGATTCAAATCTGCTGGACCTGAAACGCACACGACACAAAATGTGAAGACTAAATAAGTGGAAGAGAAGAAAGCAAGAGAATGAGAAATCAAAGGGAATGGAGGTGACATTAAGGTCAGCATGAAAAATAAGTTGACCCTTTACTTGTGAAACTGAAATGTTAATATTTGACTTTAATTTATATTTATTTCAGTTTTAGCTTTAGTTACTTTAGTACTTAATTTTTTTTCGTTAGCTGCCAGGTCAACATCTAATTTTCATTTTTAAAGTTTTTCATTTAATATTTATATTTTATTTTATTTTATTTAAGCTTCATTTAACAAAATTAACAAATAACAAAAACAATTAACAAAAGCAATTTAAAATAGTTTTAGTTTGTGATCAAATAAACTTTATTACACGTTACTACATTTACTTACTATAGTAATAACAGTAAATCATGCATAATTACAAGTAACTAACCCTTAACCAAACCCTAAGCGTAACTCTATTGTAAATACATGTAGTTAATTAATATTACTTAGTACTTATGAGTAAGTACAATGTAACTATACGTTAGCTTAAAAAAAAAAAAAAAAAACCTGCTCTGAAATAACTTTCCTTTTTAGATCATCACATGTTACTTTTCAATCTCTTTCCTTTACCCTAACTCCATCATAACACTTTTCACGATCCAAACAATTCTGATCGGATAACACCAAGTCCCACCCTACATTTTTTTCCTCCTCAAATATCATTCTGGAATATGATTTTTTACAGAGACAATGCCATTGTAAATGCTGCTTTGTGACTCTGAGATGCTCGACATTGCCACTCTCACTCTTCCTTTTTGGAGATTTTTGACTCATAGAAACAACAGAGAAGGGGACAGAATATTATTAGTGGGGGGATTTAGAAAATGACGTAGGACCAAATTCGAATCTGCTTTTCCCATGCAGGCACCATGGCTCAATGTGTCTGGAGCAGACTAACAAGCAGGAGAGAAGAAAGACGAGACAGAAATGAGACTCACCCTTGCACTGGAAGTGATTGAGGGGGGTGGTAAGTAGCAGTCGGTCCGCCATGTCAGGTGGTCCAGTGCAGCGGGCGATGCCAGGCTCTTTAAACCCAGCCTTCACCCACTGAGACAACCAGCGCAGCTCACAGTCACAGTATAGGGGGTTCGCTCCAAGAGCCCTGCATGAGAGGAGACGAGTGTTACACTTTGTTTGAAAAAAAAAAAAAAGCAGTATGATTCGTTGGTCTAGTGCACTGGTCTCCAACCCTGCTCCTGGAAATTTACCTTCCTATAGACTTCAGTTCCATCCCTGATCCAACACACGCCTGTAATGTTCAAGTAACCCTGAACACCTTGATTAGCTGGTTCGGGTGTGTTTGACTGGGGTTGGAGCTAAACTTCGGGGACAGTAGCTCTTAAGGAGCAGGGTTGGACAGCCCTGGTCTAGTGGTAACACTTTTTGTTTTTTCCTAAGTGGTGCATTCAAGTCCTCTAGAGAAGTTCGTATTTACGAGTTGGAACCATCAACTAGAGATGGTAGATGAGAAGATTCATATGTTTTCCACAATCCCCCAACTCGGAAACTCTGAGCTCAGAGACAATTTTGAGTTCCTTATTTGTAATTATGACTTTATGGTGGCGTTCATGTGCGTTCAACTCGTAAAAACGATTGTTCCGACATGACTTGAATGCACCATCCTACACTACAGTACATTACAAAGCCGACATCTTCATTTACTACAGAAATCCCAATCGCACTTCCTTCAATTCAACAGGGCCTTTATTCCTCAATGGATTTTTTATCGTGACAGTTCTTTTCAATGAGGACACAAGCAGCTACAGTATCCCCACTTCAAACCGGCAACAGGAACTACAGCCGGAGAGGAAAAAAAACAACATGCCATAAGCCTTCATAATAGATGCCTTTTAGCGGTAATAAAATTTACAAAGATTTCCCGTGGGGCTTGGTCTCTAAGCGCGGAGCACAAGGCTGCACTCTCTATGTTGCACACAGTAATGAGGTAAAACTTACATTGAGTCTAAAGACCTGAGTTGGTCTCTAAGGTTGAGACTGGGAGTCCATCAATAATACAGGAAGAGAGAGAACGTTCTCCAACTGGCACACATACACACGCACGCACGCACGCACGCACACTCACACACGCACACACTTACAGATGAGACAGAGATGTCAAGTGGCTGAAGGCTCCCTCCGGAATAGTTGAAAGGTCATTTCCGTGGAGGGTTCTGAAAGAGAAGAATGAAAAGAAATGAAAAAAAAGCACTGAGCTCTGGAAGTTGGTTTCATTGTTTTCTGCACTATAAATGATGAAAGAATGAAAGAGGGGAGATAGAGAAAGAAAGAAAGGGTCAGTCATTCAAGGCATTTAGCACGAATGATAGAAAACCTCTGGCGTTTTTGTGAGACACCAGTGGGAACGGCAGATTTGCATTGAGATTTCATTGTATGCTGTGTCAGTTCTGTTTAATAATTTATCCTTTTCTATTACAGGGCGCTCGGCCCACACATATACACTCAGACTGCAACCTGAGAGCATGATTGGACAACTACAGACCCATGAGGCCAAGTCAGCGATGGCCCTGAGGCATTCTGGGAAATTAAAAAGTGACAATGATGACTGCCTGGCAGACTAAACATGAAGAGGCCGGAATAAGGTGGGCGTCCTCTGGTCTGTGCACACAGGGTGTTGATAACCTATCCTGCCCAGAGCCACAAAGTAAACAATCCCGTTTAATGCTGAGAGACTTTTAAGGTTGTTTCTTCAACTATGGCCACACAATGGTTTGTTTATAACTAAGGCTTGTTAATTTGTCAACTAATAAATTGCAAGAGAGAATATACAAATATCTAAGGAGAATTGTCTTTTATATAAATGTTTACACCTGCCATGGACAAATGTCATTTCTACCACATCTCAAATTACCATTAAATATGTGGTAGAAATGATATTTAAAAATTACAAAGTCTGACTTTGTCTTACTAATTTGATATCTAACATTTTATGTATCATAAATACACATTGTATCACAATATGCATCATAAATGCATGCACAATATTTACCACTTTTTACTGAAGACAATCTTAACAAAATTACAGCTCAATAAAAAAATAATTTGATATTGATATTTACCTGGAGAATTGATATTTACCTGGAATTTTCTTGACTAAAGGACAGGAATAATTTGAGGGACATACCTTACCTTTCATTAATGAATTACTTTTATTAGATTGATCATAAGTGACAGTAAAGACATTGCTAGCAGTTTTCTATTTCAAATAAATTTCGTTATTTTGAACTTTCAATTTAGCAAAGAATGCTATAAAAAGTATCACGGTTTCAAAAAAAAAAAAAAAAAAAATTACCAAACTTTTGAAATGTACTGTTATTTTCACATAATGTGTGTGTGTGTGTGAGAGAGAGAGAGAGAGAGAGAGAGAGAGAGAGAGAGAGAGAGAGAGAGAGAGAGAGAGAGAGAGAGAGAGAGAGAGAGAGAGAGAGAGAGAGAGAGAGAGAGAGAGAGAGAGAGAGAGAGAGAGAGAGAGAGAGAGAGAGAGAGATCGCTGGTTCATCAGGTAAAATACAGAAGGGAGTCTTACAGCAAGCGGAGAGAACGCAAGCCATCAAATGAATGAACTGGGACACAGCGAATTTGATTATAGCTCAGGATCCTGCAGAGAGATGGAGACAAAACTGTCATTTAATGTCAACAATTCTGCCAAAATGTTTTAGTCAGTAGAAGTAATGTTCACATGACGGAACAATATCGACATAGAAACTGTGTTTGATTGTTGGATTATGGTGTTATCTTACAGGGTTGCGAGCTGCGTCATGTTGCTGAAGGTGAGAGGGGCAAGAAGACTGATGCTGTTATTACTGAGGTCTCTGCAGAGGAAACACACACAAACACACAGCAGATTCAATTACACACCCTCAGAACAAAGTCTACAACATACCTTCACAACCCTGGCCAGTTTACTCTTAGAAAAGACATTTAATCTTAGTTAGTTATCTAACTTGGTTAAATAAAAGTTATAAAAAAAATGGCTTAAAACATGCATAAAAACTAAACTGTATCCCGTTCAATTTTTGCTAAAGAAGTGCCAATTGCAGTTCCCAGATATTCATTTTGGGGGAAAAATATAGCACAAATGTTTCAGGTATTATGGATAGCGTATTGGTGACTTTTTGGGTGAATTTTACATAAACCATGGCCAATGCTCATATATAGAGTCATCTGAACACAAAGACAAAACACCATCAGGATAGCAAACATGATTCTAAAATAATGCAAAAAACATGAACTAAAAACACAAAATATAACACAAAACACCTTAATGTACATTACTGACAACAAAAGCGAGCAGAAACCTATTAATTTAAATAAAATATAATAATACTGGTTTGTGATGTTTAATGCATTTCAATGTGGTATGTGATGTATCACTTCTGGGAATGTTATTTCACTGTAAACTATACGCCAATTCATAGCTTTCACTTGCAAAAGCCATACATTTGATGGCAAGGTAATTTACAGTTAATCAATTAAGAAGTTTTTTAATGTTGGTTATTTTTACAGTATGAGATTTGTATTGTACAGAGGTGCCTCATATTTCCTGCAGCTTCAGGAAATATAAATGGGAAAGCTTAAAACATACATACAGATGAAGACATTCAATGCACAGTAGGTTCCTTTGTATAAATGTGCATGCCAAATCATTAAAAATAAGAGGAGAAATACATACAGCAGTGTCAGTTGTTTCAGATTAGGAAGCTCTTTGGGCACGGATGTGAGGAGGTTTCCTTCCAAGTATCTGAAACGGTATGAAAAATCCTGTTAACAGCAAATTTATGCTCCTCAGACAAGTACAAAGCAAAACCAGATTTCGTTTGAAATTTCATTTAATGAAAAAGAGAAGACATTTATAACCACAAAGTGGCTATAAATTCATGGAAATTACAGTGAGCTGCCTTGCTGTTTACGTTAGGTTCCAGATCAGAGCTAAAGACCAGGCCGGAAGTGTATCTTTGCTTCTCTAAATTTCTTTCATCCTTATTTTGCATGCTAAAACGTGCTAAAGGGCTGTTCTCAGCTGAGCCCAGCAGAACGTCAGCAGACCAGACAGATAGATGGGGCTTTGATAGGGACTTCAGGGTCTGCTATCAATGGGGTCTGTCAGTGATCAGTGATACCGTCTTCAAAACTACAACACAGGAGAAGAGGTCAGTCCTTCTGGAGTTTTCCTGTACGATCCAAGAACAATCACTGTCCTGCTGCTGAAAAACCAACAGCAAGACTTCCCGGTTCACTACACTAGGTAATATAACCGCTTGTTATATCAGTCTCTCTTTGTCGTTTGTTTGATATCTTGTGATTTCTTTTTCCTCTTTGTCTCCGTCGACTTGTTCTATTGCTTCCCTGTCTCTCCATCTATCGCTCTCACTCTCTCTGTTTAAGTGGGAGTATGAGCGGCTCTTGTCGAGTGTAAACGGCCTGTGTGTCAGCAGTTCTATGAAGGCGCTGTACTCTCTCTTCATCTGACTGGTCCATTAGATTATGACGGACACCTTTACACAGTGCATCACACTCACTGACCCTCATACGGTTTGAGCTGGATCATGGCCAGCATGTGACATATCATGGGCTTTTTTATTCTTTAGAAATGGGTATGTTTCAGAAACTGTATTGCTCGTGGCAGGCAGATTTACATGTAGACTCTTGAGTAATGAAGGTCAATACTGGCCAGGCCACTGTCAAAGTTGTCAATAAATCTAACGACAGCTTGAAACCCGGTTTTGTGTGATGTAGTGTATAAAGCCATGAGATATAACCACTGTGTCCTTGACACACCTCTTACAAGACAGATTGCCCTTGTGAGTAACATTCACTCACAACTTAAAGGTTAACTTGTTAGCTATCTTTCTGAATTCCGTAAAAAGAAAGACACCCCAGTCTGTACAGCTTGTTTAACTTTTGTACAGTTATACATAAAAACTCTCTTTCCTCCTTCCTACATTCATATGTTGAGTGATTCATTGGACAAAAAAGAGTGAGACAACACAAAAATAAAAGTTTAAGATGAATTTGACTGATAATATTGTTTATTTATATATTTTTTCTAAGGAGCTGCTTACACGACACCGTTTTCAACTAAAAATGGAAAACTTTCTATGCATTTTGGCTGTTCATTAACACGACAACTTTTGAAAACGGGTTTCAAAGTGCAAGCTTTTTAAAAAAAAGGTTCCATTATAATCTCTGTGTAAACTACAAAAACTAGTGTGTTTTACAAAAACGTGAATTTGTGAAAACGGTGACGTCATGTGTATGCATATTACTAGTTCATCCATAGGTGTGTAGTGTTTCTTTACAAAGTGACATCACCAACTACTGGCCTGGCATGAATAATACAGCGTTTTCAGTCATTTTTGCGGATACTTGTGAACTGGGATAGTTTTGACAACGTTGTTGTCTGTATGTGAAAAACGCAAAGAAAATACTTTTCTGTTTTTAGTACATCATTGTCGAGTAAACGTACCCTCAATTTCTATAGATATCGCAATAATATAGTTATCATGAATTCTTTTGGCTGTGATAATAATGTTTATGTGTGCATTTGTTCTAGTCTTCTGGTACAAACACATCCCATCAATCAATCTGTCTGACAATGGATCAAATCTCCATCTGCTCATTTGGATGAATAATCAAATGAATTTAATTATTTTTCTAGTTTGTTTTGTGACACTTTCACATATCTGTGATAAAATCTGATTTTATGTATATTAGAGTTTTAAAAAGTTTACATGTTGTCTTAGTCTCTCTTATTTGTTGTTTTAGCTCCTCTTATCTGTTTTATGTGTGCATGTCTTCAAATGATCCTGGGTCTGCCTGTAATGTGAGTTATGTGAAGTTGGAAGCATGGCATGCAAACCAGGTCATTGACTGGTTGACCAATTGTGATCACCAAAAACCTGGAATGTGGAGTTACCCTTTGAAGACTCACCTGTCCAGAAAGCACACTTTATTGGATAATCACTTTTGTAGATTGTATATACACCGGTGGACACATTCAACACAGTAGGACTCTTAAGGACTGTTTTATAGGGTGAAAATTGACTCCACACTTTTATCAGCTTTAACAGTTTTATTTTGTTTTCAGCTTTCATGCTGTAAATACACTTCATTTATTCACTTTATTACTGTTGTATATCTCCTCTTTTTAAACACTCCCAACCTCACACAGTTTAATCTGACCCCAATTTTAACTCTTGTAACTCAACCTATTGGGCCGATTGTTACAATTTGAATTAACTAAACTGACCAAGTAGAAAAAGAAAACTGGATGTGACCTGAACTTTGAGGAAACAAAATCCACCAGCTGTGATTTTGTCCTAAAGTGATTAAGGTAAAAATAAAGGGAGTTAGAAGAAGAAACTCACAGTTCAGTTGTATCTTTAGGGATGCCCTTAGGCAGGGAACGCAGCCCTCGGTTACTACAGCGCACTACTGTGTCCGAGCATGTGCAGGAATCCGGACAGCGAGGGGCCGACGGCAGACAGACATTCTCTTCCGCACCTGAGAGAGAGAGAAAGACATGCATATTTTATGCTCCTTTACATCATGCAAGAGAAAAATGTAATATGCGTTGCTAAAAGATCTAATATAGAAACTCATCAATTCTTTAAAAGGGAGTAATGGAGGACAGAGAGAGAGGGAGAATAAATGAAAGACCACAGGTGCTGTGTGCACCGAATTGCATTGCATCCTCTCTGAAAACAGCCCTTTCTCCAGTGTGTTTTCCAAACATGGGTATCATTATTACAGTGCACGCTCGCTCATAATAAGTGATAGAGTGCACAGGAGTTTAACATCAGCAGCTAAATATTGCTTTTGGCCTCGCTTGAATTTCCTGCAAGCAATACTTGTGGCCTCCTCCCGAGTTCCTTTCATCCAAGCTCTGTAAGATGCTATCTGTAAAATGCTGAATTACCCTGCAGATTAAAAAGAAACAGTGAATTAAGCCATTAATGTGAGGTAATGGAGACTGAGATATGCTCCAAGAATAACTCACAGACCGAGTCTGGAAAAGGGAACGCTGTACCTGGATGTGCCTGCAAACGCAGAAAGGCCAAGGAGGCTTGTTTTACAATGACTGGACTACTTCAAACAACCAAAAATATCTTCCAGTAAATCAATTTAGCTTGACTTTGTTACTCTAACTGTAATTGCAGAGCACTGTAATAGCTAGATGTTGTGCTGGTGAGTTTTTTGGAGCTGAAGTGATGGCGCCCCGCACAAGGAGGAAGAAATGAGTGGAATAACAACACATGAGCCCTGACAGACAGCCTCTTCTAACTAATGGACCTCGAGCCAGGGCGATTTTTCTCACTTTGAACCTCTTTATTTCAAAGTGCTTTGCCGTCTACAGCTGAGCAGGCTCTCTTAACACGATATTCCCTGAAGTCCTGGAGCAGCAAAAGAGCTGTTTCTACCCAGAACACCCTAGCTTTGACAGGGAGGCCTTCTGAAACACAGGACCCAGTCCAGACAGAAGCCAAACCGCAGTTTTTTTTTCTCCATTAAACTTTATGTCAGTCTCGAGAGGTTCTGTTTTCCCCCGTCTTTATGGACACGAGTTCTTCCCTATAAAAAACAGAGTGGGAGAAGATAATGTTTAGGCCTCCACGCTCAGCATTTAATTTGTCCTCGTGGTGCCCTCTCAGTGCGGCCTTGTGGGAAGTTGGCCGGGTGTGATTTACCCTGACGCTGGGAAGCAGGGAGAGGGGGATGAAGGTGTGGGAAATCCGAGGAGATAGAGCGTAGAGCAAGCCTCGGTCTGGAATGGTGTCTGGAAGGAGCTGATTCAGTGGCCTGATCTAAGCAGAGTAATTTCATGGGAACTGGAGATGGATGTGGTGTGGATGGCACAGGCTACAGCGCAAATAGAATCTGAGGTTTGCAAACCCTTATTCAATGTCCTGACAATGTGCCTCTGGTTCATGAGGAACTGCTTAAAAGGGGGTATATAACCTCTAAACAGGGAAGTGTAGAAACAGAGGAGTTGAAGAGTAAAGAGAATCAACACTGTATAGATGGAGACATGGTAGCATAGATTGGTACATTTTTATTTATATTTAAAAAAAATCTGATTGCATATGCCAATGTAGTTGTGAAAAAGGTGATAAACTTATTTTCATAGTAAATTTACGGTATATACATTGTATATATGGAGTTCATGTGGGTAGTAGTGGTTCAGTGATTCAGTGGTTCATGTAGGTTGTCTACAAACTGGAAGGTTTGTGGTTCTATCCCCAGTTCCACCTGACTAAGTGTCGAGGTGTCCATGAGCAAGACACCTAACCTCAGCTGCTCCCGACGAGCTGGATGAGCCTGGCATGGCTGACAACGCCGTCGGTGTATGAATGAGTGAGTGAATGTGAGGCAATATGTAAAGCGCTTTGGTGGCCACTGGGTCTGTGAAAGCGCTATATAAATGGAGTCCATTTACCAGTCCATTTCAGTACCCTGTAACTTTGGGTTTTATTGTACATAAGTCTATATATCTATATCTTTAAGTGTGTATATGTACAATAAAAATACCAATAAGAAATATTTATGATGACAATTATATCATAAACATAATATAATAACTCGCCATTAGCAGGTGTGGTAAAAGTAAAAAAATGTACCCTGTTTACAGTGATTGCACAACAGTTAAAGGAGTTAGGCTATCCATACTCCTTTACTATGGTAAAAACACTGTGATGCACAACTTGTGGTGGTTTATTCCATTAATACAGTCTTTGATGGAGCCATTAAAGGGATAGTTCACCCAAAAATGACAATTCTGTCATCATTTACCCACCCTCAAGTACATTTTTCCATCCGTGTATGAGTTTCCTTCTATTGAACACAAAACCAATCAGTTGATGGAGCCCATTGACTTGATGAGAGTCAATGGGACCTTGAGCCTGTTTGGTTACCAATATTCTTCAAAATATCTTCTTTTGTGTTCTATAGAAGAAAAAAAACTCATACACGGTGGGAACAACTTGTAAATAATGACAGCATTTATATTTTTGGGTGAAATATCCCTTTAACTGAGTTACTGTTCCACCAACAGAGCAAGCAGAACATATTGTGCAAGAGGAAGTTGCTCAAAAGAGAGTTGTACCGTCACAGGAGAAATCCGGCATGGCCACATCCTGTATAGGGATCTCCTTCAGGAAGGCAGGTTTCTGGCAGCGTGGGTTGCCACTAACCACCCTGGTCTTCTTAAGCCACAGTCCCAGCCAGGCTAAGTGACAGTCACACACGTAGGGATTAGACAGCAGGTTACTGTACACAAATAGAAAGAAGAAAAAAACCCTCATTACTATATAATTACAATGGAAAGCAATCAGCAGGGTTAAATTACCACATAAACAACTAAACTTCAGCCCATTTAACACAGCAGGAGAACTGCATGGGTGAATTTGCATTTAAATAGCAATACAATTGCAAATCATGACTGAGATGCAACCTGCAATGCTGGCAATGTTCAATAGCAACGTTTGCATTAGTTCAGATGATATTACGCTGCAATAACACTGTTATAACAGCCACTAAAAGCAAAGTGCTTTAAAAAAAAAAAATAAGATGAAGGCTCAGAATTAGACACAGACACATTTTGGGTACAGAAAGATCCATCAACAACGGCTATTGGGGCTGCTGGATCAGAGGCTTCAGAATCAACTTATTGACTCATTTTTCATGTGTCCTTACTGAGTTTTGAAAGTTCAGTTCAGGCAGGCCAAAATCATAAAAACTGTAGCCTTGAGTTGAAAGCATCACCAGAAATGACTCTGGAAGGCCCATCAGGGAACCGGTTGACGGCCCGTACAGATGGCCGTCTAACTGATGCATTGCTGAAACACACAGGCAGGAGCAGCAGTGCTAGTACAGGCACAGAGGAACTCTTTAATACAGTAGCTGAGAGCGTCTGCTACACTACAGTCGGCGGGATAAATGAATCGAGTGTGGGCTGTCCTTACGTTGCTTAGCCAATAGATGCTTTGCAGCTTAAGGTGGTGGGCTCATGTTAACACTACCCTATATCCCTCACCAGAAATGTATTTGCCTTTAATTATTCCTACATCACTTTCTGTACATGAAGGTAGGGTAAAGAAACACAAGACAGGTAGAGAGAGAGAAAAGCGAGGCAGACGTTTGCTTTGGGAATGATATCCCAAACTACACATTAGAGACTACTTAACCTGCTAAATTTAATAAATTGGACTTTGCTAACAAAAACACATCTATTTCTACTGTAATAATCACAAATGTGAGCACACAAAAGTAACCTCTGTCCTGACTGCTTGCTTTAGCCCTGCAAACTCTCCTACCGGAAACACTCGCCCGCTCTGCTCTAATTTTGGCAGAAGTGGAGGGATGAATGATGGAGTGACAGAGAAAAAGGAGGGAAGTGTGCTGAACATGCCTGCTGCACTACTGTGGGAAGAGAATAGCTGGGGAGGCCTCCCTCTCTCCCCCTCTCCCTCTCACTCACTCTCTCTCCCTCTGTCTGGATATTTTTAGCTGCCCTGTGCTGAAATGGTCATGGCTGTGTCAGCCACTGGCTAATTAGAGAGCTGGCAAAGCAAAAAGAGAACGAAAAATAAAGAATCTGATAGAAATAGCACAACCGATTGATTGGAAAAGTTGCCTTATGGCATGAGAACTGAGGAAGAGTTGAATGTCTTGTGCAGTTTCCAATAGGGTTTCGGTAACACTTTAGTTAAAGCCTTTATGTATAATGTATTATTATAAAGGTATTCATAATGTACGTTACAATGCATTATAGATATTTCCATACATAACTGTAACCAAAGTTAAAATGCATTATAATCAGATTCCTTGTTACATCTGAAATTTGTGTCATTTTTTAATGCATTATACTTTCTAAAGGTGTGTTCAATGAATAGATAAGTATTATAATTTATTATAACTGTCTTTAAAATTATTCATTACACCATGCAATGCATTGTGAAGTGCATTATAAGGCAAAATTAATGAATTAATTTTATAATGCATTATATATAAAGGCTTTGAGTAAATAGTTACTTCACTTAGTTGATTGACACAAATTAAGAATACACTGAAGGATTAATTTGTAAACAAAACTAAAAAAATTCATGATACAGAACATTTATTTATTTACACTACTATATACAGAACTATAACTTTAGGTAGTTGGAAATATAAAAAAATACACAAAAAAAGCACAAAGCAAAACAGAATGCAAATCACACAAAGCAAATCAAAACAAACAAACAAAATAAACACAAATCAAAAACACAAAACAAAACAGTAGTGATAGTGGTAAGCTACAAAAAGCACTTGTATGGTTTGAGAATTTAAAGTTGTTTATGGCCTTGACAAAAAAAGATATACGTTACATTGATAGAATGACTTCATTGTGTAAATTCTTTCTGTTGTTTGTGCATGCTAAACTTGATTAGATGGTCAGAATGGAAGGAATGACTCTGATGCAAATCAGAACAGTCTAAGTGTCTCTGCTCAGAATCTGTTCACGTATTTCAGTTAGTAGGCAGGGTTCACAGAATGAAAAAGAGAACCATGTGTATTGTTGCACATTGTAACGTGTGCCAAGAATAAAGCCTGATATGATAATTCAAATGGTTACAGATGCTTGCTGTGTTGGCAGTCATCATTTCTATTTCTTTTTCTAAATTATGATTCCACCAGAAGTTATTTTGAATGCTTAACAGCATCTGTTTATCTATGAACATCTGTGAGATCTCTTTCAGTTTTCCCCGTTCTCTTTCTTGTCATCCCCTCAGGGCTGTGACACAATAGAGTTCACTTTTTGTTTATCAGGTCTTTGTTTACATCCCCTGCAAAAATCTACGCAGATATTAATCTGTATTAAAAATGTACTGCACTTCATTTTCTCCAGCTGTTCCCAATTTTTATTTTTTACAGCATACAAATTAAAAGCAAAAATGAGATGGGAGGAGAATTAATTCCTTACATTTGCCTTTGTATGGACAACCTCATTGCACAAAATCATGTTTAGACAGCAGAGCAATTTTCCTTTTTAGCCATTTTTGAATAATTCACTCTGCCCCGGGGGGGGGGGGACGGGGCAAAATGTTCTCATCTGAGGTTCAAGAACAACCGTTTTCAACCCAGACAAGAAAACATAACCTCATAATTTTGAAAATACATCTGCAAACAATAAGAATTCTTTGCTTGAACCACATCCTCATCCGCTTTGCATATGAAGATATAATAGGCAGTTGATTGGTGGTGGTGCGTGACCCCACGGACTGTTTGATTCCCAGCGTCTTTGTGCATTTTTTGAACTAACTCATTTGTGGGCTCGGTACAGACACAGCAACTTCAGTGAATATTTTGATCAGGCAGATAGTTTCGCTTCAAATTCTTAGGTATTATTATTTCACTCTTTTTTTTTAGAGAATTCAGTGTGTGTCTGTGTGTGTGTGTGTGTGTGTGTGTGTGTGAGGGTGGAGGACTCACATGGTGGAGAGGGAGTGCAGGGTGTTGAAAGCTCCAGGGGCGATGGTGGAGATCCGGTTATCGTACAGGGAAAGCAGGCGCACGGAGCTCAGGCCAGTGAAGGTGGCGTTATCCACACAGCTGATCTGATTACTCCTCAGCATCCTGATGGGAACACAGAGGCAGGTTGGATCACATTGACCCTGACAGACAGCAGCACACAGCTCACGGGGAGGGAGGAACAGTGTTTATGAGACTCTGTGGCTGCTGTAATGCATTAAAGGTAGGGTAGGTCGTTTTTGGTCTAAAAAACTTTTCCCCAAATCTGTTTAAATTGTCTTTATATACCAATACATAATTAAAATGTAAGTACTCTGGAAAAGAGAGTATAAATCTGTATAAGGATAAGGATCTGTAGTCCTCTCAGGGCTGCAATAAACACAGCTACTTATCTCCATTCACTTCCACCCCCTCCATTCTGGGCTCCTTCCAAAACCACGCCCCCAAAACACATGAACGCGCGATGCCGACCGCTCACAGCTGGAGGACGCGCTTACCAGCGCCGTGCGGAGAGGAGCGCAGTGCATGTTGTGACATCATGTCAGACTCACATGTAATAAAATACCTAACTTTATCATTATGAATATAACATGGATGTTAGTACTCACTATCAAGCTAGCATATCGATACTGGTAAAGTTTAAAATATATTGAGTTTGATTCGTTAACGAGCTAGTAACATAAAGCAAAGCTAAAAAACAGGTTGCATTGATACACGTTTTCCCATTACAATCAGTTACACTGTGTTGAAGGTGAATTCCGTCTAAGATTCATATCATATACGCCGTGTTTTGCATGTAATTGTGTCTCTTACTAGTCTCTTACCCTCCTCGAGTCAAACGAGTGCGCGCATGTAGCAGCGGGGGTGTTGCCATGGCAGCGAGAGATAGTGACAGTCACCCAAACCAATCATTTGTTTCGTCCCGAATGGAAATAATGAGCTGTGTTTATTGCAGATTAAAACGTCTACAGTCACTCGATTTTTATACTCTCTTTTTCAGAGCACTTACATTTTAATTATGTATTGGTATAGAAGGACAGTTTAAACAAATTTGAAAAAAGGAATTCCTACCTACCCCACCTTTAAGTCAATGGTGGTTCTCTTACGAGAGGTTCTCTCGTATTGCGTAAGTTAGCTTACGCTACGGGAAAGATTCATCTTTTTGAGATATTGAAGCCAAAAATTATCCTTAATTTTGTATTTATTGTCAACGAAGTGCAGCAGCTAGCAGACCTAGAGCAGGCTGTCTAGCGTGCTCATTGGCTGCCCTGCGGCAACTGCAGCAGCCTACCAGTGAACCTGACGTGACGTCACGTCCAATGTCGTGCGAGCTGAGTAATCCGGCGGCGTATCCTTTTACAAGCTCTACTCTCTCGGTGTATGTTCGCCGCTGCGACACTCCCCCTTTTTTCCTAAAAGAGCAAGCGAGCAGTCTTTTTCAAGATGCCTCGCACTTCGTGTGGCTCGTGCAGAGCCCCGCTCAGCGCCGGAGACCACCATGTGATCTGCGCTCTCTGCCTGGGCCAGGAAAACGCAGTCCTCGCCCTCTCGTCTGGAGGCTGCGAGCACTGCGAACAACTTTCGATGTCGACCCTGCGGGCTCGACTCGAAGTTTTCAACCCGGAAGCCGTCACTCCGTCCTTTGTGGTACCGCGCAAGAAGAAGCGCCGTTCCCAAAGACTGCCTGTGGAATCTGCGAAGCACTCGCCGGAGCCCCTCCCTCGAGCTTCGCCTACGCCTTCTCCGCCCCCTCTCCCGGACGCACAGCCGCCGGCTCCCGCCCGCACTGCCGTCACTTCGGATGACGAGGCAGAAGGAAACGCCACAGGAGACTGCTGTTCCATTCTGGCGTCGGACAGTGAGGAGTGGTCGGGTTCTCAACACTCCGCCTCCTCCTTCCAGGAATCCGGCCGGACTCGTGCTGGAGTGGACGCTGAGCTGATGCGACTCTTTTCCCAGGCCGTCGACCGCCTCGGCCTCGAGTGGTCAACGCCTAAGGAGCCTGCGCCTAACAGACTAGACAGCTGTTTTCTTCAGAACCAAGTGCCTGCTTCCAGGTCTGCACCCTTCCTTCCAGAACTCCAAACGGAACTGGCTAAGTCATGGGACGCACCAGTCTCCGCGAGGCTACACTCTCATGTTTCCGCGTCGCTCTCCCAAGTGGACGGTGCTGCTGAGAAGGGGTATACATCTATACCCGCTGTGGGGGAAGCGGTCGCACCTTTGCCCGCGCTCCGCGAGATGGCGCTCAAAATCTGAACTCCCATCCAAAGCCTGCAGGACCACGTCTGCTTTTGTTGGCCGCACTCACGCCGCCGCCGGACAGGCCGCGTCCGCACTGCATTCTATGGCTGTACTTCAGATCCTCCAAGCCGATCTCCTCCGTGAGTGGGACGAGAGAGGCCCAGATCCAGCTGCCGTCACGGATTTAAGAAGCGCAACGGACATTTCCCTTCACGCTACCAAGTCTGCAGCTCAAGCCTTAGGGAGGTGCATGGCCGCGTTCACCGTCACAGAGAGGCACCTCTGGTTGACGCTCGCCGACATGAGGGAATCTGAGCGCGCCACCTTTCTCAATGCGCAGCTCTCCCCTACTGGTCTCTTCGGCCCAGCGGTGAACGGGATCGTCAACCGCTTCTCCGAAGTGCAGAAGACCACTCAGGCCATGAACTTGTTCCTGCCGCGACGCTCTAGTTCCTCTGCAGGCCGCTCATGTGACCAGCCGCCTGCACAAGCCGCTTCACAGCGCCCAGCACAGCCTAACCAGCCTTCGCAGTGACGCCAGGGCGGCCGCCCTAGATCGCACTCGGCCAGCCGTCACAGGCCGCCTCCCCCACGGGGCCCTCGGCCTAAAATCACGCTGAAGACTGAGCACGCGAAGCCCTCCTAGCGGCAGCAAGAGGGAAAAGACGGCTGAGTTCCGCCATTTTCATGGCGACCCAGAGAAATCTCATAAAGAATGTGATGTCTGGTTATTCGGCTCACGCCGATGGTGTTTTAAGTGTAGAAAAAGTGCCCACATCTCAGTGTTCACCCCTACACACAAGCACAACACTTCCCGTGTCATTCACAGAGCCCAGTCTCATAAAGCAGGCAAATGCCGCTCGAGTGTTAAATGTAGAAAATGTGCCCATGAGTCCGTGCTCACACCTACTACCTGCCTAAATATTTCTGTAAGTCCAGTGCCCACTCACAAGCGCTCACGCTTACTGACACACACTTCCCCAAAAGCGCCACTCGCGCGTTACAGGGTTATCAAAGGGCGCTCCCTGTCCCAAGTGGTCGGGGCGTCACTTATGAGTGTAAAACGCGTGCCCGCTCAGACGCACTCAAGCATGTTAACAAACACCTCGCCCCAGGCGCCGCCCGCGCGTCTAAGAATTGTTACAAAGCGTCCCCCATCCAAGGCGATCGGGGCGTTAGAAGTGAACGTAAGTCCCGTGCCCGCTCACATGCGCTCATACTTACTAATAAATGCTTCGCCCAGAGCGCTGCTCGCACATCACAAAGTGATGACAAAACACTCCCCATTCATTGCTATCGGGATGTCAGATATAAAACAGCTTGTTTACTGCTGTCAGCGAGCCGCCGTATTCAGGCACCGAGGCCGCGCGCGCCGCGCCCGTACCTCTGAATCAGTCTCTCGAGCACACGCAGTGCGGCTCGCTACACACATCAAAGCGTGGGAAGTGATCCCAGGGGTATCAGAATGGGTGCTAAGCACTATAAGGCAGGGTTATTCACTACAGTTCTGTGCGCGGACTGTGACGTCAGTGGGCATGGAAGTAGCACATCTACTCCGCGCAGAAATAGTGAAACTGCTGTGCAAAGGGGCCCTAGAAAGGGTGCCGCCTTCTCTGAGCGAGTCAGGCTTTTACAGCCGTTATTTTCTCGTATCCAAGAAGGACGGAGTCCTCAGACCAATTGTAGATCTGAGACATCTGAACAAAGTTCTTATGAAAAGACCGTTCAAAATGCTTACGACCAGAAAAATCCTCGCGCACATTCGCCCGAGGGACTGGTTTATATCTCTCGATCTGAAAGACGCCTATTTTCAGATTCAGATAATACCCCATCACAGGCCATTCTTGAGATTCGCCTTCAATGGTCAGGTATATCAATACACCGTCCTGCCGTTCGGCCTGTCCTTGGCACCCCGTACATTCATGAAGTGCATGGATGCGGCTCTCGCCCCTATGAGAAATCAAGGGTTGCGAATAATGGAATCTGGGTGATTGGCTGATTCTGGCTCAGTCAGAGATATAACTTTTATCTCACAGAGCAGTGCTCTTCAGTCATTTGGAAAGCTTGGGTCTCACGGTCAACTGGACCAAGAGCTCATTAGTGCCCAGCCAGTCAATCTCCTTTCTAGGAATAGAACTGGACTCTATTTTTCAGAGGATGTTGGGCTATATGGCTTCAGCCGCTGCATTGCTTCAGCTGGGTTTACTGCGCATGCGCCCACTACAGCGCTGGCTGAATGCACGAGCGTCTTGGCGAGCCTGGACCTCCAACTGCGAGCGAATCAGAGTGACTCAGAGCTGCATTATGGCTCTGCAGCCCTGGTTATCGACCGACTGGTATCGGCGGGGAGTGACCATGGAAGCTGTCTTGTATCGAAAGGTCATCTCGACAGATGCGTCCAACCCGGGTTGGGGCGCGCTCTTCGAGGGCAGACCGGCCGCTGGCCTGTGGTCAGACCAAGAGAAGCTTTTCTATTTAAACTGTCTGGAAATGATGGCGGTCGAGTACGCGCTGAAGCGCTTCCTCCCGTTCATACAGGACCACCATGTTCTAGTCCGCTCGGACAACATGTCTGTGGTTTCATATGTGTCCGTCAGATCCAGGAACCTCTGCGATCTAGCAGAACACCTCCTCGTTCGGTCTCAGTACCACCTGTACTCGCTGAGAGCTGCGCATGTGCCAGACCACTTGAACGACGGTCCGGACAAACTGTCCAGGGACAATGTTCCCCCGGGAGAATGGTCCCTGCACCCCCAAACAGTCCAGTTGCTATGGCGCCTTTTCGGCAAAGTGGAAGTCGACCTCTTTGTGTTAAAAGACAAGGCTCACTGCCAAAAGTTATTTTCAAGAGAGAGGACGCGCTGGCTCAATCATGGCCCAGCCGCCCGCTATACGCTTTCCCTCCGGTCTCATTACTGCCACAGGTGATCAAGAGAATCAGGGAAATGTGCCATTCAGTGCTCCTCATAGCCCCGCGATGGGAGAACCAAACGTGGTTCCCGGAGTTGACGCGGCTGTCACAGACAGCCCCGGGGCCGCTTCCGGTGAGGGCAGATCTCTCCTCACTCAAGCTCGCAGCTCGATCTGGCATCCCCATCCAGAGCGCTGGTCTCTGCACGCATGGGTGATCAACGGATACCCGTTGTCCTGCCAGAAAGTGTGATGAACGCGTTCACGCAGTCTAGAGCTCCATCTACTAGAAAGCTCTACGCGTCTAAATGGTCTGTGTTCTCCAAATGGTGCACCGACAAAAATCTGGACCCACGTACGTGTGGGGTATCGCGGCTACTTAGCTTCCTTCAAGAGCTGTTGGAAAAAGGGAGGTCCCCTTCCACGCTTAAAGTCTATGTGGCGGCCATCACAGCGTTCACAGAAACAACGCGCGGCCGGTCACTAGGAAGGAACGAGCTCGTCATCCGCTTTCTTAGAGGAGCTAGGAGGATGAACCCCCGCGCCCCCCGTCGGTTCCTGTGTGGGATCTTTCTTTGGTCTTAGAGGCCCTGAAAGCATTTCCCTTTGAACCGTTAAGTTCCGTGGATCCAAAGTATCTGTCACTAAAAACCGTTTTTCTGATTGCTTTGTCATCAGTCAAGCGTGTGGGAGACTTGCACGCGCTGTCTGTCGGCGCTGCGTGTCTTGAGTTTGGACCAAATGACTCTAAAGTCATACTCAAACCTAGACATGGTTATGTCCCAAAAGTGATTGACACTCCTTTCAGAGCGCAGGTTATTTCCCTATCGGCTCTGCCAGCATCCGATAGCGAGAGTGATGTTAATCTCCTCTGCCCGGTCAGGGCGCTGAGGGTTTACGTTACGCACTCTGCACTGTTCAGATGCTCGGAGCAGCTCTTTGTATAATTTGGTGGGCGCACTAAAGGTCTTGCCGCCTCGAAACAAAGCCTGTCCAGATGGATAGTGGACGCTATAGCAGCTGCTTATGCGTCGAAAAGTCTGCACTGCCCTTTGGGCATCAGGGCTCATTCCACTAGAGGCATGGCCTCGTCGTGGGAATGGTCCAGCGGAATTTCTATTCATGACATATGTGTGGCGGCGGGCTGGGCTTCCCCGTCCACCTTTGTTTTATAACCTAGAAGTTCCCGCCCTGCAGGCTACACTTCTGTCAGTGTAAGTGAGGTGCATGTCCTGTCCAAATCTGATAGTGCGCAGGCTACTCTCATGTGTTATTAGCTCTCCTGGTTGAGCTGCACTTTTGGGGTTAACGTGCTATATGCTTATTCGGACCGGCGTCGCCGCTCCGTATCCCCTGTGAGTGCTTATGTACATGTGTCGGCCCGCATTGCTGGCCGCCTTTACTCCCTGCTTATTTGGGTTCCCCGGGATTCCCTGGGACTCATGAGTGGATGCTTGGTGCGCACGGCGTTGACAAAGGGTTCCCGTAGCGTAAGCTAACTTACGCAATACGAGAGAACCTCTCGTAAGAGAACGTATCGGTTACCTAACGTAACCTCGGTTCTCTCTAGAAGAGGGAACGAGTATTGCGTAACCTGCCGTGCTCGCGCCACGAGCGACTTTCGCTTCAGTCGATGAAAACCAGGGAAGCAGCCTCCGAACCCAGCTTATATACGCTAGGCCACGCCCATTCTGGCGGGCTGTGACGCGATGAGGGCGCGAGCGCCCTTCATTGGACATGACGTCACGTCAGGCTCACTGGTAGGCTGCTGTAGTTGCCGCAGGGCAGCCAATGAGCACGCTAGACAGCCTGCTCTAGGTCTGCTAGCTGCTGCACTGCGTTGACAATAAATACAAAATTAAGGATAATTTTTGGCTTCAATATCTCGAAAAGATTAATCTTTCCCGTAGCGTAAGCTAACTTACGCAATTCTCGTTCCCTCTTCTAGAGAGAACCGAAGTTACGTTGGATAACCGATAAGTTTTATGGTATCCTTGCTGACATTTTTTGAGATGATGTGCCATGCATGCAGTGAGTAGGAACACATACACCCCAGTATGAAGGAGGAAGGTAGCTGTATACAGAGACAGGAATCTAAAGTGAGTATTCATGATGGATTGGCAGTGATTTTTTTTATTGTGAGATTACACACAAAATATGATGGGGCTTCAGCAGACAGCACTTACTGTTTATCAGAGCATTCAAGTGAAACATTGCTTAACTGACAATGAACTGTATATTGCATTGTGTGTGTTTGTGTCAGGTTTTGTCTACATTGTGTTGGACACTTTGTGAGAAACTACAGAAATTAGCTATTCATTTGTAGCCTTTATTAAAAGTCTCTATAGTGAAAAAAAGTATTCTTTCTCGTATTTGAAATTATATTCCCTTTTACAATAGTACATTGCAAATATACTAACAAAAATGGCACTAACACAAAAAAGTACACTTTAATATCACTAATCAAGCATATAATTAGTCCCTACACAGGCATATATTTAAAGTATACAAAGTATACTTAAAGTTGTTCCAATTTAGTACACAAAAGTACACTAAATACACTTAAAGTTATGCTTTACTACAATTTAATTACTACTAAAATATACTTAGTACAAAATTAGTTGTTTCAAAATAGCACACTTCAAGTCAACTAATCATTAACACACTTGAAGTATACTGATAATTAGTCTGGCTGCAAGTATGCTTAGCATTTTTTTTTTTTCACCAGGGTAAGTCTCTGGTTTAATCTAAGGCTTTCTGGCCGGTGAGACTGCAATGTAAACATGTCTGTGTGTGACGATGATCTTGGAGCGCGGCCTGTGCTGTAACCATGTGCGTCTGCTCTCTGAGATTCTGTCTGCGCAGCAGACGTGGCCAGCTGAGGCAGCTCACTGCTTGACACGAGATAAGATGAGTTTGTGTGCGTGTGGTTGGGGAGGGGTGAGGAGCCCAAAACAATCAGGGTCTACTAAAGGCCTTCAGCAGCACAAACAGGCTAAATGCAAACCAGAGTCTGTCGTGATGAAAACCTGAAAGCAGCAAATTCAGCATTAAACTCTGACAAACAGGGATCTGAGACGAGCAAACTCAATTTAGACACATACTACTGGGATTTGAAAGCCACTAAATCCAATATTGCAGGACCATGATTCCATTCATTTGCTCCTGTGCACTCCTCTCTCTCCAATTAAGCTAATTAGAGCGACAGCAGACCTACGGAAGGCTTTTTCTAACCACCAGGCTTCAGAATATGCACTGTATTAGCATCTTTGTTCCCGATAGCACACCAGCATAGACACCGTCTATGCCCGTTAGTTTCTTAGAATAACTTCATACGGTTAACACCTTGATTAGACCTGACGATCACAGTTTGGTTTTTGCTGAGAGTGGGCAATTTTTCTTGAAAATTTTCCTTAGAGCAGATGTCCAATGCAGTAACTAATGTTTGTGCATTTATATTCAGAGTTGTGTGAATATATGAATGTGAACGTGGCTCGGAGACATGTCTTTATTTTAATGAGCAGGATAACAGGTGAAGCAGGGTTGGCTTTTGAAAAATGAGCTTAATCGTGAAACGGGGTGTGATACTCACAGTGTTTTTAGGCCGCTCAAACCCTTGAACATCCGTCCGCTGACTGACTGCAGCTTGTTTCCGGTCAACAGCAACTCCAAAACACCTCCGGCCCCATCAAACGCCCCCTCACGGATGTCCCGGAGTTTATTATTACTCAAGTTTCTGCAAACACGGAATTCAAGAAAAACATCAACTCCCCATGACACACAAGCACTTCTTTTAAAGGGGCAGTTCACCCAACAATTAATCTGTCATTATTTACTCACCCTCATGTTGTTCCAAACCTGTATGAGTTTCTTTCTTGTTTATCACAAAAAATATATATTTTGAAGAATATTGGAAACCAGACAGTTGACGATAGCCATTGACTTCCATAGTATTTTTTTTTCCTACTATGGAAGTCAATGGCTACCGTCAACTGTCTGGTTACCAACATTCTTCAAAATATCTTCTTTTGTGCTTAACAGAAGAAAGAAACTCATACAGGTTTGGAACGACATGAGTATGAGTAAATGATGACAGAGTTTTCCATAGTTTTGGGTGAACTATCCCTTTAATGTGTCCCGAATGCACTATTTATATTATTTTGACAAATGGCAGAAAGCACAGGTTGCAATGGTAGAGTGCAAATTTCTTTGTTTCATCATATAAATAGGTTGTATCCTAAACACACGTTTATGATGATTCACAGCTTAATTTTAAACCATGCTACAGTAAAATGTAAGGTCAGTCTTTTAGATCTGCCCAATTTATAACTGTGCTAGATAGTAAGCAATTTCATGCATGATAAATCACCGGTCCTCTTCCTGAGCGAATACCGCTTTTTCCAATTTTGGAGGGGGCTGCAAATATTGTCTGACAGTAAATCACTGCTTGCTTTTGCGCACAAGGTTGGAATATTCCAGAAGCTTTTCTTGTCCTATTGTCCATAGCATTCACTGCATACAAAGCTGAATTTCCCAAATACCCCAATGTCATTCCGCAGCCAAACCCTTTAAACGAAAAGAAGAAATAAACCAGTTCATACATCTTGCGCAGGTTTGGGAGCTTCTTGAAGGCTCCTGTAGCCTCTAGGATGGGGATTTCATTGTCGTTCAGTCGTCTGGAGTAGAGATAGATCGAGAGACAGAGGTTAATAGTTCAACAGTCCTCACAAGGTATAATAATAAGATCAAGTCTCACAGCAAAAAGCACATGTAAACCTCACTGGAGCATGTAGGAGTGAGATGGAGACAAAAGAGCTAAAAGTGGTTATCATTCAGACGATGTCTCTGTTTCAGTCTTCAAGTCTCTTATGTGGGAGACGCTGTATAATCAGGACTGTGATGTTAACGTAATGAAAAATCAGTATCGCTCTCTCTGGTGTGAGTGCTTGATGTGTGACTCTCATACACATTCATCTGCCCCTCATCACCGGTGGTATCAATATGAAGGACATACTCAGACACTTTTGTAAATAATAACAGTGCATGTGGAAGACGGGCTAAAGTGCTATGCAGATAAATGAAGACAGGAAAAGAGTATGACAGAAACAGATGGTGTATTTTGGAATAGAATTCTACTTTTTATCAGGGGTTTTAAACTGTGGCTGCAAGGAGGCATTGGGGGGATCCATGAAAAAAAATAGAATAAATAAATAAATAAAATAAAATAAAAGGAATTTTAAAATAAAATTTTAAATAAAATAAAATAATTCCAGTAATTTCAATAGGAATTAATTAAATATTTTCAGATTTCTCATTGTATAATTGGGCATTTATTCATAGAAATATGAGTTTGAAACCCCCTGTTCTACTATGCAGTATACTGTACATTGTATTTATGAGTTGAACGCACATTTATGTCACCACAAAGTTTAAATTACGTGTGGGACGCTCAAGATTTTCTTCATGCCCTGAGTTTGTTGTCAGAGAGAAAACAAGTCGGATGCAATCAAAGACTGTAAAAAAAAATATGGACAGCGTGTCTCCACTTTCTTCCACTGTAGAAAAATGAAGCCAAAATATCCAAGAAACGATTGTTTCTGCTTGTGCGGCACACTTGGATGCAATAAATGCCGCATTTGTATTAATGGTAAATTTGTTCAAATAACTGTTTTTTTTTTCCATTTACAATAAAACTAAGTTACATGTACAAAATACCATAGTATTGTACAATTACAATAGAATATATAACAATATAATATACAGCAACTTCATAAATTAAATATAAACAAAGCAAAAACGGGCATTCTTCATTCATCAAATTGTAAATTTAGAGTTTAAAATTAATTTTATGTAACAAAGGTACATTGACATTATGCTCTGACAAAGCTTCATAAATACAACTTCCCAGCTTATAGATACAAACTTCTCAGGAGGACTCGAGTACACCAAATGTAGAGTATAACCAGAAAATGATAAAGTAGACTGTAGCAATACTGCACAGCATGCATTTAGCAGTATGTTAGACTCCAATTCCAAACCCAGGAGAAAAGAAGGTCTAGAACAGGTCGGGGGAGACTTTCCAAACATTATTAAGAGTAGAGTCTAGTAAATGCACCATTGCTGTCTTTTTGCTTCCCCCAGGGTTGGTTTCCCTAGCGGGGCCTGCCATGGGAAAGCACATCAGACATAAAGTGCTGGTTCCTGGTTGCAAGCATTCCCGCAAGAGCTCTATAAATAAGCAGCTGTGCTAGCGGGTGTAGTCACTGAGCCGCAGAAAGACGGAGAGAGAGACGGAGAGAGTGTGACAGATGACTCGAGTTGATGGGACTGCAGAGGGAAAACCCTGATGTGTCCTCTACACATGAACACAAGGACAAACGCATTGTCACCCTGACTAGCTCTTCCCAGGGAAAACACAGCTGAGTGGTTAATGGCCTGGGAGAGGCCTCGGACACTCATTCACCACAACTCAGCCGGGGACAAGACCCCGTAATCAGAGGACAAGAGAGAAGGATGAGGCCTCTGGGACAGAGGGACACCGAAAGAATTAGTGAGGTGGGATTGTAAAAGACGAATGTTTTCGAGAGTTATTGATGGGGTCGCTAGGTGTGTTTGTAAGCTGAAATGCGTGTCTCTTACAGGTCAGTGGTGTGCTCGGGCAAGTGAGGGGGTATTTTGGCGAGTTTGAGGTTCGAGCAGTCCACCACCGTTCCTTCACACCGACAACGCTCAGGACAAACCAGGTCCTGGAAACACTCGCCGCTGAGACGACTGCGGTAGTCCTCCGCACCTAACAAACACAGAAGACACAAACAGAGAAAGACGGACATTCAAACCATTAATTCAACTCATCACACACACGGGTAAATCTCAATCACATGTCTAGATCACCTAAAATTAAAAAAAGAAGTGCATCAAATTTAAGCCTTTTTGCACTGACATTATTTTTATGACACTTAAGCACCCCCATACGAAGCCCTCAAAGGGACATGGTGGTGGAAAAAAATATGAGAAGGGAGGAAAAATAATAAGTCAATGCTTTTGCCTTCGCTCGCAAAACATTTTGCATTCCCCCAAGAAAACCTTTTGAGCTCTTTGTGAGCGAACGCAAAGTTTCCCGGGGAAAAGGCAAAAGTATTGATAATAATTTAACAAATATCCCCCCCCCATAGTACAAAAATAAATGGTACAATGTTTATACATCATGTTTTTTGTTGTACTGACTTTATACTGATTTAAATAAGACATTTTTATAGTAATACAATAAAAATAAATCTGTAATACATGTCAAGTTTCAAATAATAGGAATTTCGAATAAAATCTGAAATGTATTACAGTAATGTGAAATTGGAGAAAATTATTATCTGTCTTAATAATGACTTTGTAAACTTAAATAATATACAAGATATATGAATACATTTTTGCATAATTTGCATAATTTCAAATTTGTACATATTAGGCAAATATTTATATAAAAAAGAATTGTAATACAGTTTAAATAATACAGTTTCAAATAATAGGAATGAAGACAAAAATATCAAAGTGAAATGTCTGAAATCTATTACAATAATGAGTAATCTTTATAAAAAATATGTAAAATATCTGACCACAATTTTACATATTTTTCTATATACAAATTTCAAATTTGTACATAGCATGCAAATATTTAACTGTCCAAATTTCAAATAATGAGACTTGCAAAAAAACACCAATAAAATGTCAGACATTTGTTACAATAATGAAAAATTGGGGGAAATCAGCTTAATTGTCTTAATAAGACTGTTATCTTTATAAAAATATGCAACATATATATAGACACATTATCTTTTTCTATATAAATGCACATGTGTACACATGCAGATATTTATATAAAAAAAGAGCTGTAAATACAGTTCAGATTTCAAATAATGGGACTTGGAGTGAGATCATACTACGGACATGTTTTCATGAGATTCCCCAACATAATAAATAGGAATACATCTTTAAGTTTTACACCAACAAACACGTCCACCAACAGTCACAGGCACTTGTTTGCGAACACAACCTCCTCGTCTCAGGTCAGGTATTGGAGGGTCTGGCGCTAAGAAGTGTTTTGACAGGAAAACACAAGGTTCTGGCCGCTTGCGATAAGTCTGCTTCCCATCAGCCATCACTCGCCTGCGACTGTTTTTCTTCTTCCCACCATCTCTGTTCAGCTGCGCTGATGCTTCTAGCCAAAGCCCAATGTCTACAAGAGCGAACTTAAAAAAACGCCCTTTGAAATGCAGACGGAGAACATAGCTAGAGCTTTTCACAAGCGATCCGTTGTTCCCGAGTTAAAGAACGCCACCTTCGCTCCTCATGGTGGCTAAGAAAGGTGCCACTGCATATATCCCAGAATGCCATGCTGTGTGCGAGTGTGTCCAGCGGTCCCTGGTGCTTGACGGAACCATGTGAGGCTTGTGTAGGCGGCGGCACATGGTTAGATCAAGCACAAGAGACAGCTGCACCAGAGGCCAGAGTGGAGGAGCGGAGCGGGACGGAGAGGAGGAGGAGGAGGAGGAGGAGGAAGAGGAGGAGGGAGCAGCCAGGACACAGCAGCCAGGAAGCCGCCCAGAACTCTGGGACACCATGCACACGGCCCCATTACCTCGTCCCAGCACATTAGCCCACTAGGAATACAAGGCCCGAATAGACAAACAGACAGACAGACAGACAGACAGGGACTAGAAAGACAAAAACATAAAGACATCACAGAGGAGAAGGGAGTGGAGCAAAGCCCTCTGCCACCACACGTACACACACATAAAACACAGATTGTCATGTGCAAACACTTGTAACGCCTGTGGAAACACACACTAGGGGTCCGGTGTTGCACTTGTTTTTGTGCTGATATACTGACAGAACTTTAATGAGAAAAACCTGCGGCTTAATATCAAAGAAAACAGCCGCTGCACTTCTCCCACCAAATCATTTCCCTTTAAGGGGCCCCCGCATTTGGCTGCGTGTGGGGGCCAGTTCCGACTCGTAAAGCATCTTCTAACAGGGCATCTTCATTCTGGTTCAGAACAGCCAGAATTGTCCTATTAGCACTCTGAAACCTGGCAGTGTGTGAGAAGAACTGCTCCAGGCCAGAGTATGCCACACACATTAGAAAAGGAAAGGGATGTAGTTGAGTGTAAGGAGTCTCAGTGTGAAGTATGTGAGCAGCAATTGGTGGGCCAGAACTCCAAGCTATCAACAAGCCACTATGTACGAGACCACTGTGGGCAGCAGTAGCTGAACTCTGCTTCATTCGCTTGACTGACTGTCTTTCAGATAGCACAAGTACTCTTATAATGGCAGTCAATGTATCTTGGACCAAAAACAATCATTTAGTGGGTCATTTTCCACCCTGTCACTGAAAGCCTCAACAGGCTTTTTGGTTACTGTACCACTGATTTTATATACATTATGTACTGTACCTTTTGAATTGATCAAAAATGACAGTAAAGATTTTTACATTGTTACAAAAACAAACAAAAAATTCAAATGAATGCTGCTCTTTTGAACTTTCTATTCACCACAGAATCCTAAAAAAAAAACGTTTTATCGTTTCCACAAAAATACTGTTTTCAACATTGATAATAACAATAAATGGTTTTTGAAGGATCATGTGACACTGAAAACTGGAGTAATGCTGCTGAAAATTCAACTTTGTCATTTCAGGAATAAATTCCATTTTACAACATATTCAAATAGAAAATACAAGTTCACTAGATTTTACTGGATTTTTGATCAAATAAATGCAACTTTGGTGAGCCTTCTTTTACAATTTTTTTAAAGCAAACTTTTGAACGGTAGTGTATTTTGACAAATGAGCAGCCACCAAACAGCTGATTACTGAATTTAAATGTGGACAATCATGTTATGATGTCAAAAACATTTCGATTTCTGAACGACAGATTTTTGCATCTTAGTCTGAAATTCTTTTCAGAGTGGACTAATGAAGGAGTCTTGTGAGTGTTAACGTTTGTCTATACACATTATTGTTGCATATTGTTCCATTTAGCTCAAAATACCAAGTAAAAGGGCCTGTTTTACATAAAAAGTCTTCATTGAACAGTGCACGTGTGTGTAACTCTACCTGTGCAGCGGAACTTCTTGCCCTTGACCTGGCTGATGCGTTTGTTGGCGAGCCGGCGCGGGTGGCTGCATCGAGCTCCGCTGGTCTCAATTGGATTGTCAAACAGGTAGTCGGCCAGCCACTTCAGATGACAGTCACACATGAAGGGATTCTGAGCCAGGTGTCTGTGGAGGGCGAACAGAACAATAACTCAAAACGCTTAATTAGAATCGAGGGAGTCTGTGCAATCAAACAGTAATATCCTGTGATAACAATACGATTGCTATGCATTCATAAACATAAACTGCTATTTTCAGTGTAAGGTTTTCATTTGTTTAGTTCACATTTATCTTGCTGCTGTTAATGGTGTTGTTGTTTTGCCATCTACTTGGAGGTAATTAATTGCGGGGTGAAGGCAGTCCCGCTCAACAGTTGCTTAGAGACTGGAGTCTCTTGGACTGAGTGTGGGTGTGAAGGATGGAGGGTTTGTGTGTGTGCGTGTTAACTCACAGTGTTTTGATGGCGCGCAGAGGGGCGAACAGGCCTTTGCTGATGGTCTGAAGCTTGTTGTCGTAGAGGGACAGCAGGTTGAGGTTCTGCAGGTCTTTGAAAGTGTTCACACGAAGACAGTTGATCTTGTTGGCGTTCAGCAGTCTGGAGGAGTAAACAGAAGTTTCATTATGATGACAAGCTTCTCTCATCAGTATAAACACACTTTAACTCTAATATAGCAAGTGGAAAATAACAAAAAAAAACATTTATTAATCTTTGCCATACCATTTGTCTAAATTCGCACTCTTCACAGACACTTTCTAATCAAGTGATTTACAGTACAATGCACATATCGTTCAAATGACATAAACCCCCCAGAAATATTGTGAAATAAATACTGACACTGTCAAAATTGTGAATTCATAAAATAAAAAATAAAGTACACATAAATAAATTAAATTGAAAAAAAATCAAAAATTAACAAAAGAATAAAAAAGCTAACAAAAGAAAAGCAAAAGCAATAAAGCAAAGCAAAAGAAAACAAGAAACAAAAAACAAAAAACAAAGCAAAGAACAAAACAAAATAACAAAAAAAGCTAAACAAAAGAAGAAAAAAGCAAAAGAAAACAAGAAACAAAAAGCAAAACAAAGCAAAAAGCAAAGGATAGAACAAAACAAATGAACAAAAAAAAGCTAAATAAATAAACAAAAAAAGGCTAAAGAAAAGCAAAGCAAAAAAACAAAACAAGAACCAAAAAGCAAAACAAGACAAAGAAAATGAAAACAAAACAAAAAGCAAAGCCAAAAAAAAAGAACGTAAATACTTAAGTTTCTGTAATTTTTCCATTGTGTTATTCTGTTCTTGATGACTGATGGTTATTTATTGCATTACAGAAGGCTGTGATGTAAACGCATAGTCCTCAGTGACCATATAAAACCCTCTTTCAGTGCAGTCCCTGAGTCAGCGTGCGGGAACCACAAAGTGCTCAAAGCTGTGTGACTTGATGTTAGTATCAGAAACATATTCAGATCTATAGTTGTAATTTACTTGGTTCACAGATCACAAAAGTGAACAAAACAGCAGTGAATGTGTTTTCGATGAATCGCTGGAGGATTCAGCATTGAGTTGCACCCATCACTCCTGTCATGTCACGCACACCTCCCTGACTTCCAGCCGCCTTCACGTCTTTCCTGTTCAGGCCGCCTGACAATTGACTAACGCAGTGGTGTGCTTAATTACTGAAAGCCATTGTAATGAGGTTTTGTCTTGGAGCAAACGCATGCATCGTTAGTCTACTCACAGGGTGAACTAATTAGGTTTGAGTATCTCAAAAAAAGAAAGAAGATGAAAAAAGCTTGAATAAAACCACATACAACAGAAAGAAACACAGAAACACCAAAATAGCCAAGCGAAATGGCGGGAATGCCCTGAGGTGTTCCTTTGAAAGGGTCTTATTAAGAAAATCCATTAAGGATGAAGAACTATAATTGCTGAAAACAAAGATAATTTGTGTCATTATGGCAGTTTGAAAACGGTGAAAACATGGGTCGGCCGCTCCAGTGCATCTATGGTGTTTTAGAAGCGTAATAACAGCTGATGTGAGCTCATGTTTGTGCCTGCAGCAGCAGTGTGTACGTTAAGAAAATCAGAAGCCATCAGAATTTCCCCAAATCATTAGAATAAGCTGAAACAGGCCCATTAGAGCCGACAGATTCACCCCAATTTGGACCATTTAATGCGGAAATTATGTCTGAGCAATGTTTCCATGTCTTCACAAACATAAGTAGGTGTGAGGGACATGTTTAGCAATCAAGTCCAATTTACATACTAATGATGTCGAGAGTGTTCCCCCATGAGGAACTGAAAATAAAACTTGATGCTCCCTTCAGCCAAAACGGTACATGCTCTCCTCTCTTGTTTTAGTGCGTTACCTTCTTTTATGAGGGAAAGGGGAGGAATGTTCTACCTCCTATAAACCAGTGAGTCCAAATGCTTCACTAAACACATTGTAGGGCATGATCTAAAGTGAATAAGAAATATTTAATATTCTGTATTATTTGTCTGTCACTGATAAAACGTTCTCAAATCATGATAACATGGACTAAGGTCATCCACAAAAAGAAAATTGTTATGGAGCTAAAATTATATATGATAAAATGTTTTTAAATGTATTTAAAAATAGATGTACACCACCGATCAATTGGGGTTGGTCATTTTTTTTTAATGTTTATAAAAGAATCTTCACCAAGACTGCATTTATTTGATAAAAAAAAAATACAGAACAAACTGTAATAATGTGAAATATTATTATGACTGTTTTCTTTTTTAATATATTTTTAAAATGCTATTTATTCCTGTGATGGTAAAGCTATATTTTCAGCATCATTACTCCAGTCTTCAGTGTCACAGGATCCTTCAGAAATCATAATAATATGCTGATTTGCTGCTCAAGAAACATTTCTCATAATCATCTATGTAGAAAACAGTTGTGCTGTGATACATGTATTTCCGGATTCTTTGTTGAATAAAAATTCCAAAAGAACAGCATCTTTTGTAAAAGTTTATACTGTCACTTTTGATAGATTTTAGACACCCTTGCTGTACAGTATATAATAACAGAAACATGTTTTACGGGGACTTTCCATAGTGATTTTAGGATCCCCTTTATTTTACAGTACGTGTACTTGCAGTGTACTTACCTAAGAAAATACTGGTAAATTCACTGTAAAAAACTGATCAATAAGATATGACAACATACTGTATGTTTTTACATTGCTTTAACTCATCAAATTAAGTTAAGCAATTTCCAAATTTTTTATATAAGTTATACAAGATTCAACTATTTTTTTTATAGTCCGTTTAATGTTTTTTAAATTGAAAAGACATCCAAGTTGGTTGTTTTCACACTCTGATTTAGTTTGAACTTTCAGTCTGCACCGTTTCCACTAAGTTAGTTGTCATGGTTTCTGGTTAGTTGTCATTTAGTTCAGGAGTGTGTCGTTAATTATCCTAATTTGCTCCTCTCGTCTGCGGTATGTGTTGTAAGCAGGGCTTAATTTGAGCCGGAACACTGTGGAACATGTGGAACCTTTTCTTTCACTGTGGAACCTCCGACGTTGGATCCAGAACCTTTTTTATTGGATCCGGCGGCACCTCCTGTATCTCTATGTTCGTTTTTTGTTTAAGGGACTACCGGAGGAGTTTTGAGATCTGTAGTCAAAAAAGACTTGACCCTCCCTTCACCAGTAATAAATTTTTCTATGACCCTCCAAAATGATTGTGAAAAAAGGCATGACCCTCCCCGATAATTTATTGATTGCTTCTGTACTGGTTTGAGCTTGGCAAAGATGTTCAGATAGCTGGTTGTTTTTTTTACAACCATGAAAAACAACTAAACTGCTTTCTCATCTTACTAGGGCTGTAACGATAGACCAAACCTACAATTCGGTATCACGATTTTTGATTTTAGATTTGAAAAAAATCATGATTTCGGTGCTGATGCAGTGGTCACGCGCTCATGTAACATGTAAGGGTGGCGCTGCCAATAAAGTATCTAAAAGCTGCCACAAAGAACCTGCAAAAGTAATGATTATGGATATGTCAAATATAGCAAGGAGACATTTTAATTGTTTATTAATAAACAAGTGTTTTCTGTGTCAGTGTCGGCTGCAGAGATAAAGGTGACGATGCTGACTCGCGATCTTCACAGTAGTGAACGCGCCAGAGAGAAATGCAGATTTCATACGGATTAAATAAACAGAGAGCAGTCTGTTTTCTTTCGTTTTGAATTGTTCTGTTTAAAAGTAGACATTTCAAGCTTTCTATATATATTCTCAGGTCTGTGAGGCAAGTATAGGCTACCTTATACGCTGAGTTTCGGTTCATTTATGAGACGAGAGTCCAATTCACGCGCCGGCGCCTCCGTGTCATGACGATTTTTTCCTACTATATTTACTTCTTTTTTATTAAATCCAGGCAATTGGTTGATGAAACATTGATTAAAATTAAGATAAAATTAATAAAAAAAGAAATTGGTGGCTTTGTGCTTTCTGTTTGAGCCCGAGGTCTCTGTGAAAGTTTTAAAGTCGCTTTCAGAGCGGTCACGTCCGTAACATTGCTTTTTTCCCTCACAAATGCGAACACGAAAAATAAAATAAAAATAACATTTTATGTTCTGTGGAGGCCTTTTTCATCCAGTTAGTTTTACTTTTGTTTTGCGCAGTGTAATTCATAGAATTGCTAAAAAATATTTTGCCACCTAAAAGTTAAAGATTTTTTGTGTCATGTCACATGTGTATTCCCCTCATACCTATTATATATAAAACGCATGTGTAGACTGATATTTTTCTAATGTCTGGACTCCATTATTAAGGGAGTATGGATATATAAACAGCTGCTTGTGATTGTGAATACAATTGTTGAAAAACGATTGTTGAAGTGTATTTTTTTTCTTCTTTTTTTTTACATTTCGCACCCATGCAGTGCATGTTCTGAAATTAAAATAAATATTGCCCTGATGTACACACGGCGTTGTTTAGTTTTTTTTTTTAGTCAGAAAAGCTATAGGCAGTGTAATTTTATTTTTGTTCTGTTACCTCCAACCCCCATTTTGAGTCGCCGGAGTTTTACGGTGTACAGGGGTTAATGTTAGGTTTAGGGGTAGGTTCAGGGTTAGTACGTAGATATTACACTGTTATTGTAATTACTGTAATAAGTACATTGTATGTACATAGGGAACAGGACTGTAAAGTAAAGTGATACCATGATTGCTGTATAAACTATATTCTGTCCCCTTGCACTACCCCTAAACCTACCTATCACACAAAACTTTCAGCAAACTTTCAATATTCTTGACATTGAAGGTTATTGAGTCAGAAATGCAACACTCACAGCAGTTGGAGGGAGACCAGGCCATCAAACAGTCCCTTTGGGATCTCTGTGATTTTATTTCCATACAGGACCCTGAAGACAAACACAGATACAATGCAAATAGAAAACAATGAATCAACCCACAATGTCTCAATATATGTAACCCATGTGCAACTCATCAAACATGTACATGTCTGTCGTAGAGGGGCTTTCATGTTTAAAAAATGAGGCAAAATCATAATAAGAATCATCAAATGTGTGGTTCATAAAACTCAACCCAAGTCTTCAGATACAATATAATGTTCACCTTTAGTGAGCTATCAAGTTAGAGTGATCAGTGAACCAGATCAGTCTAATTGATGAACAAATCAATGGTTTTGGGAACCTCTGAAATTAAGTGGTTCAATTAAAATTAAATTTTTTAAGTGGTTCACACAGTTAAGTGGTCTGATTAAGAAGAAATATTTAATTATTAAATCATTTTAAAATCACATTAATACTTCTCTTATCAAAACGCCATGAAGATGTCAACATTTTCAGCCAGTAACGAATAACATTTCTGTCTGTTCCTGACACAAAGCATGAATCATAAGGACTATTTTTGTGATCATTTATGATGTTGTTGTGTCCTTTTGAAGTTTGAATGTGTCAGTCTTCATTCATAGCAATTGCTTTTTGTGTTTCATAGAACAAAGAATGAGTTGAGTCCAAATAAGTTCGGCTGAAATATTTCTTCAACACACTCTAATTTCCAAGCAAATGTGTGGTTGTGTGTTTATGACTTGTGTTGTGCATCCTCTTTGCTTTATTCCTATTCCCTGAGAGACAAGAGCCCATCGTCCTCCCCTCAGCGGCTCTTTAATCACACGGCATGTGTAAATGAGCTCTGTCTCGTGTACAGCTGTGTGGGCCGGACGCAGGGAAATAGATCTGACCAAATTAATATGCGCACACTGAGTCTTCTGTCTCATTCTGTCAGACTTGTTGAGGTGATTTAAATGAAAGTCCTCCCTCGTGTTCACGCTGCTGCAGATGTCAGTAAACACACACACACACACACACACACACACACACACACACAGTGAAAGAAACACACGCAGGCAGACAGTGGGCTGTCTCATCTCCATTCTGTCAGCCTCCTGTCAGCTGATTTATTCGACACCTGTCCTTTCACCTGACTATCTACATTTACACACGCTTATTGGGCTATCTTTGTAAATGTATTGCTATGCAGTTCAGGTATATGAATTTGAATACGTTTGTGTCATTTTGTGTGTGAAACACTTACAGTGAAGTGAGCGAGCGCAGGCCACTAAACGCATCTTCCGCAATCTCAGATATCTGATTCTTGCTCAGGTCTCTGTAATAGCATAAAACACAGAAGTAGAGATAATACAGTTGAATGTTAGACCAACAAAGGGATGATTTGCACATTTGCCTGACAGGATGTCGATACTCTATAAATGCCCAGCAAACGATGCTGAGGGGGAAAGAACATGCGAAACTAGTGGCCATCATTGGCATTTAATCTTTGAAAGGATAGTTCAACTAAAATTGAAAACCATTTACTTCTTCTAACAAGCTCTATCATGACTTGGAATATAGCAATTTAGCTATGTGGCCCAGTTATTTATTTTTACATGAGGGTGATTAACTAATCATTTGTCTTCTGTCATGTATACTAGATATCAGTGTTTCTCAATTTTTGGTTGTTGGGGTAGAAATGAACTCCACAGTGAAGTGGTTGTCAAAAACTGTACATAAATGTATCTATTTTTTTTTTCTCAGGTGTGTTTTTCTCAGGAGGCCCCAGAATTGTTTGAATATATTCCTCAAAATGCTGAGCTCTTCACGTCAAGGAATCACTGCCAAAGCAGAGGTGAGGGGTTCTCATTAAATATCTGAATTTGTGTCCAAAATATAGATTTTCTTCAGCAGGGTGACATCCCTCTAGAAACCTCTGAGCGTGTTATGAACCCTCCTACTATTTTTTTTTCTAGTGGCTGATGGGAGATCACTTACAGCAAGACATAGAGTTCATTCATAGGGTAAAAAAGTGTAAAAAGACAAAGTGTGTATATCTCTAGATCTGTCAAATAGAAATGAAAAAAGAAATGTTTAGCTGATTTTAAACTGCTTTTTGGATGTACACTATCATTCCAAAGTTTAGGGTGAGTAGGATTTTTTGGTAGCACTTTATTTTACAGCCATGTTTAACATGCACACACTGTCTACTTGTAGTAATTACAATAACTGGTAATAACTAGGTACTAGTCCTGAACATACCCCTAAACCTAATCTTAACCCATGTAGTTACCTTAAATTATTCAGTACTTTCTTGATAAGTATACACTGAAAGTGCACATACTGTAAAATAAAATGCAACTGATTTTGATAGAAGTATTTAATCATAAATACAGTAAGATTGTGAAATATTAATACAATTTAAAATAATCTTTGATGGAATAGAGTTTTCAGCATCATTAGTGTCACATGATCCTTCTGAAATCATTCTAATATGCTGATTATGTGCTCAAAGAACATTTCTTATTTGTATCAGTGTTGAAAACAGCTGCATAATATTTTTGTAGAAAATGTGCTGCATTAATTTACAGGATTGTTGATTAACTTCAAAAGAACGGCATTCATTTTAAACATATTTTGTAAGATTATATGTTTTCTTTACAATCACTTTTGATCAATTTAATGCATCATTGCTGAATAATTTAGTTAATTTAAAAAAAAATCTAGAGTAAATGTAACATCCTGCATACCCGTGTTTGGCACGGTAATGTATATGACAATGTTGATATGTTTGGTATTGGTTGAACAGATCTATACAGGTGGAGCTGGGGAAGGTGGAGGGTTTCTGAAAGCATGCTGCAACTGCTATAGCAAATGTAGACCAGGTATTTAAAAGTTGAGCAGGGAGCTCATTGGCTACTGATACAGCAGGAACCAATCAGCTGCGCCCTATAGAGAATGATGTGATTGCATACAGGCTGATTTAAGGACTCACCAGACAGCGCCACCTAGAGTTGCTTAACAGAACGTTTGTATTAGTTTGTGTTGTTTTGTGAGGAAGATCTTACATTCTCTTCAGTTTCTTGTATGTGGAGAACGCTCCTTCTGGGATGCTCTTGATCATGTTCTGCTCCAGACGGCTACACCGGAACAGATGAATACGTTTTGTTATAAAACACTGACTTTTCCATTACACAAGTAATTGTATATAATAAAATTACAAAACAAATATGGCACAGCACAGAAAAGAAAACAATGTAATATCTCTGTAGGTGTATCACAAATGTACAAGTACATATAACATGTATTCCCCTCAACACAGATCTGATGGTAATTCATTTCATAGAGTCTGAAAGCATGTGTAGACCCACTTCTAAAAATGAAACATTCCAATTAAAACCAAAAAGCCTGATTTTAAGTTCCACAAATAACTTTTGTTCTTTAGTTCTTTATATAACTATCTATAGATGAAACTACCTTTTATTATTTTAAATCACCCAAGAACCACAGAGCAAGAACCCCATTCAGTAATTTTTTTTTTTTACAAGACAGGGGTGGTTTGTTGAACCTAAAGTGCTCACAAGAGTCTTTCATTGAAGGACCTTTCATTTTTGAGAGTCTGGCTGGTGCTTAATGCTCCTTCAGGAGGTCTACAGAGAAAGCCATCTATAAATGCTTAATGGCAGCATGTACATTGAGTGTTCAATTTGTGTTTTGGCTCACTGGGATAAGAGTGCAACGACAACAAGTCCCTGAGAAATAAGCGCAGCTCTACTGCATGCTCCAGGTTATACATCATTTCATTAGCCCAATTTGTTTTTGGACATGGGTTCGGTTTGGTTAATGTGTCCTAGCCTGCATATCCATTTATTATGCACTTATCATACACTATTGCCATAAGAACAATGGCGAGGAACAGCACATATCAGGGCAATTACCTACCTGTCCTTCAGTGCAAACAAGGATCTCTGAATCAATATGGATACCAAATACCCTGACCAAGACAATATGGACGTTCTCCAAAGCAAGAAAACATTCAATCAGCCTGAGGCAAGACAGCCAAAGCACATTGAAAAACTTGAGTGTGTTCTTTGTAATAGTATGCATGTTTGTGAGCGTCCTGCTGCATTGCTATATGATCATTAAACACAACGTCCCAGCCTATTCGCACAATGGAAATGTCGGCCTTGCAAATTTCCCATGCACAACCAAAACGTCCTTGTTTTTTGGAGGATACCGTTAAACATCTTTTGGATGTTCTTTTGTATTTGAAGGATACTGAATAAAGAAGTAGCTGGAACAACAACAAGGTCAGATGTTTTAAATGGCAGTACTGTGTGAATTACATTAATTTGATTGCATTTTACTCCGAAAGCTATGATTAATAAGCTAACATTAACATTACACAAGCTAAAATGGACAGTGGAATGTTGTAAAGGTCATATAAAAAAGTTAATAGGCAGACAAATTGACAATAACATTAATCTAAAAGCTGCTTTAGAAAAACTGGTTATGGTTTTCTCATAAAAAGTATGTATTCAGTATTCAAAAAACATCCAAAGACAACCAAGGCTTTAGAGAATATCCCTGTAAGTGAGGTTAAAATGAACATTCACAAGAGCAGAGTTTCCTTGCAAGACTGTGTAGAAATGTCCACATTTGGGGTACTAAAATAACTTAATTCTAGAGTATTGGCAGTAATGAGAGCCAACTCAATTCTAGGTCTTGATTAAAATGCACATCTTGGTGAGATATTAATGTAAATGTAATGTAAAACAGTCATTTATGTAGTAAGTCAATGTATATTATATGCAGCGTAAATGCAACCTAATAAACCTGCTGCTGACTATTATGTTGTTAATATTAATTAAAAAATGATTAACAAGAAAAAGAGAAAAGTACTCCCTCTCCTCAGTTCTTTCTGTTTATGTTATTTCTATGTTTACTTGAATAGTAACTTGTAACAGCTAATATCGGGGTGTGCTCATTAGCATATTGGCTTTTGCTGATGTGAAATGTCATCGATCCTTCTAAAGTCTTGGTATAATAGTACTTATTAAGTATATACCTCATATTTAAAAAGTGTGCAATTCCACATAATATCACAGACAACTTCGGTTGAGCTATGATTAAATCTACGGATAAGACACTAAGCTTTCCTGGACATTAGATCGGGCTCTGTATAACTTGTCTCATTTGGATCCTTGACTGGTTATCTAATTGCCTACACCCAGCAGACAGGCTGGTAGACCTCCAGTAGCACTGAGCAAGATCTATCTACAACTGCGGCACAACGTTAACACACTCGCTAATGAGGCTGCAACACTGCACTGCTAATGGCCTTTGTTATATGACAGGAGAAAGAAGGCAGATCATTGCACAGACAATACCAGCGGTAAGTACTTTTCACACTTGAAGATTTTTACACAAATAGAGAAGGGAAATGATTTTAGAGTGGAATCCATACATTTCCACAATTCCTTCAGGCAGGTTGGCAGGAATCTCCGTCAGGCCTTTTCTACGGCAGTCTATGACGTTGTTGTTGTTGCAGGTGCAGGCGGCAGGGCAGACAGACGCCTGGGGAGCACATGACCTTGGCTCTGTCTGAGTAGGACCTGGGGCGGAGGAAAAGATGGTAAAATAACATATCGGGAGGAAAATTGACTAAAGGCAACAAGGTTTACTGACACAAGAATGCAAATGGAGATCACAGGGAACATTAACACCATTTTGAGTCAAATATGAATAGAAACACGTGCTTTCTGATAGTAGTTATAACTGCATGTAGCTTCCATGTAGGTCTATGACATTTAACATTAATTCACAATTTAATGAAAATAACTTTTAATACAGTACATAATCAGTAAGAACAGGCTCCCTGTTGTTTTATTGTTTGCAGCTTAATTAAGAAACGCCTTTTCTTGCAGCTTGTTTTGTGCTTGTGTTGGAGTATTTTCTTCAGTTGAATAATCAGAGGAGGAGGAAAAGGTTTTTTACCTTTTTCACCAATGAAACCCAAAGGTCCATTAAGATACAGAACGTATGAAGTGGCTTTATGAAAGCCACTTCATATATATATATATATATATATGTGTGTATTTTTTTTTTTAGTAGCAATAAGATTTACCCAGACAGACAGAGAAACTGACATTAGAGTTAGGAGACAAAAGAAGGACATTCTGAAAGAGAGAGTAAATTCTGTGTCATACCTGTGCACACAAATTCTCTCTTTTGAACATCAGGGACATTGAGACCTCTCATATGGGCGGGGGCCATGCACTGTGTGAAAGGGGCCAGCCCCCTTCTCTGCCGCAGCCAATCAGACAGCCAGGACAGGTGGCAGTCGCAGTGCAGGCTGTTGGAGTGCAGGCGACTGGAGAGAAAGAGAGAGAGAGAGAGAGAGAGAGAGAGAGAGAGAGAGAGAGAGAGAGAGAGAGAGAGAGAGAGAGAGAGAGAGAATAATGAGGGACAGATAGAGAGATAGTATCCAATAAAGGTCAGAGGAGGTTTGTATGTCTAACATGAATGCTGGATTGGATGATACTAGAGTTAAATTGCTTTTTGAAGACACAATGAAGAAAAGACATGTTTACCACACACTTCATGGAATATACCATCTGTGATAAGGCATTTAAATGCAAAAGAGGAAGGAAATAGCTCTTTTATCAAGTAAGATACTTGATAAATTTATACTTTAATTATACTCCCGGCATCTGACTTTTCCTGTGAAATCAGGAGGCAAAGACATGTTATTTGACATTAAAGGAAATAATCAAGTAATTATTCATAGGGAGAATCTCTATAAAGTTTAGGTAATGCAGACTCATAATAACACATCCGAATTAAAGTGACAACACAAGTGAGAATGGGACATTCTATTGTTATAGTAACATCTCCTCCGAGACCAGAGTAAACCACTCGCAAATCCCCACAGCATGCATCCCCATTTCATCAAGGTCTTTAACTATATGGCACAATTCCCAATAACATCTTTCACATCTTAATATAAATCTCTCAAGGGCCATTACCCGAAGGGGACGAGAGACACAGTTCAAAGAAAAAGTGGTGTCAGCAAATCAAAAGGCGCAGCTATATCAGTCACCACTGTCTGTAAATGGAATAACAGGCTGAATCCAGTTAGGGGGACAAAAACCTGCTCATTGACAATTTCAGCATGGGGGCGACGGTTTTAATAGAGCTTTTCCCATTACAAATCCAGTATCTGGCCCCCTGTCTTTGCGGATTAATTACAGATGAGTGGGATTACAAAGATGGATGACATGGGGAGAAGGAGCCTCGGCTGCCTCAGCTGCGCATGGGATGAGCCGAGGACGGGCACAATGGGGCAGATACACGAGCACACACACACCCTTATCGACCGTGATACACAGAAAATGACTACTTACCTAGCGGTGGGAGTGCTTTTCAGTTGTCTGAGTTATTGAATGACAAGCATCATGCGTGATATCATTTGATCTAATTGAATGCACAAAGATAGTACATCTGTAGGAGGGGAGACGAGGTGGAGGTGGTGGGGGAAAAGTGAGGTGAACTCGACTATTTCATCAGAAATCTGGAGCCAAACCACCATCCAACTAAATGGATTACCAACATCTCTAAACATTTGATTTAATAAGTTATTTTTACGAGCAACAAATTCAATACAGATATATCAGGGATATTAGAGACAGAAAATTCAATCCAAAGGAACTGGGTAGCAACCAAATCCTCGCTGTGGATAATTCAATACTGCCCAGGGAGCAACGCGGCTGGCCATCCGAGCATCAGCAAATTCAATCCCGCATGAGGGGGCTGGCCTGTCTGATGGGCTGACTGATGGGAGGGAGGCCAGACTGTTCGGCTGTGGAGCTCGAGCTATGGATGACTCCAGGGAGAAAGCTCGGCGGCCATGACGGAAAGAGGAGGAGACATAGATAGAAAAAAAAATGACTGATTGAAGGAGTTAGCTCCGAACATGTGAACCAGGGTCACAGTAACACTAAAGCCTTGTATTTCAGACAGAGATCCAAGCTCCCAGAAGCCCCAAAATGAAACTAGTGTTTACTCTTGACATATTTCATTATTTATCTCTCTACTACCCAAAGTTCTGAGAAGAACGACCACACTCGAATGACAACAAAAGCATCTAAGAGTCGCGTTAATATCGTAGGTTAGCCACAGCAGGCAATGATTCATGCAAGATTTGGGGACTGTGTAATTATTTATATCAATTGTGGTTTGGGTCCAACAGTGCAACACAGGCATCTGTGTAAGACAGCCATATCAACATGTTCACCCAAGACAATGTCTGCTGCACAAACAGACCACCGTTCTGATAACTGGTATGGCGTCACCACAGAGCCTGGAAAGGGGCTCCAGTCAGGCAGCAAATCCTCAAAAAAAAGTTAAGATTAAGTACTAAATGTAGATACAGATATAAATGCCTGACTGTGTAGCATTAGTTGTAATGCTATGAAGTGGACAAGAAGCTTCTCAGTACTCACAGTGTCCGCAGCTTGGGCATGTGGTTGAAGCTTGACAGTGGGATGAGGGTGATGTTGTTGTTGTTGAGAGTGCTAGAAAGAAAAAAGAGAGAGAGAACAAAATGTTAGAAAAAGGCATTTACTTAATTTCATTTTAGTAGAAAGTCTAGTGAGTGACTTCAGATGATGTGTCTTGAGTAAAAAAAAAAAAAAGGTTATTTGTTAGATAGATTTCAAAATAAGAAAGTCACACTGTGAGTAGTGCGTGTTCACATAACCGTATAATGGTCTGCAAAAGAATGATTTCATCGATGATTTGCACACTTGTAATTATGGATGGCAGACCTCTCTGTTTCCTGTCATGTCAGCCACAGTTGTGATTATCACTACTTAGCTGACCTAATCTTGTAATCAATCCATCCCACCCGTTAACTCCCAAACCTATCACCAGTGTTGTGCCTGAACGCGTTCATTGAACGGACGTGAACTGAACGTACTGTTTACTGCCTGATGAACGTAACTGTGAACTTGTTCATTCTGGTGTCTGTGAACGGCAGCACTTTCAGTTTAACTTCGTTCAATAGGGTGCCAGATTTCTATAGAGCCTTCCAGGCGAAAACCCGGCTAAAACACACCGTAAACAGGCCTTCATATATAGTGGAAAGAACACCCAATCTGGCAACACCAGCCACCAGTGTCGCAACCTTTTTTACAGTCTTTGGTCGCAACGCCGCATGCGTAATCAAAACAAAAAACATCTAGGAGGTGTCGTATGATCATTTAAACAAGTTTTATGACAAGGTCGGTGAAGATGGGAAAAATCTTACATTTCTGTGCAACTTTGCCCGCTGATAAAATAATTGCCTTCTGTGGTTCTATATGGGCTGTGGTGGCAATCATTTTGAAAAATAATAGCTCGCAGCAAGATATGGAAAAAAATAACTATAAACTAGTTACATTTTAAAGTATGAACTATGACCTGAACCTAGTTGACCTGAACTATGGCCTGAACTTATGACCTAGTTCATTTTAAAATTTGTGAACTGAACTTTGAACTAGTTCATGTAGAAAGTGCATGTGAAAGTGCTTTCCCAACACTGCCTATCACACACATGCAGAACACACAGCCTCCAGTACTTCCACCTCTTGGAAAACGGGATCTCTCAATTTAGGATTTTAAATGGTTCCTGCATGGTGGGGAGAAACTGCTGAATCCCGCTGACTACACCAACTCAGTTTACAACTCGGGTTTGGGGTCTGAGTGTTCCTTCTAATGAAAGGTTTAATGACAGCCAGTTTTGGAGTGAATTCTCTAAAGGCCCCTCCATGATTTACATTTTACATTTACATTTATGCACTTGGCAGACTCTTTATCGAAAGTGACTTACATTGCATTCATGTTATACTTTTTTATTTTATTCATGCATTCCCTGGAAATCGAACCCATGGCCTATTTGCTAACGCCATACTCTACTCTTTGAGCTACTGGAAACCAAATACTCTCAACTGATCAGATCAGCTGCTGGTCTTGCTTTTTATTCAAGGCCAGGTAGTTCAGTCTAAACACTGTGGTAAACAAACCAGATTTTTATATTATTTACCATTCAAGTGATCAGATTTACAATTCAGACCAATGGAAATTTCCCAGCCTGGGTCCATTTCTTGAATATGGTGCTGGGTACTATAAAACAGCACAAATCAGAGGGAAACTAATCCCTCTAAAATATAACATTCTTGTGGGACTTTAAATGATATCTGAATATTGATTTTGGCTCAGATCTGTGGTGGAACACTTTATTATGAGAGAGGGAAAGAAGAAAACTAACTAAATGGAATGGAAAATTATTGTTATTCTACACATAGACACACAGAAAATTCCACACAAATTACACACAGAGTGAAGGAATCACCCTCGTGAGGAGTTGACCAAATCCGCACCAGAAAGCGAACCTCTTGTCAAGGCTGCTGTGGCTCAGAGGTTTCATTGCTGTTCTCTGCTTCTCCGTAGAGATGTAAATAGAAGAAGCTCTGGGCAAGCCTAAGGGAGGAACGCCCTGGTAAAAGCCTGTAATACCAAACCATCACCAAGGGAAAATGCAATTTTCTCAGGAAGGATTCACTCCTATCTGTGAAACCTTCACTCTCTTCTGCGAGCATCCTTCAAAGTTAGGTGATGCAAGTGAATAAACGAACAGTGAAAAAATTAAGACAAGACTGAGAACTGAATAAGGACTGTTAAAGAAGCGAAGAGGATCCACAGAGAGCACCGAACAGCTTGTGCTTGCTGTGGTAGTGCTCGCTCGCTCATTCATATTTCAGCCATCCGGTGTCCAGGATTAGAAGCCCTGAGTAAAAATAATCTCATATAGATTTCCTTCATGCAATTATAATTTGAAAAAGCTGGAGCAGGACTGGGCATCACAGTCACGTTAAGTCAGTTTAAACCTGACATGTTCCATGCCCCAGAACGATGACCTTCGGTGTCTCAGCGGATAGACTGCACCTGTTTATGTATAAGGACATCTCTGGCCCTAGCTGAGAGAAGCTTTTCTACAAGAAACAATGAGCACTAGACCAAGGGCCTAGTAGAGCCCATTTTGCTGTCTTATACAAGACTGTCAGTCTTCCCTATATCCAGCCCTCTGCAGTGCAGAGGGCCGCCCACTGCTGCAGCGTGGGATATCAGCAAATAACAGCACAGCATGAGCAACGCTTGCTAAACCCACTTGTGATAATTGAAGATCACCTTGAGTCTTTAAAATTCCTTTGTCTTCATCACCAGCAATATAAAGTAATTCCGCCTGTGTCGCCTTGTAGTTGTCCATAAATCAAAAATGTGTTAAGCAAAATCCACGTGCTGCATGGGGTAAGGACCACATCCACAGTGACTCCTGAGAAAGTGCATCCAAGCTGAAATTAAATTAAATCAATGCTGGACCTGACAAAAACTAAACTGTACAGCTTGACTGTGTAACTTTATAATTTTATTTAAAGCTCTATTGATGCAGGCGTCAATAGAACCAGGCAGCTGTTAATTGCCCACAACGCTTAGTCTTCAGACCGTCTCAGAGGGGTACGTTTTCTTTTTACTTATCTTTTCTATGTCAAGAAAGCTTTCCCACAGTTGCAAAAAGCTTGACAGTGGGGTCTTAAGTGCTCTCAGGCTTTCTTTGGGCCTTCATTAGAGGGACTTGGAGAGGGTCTCTGGATACTTCACTCCTAAAAGACGGCAGCATTTTCCGAGCCAGAACATTTTAAAATAAGAAAATAAGAGAGAGGTTGTTTTGGTGGATGCAGGGGACTGCAGGGAAATAACTGAAGTGCTCCCGGCATCTGACTTTTCCTGAGAAATCAGGAGGCAAAGACATATGTTATTTGACATGACAGGATTGAAGTAGTGAGTGTGTACTTCTCAGAAAGTAACTGTCCTGGTAACTGATGCTTATTCTAAATGCATTCTTAAGAAAGCGTGTTAAAAACATAAATGTGATAGATGATGTTGTTGTGCTCAACTTTTTTTATCTTCTGAATCCATATTTTCTTTCATGTGGTGTGACATCAAGTGCAAGCGTATAGAGTAGGGAGTACACAACCATGCATATATGACTTGAAAACTAGATGTGAGCCAACGTTCCATGGGAAACTATTATCGCTACTGCAGCACAATTGTGAGTTTGCAATGCAAGCGTCCATCCGAGCAACCATTTACAGGGCATCCCTGCGTCGGGCCCTCGAGTCAAAACAAATGAGTAAAGTGACTCCAGATGGAGCGTAATTTCATTATGAGCACTTGGGCTCCACTTGTTGCAATGTGATGGAATTTGTGTGCGTAGGATGAAAATTTTTGCCATTGTTTAGCTTACTATCATAAATTCAGCTTCAGCAAAAAGCCGCAATCAGATGTTATTCAGCTAATTCAAATAAACCCAATGAGAATAACCAGAGAAATAACATGATCTCTGCTCATAATCGCATTCATGTGGTTTTTGTCCAAGTGGAGGCTTAAAAAAAAGTGCTTAGCATTTGTAACAAAAAAGGGAAAGCTTTATGCCTGCATAAACCAACCCTTTGCCTCCTCTGAAAGGAGAGAAAGAGCTCTCCATCCCTCGATGGAGCAGAGGATGGGAGGGGAGGCGAAAAGAACAGGTACAACACCGAAAACAGACATGATTCCCCTGCCATTGATGATGCCATTATAGTGCAAATGAGGACAGATTGAATCTAAGCTGTTCCATCGGCCTCCCTCCTCTCTCTGGTCATCCAGGAGCGAATGATTAATTGTGCGCAAGGGTCCGACTGCTGAAAAGCACGATTTTCAGCCCACCCCCTCCACATCTCCCCGAGCTTTGGCGTAGACCACACAAAGATAACGCAATGGGGCCATGTCTGGTGGCAAGGCAATTTCCTGTGCTCGAAAGTGCTGTTTGTGAGCTAATGATAGCTCTCTCCCCCTCCACTCCCCTAATCCATCCTCACATTTAGCCATCAGCTTGCCCTTTCTCCCTCCGCCTGCCTGTTGTCTGTCACATAAAGAGTCATCTATTGACTAAAGACAACCTTTCAATCAGGCCTCGCAGAAGTAAGACTGATTGTCCAAAGGGAGGCCAACCTGTGTTAGAAATTAAAGATGCATGGAATATCTGATTCAAGGGAATCTGCAGTCCCGAGGTCCCAAAGTGGGACCAACTCCACCAGCTAGAGGACATTTGTTAAATCTGAGAAGAGCTAATGTTTTTTACAGGAGCATAGGGGTTAGAAATGATTAGGATAAGGGGCGGCAGGGGCCGAAAAGAGCAAAGCTCAGTGTTATCGTTGCCAAGAGGAACATTCAAAAGGTCTTGCTTCGAGAAAATGACATTATAAAGGTAGAAAACTGCCAAACCATAAGCCCTAAGCCATAAGAAAGTTGGATTTCTCAACCTTCCATATGAAATACACGATTTTTCAATCATAATATATTTAGGTTTCGATCAAACGCCCACTTGTCTCCCCCTAAAACAATCCTGGGACTTCAACCTAACCACAGAAATGCAAAAGCCTCTCCAAATCAGCATATTTCCAATGCCATTTTGTACTCAGGATTAATAATCCGCCTCCTCGCGCTCCCTTACACAATCAACATTTAATCTGACAACACACTGCAGATACTCGTATTTTGTGGCATGCCATTGTACTACAAGCTAGTCTCTTTAAATAAAAATGTGAAACACTCATTAAACAGCACTTATGATTAGAAGTACATCTGTGGTGAAGATGCCTTTGTTGAGGCCATAATACCGAGTGGTGCGTATCGACCAGGCCTGGTGAGCTACAAAGACGTCCCTTTGGGGCACGGTGCCCATGCTATCATGCTAAACTCACTTTAGTTCGACCAGCATGGTCTGTGCCAAGCTGTCGAGAAAAATGTGCCGTGCACACATTGACAAATGACAGCATTTGGCAAGAGGACAGGACAGTGGTAATGCAAAAATTTGGGCCTTCTTATCAATGCATGGTGGGCAGGAAAGTCACCTTCAGGAGATGGCACGGAAATGTCTCAGCACTTCCCTGCTCATAAAAAATGACACAGCGGGGCAAAAAAATTCACATGATTTGACATTTGATTCAGAGCCAGAATTTTCTGTACAAAAGTGGTTATAAAATATGCAGAGGCTCCAGTGCTTGTGAGAGTGCTGTGTGTGTGTAGACAAAACTGAGTGGGGTATATGAGGAGTTTCCAAAATGCTCTTTTTAACAATACTAAAAATTCCCTTCTCACATTTAACCCACATTTTACAAAATAGCCCTGAAGGAAAATAATAACATATTATGAAAGATTCCACAAAAGAGTAAAGTGTTTAAAGACAAAAACAAGCATTAAGCGCATACATATTGCTCTTAGCATAATGTGAAACAGATTACATGAGACTTTCTCATAGTGTTCTTAACACAATAAAAACAAATATCAGAACAAAATATGCTCACCATAACCCTGCTGAAAAACATATCCGTTTGAATATTTGACCAGTTAAACAATCTTTATGCTTTCTTTGTCTTTATTAATTTTTATGAATTATTATGTTAAATTATTTTTTATGAATAACTGGTCATAATTATGCTGAATATTGAATTCTAGTTTCAGTTTTTTGTTCTCTTTATTGTAAGAAAGGTTTAAAGTTTATTTAAAACTTAGACCATGCCTTTATTCAGTATTTTAAAACAGCGATTTTTCATTTCACCTGAAGTACTTGGCTAAGGAATCTTATTAACTATTTTTCAACTCACTTAAGCAAATACAAATGTTCTGTATATTTGACTATGGTGTATGAATGAAAATTGAGTTATAATTGAGGCATATACCCGTGAACAATATTCAGTTTTTCACACTACATGGAACCTCATTTAAATATTATGTTTAAAATTTGATTTGATTTGAAATTAGAAATAAGAAACACTACCAATGTTCTTAATTATGCACCTACTTGAATTTCATGAATCTAATAAAACAAATATAAGGTGGACACCTTATAATGCACAGTCTATCTCACATATACATTTAAAGCGAGAATGGAAAGATAAACTGGCTTGATTAGGTTTAAATTGAAAGTGATCAGAATTTAAAATGAGAGCACGCGCAAGCAGCACCTAAGTTATAAATGGAAAAAAATCAAGGGGGTGCTTCTTATTAGGCAGGTTTAGGTGCTCTGCAGATGAAGAACACATCAATGTGCTGCCTACCGCACTTCCTTCAGCTCATTGGGATGCAAGTCACGTCCTATGTGAGAAAATGTCCGAGATAGCTTTGAAGTCATTAGTTCAGTCATTAGCACAGTTATGTTAAATATAAATTACAATTCATTAGCAGAAAGGGCCGATCATTAATTCTGTGTAGTTTGGCAGGCGTTAAATCACTAGCAGTTATTTAGTTGTGGAGGAGGGTTAGCCGCGAACTGCTCAGTCTAATCTCCACTCTGATCACCATCTCGAAACCCGATGGAAGTGTTTAAATAGCTCCCTGCTTTGCAATTTTTTTAGTTGCTGTTTATAGTGATCACACAAATTCTAAAAATCACGAAACCCAAAAGCGAATGATGGAAAAGGACGCTCAAATCTCTCAATTATGTCGCAGTGCACCATCTATTTTAATAGGCCTTTAATGATCATTGAGATTAAAAGATTCGGTTGGCCTCTCATCAAACAATGCATTTAATATGACTCTTAAATTACACCTCAAGTGTTTTCTGAATTGCAAAAAGACACATTAACATCACATTTTTTAAATGTTTATCTTTCGTTCTTTCATTTATACAGTATCTCCAGATGTCACATTATACGTATCTACATTAAAAAAAAAAATACACATGCTTGCCCTAAATTCCCATAATCCAACACGGTTTTAAACATACACTGCTGTGCTTGAACGTGTCTATTAAATAACCACTGGACATTTCTGAAAGCACAACACTTAAAAGTCCACTACTAACCTAAATATATAAGAAACTTTGCCTGTAAAATCACTTTTATGGAATAATTTTATGACCTGACGATAATCTCATTGACAGTCATCATACTCTTTGGTGATACATGAGATATATCTCCATCTACCATTCAGAAAGATCAGCCATAAGACAAAGGTAAGTCTGGGTTGTAATATAACTCATGCTAGAAATTATCATCCTCACATTGAGCATGATCACTTGTGGCTAAATTGTTGCACCTAAACAACAAACCATTCCTTAATTTTGCCATCAATTACCTAGATGTGTCATATCCTTACAAACTGGCCCTATTGCACAGCCGTAATGGTCAGTTAGCAGAATTTTGAATCTGCTATTGGAGAACATGGATGGTGTAAGGTTCAGCTTGATAACAGCGCATGGGGATATTTAGCCATGATACAGTGTCATTTGCAGAACTGTGTGTTTCAACTTCTCCAGAGGGGTGGAGAGATGCCTCAATCAGCAGCAAAGTGATGTGTATTCATGTACCACTGCTCTCCTTGGCTTGCAAAGGTCTTTGGCAGAATCTAGGGAGGTTCTGTATTATTAATGAAAATTGATTCCCGACTTACTCACACTTTCCTGCTCCCGAGCTCCTGTTTTATAAGGTCATTTTCTGCTCTGGTCATGAGAAGAGGACACAGGGCATAATATGAAAGATGTTACTATTTTCCCTTCTTTGATTCTCCCTTCACCACCTGTACACCTTGCTAACACTGCCGAAAAACCTGCCTAACAATGATGTAACTGCCATGTCCTCTGGAGCCAGGAATTAATGGCGGGGGTGGCTTAACTCAGGGTCCCCAGTGAGTGGCGCTCATTTGGAGGATGAGGTTGGCACTTAGCGCCCTGCCAATTGGCTTGATGGAGATGCGGCGGTTGGACCCCCCCTCGTATGTCCCGCTTCCTGCATCACATCCTCTCTGGGACAATCCGGGGTATACCCAAGGAATAAAAATAAACTCACTCACAAACACATCAAATCTCTCCAGTGCTAACAAAGAATTTGCTATGAACTCTGACTAAACCTGTTCTGAGATTAAGGATGTGAGTGATGAAGGTGAACGCAGAGAGCCAGAGAAGACTTCCCAGCAGGCAACATATGAGAGATCTCAGTGTCAAAGTGAGTCTAACACCCGGTTTAAAGTAGACAATGCAATTCAACAGACATTCTAGACAGAAACCACACGGCACGGCGGTGGTTTTAATGGTAAAGTGCACCCATAAAAGTCAGAACACTTTTTCTAGCGGCAACGATGCAGCACAATGACAAACGAGCAACTTTAGATGTCGCACGGGCGGTTGCATGCTAAATGCCACGGTGTCGGACCGAACGGGGTGACACCAGACTATGCGCCACAGGTCCACAACGCAACACAGTTTGTCCTTCAAGAACAATCAAGAAACACACAGATAGAGTTAGAGGAAAGGGACAGCAGAGGTGAGGAGAGAGGAGAGAACCCCGCAGAGGAGGCGGGAGGGGACTTACAGTATCTCCAAATCGCGCAGGGCTCGGAAGGCTCCATCTTCGATGCAGCTGATGTGGTTGCTGTCCAGTTGCCTGCAGATGAGAGACAGAAGTCAGCGGCAGGTCTGCAGATGAGCGGGTGGGGGCTGAGGGGAGGGAGGAGGAGGAGAGGTGGGGACTGCGGGGAGGGAGCTAGACACACTAACACACACACACGGGCATCTCATATCTACTCTGCTCTCCTCACCGCAGTCGGGATAAAGGACCAGCTGGCTAAAAGTGGCCTGTCTGGCTATAACCTCCTCCTATCCCGTCCTCTCTTTCTTGCCACACTGCTTAGAGTGTGGGGGCAAAGAGAGGTAAGAGAGAGAGAGAGAGAGAGAGAGAGAGAGAGAGAGAGAATGGGAGGCTGGCTATAGTGCACAGCCCACCCTGTCTGTCAGTTCTCTGTAAATATTAATTGCATTTTCTCCCCCCAGCCCGCTCGTCTGCCCCCCCCCCCCTCTTCTTCTTCTTCTTCTTTTTTTTTTTTTAAAGTCAGAATGGGAGTAATTTCATTACATTAGAGCAGCCAATCCATTACAAGCTTTTACCGGCTCCGTCAAAGAAACAATTTCATTAAAGGAAGGGGTTCGTAAATCAGCTGGGGTCATGGAGCTGGACGAGCAGACGCGAGGGGCAATTCTTCCTTTTTGCTTCTTTTTCCTTTTACTTTAATTTGCAGGCTCTGCTATCCACCCCTCATTCTGCTTATTTACCCCTCCCGCTCTGCATTCTTAAAAGAGATGGATTTGAAAGAGACTTGAATAAAGAACAAGGAATCTAAGCGCTTTTCTTAAGTCATTTGTTCAGCAAACAGGGCTGCTGTGACACTTGACCCATGACAGACCCTGTGCCTCTGCGTCTTTAGAGATGGGTAATAAAGAACAACGGAGCATCTCTGGTGATTTATCCCTCGTTTCTAAAAGACATGCATCTGTCTCCATAATTGCTGATGGGACAGACTGTATGGCATCCACCCACAGCAGATGCATTAACTATCACTGTGGAAACTAAATACTATTTATATGCAAAAGTTAAAGGGATTGTTCACCCAAAAATGAACATTAGCCCATGATTAACTCACACTGAAGCCATCCTAACAGTATATTACATTCTTCTTTCAGACTAATACAATCTGAGTTATATTAAAATCACTTCAGAAGACCTTTATTAACCCCTCTGAGCCGTTTTGAGCACTTTTATCACGGATAGATGCGCTTTGATGGACTTCCAAAAAAATTTACCCATTGACTCCCATTATAATGCTTGGAAGAGCCAGGACATTTTTTAATATAACTCTGATTGTATTCGACTGAAATAAATGTCATATACACCTAGGATGGCTTCAGGGTGAGTAAATCATGGGCCAATTTTAATTTTTGGGTGAACTATCCCTTTAAATGTTAGTCTTTTACGACATCAATTTTTTCATCCAAATATATGAAGACTTTAAAGAGACACTTGCCTTGAGAGTAAAACTGTGAATGCATTACATTTGCCTCATGTGTTACAACACCTCTTAATCATAGTGAAATAACAAACACAAAGCCTCTTTGGCTTAATGAATTTTATAAAATGACAACGACAGCTTGAACAACAATTGTACTGTAAATGATATATACTATAACATATAATGTAAATTATATATGTACACACATAAATAAGATTTTTTTTTTTACAAAAACACAAAACCTGAAGCAAATGTATCTTCAATGACACATTGTAATGACCATCAGTCTGTAATGATGCCGACACAAAAATGTCCTCATATGGACATCACTGAAAATAACTAGTTCATTAAGAGAGTCAGAGGTTGATTCATTAAACACTCTGATCAATTCAATACAGTGAAAGATTTGTCAACCTGATTCAAAGCACTTACTCGACTTTTTGAACCATTCCTTTAAAGTATTGGCTCGATTCTGTTACCGAATTAGGCTACACTAAAAAAGAAGCAGCTCATTATAGTCATTTGTTCATAAATCCGGGTGCACTGGTTTGATTGTTTTTGCGTACAGCCCGAGGACAACTCAGCAGAAAGACTACTTTTTAAGTCATTACTTCACGGTAAGCTGTCGTTTATTGCACAAGGCACATATTTTGATATAAATCCTTTAAATTAATGGCTTTTTAGCATTTATTTTACAAGAAGTGCCTTGGAATATACTTTTCTATACTCAGTGACTGATTAAAACCTTCTGGATTTTCTACAATAGAATGGTGAAAAGCACTTCAAAAACAAAAAGCTATTTCTTCACGGTTAATTTCTCAATAATAATAATCACAATATAGAAAATTGCACTGGCAAGTAATACAGTGAACTGCCAAACAGCAGGTGATATAATGAAAACTTGGCACGTTATATATAGAATTGAAACATAGCTCATTCAATCAGGTTTCAGAGCCATAACTCTCTGTATTATCTGAACGTGTGAAGTTGATCTCAAGAGGAGGTCATTGTGGTTATGTGCCATAGATTTTTATCAATGACAATACTTAATATAGTCAAGGGCGAATAGCTGTCTTGAAAGTACATTTGCGAGCGTGCGGTATGTGTGAATATCCGCGTGTTTGGTGATTGTTTGGAGAGGTGGGACATGGTAGTGTTGGGTAATGAAAGTCCCAGTTTTAATTTCCCTGCTCTAATTACATTGGCCTTTAATCATCTCAGTCATGAGCCATATTGGCACTTTAGAGCTCTCGTCCTGCCAGTGTCCCATCTGGAGTGAACGGGAGAAAGAAACTGATGTGTGTCTTCCTTCCCTTCACTAGACTATTAATCTGTCAAGAGTCGGTGATGCTAACCAGCAGCCGCATGGCTGTATTTCATTCACGCTCGATAGCTAACACAGCAAATGACTTAGAACTGACCGTCACAGCCAGGACGATGCTTGATCAGAGCTTCAAAATATGAGCCTCATATTTAGTCTATAGTCGTAAAAGATGTACAATACGTGACCTTTCATGGTCACCAAATCAAGTGTGGTTTGAGGAGTTGTGTCTGTATCACACTGATGATGCCTTGCGTCTTCTTGTCTCTACTGGTTTTGTTTCACTGTGTCTCATCTCATTCAGACTTCTCACTTTGTTGTCTCATTTCATCCGGTCTTGTCTCACTTCTTCTCTCATCTCACTTTGTATCTTCAGCTCTAATATTGTCACTGTTTCTTCGATTTATTTTAAATGTCTCTTTTCATCTCTGCTTATCCTTTAATCACTTCATCTCATCTCAACTCCTCTCTTCTAGATCATCTCACTTTCTCTTATAATATTTTGTCTTCTCATCCAGTCTAATTTTCTTCCTCTTTTTCAACACTCTAATTTAGTCTCTTTTTTTCTCTTCTACTGTCTTCTCTTGTTTTACTTCACCTCACCCCATTTCATCTATTCTCTTTCTTCTAAATTCCTAATCTCGTATTTTTTCTTCTCATCCTCACTTCTTTTTATATCCCCTGTCCACGTTTCAGTGGCATTTTATCTGGTTGCATATTGTCTCATTTTGTTTAATTTCATTTGGTCTCGTATTGTCTCATTTCATCAGGTCTCATATTCTCTCATTTCATCTGGTCTCATATTCTCTCATTTCATCTGGTCTCATATTTTCTCATATTGTTTCATATCATCTGATCTCATATTGTCTCATTTCATCTGGTCTTATATCGTCTAATTTTGTCTGATCTCATGTTGTCTCATTTCATCTGGTCTTATTGTCTAAATGTATCTGGTCTCATTGTCTAGTCTCTTGTCCTAATTGAACAGAAGGACAGCCTCAGTTTGGAGGGGTGTCCTGAGGAAGTGATTCCCAGAGCTAGCAAACTTTTGATTGGCTATCGTGGGATCAGTGTAATTCACACCACATCGTGCACTGATCATGTGTAGTGTGTGTTTCAGCACCAGCAGTGCACATGAAAAGCTGAGATCTGCCTTCTGCAGAGTCCCGTCTGCTAGGCGCAGAAGCTTGTAAAGCGGGCAGCGACTGCACCTCGCCCTCTCGGACATAATTCAAACCCACGCGCGGTCAGAGTGACATTCTGGGTACAGGAACATGAAGTAGAAAGGCTTTTATTAGCACACAGATGAGAGCCTCCCACAAAGGGGTAAAAATCTGAGTGTAGACGTATCTGATGGTTTACCAAACAGGATGCACTGCTCTATTAATGATACTCAGTTTCAGGGAATGAAGTATTGTGTACCCTACATGTGCAGATGCCGTACGGCCTCTCTATCTGCTGAATACCAAATGTCAATGGAATGAATGTGTGTAAGTCATTTCCCATGAATCCACTGCTCATACAGCACCTGTTCTAATGGGAACCGTACCCCGCTGACACAATCACGTCATGTTGATATAGAGCTCATCAGGCATGTTTTCGCAGAAGGACTCGAACATGCATATGATGATGGAATCCATGACATCACCCTCACTCGACGCTTCTGGCGCAGCATGTCTGGTGAACAGTAGGAGGGCATGGCTAAAGCCATAAAGGCAGACGGAGATATTGTGTCTGGTTTAATAAGGAACCATCTTGACCATATTATCCAGATGGCCCCTCTATAAAAGGTGGAGGATGCTGGCTAAAGGCGGATGCTGACTCCAGCACACTGTAGCCTGTAAAACTGTGGAAATGTGAGATATAAGAGATAGAGATTCAACCTGCCCTCAAAGCGTGCATAGCCATTTTCAAATAGAGGACATTAAGGTAGAAAAGCATACGAGAAAATCAATTCATTCCTGGAATGCTGCACGTCCATTTTTTTCTCCTCCTTCCCGTTAAAAAACCGAGGGCTGGATGATTTCAGCAATTAAATCAAGAGTCACCTTGCCACGCGTTGCAGAGGCAGGTCGGTGGGAGAGAAACACACTGCTGACGTACAAATCCTTCTCGCTCAATCCTTGTTAGTCCTTTTTTTTTACCTCTAAAAAGCCTTACCTGAAGAAATGAGTGTTGCCTACCTGTACCTATCATTCATCCATCAGAGTGTGACGGTGCACATGACAGTGATGTGATGAGCACTCAAACCCTGTCTAACACCAAAGACATCACTGTAAGAACATCAGGGGAAAACATGCTCCACAAAAATGTTCACAAAAAAAAGCTTGCATTTGTACGCAGAGTTGGGGAATATTACAATGAATATTACAATTTAAAGTAACACATTACAATATTGTCCATAAAAAAGAACAAATAATATTACATGGCAAATTTTTATAAATATATATAGGTAATTTTTTATATAAGTAATGTTACATTTATTTTGTACTATTTTTTTAATGCAACAAAAATCCACATTATTTACCATTCAAATTTCAATGAAGAAACAAATATTAATTATTTACATGTTATGGCCTATAATAATAAATGGCAGTTTTAAAACTGTATACCATTTTGTCTAAATAAAAAAATTAAAAATATAAATAAATGAAATGCAACAAGCACATTTAGCTTCACAACATTATTATTTGTACAGTAATTTGTAGTGTATATATTCAATTTAAAATGAGCTAAAAATTACATTCAAAAGTGTTATTAAATTATTAGTAATAATTTGTTAGTGAGTGTTAGATGACAACATATTGGTGTCAAATTTGCAAGTAACGTTACCATTAAGTCATCTCATTACATCATTTGTATTACAGTCCTGCTCATAAGTTTACATAACATCCTAAGTATAGCTTCTGAAGGGTAGTGCTAATTAAAAATAATAATAATAATAATAATAATAATAAATATATAGCCTATATATATATATGAAAATGTAAAATAAGAAAAATGTAAACTTTTGAACTAACTAATTTGTGTAAATTCAGTTATTATTTTGTCTTGTGGATTATATGTAAACATATTTTATGTAAAACAGTAGAACTTTTCTATATATATATATATATTAGCATCTTGCATATTCTGCAAGATGTATGTAAACTTATGAGCAGAACTGTATATTCCAATACTGTTTGTACATACTGTATCTGTTAAGTGTGTCTGCAGAGAGTTGATTGACGACACTCCTGCAGCCTGGGACTCATTTGACAGGGGTCAGTGAGGTCAGAGTTAGTATTGATAATCAGTTAACTCAATCTGACCAGAGCGGGTGGTAGTCAACATTTATGCACAAACGCGTGTCACTCAGGAATACACTGATTCAAAAGACCACCCTGAATAAAAATTAAACACTGAAAATGATACTGATGAGGTGTGGCTCAGTGGTTGAATATATACAGTAAGTTTGTAACTTACCATAGAGTTCAATCCCATGAGCTATCACCTTTATGCTGTTAAATCCCGTTGTAAATGTTCTGTTGCTTAAGTCTGTTAATTGATTACTCATTCACTTACTAGTGAACTATGGCTATACTGTATAGACTTGGCTTTCTCAAACTCTCACACCACTTTTTCCTTTCTTCTTTCTCTTCGACTGAACAGCATGACTATGTCTTTAAACAAAAGCTAACTATATTTCCACACCTCTCAAGCTATATATCGAGCATGATGTGACCCGTGTTTCTCAGCCCACAGTGGGAAAGACTTCATCTGAAAATGGTCTTTGTTACAAAGCCCGTATCAGATATTGCGACAAAACCATCCAGAACTTCACTGAGCGCTCGAGCCTGGGAATGCACACGAACGCTATGGCCGCATACCATAGCTGATCTCTGACTTCCACATTAATGACGACCTCAAGACTGTGTCCTTCATTCATTACAGGGAATTAAAGGTTTGTAAAGGTTTGTGTCTGTTCTTAAAGGTTTGAAACCGGGAAATTGGGTGATGATTTCAGATTTGGAGGGTCTTGATTGTGTTTTTTACTTTAAAAAAGAGATATTTTTATTTATTTAAATCCCTAATAAATAAGCCCATCTACACTTATATAGCTCAATGAGGAACCTTTAACATCCATGGAAATTGTCCACTGTACTAAAGGTTCTTTATAGCGGAAAAGGGTTCTTTAGATAATTATGTTCTTCACACTAAGAAACTTTCGGACTGTGGCTTGAGTAGGTACTTATTTTGAATAAATATTTACTCCACAACCGCTAAAAAAGTGCATTACACGCATTCTATGGAGCCCCTAAAGGGACATGGTTAGGCTTGCTGGTGTAGTCGGTTACATTACTATACATCAGATTTCAATTTTCACATGAAGATAGAAAGGAGAGATGACTGACAGGACGATGTCGGGTGATTTGGTGCACAACAGATCCTGAGTGTCGTTGACAAATATCTTATCTTGTAAAAGTACCGCTGCTCCCTATAGACCTTATGTAGCCCCACCCCTTTTCAGGGCTTCTGTCTTCCACAGAAGGTAAGAATGAACTTATGAATTTATGAATGAACTTGTCGGTTTTAAAAATCTGACATTTGTTATGATATCCGCTTCAAACATTACATTGCTCATGATAACTTTTGTTAATTCTACAATAAGTAAATCCACTTAAATCCAGCTAATTACTCTTCGACAGCGATGCCATTGAAATATAGAGAGCCACTGCCAAAAACAGAAGTTCAAACTCAAAATTCTAAAGATGGTTGCGCGCTTGTTTCTCTGGTGCATAAGGTCTATACACAGAGTACGCGTGATAGCATATTCGAAAAGTGAGCGTGCGTTCAAAAACGATTTCAATTGATTCAATACCCCGCATTCCCTGATACCCACAAATTATATACAATATAATCACCCAAGTATATAATTCCGAGTAAATGCAAAAGCATTGAAACTAATTTTTTCCCATCACCAAGGATTTTAAGGGGCTCCGTAGAATGAGTCAATTCCTTCCTGAACATAGCATTCGGCTTCGGGCACATCCCTATAGTCGCTGTGAAAACCCCTTTTGGAACCCTTATTTTTTAGAGTGTGGTCCACAGTGGCGAGATCAGCTCCTGAAACTGTTACAGGAGATTTATCAGAAGCCATTACTGTAATTGCAAATGGCTGTGGAACATTACTCACTTGCAATATCCTGAAGATATCCATCTTATTGAACCATACTGATTAATTGAATTTTCATCAGCGCTAAGCTTATTAACTGTTATGACAAATGATTCGAGGAGCGTACATGTTGGCCACCAAGCACATTGCTTTTGAACATTTTATTCTTCCAGCGAGAGAGATTATTATCTTTCATTTCACTTATCTGTCTTTGGAATAAAACACAAGACTCGTTAAACGCAGTGGACGACTGTCTCGTTTGCAGTTTGATGTGCTGGTGTGGAGTATCACACCTTGGCTCACTGCTTTAGGGGAAAGGAGAGTTTTTGAAGGTTTTTTTGCCCCATAAAATCATGCAAACGAATGTCACGGCGGTGCCAATGGTTGCCAGGGGAGATGATGGAGAAATACTTACAGGTTCTTGACGGTGGTGATCCCTCGGAAAGCCTTACGAGGAATAGCCTGAATCTGATTCTCGCTCAGGTCCCTGGAGAGAGAGATGAGAAAGAAAAAGAGAGAGATATTAGGATTTGTTTGAAGCCACTTCACATTTCAGGAGAAAGCATCTTGAGGAAGATGGACGGTTTGCTGCCAACCCTCTGGAACGATACGCCACTGCTTTGAAGTCTGAAAGTCGTTTTGTTCTTCTGACCATAAATGTCACAACCTCCTTTATTCGCCTGGCCTTTTATCACTCAGTCTCTGTGTGTGTGTGTTGGTCTAATATATATATTTTTTTAAAGCAGTACTGTGTAATGAAAGGCCTCATAACGGTATGCCCCGCAATCGTTGCTTCATTCCTGTAGAAAATGAAACATCATATCATATGCACTTTGAGTAACCCGAGAAAGCAAAAAGACAAAAGTAGCTCTACACCAAAATTAATGCCTGGCATTTCTAATGCTCGATTATGAGCCAAATTATTTTTGACATCTCACAGTGCTTGTGCTTAACTTTATTAAGCTTGTTTGTTTGTAGACTCACGCTGGCAAACATAATTTGAGAACCAGAATGCATTTACTGGCAAGAAGGAAACAAATGAGATATGGAATATCTGCCCAGCTAATCAAAGCGTCTGCTTTGGAGTCATGCCTGCTACACATAACATGAACAGACCACCACGTGGGTTAACCCACCTGACCTTGCTACAACCAATTTCACTGATAAAAAATCAGGCGCGTATCCAAACACAGCGAGGAATTCTGCCAGAGCTTGTGCGTGGGACGTAATGATGTATCAAGTACAGGACTACCAGCAATTTCCTCTTAGGAGCATTAAAAACTGTAGTTATTGGGCTCTTTCAGCCCCCTGCCAGAACTGGATACGAGTTTTTTTTTTTTTTTTTTGCCTCAAACCAATCAAGTTTTATTATGGCAAAGATCTTAATAACTATGTTTTGCTTTGCAATAAGGGGCTATGGTATTTCATCTAACTGTTCCACAATCCTGTGTTTCTTTATTTCTTTACAGCACTCTTGGCTGGCTTGATGCAAGCATCATGTTCCTTTGTGTATCCTTCATGTCGAACTTTGCAGAGCGTGCACAGAGGAGAACAAACATTTGCGGAGTAAAAACTCATAACATCCCATGTTCGTATATGCCACAGAGTGGGAAAATAGGACCGCTGTTTATACCATCATCACGCTGGGCATGAGCGAAACCCTGTTGCCTTTGATGGTCTAAATGCAAAACAGATAAAGTGCAGAGATGGAGAGGAGCACAGAGGAAACTTCTCTTTGGATAGGCTTTTTAATTCTTCATGAATGGCGAAGCACAAAGCTCGTATGTGCTCGGCAAGCCGAGAGCGCAGCGTAGTAGTTTACAGCACTTCCACTGCTAATAAATGTTTTATTGCTTTGTTTACTCAGTGGAACCTTTTTCATTATTTCTACAAAAAGGCAAATCATCCCAAATAAAGGCACTTATGAAACGCAATCAGTCTCAGCAGTGCCGTAGCTGAGGAGCGACAGAGAGAAACTCCATGTCAGAAGAAAAAAACAGCTCCACAGGATTCGGGCTGAATTAGATAATTTCTAATGAAGAATTACATGAAACTATAAAGATATAATAGAAGTTTATGAGATATGAGAATTATACTGGCTGGGAAAAATGTAGCAATGCACATATTTCATCTGCCTTGACATTATATTAATTACGCATGGATAATGAAACAATATATGCGACTTCAGAATGAAGCTCTCCAAAGAATCTTTAAAACGCAAGTTAATTTGTCAATTTAGATATTGTAGCGATGCAGTTCACTGCATACAGTGTAAAAATAATAATCCTAATTAATACTTTGTCTTGTTTTATACAATTATTTATAACATTGCATAACGTATTAAGTCTTGATTTCAGAGAATATAACCTTTTTAATAAATTGACATTAAGTGTTCCTAAAAATAGACATCTTTGTTTTTACCCCGTTGGCAAAAAAAAAAAAAAAAAAATAGAAATAGCATAACATACTTATAAATACTGGTGAATTTTTTATATGTAATAAATTTAACTCAGTCCTGCTATACTGTACACTGCTATCATTAGCGTCAAATTGGCTAACAGAAAATCTTAACAGAAGGTTGAATTAATGCTTTAACTTTTTAGTTAAAGATACAGATTCAAACCAGACATGAGCCAAACAGTGTTTGTTAAATGACAGAGCTGCATTGGTCCCCCTCCTCTAGCAATCTGCTTGCAAATTTCATTAATTTCATTTGGCTTTGGCCCTGCTCTCTCTGACTGTCAGGATGCCTGCCATAAATCTCCCTTTGATTCCATTACGGCTCCCATGTCCAGACAACCTGGCAACGCCAAAACATATTACAGATAAACGCTCAGCAACACGCAAGGATATGAGAATCGAGAAGCAAGGAGGATCTATCCTTACACACACACACACACAAACACGAATGCACGCACACACACACACACACACACACTCACACACACACACACACACACACACACCACAAAGGTTAGACAGCGCTACATGCTACTTGAAATGCCGCTGTTATGACACTCAGCACACATCTTGTTTTCAGTCGGACGCACATAATAATCAACTATAAATGGTTAAATATATGCAAGGAAGAGAAGACCAATAATAGTTCATTATATATGTCTGTTACATTTCGAAAGCTCAGTGTTCTGTCAATATAAATCAATAGGAGATTTTCGACCTTTAAGAATTTCGATGGTATACCTTAGGTTGAAATTAACCTCAAAGAAAAGTTTGGGATGAATTTTGCAGATGTTCACAACTTTAGAACAAATTCGAAGCAGAGTCCATCCATCCATTTCCCCAACAGCGTGTTTTATGTCCTAAGCAGAATGCTTGAGGAATATCAATATGCTGCTGCCTTACAAAACACAGTGAAAATATTGAGGGTATGTCGGTCAATTCTCTTTCTTATCACGCTTTACGAATGTCACTCTTATATCTTCACTGAGAAATGGAATGGTGCGCTTTTACAAGAAGGTTATTTGCTTCACTTTTGTTGTTTTCTTGCTCTGTTTAAAGTACAAAGGAAAAGAGTGATTGCATAAGAAAGTCAAGGAAACTTAAACATCACTTTACAGTAGGAACTCAAATAACGCAGGATGGCCGTGACAGGTTCTCTTTCAGTTATTACTCACACACACACACAAAAGCTTCTCAGGTCCATATATGCACAGTATCCCTCTTACGTGAAAACTTAGGATGATGTTTGATTTCGGCGTGAAAGCATTTGCACAAATGTTTTATAGACAAATACAAGTGTACACTCACTCTCTAACACAGTCACACGTGAGACCCGCTCTCGGACAGGACTGAGTTTCCATGAGGAGGTCAGGTAAATTTGTGTTAATCTCTTCTAAAATCTAACGTGGCTATGTTTTTCCCTCTCTGTATAAACTACAGAGCAAACTACTTACTATGTTTCGCCTAGCTTAGCCCTTGGAGAAATCTAATCTTCGTCTGGATAGGACTGTTTGTTGATACAGTATATCACACAAGTGTAATTTCAACGGTTCTCATGATGTGCGGATCCAGAGCACATGGGCTTTTCTTTCCTTAGTTTTTTCTTTCTCGTAAAGTCAAAACAGACATCTGTCTCCTTCCATCTATCTTATCAAGCACAAACCGCAGCCCAGCTTGGTGACTGGACTGTTGATACGTCTCCTTCCATGCCCATGCCTCTCTCATTATCTATCAAGCGCTGTCTTGCTTTCACTCTTGCTCTTGGCAGGGCTGTTATCTGCATGCCAAATTGAATCTAGAGTCCGAGATTCTCGCAGAGACCCCAATGCCTGTCGGTGGGTTCCTACACGCTTCTGTTAAGTCCTGCCAGTAATGACAGATCCCCCTCGAACGTGCTCATGCGATCACACACAGATGGGTCGAACACATCTCGGTGTACACACCTGATCACAGAGAGTAAGGTGAAAGGTTATTAAAACCCTCCAGCTCCTCAAGCCAGATATATTACATTACATTATTCATTTAGCACTCATAACTGGGACCAACAGCATTGCTGTCATATTACATCTGACCCGACTGCTTCAGGGATGACCAGTTAAAAGTCTGTCTGCATGTGTGTGTGCTATAGGGGTAACATCCAAATTGCTGTTAAGACTGATCTGAAGTGAAACCAGCCCTACAAGAATAGGGAGAGTATTACAAAACAACCTTGGCCTTAGGATTCGGATTTCATCTTGGTGTCATGAGGAATCAGGCCGTAACTGTGACTCCCTGAACTGACAGGTTACGACAGCAAGCTGGCCGGGTCGGATGCCGTTTGCACAGGTTATGAGACGCACATTTCTGATTCCTTTCATTAAACACACCAGAAACAAGGAGAAAGATGACCCCCTCGGGCACTCCATAAGCATTTTGTTTTATGAAACCCTAAACGTCTTCAGTCCATTTCCACATCAAGTGGCAGTTTCACATGACGAGCTGCATCTACTGTAAAGCGTGCACTCTTTCCCCCCTCCTTCTCTATTTTTGCATCGGAGGTGCCTTTTCCCACTGGAACGGCAATTCATGTAACACTTGTTCGATAAAGATATATAGAAATGTGAATAACAAATAGTGACCCCGTTGCAGCCTCGTATTTCACTCTTTTACAGCTCCAGTTATGGTCATGATGGGCGGCCCTCTCTCGCTGCTGGCTGGAGTCTCCACTTTGCTTTATGGCCACTTTTAAAAATGGAGGAAAAATAAAACACTATGGATTTGTGGCCCTGAAAGACCGTATAGTGTAATTGGCCTTAAGGATGATAGTAGTTCTTAATTACACTGAGTAGAGGAGCTTTTTTTATTGGACCCAGGCCGTCGCTCTATCTCTCTCTTGTTTCATTCTGCGCGAATCACCAGACAGCAGATCTTCTTCTTTCCTTCAGTTATTAGAAGTAATAATTCCAGTCTCTCCACTGAAATCTTTCTCTTGGTGGCAGGTAGCACAGAACTAGCAACGAATCACACGCTGGCTGCAAATGTGAAAGTGCGCCGCATCGTTCAGTCACATTACTGATCTTTAGATGGAGGTTTCACATGTAGCGCTGAAGATAGGATGATGAAGGCAAACAGTTGTGAAGGGTAATACATGTCAGTTAAATCAAATAAAGCATTCTTGTCTGAAGCGGGACTGCACCATTAATATGAAAAAATAGTGATTATTTATATTAAATTATATATATGGCTTTTGCTGAAATTAGTTGACATGAAATATGCTGATAACCGGTCTATTCCCAAGTTAATGCATTGGATATCAATGGAAATAATGTAAAATTTCTGTGAAAAGAAATTTAATTCTACCGTATGCTATCATGAATTACTAAGGAGACTCTTCAGCTTCACTTTAAAACTGTCAGGGTTCTGTCACTTCTGTCTAGTTTATTTCTTGGTTTTGTGACAGAGCTCTGACACTCCTGTTTTGTCATGTCTTTGAGTGGGCGTGCGGCTTTGAGATTCTTTGATGAATAGAAATTTAAAAAGAGCAATTTATTTAAAAATGATCTTTATAAATGTCTTTATTGTCATTTTTTTATCAATTACATGCATCCTTGCAGAATAGCAGTATTCTTTTTTTAAAAGTCAGATCCCACATTTTTTGAACATCATTGTACATTGTGTCTAAAAAGTAAAAAAAAAAAAAAAAAAAAAACACTCTATATACTGCATATTTTAGCGAAACATTTAACTAAAATGTTCCCATTATAATCCAAAAGGACACTGTGAAAATCAGATTGATTGTACAGTGCAATATAGACGTGATTTTAATGGAATGGGATCATCAAAATAAATTTATTTGAATGTAAATTCTATTAAACTTAGGCTAATACAGTGACTACAATGTCAAGGGAAATTATCATATATTATGATTTTTTTTTTCATAAATGTTCAGCCGTATTGTGATGTGAACAGGATGGTGAAACACACTGATCTCACACTGTCTCTTCAACTTTTGTGACAGCAGCAAGTTAGTGAACACCAGGATGTCAGACTTGCTGGAAGGAAAAGGGAATGGACATGAAATGAAAAAGAAGGACGTGAACGTAGAGCCCTTGTTCACTGATCAGTATCTGGCAGCGTCAGCTTTGTATTCCTCTACAGTCGTTTAACTGCCCTTGCTTAATGTCTTACATGTAGCCCAAAGACTCCTTGATTTAATTAACTCAGTGCTTTATGAATAAAAATATTTCACTATTGATCATCCTAAGAGCTGACGCCGGCTAAACCGGGACAGCGCTCGCTTCATTACGCCGTCCTTACTTGCATTTGGAGTCACTATGGAGGGAGGTGAAGGCTGCTTCTAAATCAAAGAAAATGAGCTTGAATGCTCCCTTGGGTGTCTAAAGCTTTCTGCTAAAGCTTCTACATTCCTCCGCTGCATCCAAGAAAGAGTTTGTGTATGGATATTATAAATAGAAAAGGTCCACCCCCTGCCTTAGTATCTATTATGTTTTGTCAATGCTTTAATTAAATTGGATCGCTTAATGTGATTTATCCTGATCCATACACTTTATGGCTCTAAAAGCCTTTTTGGCTCCCGGCCAAGAAAATGTCAAACAAATTTAGATGAGTTAGTGAAGAAATAAGGGGGAGAGGCTGGGCGCAGAGGGTGATTTGTTATTGGTTAATTCACTTTTATTCTTTGTGTGCCATTTGGTTTAATTTTCTCTCTTCTGCGTCGTTTTGCCCTGGATCTAGCTTGAGCCATACAACATGCTTTTATGATCATTTATAGTCGCAATAAAACATCAGTTATAAGAGATGAGGAGAGTGCATGTCTGATTTCAATATGGGACAGCTTTTGGATAGAGAATGAGACCGCAATGTCCTTTTCCTAGTCCTAACAAAAGACTTGAGAGCAGAGCCGTCCGAAACAAAGGGAGATGTTGAAGAAAGGATGAGGCTGCTAATCAGACAATAGGATTTAAGAGCTTTTAAAGTGAGTGGGTTGGAGGCAACAGCTGAGTCGCGCTCCGTCCATGGTGAGGGGACACTCGGCACTCATAAATAAAACTAGGAGATTAGGAGATTGGCTGCAGGTGGGGGGTTCTGGGGGGTTCGGTGGCTTTACAGGCAGAAGTTTCCATCCATCTTGCAGCAGGTCACAGTTGCCACGGAGACCAGGAGCCATGCTGTCCAATTAACTACTGAGCCAGTGGTGCAGGTGGCTTGGTGCTGGTGTTGGAGGTAGTGGTAAGGGGCAATGTTTTTTGTGTTTGTGTCTACATGAAAACAGGAGAGCACCAAAACACACTCCACACTAAAGCAGCACCTTTAATGGTGAAATATAAGTCACTCCCAGGGTGAACGGATGAAAAGAGACAGTGTTATTCCCAAACAGTATGACCTCTGGTGTGGCAGTTGTGGGCGTGCTGTGTGTGTATAAAATGATGGATATGGTTTATAAAATGATATAAATTATAGAATATTAATCCATTCATCTATACATACATCTCTCTCTTTCTCTCTACCTCTCTATCTATCTATCCATCCATCCAACCATCCATCCCGACCACCCACCCACCCACCCATTGATACACCCTATCCATCCATCCATCCATCCATCCATCCATCTTCCCTATCTATCAATCCATTCATCTGCCACATCCATCCACCCATCCATCCATCCGTACGTGCGTCCCGTCCGTCCGTCCATCCATCCACCCACCCATCCATCCATCCATCCATCCATCCATCCGTACGTACGTTCGTGCGTCCCGTCCATCCGTCCATCCATCGACCCACCCATCCATCAATCCATCTATCCGTCCATCTATCCATCCATCCATCCATCCGTACGTACGTTCGTGCGTCCCGTCCATCCGTCCATCCATCCATCCACCCACCCATCCATCCATCCATCCGTACGTACGTACGTACGTACGTACGTCCCGTCCGTCCGTCCGTCCGTCCATCCATCCACCCACCCATCCATCCATCCATCCTCCTATCTTCCCTATCTATCAATCCATTAATCTCGCCTCATCATCCATCCATCCATCCATCCATCCATTCATATGCCCTATCCATCCATCCACACGTCCTATCCATCATTCATCCATCCATCCATTCATCTGCTCCATCCATCCATCCATCCATCCATCCATCCATCGGCATCATAAAAATGCTCAGAACAACAATGTAAATCAGGCAAGACAGTGTTCTTTAAAGACAAGAAGAACCAGCTCAGCAAGCAAACAAAAATCCAAACTCAAATCCACAAGCTCAAACCCTCTTCATGTTAACTCAAAACAACGGAATCAGATCAGATTTGTTTGTCAGGTTCTTAGAATGCATTAGGTAGGAAGCTGAATAGAAAGCAGGGGTGGCTGCTTGCTTTCGGCCAGCTAATAACCCTAAGCTCTTTAAAATGAGAGTAATCCAGTTAGTGTGGGTAAATGGCTAATGTCCAGCTAATCAAATTACAGGCAAAACTGGTTTGGTTGGCCCATATCTGGCAAACCTCAACCTGCCATCCTCTGCATTGTCCACAAAGGCTGATGATGAATGCAAGACCTCATAGCCGTTTAATTCCTACATCTGATTGGTGGGTCTGGGGCTCTTGATCATGAGGCGTGACCGCGCACCTGTGACATACTGAGGGCTGAGTCAATATATATAGAAGGATGACATTCAGCAGTATTCAATTACAGAAATGCACAGAATACGCATATACGCAATAACACAACATCACAAATCATGATGTGCCCAGCCAATTGTAGCTGCAGGCTGGACTGAATGATTATGTGGTATAAATGGGGGCTGTTAAGTCTATTGGGCCCAGGAGATTTTATTCTAAATCTAATAATGGGAAACGTGGAACTGGAAAAGGGTGGAATATTTTGAGAGGTTACGGGGGAAAGCAAGAGACCGTGGGCGCCATGCAAAAAAGATCTGGACACAGATCTGTGAAGGAAAAAAGCAGAGCGTATTGTCAAAATAAGTTTTCATGCTCTGTAATTACTCAACATGTGAGTCTAAGAAGGTCAACATAGCATGCTAATTAACATGTAACCAAACCTGAGAAAAGTGTAATTGGGCCCATAGAGAGGAAGAGAGGTAGAGAGAACAACTTGGAGTTAATACATGAGGTCAGGCCCCGTGGGGCCCAAATCAGCATGGGTTTCTTTTAACATGTTTTAAAATATTGTTCTGCTTCCAACAATGGCCACCCAGCAGAGAAGGACAAACAAACGTTTCCATTTATGAATAATCACCAAAGTTGGTGAAAAGAGCCAGATCATGACTTAAGTGCTTAGTTAAGATTCTAAATGTTAAAAATGAGACATTTAGACAAGACATTTATTTCCAGTTTTCTACCTTGAAGGTTTAATTTCACACATGGATCATGTCAGATTTACATTTGTCTTGATCTCCCAGTTTCTCCAAATGTATTCAGAATATATTCTCTATTATTCTTCGTCGGCTTATTTATGGTAACATGAGAGTGTGTGTGAGAGAGACAGAACAATAAAAGGAAGAGAAAAGGGAGGAAGGCTAGAGTGTGAGAGAGACAGAGAGAGAGAGAACAAAAGATGCAGATGCATCCCTGACCACAAGATGGAGCCCCCAGGCTTCTCTCCACCACTGAACCAACCGATCAATAAATTAATCTCTGGTGGAGGGATGTAGGAGGCCGTATAGGTCTGGTGCCCAGGAAGCCACCACCTTTATCCACAAACTTATATGTGACCACATTAACACACTGCAGGTTCAGCCAGACAGTGGTAGTTGGTATCTGCAGGGAGAGGCACTGGGACCACAGGATCAGATTATGTGGTTTCTTAACCACAGTAGCTAGGAAAAATCAGGATATGCAGCACTAGCTGCAGACAGAAAAAAAAGAAGGATGCACCAATGGAGTCATTGCCATGGTCAATAACCAATTAATAGACAAACTAGTATAGCAAAAACTAAACGTTTTTTTTTTAATATTTGCATTTAACTATTATTATCAGAATTTTCAAAGATTAAATTTAAGTGAGCAGAAGAAGATGGCAAAGGTCATCTAAACATATAAATAGGGGAAATGAGCATGGACAATTAAACATTGAATATTTATAAATCCTTATAAAGAGAAGGAAATCAAATATATGGTTTGTCAATAACCACTATGGTACTGATTTATCGTGCATCTCTACCGTAAGCAATAGTTAATGAGGAATGAATAAAAGAAAACCTTCAAAAACACCTTCTAAAATGGAAATTTACACATGGGAAATGACCACAATGACAAGAAATCAACGAAAGAGACGGCCAAGTATTCAGATGAAGCAGTTTAAAGGGAGCGGCAGATTTATTCAGTATTTACATTCTGTTACTCAACTGTTTGTGCTTCATTTGCCTTGCCAGTGGAGGATGACTATAAAGCGTTCCCAATAATTTTCCGACCAATTTGCCCATAAAAAAAGATCCAATCCAACTATCAGGATTCACTATCAGGCAGCTAAAAACAAGAAACCAGCAGGAGTGAGCATATCACTGCCCACCTACACGGTGATGCCCATGTTAGAGTCCATGCGCATGTCATAAAAGAACCAACTCGAGATGGCCATGTGCCACTGCAAGCACTCTCAATTGATTCACTGCAAATGCACACTGGGGGAATGAGTGACAGAAATGGCTTTTGTCAATAGTGTTGCCATTATGGGGACAGCGAGCTGCCTCAGTTGCCCGGCCGCCGTGTGTAAACTGCTTCCTGAGATTAGTGTCGAAACTCAGTTTATCCGACTTCCTAATCAAATCAGCCACACCGCCACATGCCGGCCAAAGAGTCTTCTTGTAGCTGGCCGCTCTGTGACAACAAACATCTCGCCTCCCTCACTCTCATGCGGAACCCTTTGCTGCCTTACGCTAAGAAATTATATTGAATTCACCCTTAGTCATGGAATTCTCGGGCTATTCACTACCTGCCACTGTCTGTTTGAGCTTGAAATATGGCTTTATGAGTTGTGCCCATGTACACGGCTAGGTGATGCAGTCACACGTTACATGTACCTACTATAATAAATTATGCATAATTACAAGCAACTAACCTAAGGGTATGTTTACATGACAACGATGTACTAAAAATGGAAACGTTTTTCCTTTGCATTTTTAGCGTATAGACCTCACCATTGTCTATATGATCCCCGTTCACACGGATCCATGGAAAACGCTGTTATTCATGCCAGGCCAGTATATGGGCAGCCCCCTTAAAGGGACAACTTTATACTTCTAAAGGCTGCATATTGGTACCTAATATGTGCAAAAATGCACATTTTAGAGCTAGACAACACACTAAGGTGTATCTTTGAGGGTACTGTATCAGTGATAATTATACTGCATTGCCCATATTCCCTGTGCTCTAACTGCTAACCTGAAGACTCTAGTAACTTGCTGTTACTACCCCCTAATTTAGCTAAAACACATTCTGCATAAACACAACATTCCCTGTGCTGCCATGCCAGCTTCCTCTTTTACCGGCAGTTAGCTCTAGTCTTTCTAATCCTAGAGATACGCTATCGTCCGTCGCTCATTGGTATTTGTTTGTTTTCTAAGCGCCACTCAAGGGCCAACGCTATCGCTTTTCAATGCTACACATTTCAACAATAACCAGTCTGCTTTGGTTTCTGTCTCTCTGCTAGCCAAGAATGTGAAGTCTAAAGGATGGTTAGATCCTACCCAAGAGCCTTCCAGCTGCTAAATGTATAAACCATAAGAAATTACACATGAAACCTTGGGCCCTTCAGCGTTGATCAAATATAAGGCTGTGCAATGATTATTTCCCTTGTGAATCTTGAGCTTCAGCCAGAGCCTCAGACATTGAGGCCCAGTTCCTCTCGTCCTCCTTCCATTACAGCTCTGATGAGCACGAAAATTGAGCTCTAATTATTCAGAGAAAAATAAATGGTCATTTAGAGTTGAAAAACAACTGATGAAAACTCTTTGTTTTATGCTTTGGAAAGTGGAAATTGTTGGACTATAAACTAATCATGTTAAGAATGCTTTGTTGTGCCTACTGGGAATACGTTGGCATAATGAGGTAATGTGCAGCATTGCCACACATCGTGTGCCCTTCCATCCACAATGGCTGGTTAATATGATATTTGACTGCGGCCGTTCATTTTTCCCCATTATCCAGTTTGATCAGTGTGTGTGACTCCCCAGGGCTGTAAGTCAAGCCCCGCTGTGCTTCAGCCGGTGGAATGTTCCATAGATGGTGAATTTCACCTCTACAGGGGATGATCTCACTGATTATGACATCATGAAGGCAGGTTGATTTATTAAGGCCCACTGATGAGGCCGTATTTAAATAAACATCAGCATCCTTTCCAGAGTTAAAGATATGGTTCCCCCGAGGGTCTACACATGGGCTGGCTGGGGGGGCTTAGGGTTAAGGAGGAAGCTGAGTCGATTCGTTTGAGCGTGGAATGAGTCGATGACTTTAACACTTTGCCCCTGTTCAAACTTACGTGCCCCTCGTGACAATCTCGACCAGGTGCGAGTGGAAGCGCAGGGAGACTCTTGAATCGGCAATGCAGATTACTGTAAGAACAACAGCCCGTGGTGGTGTTAAACCTCTGCTAAATAGCTTGTCTACCCTTGTTAACACCCAGGCTGGGGCTGAAATTAAGTTCAGCTGTGGCGTGGCATTACTGAGCATTTTATGTGCTGGATCATAAATCAGGGCCCCTCACACTGGCTGCAGCCCCTCAGGCCACATTTCCACCTTCCTTAGACCCCATTAGCTCCTACATATTCTGCTTTCCGGGGCAGGGGGACTGAGCAACAGGGATAGACCGTAAGAACGCTATACAACAAGTGTCCCTAACGTCGCCACGTTCACAAGAGCGTGGCCCAAATCAGTATAGCGACTGCATTTTATAGCAGTTCCATTTTTCTGAAGGACATCTGGTCATGCTGTGGGTACTTTTCGCTGATGGGGGCTGCTTTGAACGGTACGAGCGCGCACTTTTATATAAGCTTTCTCACGGTGAGCGAATATGGGTATTAAGTTAATCATAGCTTTAGGACCAGACATTTACAGAGGTGGGAGCAAGGGCCAGTGATTACACCACTCAGGGAATTGGGCTGTGAGCACCGAGGGAATGGACTTGTTCACCTGCAATCGAGCTGCAGAAGGCCGCCATTGTATTTGAATAATGAACCTGAGGGCAATATGGTGTGTTTGTGAGAGTGTGTATGTGGATAAATAATGACAGAGATGGGAGAAGTGTTTGTGTGTGTGCATAATGAAAGGGCAGAGGGTATACGTGAGCATGTGTGTGTGCATTAGGGTGAATGGCATATGCTTGTGTTTTTATTCATGGAAACACAAGCATGAGATCAAATACCAGGTTTATTGAGGAGTGTTTGTGCAGCGACTGTTAACCCTTTCATGCATGAATTATGATAACCTCAGTCAGGATTTTTTTTCCTATGTGTTTTTATTGCTCTTAGGGCATGAAAAACAAGATTTGATTTGATTTTTTTTTAAACAGATTTTTCAAAGAGATTTTCAGATGTCCACTTGAGTGGACGTCATGCATTTATGGTTTAAACTGAAGAGATACTGTATTAAACATAATACAATAATCAAACAGATAAAGTATGTGTATTAGTTATGTGTATAAAAAACTAATCAATACAATTATATCAAGTCATGTGAAAACTATAAAATATATATAAAAAATATATAAATCCAAAATATTGTAAAGGCAATTGACCTTCATACAAGTTGCACTTCGTGTATCTTTGATATCAGAACGTGATTTCATCAGAATTTTCTAGAGCCTGTCAAGGTACAACTGTGGAAACCACTCAGACGCTCCCTCCAGTGTGCCAGAGTATGTCAATTTACCCTTATTAGCTGATAATTCTGATTATGTTAGAGATGGACACATTTCTAGCATAGCCCTCTTCTGAGAAGACCTAGCGATACGTTTTTTTCAATCTCATCTGAAATGAGCAGTGTTGGGGCAGGCATAACGCATTCAGATTACTTTTTTGATGTTACAAGTAAAGTAATGTGTTACAAGTAACATGCATTACATAATCAGATTTGTTTTAATGTTATGAGTAAAGTAATGTATTACAAGTAATATGCATTACCTAATCAGATTACTTTTTGATCTAACGATTCATTACAAGTAACATGCATTACGTAATCAAATTACTTTTTGATGTTACGAGTAAATAAATGCATTTCAAGCAACATTCATTACGTAAACACATAACTTTTTGATCTAAGAAGTAATGCATTACGTAATTAGATTACTTTTTTGATTAAATGAGTAAAGTAATGCATTACAAGTCACATAAATTATGTAATTACCTTACTTTTTTAGATGTCCATTGAAATATAGCCATTGATACATGAGGTCCACTATAGTGGATAGATGATAAATCTGATTTTTCTCCCAATCTAAAATCAGAACTTGGAAAATTTTACTGTGATATGACTCATTAGATATTGCTTGATGCTGCAATATTGTTTTTTACCTACAAGAGTCTCCTAGGATAGAAGGAATGGGTGGATATTCCGGAGCAACTTGGCATTTCTAACTGACCATTGGCCATCTTGATTTGGAGGGGTAAAAAATCAAAACACAATGGCTTACAACTTGGTCGCAATGTATAGGATGATGCACCAGGATCGACTGAAGAGATTGATGTGCAACTTTGCTATCAAAACCCTTGCAAATTCAAGAAAAAGCTTTTTAAATAGCTCTCCACTGTAGTGACCACTATGCGTGAAAGTAAATTCAGAAGGTTGTTGTGGTGAATGAAAAGACGAAGCAAAAACTAGGAGAGAAAAACACTTTCGATAAAACACCCAGTTAAAAAAAAGCAGCAGTCTGATTGACAAAAAAAACTTTTGTACTGAGGGAAGAAGACTGAAACTAATGCTGAAAATAATTACAAACCAAATATTTTACTTTTATACAAACACAATTGACCATTTCAATGTAAATAAAATTCAAAATGTTATTTGAAGCACAAAAAAAAAAAAAAAAAACTTCCAGAACTACAATAACCCTATAGACGAAGCTAAACAGTACAGGTTAAATTCTGAGCACGGATTTCCGACCCCTCTGGTGTCATTTGGTTTATGCAGCAGCTGGAAAAATTAGACTTGCTCTCGGTACTCTTGGTGGCTAAAGTCAAAAGTCAAGGTTATCCATGATCACGACACCAGCATCCACCCTCCTGCTGTTTTCATAGGTCATAGCCTTGCTCTTCGAGCTGAAGAGCTCCAGGGCCCCACCTGGCCATTCATGAACTTCCCTGCTTCGCCAGACAAGTAGGTTAACAACGCTTCACACAACTACTAAAATCATTCCTATCTGCATGTGTCTGAATTTAATTGTCCCAATTATGTGTCAGAGCAGGTGTACCAAATGGCACACATGTTCCATTCTTATCCCTTTCCATTATTAATTTCCTGGTTTTTCTCTACTATACAGTCAAAAAAAAAAAAAAAAAAAAAAGTTTAACTGAGGACATTAAAAAACAAATCTGCTCTCTCTACAACAATAACAAAAGAATAATATTTTATAAGATATTTGCCACATTGAGTATTATCGAGTTTTCTTTAGTGTAAAGTACAGAGATTAGTGTCTAGACAACACTGAGGCAGTGGGACAAACCTCCTCAGTACTGCCTCCATTGCCTGGTGCCCTTTGCCAGATGGCTTTGCAGAGTTTTGCAAACAAACTCATTAAACCGCCTCATTTAATTTAAATTTCATCCAAGACAAATCTCCCAGAAGTCCAAACCTCACACACATACAACTACCCACACACCCCCATACAACCTGAGAGTACTAACTGTTGAAGAGAGGACCCTGGCAGACTCCCTGCAATCAGTATTGCTGTCTTGGTCCTTTTTTTGGAAGCCAAACAGGGATCTGTTTGCACTTACAGAAATGACAGACAGGCAGAAACCAGAGCGTACCCATGTTTGATGACCAATGTGAAAATAGAGGGGCTTTCTCCCATTGTCCCCCCTTTCTGGTCCCATAACCACATTCCTGCAAACTAATGTTAATTTCAGCCAAGAGGATTTCTCGTCAACTCAATAGCTACTATACTCCTGCACCGTAAGAAAGAGTACCTATTTCACATATGACGAAACATGAACTCTGATACGAGCCAACAGTCTCATCCCTTGATCTGATAGACTGATGAACGTAATTAAACCAATCCACTGAAAGTTCTTCCTGTTCTTAAATCACAAGCTTTCGCAACCCTCAAAAACAACACTACAGCCAAACGCTTTCAGTAAGACCACCAACAAAACAATAAATTGTTAACATTGGGCAAAGTTTTAAATCATATTGCCACATCAATGAATTTGTGCAATTAAAAGCAAGTGCTTGCCTAAAACCCCATTGTCTGGTTTGCACTTACAAAATTCGTTGGGTTTTGTTTTGAAAATTTATAGTATTTAATTAAAATATGAAAGAAATGTTACCACTTTTTTTTAGTATTATTTTTTTTTATATATATAAGGCCAATTATTGGATTGCATCCCATTAGCCCATCATTCTCCAATAGAATTGTACTTCTTTGTATGTATGTATGTATATTATATATATATATATATATATATATATATATATATATATATATATATATATATATATATATATATATATATATATATATATATATATATATATATTGTTAAGGAGCCTGAATTGTAAAGAGAAATTCCTTCCCCTACCTAAGAATATCCTGGAAAGGTCCGTAAACATCAGTATTATGTAATGAATAAATAAATGATTTAAAAAGCGCAGCAGAGTGTAAAAATAAAGAAGCAAGACACTAGCACACTATCACACTAGTTCCAGAACAACAACACTGGATGTGACACTCTCACAATCAGGAACACAATCAGGAAGCTTGCTTAGCGTTCTGGTTGGTAGTGTTTTTGTAGTGCACTCACACCACAAAATTTGTTAATAACACTTTCCATCAAGTTAACTGTGACCGATTTGAAACAGATACCGAAACACTGAGATCCTCTTTTCGATTGTCTCCTAAAGGATCCCAGTGCTCCACCTAAAAAAACAGCTGAGTCTGTTTTGAATTTCTTATACACTCATGTGTTCACGCCAATCAGTTTAGGAAATGTGAAGCAGCTGATGCTTATAAATAAAATAACAAACCTTGGAGTTTTGAAATAATTTTTATAGAGCGTCTCGTTTTCCTTTGAGTCTTTTTCGGTTCTCATTTTTAATTCACGTGCATAAATACATTTGTTTATTTATGGCCGCGCTAACCGTTAAATGGAGGCTCTGATTCACCAGCAGTAATTGAACTGATGATATAAATAAACTCTCCAGGTCTGCTCTCTGCCCTCCCGGTTGGTGCCTTATTGCTGCCGAGCCAACCTGCGCATGAGTGCATGTGGGATTTTGTTTGGCAGCTAATAATTACAATATCATCTGCTTAACTCTGTGGTAATTGAGGTCGCCGGATCATTTAACTACACTCCCACTTGGCGGCAGGATTGGGCCAGAGGCGTAATTTTTCAAACACCTTTGAAATGATAATGAAATGTACAAGATGTATGACGGGATTATGCACTGCGGTGGTTCATTGATGTGGTCAATGAGAGAGATCGTTTTATTGTTGCTGGAGACAAACAGTAATGCATAAGCCTGCCCAAACATCAATGCTAACCATTAGGACTTACAAGAATCATAATAGTCCAAAATGACTCTTGTTTTTCCTCAGAAGACTGGACATATTTATAGGAAATTATAGGTTAGCTTGCTAATAAATCTGTGAGGTAAGCATAGGAAAAGACACATTCACTTGTTTGAGCTAAAGCTGCATGGCTGAAATAATGAAGTTGATCCATATAAGTTGTGCTGTGCCACCCCTAGGCCATGTGTTCCTCATCACCAATGGATAAAACTCTTATGGGAACAATAGGGGCTGTTTAAACAGCAATTTTTTTTTTGTTTTCTAACCCTAGGTTTTGCTAGCTCTTTTATCCTAGGCTGGTGTACAAGGGCATACAAGATAACAGAGGCCAGGGGTGCAAATAAAACTGCAGATCACAGCAAGATGTGGGAGGCTCCATGGGAGCGGTAAAATCTCCCTGGCTCAAATGTTTTTGACACCTTTAATCGGTTAAAGATAGCACCCATAATGGCCCCCCAAACCTGCCTGATGCACTTAGCCTCCAACTTTATCAGAATAGCACAGAATCCTTTAATCCCGTCGCGCTGCGCTAACTGCGGTCATAGACGCTTTAAGAGCATTATTATAGTTTCCACCATCTTTCTTTCCAGCTGAGAGGTGTGCTGCCATGTTGATGACCTGATCAGAGTGCTTTTATCATGCTGGATCTCCTCGAGGCGTCCCTTATGCTAGCATAACCCTCTTTCACCTATAATATCACTACTTTGAAATGACCCTTCCAGCTCCCCATCGTTCCTCTCCTCATCACATGGTTGCACTTTTCTAAGATATGGATTTCGGCCATCTGCTTAGTGTTAAGGAACTCCTTCCCTTATGCAAACCCAGCAGGGTGCATCTCTTCCGGCCTTCTGATGAGCTCCATATCCTAAAAATACCCATAAACCCTCAATTTATTTTCAATAATTTCTGAAGGCTATCTTGGATATCCGAGAGGATAAAACAGCGAATTCTTCAGTGCTCTGAGGATGAACAGAAATCTCAGACGTCCTCACAGGATGTTTGACTAAACCGGAATGATACATTCTTTTGATATGTCTGAATTGATGAGTTGCTGAACAGCCAAAGCGTCTACATGTCTATTCTTTTAACAAGTGTCATGTGAGTTCAGGATGATAAACTTTCATCAGCTGCTCTAATAATGGTATTGTGATTATTTAATTGGTTTTGCATCAACGAGCACTGATATCCTATGTGAGTATATGCAAGTGTGTCAGTGTTACAGTGGGGTAAAACACTGAGACCACACTGACTTAAAGTTTTTACTTTTGAAATTCATGTACATTATTTATTTTTTTTCACTCATATTGTTCTAGCGGTAATATAATATGCAATTATCATTTTGTATTGAACTTGCAAAATGCAAAAAAGAAGCATTTTCACAAGTGGACCCCACTGTACATGAGCGTGCAAAGGTCTGAGCGAGTTGGTTTAAATCAGCAGGGTTAACAGACTTAGAGTTGACTAAGAGACTCTGTCTGCACTGTAAATAACATCCACCTTTAAATCACAATGTGATGAAACTGGATGATGGAGACCTTCTCACAGCTGAGACATCTGACGGACAGATGTACAAAACAGCTTCTCACAACTTCCTCCACTATCACTGCTCATTTTACCAAGTTCTGTGAAAATCATGATGCAGTTAGGTTCTCGTCAGATGATTTCTTTTAGAAAAAGTTATTCAAAAAACTGCACATTAGTTTAGAGTTTAGCTTGGAATGCACATGGGTTTATGGGCTAGTATTTGTTTAAGCATTGTGAAGGCAATCAGCACTGTGATTGACATGACCAATTAAATCTTTAGAAACGTCTGCGGTGCAAGGTTAGTGCTTAACTGGTCTGTGGAAAAAAATGATGGAACATAGATTACACTAACAAAAACATGTGGTGGTACCAGGTTGAATGTGAATCGTAAATCTTGGCCCATTCTGACTAAACAGCAGAAGATGATGTGAAATGACTCCTAGTGGTGCCACAGAGACTGCAGATTTAGCCATACCAAAGGATTAACACTGCTAATTCCTCAAAAGAGTGAATCTCCTCCAAAGAACCTTCTGTCTCGGCTGGATTTGACTGGAGCAATCTCAGTCATTTTCATTCATCCAGAACCTCAGGTCCTGTTCACAGCTGGCATTAAGATTTGTTTTTGTCGACCACAAGTGGACGATGTTAAATACAGGTGTAAATACAAAGTGTAAACAGGGTCTAAAATTTTTAAGCTTGTCCACTTTCGACCACTTCCAGAGGTTGTCGAAAACACATTAGACAGGATTGCTTTTGTAGTGTAAACGCTCATGTGGTCAAATGCATTCGAACAGCCACAAATCTGCCTACTCTCCGCTTACTGACCCTAATGCGTAAACATAATGGGAAGCGCGCTAGCCAGACAGGATTTAAACTGTCGGCTGGAGACCCAAGTGTGATTTGAAAACGAATAATGTCCCATGTACAATGTTTTCTCAAATTCCTGATTTCTAACAAGCACTCACAGCGTTTGGTGTAGTCTTATGGCTATCAAAGCTGAACCATGCTGATTTTCCGTCATCTCTGTGCATGTTTATATGTAAATTGCGATAGTTTATTTCATCCATTAGATTGACAGTTCTGAAAAAAAAACATATTTACCCGCCCATAGACCTTCACCACAAAGGAATCAGGATAGAAGTGGTTGAAAGTGGACGAAAGTGGACAAAAGAGACAGATTAAAACACCAGGTGTTAACGGTTATGTGTCTCCTTCGTCTACTTGTGATCCTATCGATCAAATGCATCTTAATACCAAGTGTAAACAGGGCCTCAGATGCCTCCACAGGATTGTTCTGGATCTGAATCAGCAGAACTTAAAGGCAGTTAGCACATGATAATAAATGAATAGATACTTATTTATACAGGGTATTTCAGAACATTATCAGCACACATACTGTTATGATATTCACTGCATGTCACTCTCATGGAGGTCTGATTGTGCTTTGTATAACATGACCTATAGAATGTGCAAAGCTTTCCTTTTGTGCCTAAAGCGCAACATGTAGAAACTTTGCAGCATGAGGTTGAGGTTTATTAAACAACCTCCAGACCATTAAATCAACTTGAGTCTTGTGCTCCATGCAAACCAGTTGTCAAAACACAATGATGCATTTCCAAATGTTTAGAAGAAGTCACCAGTTGACTAGGCTTAAAATGAAAATCCAAAATATACAAACATTATTAGACGCCTCTCCACAAATCAGAGCTCCTTCCGTTAAGAAGCGACGTCCTGATATTTGACAGCTTGTTTAGGCAGTTTATGATGAAAAGACTTCCCTTGGCCCTTGTGTTTCTCTATAGCCACAGATTGCACTAATAAGGCCATGTCTAAAAATGGCTGAAGTGGACAATGTGCTGATTATAGCTGCCTTATGCTTACAGCCGTATCAATTATGAAAGTGTGCCTGTTTTTTTGTTGGGGACATTATATTCAAGGATAAATGAAGCATGACAGGATGTGATTAAAATACCAGCATGCTAACAGGCTCGCTGTTGGGCTGTCCCTGAAGGCAGTGCAGCTCTTTCACATTACTGTCCTTTCGCGCTTTCTCCTCTCCCTCCAAACTGACATAATGAGAGTCTGTGCCAAGGCAACACTCAGCTCATTTTCGGAGGCTTTCCAGGCCATTGGAAAATTGAGCCATTCTGCCCTGTCTCATTAGGAGCGAGATTAGAGTCAGTGGGTCTCCAATGATTGGGATGATTTGTGCTCTAGGGTGCTTTCTGTTTGACACATTTGTGTGTGTGTGTGTGTATGTGTGTGTGTGTGCGTTCAAAAGTATGCGTATTACCTAGCATTTTTCTGGTGCAGTATGTGTGGAAAACTTGTCAACGTACTACGGTTTCTACTGTTTATGCAACAATTTCCCTACCGATAACGCCAAAGACACGCTTTTGTGCCCAAACTGATTTAACATCCTGCTTCCATGGCTGGTTGTGAGGTCACCTCTGCCCTTGAGCTACACATTAGCCAAATTACAGCCCCTGACAGTGGGCCGATTATTTTATGGAGCAGAACAAGCTAAGAAAAATACGGGTTGGCTGTGGGCGTGGGGGGTCAGCAGCCGCCTGTGGCGCTGCCATTATCCTGTTGTGCCGAGTCTCTCAACACCTCCCGGCCGCAGATGAAACCTCAAGCTTACCACTGCCTCCTTTGTCCAGTTCTCTCCACCCCATCAATCACACACCCCGTCAGTCTGTCCACACACTTCTCCTAGAATAGACATCCACAGGTCGGTTCCTTCTCCAAATGATGAGTAATCAGGCCTGGACACAGACCTGAGAGCTGGGAGTGCCAACCAAAACATCACAAAAAGGCTTTTACTGGAAATCGAAATAAATAAATCTGTGCCCCGTTAGTTGAAATTCCACCTCTCCAGCTGTGTCTGGGGGCCACAGAAGTCCAGTCGGTTCTGCACAGCTGCTGCGTGGCACTGGGCAACAGGTTTCCAGAGGTGGGTGATGCAGTTTGGTGGAGTGTGCAGGTGCTGAGGGTTGTGTCCGTGTAGGGGTTTCCCATTACTGGAATGGGTAAAGGATTTATAGCGTCTTCTAAAAGCAGCATATGAGACTCTGCCCATGGTCAGTGTTAATCTCAACAACAAACAGTACTGACAAAAAAGGTCATTAGATGGAGAGTTTGTTTGATTTTTACACTGATAACTGATAAAGACAAAAAACTTGCACCATTATGTTAATTAAACTATTTTTAATTGTCGCATAGTGTTGATGAATATAAGAGAATAATATATACTATACTAAATAAATATACTACAAATACTAACACTATAAGCAATAATAATGCTATAAAAAATCTAGAAGGATTTTTTTTTTAACTCAAGTCAGTAATGTTGGGGGTTTAACCATTACAGCTGTAAACGTAATATTCAGAATGTCTAAGTCACATTGCAAATATGCTCTTTCTGTGAGAACGTTTTAACACATTGTACAAATGGTTACACTTTATTTTAAGGTGTCATTGTCACAGTGTAATTATATAAGTACTGAGTAATATTAATTAACAACATGTACGTACGGGTTAGGGTAGGATTAGTTCTGTTTGAGGTATAGTAATTATGTAATCATGCATTATTTACTGTTATTTCTATGGTAACTACATGTAACATATGTAACAAAGACACTGTAAAATAAAGTGTTACCATACTAATTAGTTCCGTCATGGCCAGGATTTAAATAAAATAAAAAGAAAGAACAAATTAGTATACTGTAGTAATGTACAATTTAACTAGGGAATGCATTAGTAAGTCGTGGGAATGAATTCTTTATTTTGTAGGTATGTTCAAATTAATATTTTTAATATATTAGCCTTTTTTAAACAATTTAAAGGATGGTTTTATTAAAAGACAGAAACTATGACTACAACAAAAGCTGTGTAAAGATTAACACTACCCACAGGTCACTGCAGAGTCTGCTGGCTCTATGTACCGGTGACCTCGGCCAGGTCAGCACTTTGGCGCAGGACTGCTTGAATGCAAGTTTTTTTTGTGTCTATGGTGCCACCGGGCAGAGGAAAGCACCCCTGCTAGGAGCTCCGGACAAACAATTTAATGGGCTCAGGCATGTGTGTGTGAGTAAAACAGAGACCTCAAGTGAATGTTAAACGGTACTCTCACTCTACTAGTGGTCTGTGGCGACACTTCCACTTAACCTGTTCAGCAAAAGTCGGTCAGACCTCTGCAAAGTGCCTCTTAAGCCATTAGAGCCCCACATTCCAAGGGCTTCCCCATGAGCACTGAGATCTGAAGCCCCAGTCGGAGTTTCTGCTCCTGTCATTTAGCCTTTCCCAGGGACCCTGCAGTCCCAGAGTTATGTGGAGAGCAATAAGCCAAAAGCTGCCAAGCCGTTTGATGGATGACACCGGTCAGAATAGCACAGCATTCCACGAGGCAGCATCCCCAGTGGATATGACTTTGGTAAATGATGGCGATTGTACATAAAGGCCTTTGGTCATTAGTCTTTCTCTGGACACATTAAAGAGTTGAGGAAAGAGAAGTGGCAGAATGAGAGGGTGCACCAACAACATTTTCAAGATACGCAAAGGGTTGAGGCAAGGAAGGCGGCATTTAAGCTGGAGCAGCTCCAAAGACAGATGCTATCAGTGCCTGACTGGGATTGAAACAAAACACCTCACACAACAAAATCAGTGGCTGCAGTTCAAATACAAAGGAGCGCTCCAGCTTTCAGTTTCAGCCCCCGTTTCCCCCAGCAAACACCAGTCAAGGTGTTTACATTCCAGACAGCTAGAAGGTTGTTCTGTGGTTGCGTCTGGCGGAGATGGTGGCGCCCTGGTCTCCTGCCTATAGGCACGTAGTCTGGACCCTGTTGTGGTCCTAACTCTTATCCTAACTAATTCTATCTCTCTTAATGGAAAGTGAAAGCTGGTTCAACTTAACAGGGGTAGAAGGTGGGCTTAGTGTAGCATGAAGCTATCTATGATCCTGACCCGCAGGGACTGCAGGCATCCGGGAATCAATAGCTGGGGTTAGTGAGCCATGTGAGGGTGTGAAATCAGTGAGTGAGGGTAACCTCTGGCCCCTGACAACCGGAGAGCGGATCGAGACCTGTAGTTATGTGCAAACTCAGGCCTTGGGTCTAGACGAGAAGGCATCAACATAATTAAACTGGTTAAGCACATCCAATGATTTGAGTCTCTCAGGACAATACCAGACAGACAAGAGCAGTCTGAGTAATTCCTTCAATTCACAGAACAAAAGCTGCTTACAATGTGCAATAAGCTTCCCTCGGGCAGTAAGACACCCACAAAGAAACACAGGAGAGCTCTGAACCCATGGTTACGTATGGAGACAGATAGGCCCACATCACCATAGCTCAGACCCTGCAGGTGGATACCATGGCACAATTCTAATGAAATCCAGAGATCTTGGTTAATCTTGCAGCGTCAAATGGTGTTGAAAAAAACGTCATCAAATGCAATCTGAAATACTTTGAATAAATTAACTGTAACAGAGAGACTGAGAGGAAAAGGAGACACTCATATCAAATGAATGGGAGAAATTGTAATGCTCAATATGGCAGCTGAAGTCTCGTCTTTCAGTTAAAAAGAGTCTATCACATTTTTCATATGGTTATACCTTATGGTTAAAAGGAAGCAAAATATACCCTACAGTTGTTCTCCGTTTTTATTCCTGATTTCAAATAAGTCATAGAAACCAAATCTTGAATTTTTTCAGAGATTTTGACTACTCACCCTCCATTGACTTAAAAGGGACCATGCTTAGTTACAGTCTAAATAGCAGACCTTGTCGTTCCAAAAGGAACCACTGTCTCCGTTATTTCAATAGGTGATATTTGTGTATAGCACAGCTGCTCGGCGTAACACACATAAACACATCCTGTGATCATTTTCCTACGTTCCTGTTTGAAGTATACAGGAAAGCTCCCAGCCACTGTGGTTAGGCTGACGCACAAGACAGTGGGTGTGAGAGACTCTGAACTCTGTTATCCTTCATTGACCTTTATGTGTATATATATATAAAGATAAAAAAGAGTTTATAAAAGAATGTGTGATCAATAACACAAATAAAGAATTTATCAAAAGTAATACTAGTAATCAACATTTATTACATATTATTTTGGATTATGGTATTATTTAGATTACAGAGTTTAAAATTGAGAACAACTATTAATTACATGCCCACTCTTCCTTAAATACACACACATGAGAAATGTATTTTAATGACTGTGTAACAGTCAGCAACAGCGCAGACTATCATAACACATGAAATTACACATCATACAGTGTCTGTCAGTAAAATTCAGTGTTCATGGGCATTACACCTAATTTCTGCACACTACACCCCAAAACCTGATTGATATCCAGACATCTGCCAGCCGTATGTCTGATGCATCTACATTTCTACATGACACTGTGTGTGATGGTATCAGTCTCGCTGTGAAAGCTAACACTGCTGATTGTGGCTCAGGGCAGATGATAATACTAATGCTTGACAGGATGCCATAGTCTGAGCTCAGCGGGGCTCCAAAGGCCAAAAAAGGCTTAGACGCCTAAAATAGTGTTGCTCTTGTCAGACGTCATCCACAACTGTGTGTCCAGTTCAGGCTGGCTGGAAAGAGCTTTTTTTAACGCTTCTGGCAACACTGCATCTCAACTCACAGCATCTTTATTATGTGTGATTTTAAGAGCCTTCTGTGATATGTTCTGTTGAACTCTGGGGCCATGAAAATGCCCACTTTATGACAAAGGATATTAAAAAGGGATTGTTTCTGGCTAATGTCCGCAACATCTGAAGAGAAGATACTTTTTATTTTAATTAGCAATTGTTAATTTCGGAACAACAAGGGCGATTTAGGATAGGAACGAAGAAACGGAGCGAAACAAAACAAAACAAAAGTTTGGTCTGGCTTTGACCTGAGGCATCACGGGCTGGCTTTAATGTCAGAAGCTGATAGTGTGCAATATGGACCCCAATTTATTTATATTCGCCACTCTTAAACATGTAAAACTGTAAAACTCTTAAAACTGTTGCCACTGTTTCACCTTACGAGACCAATTTGTGGAGTGACTTTGCAAGGGCAAACAATATTTTGCCAATGAGGAACAAGAAAGAGACATCTACTGCAGAGATGCTTTTAATACTCTCACAAAGGAAAAGAAAAAGGACATACATACTGGATTAGGGGAGGTTCTACCCAGTTTAATATCAGCTCCACCATCTGTGACTGGACAATTTCATATTGATTCAATCAGCATGCCTTGCTTTAAACATTTAATATAAAAAAGGGATCCACGGTGTGCTTCTAAGGGCATGACGGAAAGCTGCAGTATCCCCAGCCCGCTGGTTCTGAGGATATGCTTTTCTCAGAGGTCCTTAAACAGGAATGATTGAAGCCTTATAACAAAAAGAGATGAAAAAATATCGTCGGGCTTGCAAAGGCATCTGTAACAAAATATGAAATTCATAAGAGACCGTTTTCAATGTCAAGCCGGGCGTAATTTGCTATGCATTTTGTAGAAATATGGCTTAAAAGAGAAAAAAGGAATGAAGAGGACAGCTTGAGAGCCACAAATATGTTGCAAGGATGTATTTAGCAATTACCAAACCAAATAAGCCCTTTGTGAACATGCTTTGTGAGGCACATTGGGTCTGTATAACATTAAACATGTAGCTTCAGCAGACCTTTAGCTGTATCGCACAAGCACATTTGCTTAATTAACTGCTGTAGTATTAGACTAAAGCATTATTTTCCATCTTTGCTGTTGCTCTAGAGGTCCATATTACCCAGATTAGGAGGCACGTTCATTTTTTGGCTCCAGAAAGAAAAAGCAAAAACCATGTGAGCATCCATGCAGTTATTTGAGTATCGTTTCGTGCCAACAGATCAGCAACAACTGCATGTGGCAAGACTCCCTACCCTCTATATGATTAACTTAAAATTAGATATTGAGCAGACATTAAAGTTTCATGCAGCTCATGAGAAATGAGATCTGCTGACAATACGAATCCTGAAAAGATCTAGCACAAGACATCTCGTCTCTAAATGCAGAAGTAAGATAAACTGAAAATGCCCCATCCTGTTCTAGTTAATTTCCCAGATGTGCACCCTGTGCCCTGTGTGTGAGTGCCCTGGTGGCCTTGACATGCAGGATGAAAATGTTTGTCTGAAGCCACCTGGTTCTCATCAGTACTGGTGTCCCATCAGAGCTTCTCATTCTGACCTGTCCAACACCTTCCCACAGGACCCCGTCCCACACGTAGAGATGTAGAAAGAGCAGTTTGAGGAAATTATTTCAACTGACAGGAAGTGATGCACTTTGAATGACATGATAGCTACTCTCTCCCTTTTCTTTTCCCCGCCAGCATTTTTAATCATTTTCAAAAAAACGTTCATAGCCCCAGAATATTTTTGTATAAATGAACATGCAATATATCAAAAAAGCTTCACAGTCATTACCTCTTCCAGGATTGACCTTTCATTCAGTGTCGTTAGGCAGTTTTGATTTATATGCTGTTTAATGTTTGACGAGCGCATTATTTCACATGTACATGTGACTTCTTCACCTGTGTTTTGATCAGGAGTTTCTGTACTCTTCCAGAAGATGCATAATAGTGCCCCCTACCATATAACGGTGAAAAAACATGGATTGCCGGAAAATTCCGTCAATGCCGGGAAAGCATTGTGTCATAAATGACAGAAAATTACATTAATGGTGAGGAAAGAATTAACATAATTTTTCATCTTTAGTCAAATTAATTAAAAAAGTATTCAAAAATACATGCAATGACTTAATTGTTTTAAATTGTTTTAACATGTTTTTAATTTCTGAATTAAATTTATCATTAGGGGCATAATGTAAAAAATGTCAGGATGATACAAGTGTTCTGATACCACAATGAAAAATAAAATGTATGTAAAAACCATCTTCACTGCTTTTTTACACAAACACATGTATCCGCCCAAAAAAGTAATGTGGTGCAACCAACAAACAGAAATTTACTTGCAAAAACTTTTTGAATGTGTGAGGAAAATAAGCTATTGTTACGCTAAGCTGTTATGCTAATTTTACATTACATGCATTTTTTTGAGTAATTAAATCAGAATTTTTTTCACAAAAACAATAGTATGAATTTTTTACTTTATCATGGACATTTTTCATTGTCGTTAACGAAAACAAATATCACATTATTCCATTACACATCCATATTCAAGCTGTTTCACTCACTTTTGTTTTGTTGGGAAAAGTTTTATAAATGTCTTTCAGTTCTCAAACATTGCGTTCTTTTGTTTAGCTATTGTTTGTAAAATCCCCTTTTAGCTCAACTAAGTGGCTTGGGGTTATGTCCAGCTTTCTGTTCGAAATAACATTTCATCAACAATTATCCTCACTAAGCTTGCCGCTGCCAAATTAGAACCAAAGATTAGTCATTACAATAAGACTGAGGATTTGCAATTGTGAACGCTATGCGTACCCTGTGTAATGGGATGCTTTGGGATCTGCCAATTAGAAACCAGGAGTAGGAATGAGGTCCATTACTGGTCTTTTTTTGTGGAAACAAGCCTTGCCACTCTAGATCAGCAATTTGCCAATCAGCTTCATTTTTTAAGACCTCCTTCACAGACTTTTCTCAACCCTTGGGCTACAGGACTCGCAAGTAATTCCACACTGATAAACTAAAAAAAAAATACTAAAGTAACAATAAAGTTCACCCAATTTTCCAGATCACATTGCTCCATAATGTTAAGGGAAATGCCATCATATGCTCTTGAGCTTTGCCAGAGACACACTCATTGAAGATTGTTGAACAAAAGACCAATCTGAGACCAAAACGACTGGAAAATCTGAAAAAACTTTATATGAGAATAACAGTAGGCTACAACTGGCTTGGCTTCTTCTGTGAATTAGAGAGACTGACTAGCTTAAAAAAGGTAAAGAAATATAGATATCTAGTTCTGCTAATACGCTTTGACATTCTGAAGTATACGACCCCATGATGTCCGGACGGAATCATTGTAATTGGTGAGGTTCTTCAGAGGTTTAGCATAAGGACTTTAGCTGGAGCTCTCTAAAGCTCTGAACCATGACCAGTGGTCTTTGCTAACAGGCTCTCTGAGGAGCTTCTACTGTTTTTTATTATTCTTATTCTTGTATGATCTTAATAAATTGGCTGAGACAAGTGAAGCATCAGCCTTTCAGCTGGGAAAGAAGCACCTGACAGTAAGATTATTGAAAAACCTGGAGGATGATGGGAAAGCCATGCCCAATAGTAAAATATGTTTTATAACCGTCTCCTTTTTTGGACATGGTTTGAACTGGACAGAGCATAAGGTGAAATAAATCATTGCACTATGGCTCATCCTTTGTAATTTGGCACCACAGCATATTAAAAAGCATCCCACACCGAGCTTTATGTTCAGCTCATCAAAATGTCCTTTGTGAGTTATAGTTCCAAAACACAAAGAAACACAGGAAAGTGTTTCTGCTTTTACTCAGACTCTGACGAGAAGCCATGTTTTAGTCAAGTTTGTTTTCAATAACATCAACAACATGGCTGCCTTGTGGTACTGAAAACACCTCCTCCATTGCCTCTGATGTGTCAGAATCGACTTTCGACTTGCCAGCACATCAAAAGCACTAGAACAGGACCATGCCTTTATGATTACATCTTTTTTATAGCCTTGAAATGACTCCCTGTTCCCCTTTGGAAAACTCCTGATTGTCAATAGGGGGCTTGTACTGACAATGCATATCTTCATATAATTGAAGCTCCTCACCATATGTTTGCTCTCCTTTCAAAGAAGGGACCGTCTTTGGCGTCAACTGGGGCCCATGCAACATCTGTGAGCTATTACATTTGCCCAATCCAGCAGGCAGGTTAATTAAAATACGTCAGGTAATCAAGCTGCCGGAAGCCAATTAAAGTTGCCTGATCAGGGGTGTGTTTCCCGAAAGCATCGTTAGACAACTATGGCCGCTAGTTCTATTGAACTCTATTGGTAACGACGGAACTTGCGACCATGGTTGGCTTTGCGAAACTCACCCCTGGGCAGTTGTCTATGGTCACACTACTAGGCCTCCATCTTTCAAAAAGATCAATTGTTTGTTCAAGGTCAGGAAATGAATTACACCTCAATATTATGTGTGCACATCACTGGATTGCTTCACACCAAGTGTAAATAGGGATATTATGGGATGGAATGTTGCAGGTGGGAAGCTGGAGGATGGAAGATGGAGGAAACAGTTGAACAGTTGCAAGGAGAAGGTGCACACACATCTGCAAGTTTTCCCCTGCGGCCACTTGGCTCACTCACAATCAAAATTCTGAATAGAAATTCAATGGCATCTGTGCCTAGGGTCCCGAAAGATTTATGCTGACAGCTCATTTGAATACGCATTGACCCAGAGACACGCATGCGATTAACAGGTGAGGAGAGCGGTGCATGAGAGGTAGGGAGGTAATATTGATGTCAAATGCAAGAATTCTCAATACCATTCAAAATGCTGTGGGGAAAATATAGAACAAAACATTCAATTACAGGAGCAGCTAATCTTTGACCCTAAAATTTTTCATAATATTTTATAATACTATTCTCCAGTGCAGCTATTTCGTGCCAGAACACTAACAGATCTGAAATCAAAAGGATATATTACTTTTTTCTTAATGTTGATCATTTAAAAAAAATACTCTGTTTACGCTCATAATTAATTCGTAAGATACAGCAGCAAAAATACTGGTATTTCAGTAATAGTCAATAATGACTATTAAAAAGCTGTGAATTTATTTGAATTCTGTGAATGATGTTCTAGATGAATTGCAATTCACATAAAAAAAAGCTAGAAGTACAGATTATGCATTGTTAACTTTAAATAGTTCAGTAATTACCAAAGATAAGTGGAATACATTGGAAATTTAACCTGTAATATTTGGTGGAAATCCAAGTGAAATTGTTTGTAATTTCAACTATCTGGGGACATACATAGATGCTCAACTTAGTTTTATAGAGAATACTGACAGCATTAGCAAGAAAGCTCAACAAAGGTTGTATTTGATCAGGTTAAATCACTTTGGTTTGAGTAAGAACATATTTTTTTTATAGAATTAATACAAAAAAAAAAAAGTATATACAAATATATATATATACATATTATATTATAGCTGAAAGAAGATTGCTTTTAAGTTTATGTCATATATTTTATATTAATTATGATTAAAAATTTACATTAATATTTCAATTTAATATGTTAAAAAAGCTAAAAGGTGTGGTCAACAGCAAATACATTTCTGCTTATGAAATTGAATATTGTGAAATACCACTGGTATTAGTACAGACTAATACAATTTTGGTATTGTGACAACACTAGTTCAATCACATGCAATAACCATCACTCCACCGCTCTGATAATAATGTACATGTAAATATAAAAAATAAAATAAAAACTTATTTAATACTAAAGGATGAAAAACAATTGGGAGATGGTGGATTGTTGGTCTTTAAGCACTTTGATCCAAAAGAATTGGATAAGGCTGGAGGGATTTGAGTAGACTTTAGAGCACTGGATTACAAGGAGCTATCTGCAGGAGCCCTTGACATGATAGTGGGTGGCCAATAGTGCAACAGCCTGTGGTGTAGTATATACCTTGGCACCCTGCCCTGGTCTCCACTAACGGCACAGAGGTCCTGGATTAGATTTACTCAAGTAATCTTTATAAATTTGACAGAAGTGAAGAGATTATGCCAGCCTCCCCCAACCCTTGTTTTTTAGAAAAGCTCAGACGTCAAGTCTCAATCTCTTCTCTCAGAGGACTACCTGGCAGAGGTCTGGCACCGTTCCTCGGCTCGTGGCAGTCACCCCAGGGGGTAGAAAACTGAGTAGCAAAACAAGCTGTCCAATTCAAACGAAGTGCTCTATGAGCACCTGGGAGTATGGGAGCACGCTAGTCAAGGCTCATTAAAGGAAAACATTAGTCCTTTCAGTACACAATGTTGAAAGGTGAAGCCTGTCAATCTGAAGGAGTCTGATGATAAAACAAGCTATGTTTGGTCTGATTTCAGTGTGAAAGAGTAACCGAAGTACAGTGTTTCTTAGCAAATTGGAACCTGGAGAGGCAGGGAGACACGGAGGTCTAGAACATGAATCACATCAGTTGACGACTTCTCCTTCCTGGATATTTTCCTATGCTAGTACGTTCATTGAAACCTCCAATGCCATGCTTTTGTAATGCCGGAAGGATGTGATGAACTGGCAGGAAAGGACTGTCTATTTGGCATACAGCACTGTGAGCGGTCTGGAAATTAAGAATGCACACCGAGACCATAAACTCTACGAACAAGGTGGTTAAGTTCAGTAACCATATTGAGGTTATTGTATTTACAAGCCTGCATACAGATTGATTGATGTGGAGCAAGATGTACACAACTGTAAACTAACCAATATGTTGACTACAACTCTGCCAGGAAAACAAGTGTTTGAAACATGATAATTGAAAATTTCTATTCCAAAAAAGCCAAAGCGGCAAGACTTTATCAAGATACTATCATCAAAGAGCCACATTTGCTGCACAATCTGATGCGCATAGTACAGTATTAATGACCTGTAAATTATGCAAACATGGTAACAAACAAATGGAGACCCTCATTAGCACAGCTAATTGTCCCAAATGGAAAGTTTCATGCCTTCACAGCACAAAAGCTTTTTTTTATCTTTGAGTAAGGAGTAGAAGTGGAGCGTCCGATTTAATTTTTTCGTCACAAACATTGCTTTGATGGCGCAACTGGGGATTTATCTGAAGATGTACAATTGATGTAAAAGTTATAGTTAAATCTGAGAAGTGGAGTGCAAATCAACTTCTTATCTTACTTGAGTTTCCTGCTCCTCATGCAGAAACTGAACTCCTGTTGAGACTTTCACTGAACTACCTTCAGGAGCGTGTGGCTGCTTTCCCTACCTTCCATGCTGTTCAAATTAGAGTTGACGTCAGCACATCTCTGGGCTCTCCTCCTGCTCATTAGAACAGTGCTAAAGGTAAATACATCCATTTATAAGAGGAAGGTGCCTTCATCCAAAGTCTAAATACACTCTACGAGTATTCAGAGCCAACCCAAGGCTTGCCACCCAAACAAGCAAACAGAATTCAGTGATTATTCAAACAAGCACAATAATATGTTGCCTCAATAATAAAGGAGCAAGAGCTCACAGAATCATCATATGATCCTGACATTATTTTAGTTTGTTTAGAGCTCTCGCAACAGGGTTCAGTGCCTGCTTTGCATTTGAGAACTGACGATTAGGAATGTTCTACTACTGGGGAACTCATCAGACATAACAAATCGCTGATCGACTGCATGATTGTCTTACAGACCAGAACGAGAGGTTTTCATAAAGCTGGAAGTGACAGAGGAAGAATTGGTAAAGCCCCTGTGACAGCTGCCAGAAACATTGCCAGTGGATGGAGACTGGTTTTGATGAGCATCACTCTGGGCTTTAAAACCACAGCTGGGAATTGGGCAAAGAGGAAGTGACAGGCAAATTCAAGAGATCGACATGTGAATGACATGATCTTGTGCTTTGAACATCAACTTTCAATATTTGTAATTGAAATTTGGGCTTGTAATAGCAGGGTTTGAATTAATATATAGTCTGTTATTAATTTAAAGCTGTTTACACAGAGCCATTCGATGTTTGCAAAAGGCCTATCTAGCAATTAATAAATCAGATTCAGGGATTTCAGAAGGGAGGGGGTGGGCGGTAGAGAGGTTGGCAGGGAATAGTTTGTCAGCTGATGAATAGTATTAAGCCCCAGCTTTTAAAGTCCACTGATAATAACCTCTCAGATAAACTCCTGGTTGCTGCATTTCAATGGCCTGTCTGCCTAAGCAGTCTATCGTTATCAAGGTTCCGTTTTGTAGTCTTGAAAAGTTCAACTAACCCACCCACATACTAATCAAGACTATGTGAACTAGTTGTACGTTAAATAGTAGGCCATGTCAAGGCTCTGATTTACTACGAAATCGAAGAATACTACCTTCGTACTACCAATTGGTCGATGGAGATTACGTAATAGGTAGGATCTGGTTTCTTTCACGTGAAAATCATCTCTGGTTCATTTATCCTGTTCAGTCTATTATGCAAACATAGGGGTCTCCAGCCCATAAATCACTTCAACAGGCTTCCATCATATACTCAGAGCTAAAGTGTTAGGCTCTCCGTTTTGTCAAGTTTCTCCCCGACACCTGCTCCTAATCACCATCAAAAGAATAACTTAGAGGTGGCGACGTGTTAATATTTTAATATTACAGCACTCCCCTACACTGCATAAATATTACTATGGTTGGGAAATAAGGTATATGATGGATAATGATGAATTTGTCACTTTACAGAGTGAAACCAGAGAACCGGTCTCACTGAAGGCCATTCTCAAACCTTCATCATTTGATCCCTCTTACAGCGAGGTGGATATGCCAATCAGGAAGCATTGTAGCAGACTGAGAAAAAGAAGGACAGTGGCGTGATTCAAATCGAAAAACAATAAGGCAAGCAATTGAGATTGGTGAATGGTATGGTTTGAATCAAAACCATCAAAATAATTCCAAGAAGGGATAAATTAAGGCATTTGGAGGAATATAAAAATCTATAACCCAACACTTTGAACTATTGCAACCCTAAACTTTTTTTCTCTTTTTCGAATATTTAGCGATGCACTATTTTTAATCCTAACTGGACTTGGTCGGACAGACCGCCAAAGCAGGATTTACTTCTTTGTAGCACATTGAAAAACTTCATTAAAATGTGAGAGGGCACTGCAAAATAACAAATCCTTCAAAGGAAACAGATCAGGGCCTCCACCCTATCATATCAAAGTCTTTGTAGAGCTTTTCCACTGAGAGGTTCATAACGATGGGCGTCATTGTTTCTAAACTGCTCAAAGTTTCCATAAAACCTCAATGTGCCCGAAATCTGTTATCTTTTTTAATTCCATGCATCACATGCTATTGTTTAATCATGATTCTGTTCAAGAGTCAAAATAAAGATTAAACGAAAGGGTGGTGGTCTTGGCGGGAGGGAAGGAGGCCTGGTTGAGGATTAGTTTGGAGGGTGTTTGAATGTGCTTCAACCTAGTCCACAGATGTTCTGTATTGTTAAAGAAATGAGAACCACCTGCTCAATCAAAATGCATGAATGCTTTCTTTTTCAATACCCCCTTGAAATATTTGGATAATTTCTTTTATGTCTGAAATAAAGCGGAGAGAAAAACACATCACTTTCTGATGGTTCTTGAAGTACGTCTCTTTTAGTCAAGAAATGAATTGCTGATCAACCTGGTCTGCATTAGTTCCAGTCATTTTGAAACGATCCCAGTGCATTATCCACGCCAGACTACCTCTGATGAGCATCACGGAATCAGAAAGGGAGGATCTGGGTAGGAAGCGGCAGTCAATATGTCCATGCAGTCCAACCCAACAAGACCTGTTTACCAACAAACTAATTCAGAATGAAGTTGAACTAATCAGGGATCGATTGTTTTTAAGTGATACAAAGAAATATAGAATTCAGCTGCCCTGTATCAAGCTACCCATAGGGAAGATTGAAGGTGTATGGAGAGATGCTGCCCTCCATCAAAAACAGGACTGATAGGACCTGTTATACACATTTAGCAAGGGAGCATCTGGACCCCAGCTGTCGAAGACCTTATATGGGTCCTTCTGAGTGTGCCTACACCAAAGAACACCCCCTGAGGTAGAGAAAGAGAGATGGGCATGGCTGGGATTGGACAGCTTGAGTTATCAGAAGTGACAGGGCCAGCAAACCTCCAAGCTCTCTCAATTAAGCATGAGGCGGGATCAGAGCTCTCAGTTTCTCACTCTGGGCACCGGATCAAGGAGATAAGACTGTACAGTAGCCAGTGTAGCAGACTACGGAACAGAGGCAGAGACAGAAGACTTAATTGAACAACACAGATTTATTATATCACTTCATTTAGAAGTCTCGAGTATAACTAATTATTTTTTGTCAAGTGAAGTGAACATTGACAGATATCCCCTGCGCAGTGAGTAGGGACCCAGTGAATTGGAATGCAACATGTGAAGTGTTAGGATGATAAATTATAAAATTAGTGAAAAGCACTGTAACTGCTCTTAGAAATAAGAATACTAGAGGGTGAAAAGGAAATACAGAACATTGTGAGGTAACAAAGCTGTGAACAGAGGCGTTAGTTTACCCCCTTCATCACAGTCCTTTTAACGTGACCCTTGGGGCACCACAGAGTTTGGGAATGTGTTGTTTTAGGCAGAGTTCCCAAACACATGTTACTCACTATATATTTGTGAGGTGCCTTAAAGTTTTCTATTAAGGGGTAACAAAGGTATCCTCATGCACTAAAGCTATCTGCACACATAATATATAATCCATAGGTTTGTGTGAAACACAACAGTTCAGAGCTCTGGGTGAGGAAAGGACAACTGACACAATAGGGTGTGATGAATGTGCAGGTATAATGCTCAAGGGAGTGAAGATCCTGCACGACAAATATTTCAACTGCAATTCACTTCAACTACAAATTTAGTAGAATTTCACAACCACCAAAGAAATAGTATGTTTGGTTTCTTTCAACAGTTCTTTATAATTCAGCTGTTTCCAATAAAATCAACACCTAAGCATTTGGTTAAGCATTAAGACCTTTCCTTTGGATTAACCTTCTCAGTAACGGGAGTCAGAAATTTTACTGAATGGAAAAAAAAGATACATTTAACCAGAAAAACTAATGAGAGCAGATAATCTGAGTCTTTATTGAAAGCCGAGCTGCTTGGAAGAATAGTTTTTTTTATGGCAATTCCAAAATCTTAAAATCAAAGAAATACTCATTCTTTTGATGTCAGCCACACAGATGCAGACAGTAAACACCACCATGTGGATCAAATGCAAATAGTGTCGTAAACATCACTCATATTTTTCAGATTTTTGTGCCTTCTTTAATATGTCGTCACCCAGACTTGATGGCAACATTGAAACAGGCGCTTATAAAAAGCAACTAAAATTCAAAGAAGGTCCCAAAGAAGCGCCCCACACCTCCTACTGTTGTGTGAATAAGAGAGGATCCCGGACGAGGCCCAGCTTTTAACACAACACTTTCAGATCAAAGGCCACAGCAGAGCAGCTGTGAGTTTCCTTAACCCTGAGCGCTCAGGCCTGACCCATCTACACTGACAAGTGACTCATCTATCCGATCTGGGAATGAGATGCCTCCTGGAAGAGCATCTAAAATCTTCACCCTTAAGGTCAAGGGTCAACGGCACTTTGAAGCAATCAACGGCATTCTCCGTTTGCGGGAGTCTCGCTTTGGCACGTTCAATCAAGCCTGTCTGGATGGAATTAGGTGGTATGGGATTGCAGGAAACACGGTGGGCTTTGTGTCCGAATCGATTAAACAGGGGTCAGAGGAGGTGTTTGACTAGACAAAGTGGCTCCGATCTGTACTCTTCGATCTGACCAGCAAAACTACCTTCATACAGGTGGGGAGCTACCTCTGGGTGGTCTTCAACTTCACCTAAATTCCATCGCTGTTGCCTCAGGTGCGATGGTGAGTTATTTTAGTAAGAAATGCCAGATATTAGCACCCAGCTCCCACTATTTTGTAAATTATTACCCCATAAAAGTAGGTACCCAGTGACAGCTGAAAGCGAACATTTGTTTTCGACTACGTTTTAGGGGCCATATGTTTCTCATTCGTTGATACACACTCATTTCAACATAAAAAAACGTCCCAACACAAATATTTCATCATGAACCTGGCATGTTTTGCAACAGACCTGGAACAGTGACTAATGTCAGCATACCAGAGAAAACCTCACAAAACAAAGGAGTGAAAAAAATTGAAAGAAAGAAAAATGGAACCATTGAAACCGTTGAAAATTTGGAATTACATATTCATTTTACAAAAAGTGGTCCCGCTAGGCTTACCGGAGGGCCATTCAGGCCAGTGCCGTTTCTGGCCAGTCGTACTGTGAGAGCAGAGAATGGGGCTCTGTATCGCTCACGGAAATGGGCTGTCTCTGTCTTTACTCTCACACCTAACAAATCAACCGCTCTTGGAGGTTTATCCCAGATTTCTTCTGACCGCTGTTCAGATGTGGTGTCGTGGGCAGGATTTAGGGAGGTCAGACACTCAGCCACAGCACGGTGTGAACAAGCGGCAGCTGCTGCAATGTGAGTGATACTGGGAGCTTCTGGACAAGGTGTTTAGGACTCGACGTCACCTACTTGCACACACATCGGCTATGAATAAAACATTAAGCCGCGTGCTGCCGTTCCCCTTCGCTGAAAGGGGATTTCAGGACTTTAAGTAAGGTGGACACTGTCTCCATTCGATACATTTGACTCAAATGAACTGCACAGACTGACATACAAATATGCTCAATCTGGTTTGTGGGAAAAACTGATCCCCCTAAAAACAAGAAAAACAGCTGGCATGTTTACAGGAATGGAAATAAACACCACATAATTGAGCAACCATAGTTTATGTGTCAAAACAGGTCACAGATTTTGTTCATTTTTACAATATCACTTCCATGGTATGTGCAGCAGAGAGAAAGTGGAAAAGGAATTTGGGCCATTCTTGCTTTTTCCTTTCTCCTGAATGAATGACCTCTTCAAAGATCAATATGTTTAATTACAGATTTAAAAAAAAAAAAAACAGAAGAAAGAGCTGTGGGCTTTTTTTTTCTTGTACAAACACCTGGCAAATAAATTTTCTAGTATCTTTTATTAAATTACTCTCGGGATTCGTCTCAGTCTCATTAAAGCCTGGCTGGGGTAAAAAGCGGGTACTGATCTATTAAAACCCTCTTACCATGCAGAATAAAAGTGGCAAGTGGCACAGCCAAGTACTTTTCACAGCAATAATAATATGCTTAATACTCCACACAGTGAAAGGAGATTAATCAATTTCCATGTCTTATCTTCTTATTAAGAGATAAAAGATGCAGGAAGCATTAGCCATATAGAGGCTGGGCCGGAGTGATTAGGAGGGATTTGATGGGAGCGGGGAAGAATAAGGGAACCACATACTTCCAAGAACAACTGATTAAGGTCATTAAAATTCTAATTAAGAGGGGGATGTAGCCACACAGGATGATTCCGGTTGATTCTCTTTAGATCATGTTTTGATGGGTTCACCAAGCTGTGGTGTGTTGAGCTTCATGGGGAAGACAACCTTAAGAAAAAGCACTTCCCATTTCCCTGCATCTGGAAATCTAATTATTTAAACCCAGCTGTCATTAAAATCATGTTTGCTTGTCAAAAAACTGGTGATCACCAAACCACTGAGGTCCACGGACACATAGAGACAGAACCTCTGCTGCTGTAATTGAGTTGGCTGTAATTTCGCTCAAACATCTAAGAGGTAGGCACCTTGAGAATTAAGCAGCAGAAACAGAGTCGTGTAGTAAATTGTTGTTCCAGAGGCAAAATGAAGGGAGCGTATATAACCGAGGTCGCTGATGAGATGTGGCTGTTAACTGTCGGCCAGTCGACAGCTGGTTTGTGGGGGAATCCACAAACTATCTAAGCTGTATGTGTCACTGTAATGTCAAACAATTTCAACACATCTCATAATCTGTCTGCCTGCACGAGTGTCAGAGGCAGATGACAGCGTGCATTCAATTTATCAGCCCATAAAGCTGTACTGCTAAAGCTAAAACAACCATATAAGCAATTTCCTACAGAGCTCTGGCAAGTACTTTTTTAAATTGAATTTTTTGTCACATTGAACAAATAACAGCAGAAATAGACCTCTTTTATTGATTTATTATTTAGTTTAGCAGCCATTATGCAAACTATTTTCATATAATATATTTATTTCATATATATAAAATTTTTGATCAGAATAAACTATTCTAGAAAACCCTGCAAGAACAAGCAAGAACCTAGAAAAGACCATTAGCAGTGTCCAACTAGGTTTGTTCTCATGGGTGCAAATACCAGAGGGGGTCGCTAGTGACAGGTCGCCCGGTGACGCTCAGCTATGTCTGCGTTTGGGCTGAGAGGTCAAAGGTCACTCAGCTCACTCACAGGCGCTCGTCAGGTAGCCGTCAGCACAGCTTCAAAGCTCCTCCTTCCCTATTATCTCGCTGTGTCAGTCAAGTGTCAGTTTCAACAGTTCTCATTAAGCCAAGAAGCTGATTTACTCATGATATCAAAACAGGGAAACCAATTTATTTCTGCTTATAGCCTGAACTCATGCTGGGTGCTCTAACGCAGATACAAACCTGCTGGGAAAACAAAAGGAAACTCCAAAATCAATGTCAGATCATAGTGAAATGATCTGAGTGTTATTATATAATGAGCATTAGAACCAATTTTTTTTTAATAAAAACACAAAAACAGTTTTTAGTTATTTAAATAAGCATAATTAACGTCAACAAAACCAATATAATACAAAATACCAATTTGTATTATTATATTTAATATACAAACCAATTGTATATTTTAATAATAATAATAAAAGAAATTATACATTTAAAATATATTTTTTGTATTGGGGTGGAGGGGGTGAAATGTGATTAATTATAAAAATATCATAATACATACAAATCATATTGTATTAAAACTAGTTTCATTTTGTTTTAGAAATATAGGAATAACATTTCCTGTTTCTCTCTTTTCATTTTGACCTCATCATTTTCTTGTATGGTTACGTGACATTTTCCCACTTAAAGATGAATTAAGCATAAACACATTAATACTCAAATCTATAATAAATCTCACACCATCTTCAAATCGGTGGTGTTAAACATATAGGAAACTAAGCTTGTGCATTGAATTTATCTTTTTTTTTATTTGCATATGGAGGTATTCAATATTTTAAATGTGGTCCTCTTTCCTGACCTTGACTTAAGGCCAACACATCTGGTCTGTCAGTGTAATCGACTTGCAAAAGAAGTTATCATTTAGGTGTTGATAGAAAAGGATCTAGTGTACACATGCTGACACCTAAACAAAGAACAATCTCAGCAATCCTTCACACTCATGCATTTGTGCACACAAAGCCTCTGCGGAGATCACAGCCAAACTATTATACAAAACCAAGCAGCATGAGCCAGGAGACATCATTCTATCAAAAAGCTTTACTAAATGTTTAAAGACATGCATTGTCTGGAAAACACAGCCTGCTGTCAAACTACGCAACCTCTGACATTCTGTTTTGACTGAATCAGCTGTCTCTTGCGAGTAATAAAGTATGCTGGATACGAGAATTGTAGATCTTATCTCTGAAGATACCAGTCGATTTATACAGATCTGAGAAACATCTGCACTCTATTGGGAAGTTCAAAAGACTGACACTCACATGCTTTATTTATGTCCTTAATAAAGCCCAAAGATAATACAGCGAGCTAATGATTGACTGCTAACTCTAGTTAACAGCAGGAATTCAACATCTCCTAAAACCAAACCTTCAGAAGAATAACAAGTGGAAGTTCTTACATTTTTCTTATCGTATTGGCTCCTATTAAAGGTTATCCCGGGCAAATCAAACATTTATCACATGTATTTATCACTTATTTATTCCAGATGGAGATATTATCAGATTTAGAGCTCTAATGTAATTAAGTGATGTATTTGTTGTGTGTTCCTCAATGACTAAAGTGCCGTGGAAACATGCCGAACCTGTTAAAAAGACAATCTGTTGAGACAGACAATGTGAATACACACTTATGTTCGTAAAAAAGACCGTAAAAACCCTGAAACTCAGTTAAGTGTCCCGAGATAGGGAAGAACATTTGGAATAGACATTTATGCTTTATGCCAGGGTTTTGATGTGACTCACTCTAGCTCTCTCCAAATTGGGAGTAAATATGACCACCACTTGACCACGGGCCAGCATACTTTTGTGAAAGAGTTAGATCTGTGCATCTTGTCTCATCAAGAGTGTAAAAAACCTTCTAGCACAGACACTTCACTGTTATCTCACCACAGAAGAAAATAAATAAGCTATTTGAGAAATAAATATAATAGTCAATTCTAGACAACGAGGGTGAATAAAAACAAACGCTGATGTTTTTCTGGCATTTATCGCGACACCTGATTTTTGCTGAAAGTTATAGGGACATTACAACCGAAAATAAAATTCTGTCATTATTTACTCTCTAATTCGAACTCCATATGCTGTTAAATTCAGTATCTTAATGTGATTAGGGAGAGATTCGTATCAGCAGAGGGGAAGATTATCATTGAATAACAATTCAATTTTGGTCTGTTCCTCACACAAACATACTGCATGACATCAGAAAACTTCAAAATTGAAGGGATAGTTTGCCCAAAAATGAATTGTCTGTCATTAATGACTCGCCCTCATGTTGTTCCTAACCCGTCAGACTTTCGTTCATCTTAGCAACACAAATGAAGATCTTTTTGATGAAATCTGAGATCTTTCTGTCCCTCCATTGACAGCTACGCAACTGCCACTCGTGGGTACCCCCCGGCCTGTGAGGGGCGATGGGGGTATGTGGCGAACAGGACGGCCGAGGGACGTGAGAGAACGGCGCGAGGCCGGTGGTGCGATTGCTAATGAGCAACACCTGTGAAGCACACCGGTCTCGCATCTCTCACGGAGGAGCGGAAGCATAAAGGAGGAGCGACGACGTTGATGATCGAGAGAGGAACAGGCCTGTATTTTAGTTGTGTTTTGTTTTTGTATTTTACTTTAGTTATATTTATTTTCGGTAGCCAGCAGTCGTCCGCGAGGGGCTGCTGGCGGTATTTTCGTTTGTTTGTTTTATTTGAAATAAATTATATTTTGCTTGTTCGCCGGTTCCCGCCTCCTTCTTCCCTGAACATTGCTACAAGCAGCAATAACCCCCCAAACCCAAACTGACAGCGCAAATCTGGATGAGTTCTTTTTGTTTTCAAACATGTTGCCAATACCCTGATAGATTTTAGCAATGAGCATTAAAAAAAGAAATTAGCTTAGCTTCGTGAAGACTTTCAGAGATGAATGGAGAGTGAATCACATCGAGTCCTGTGTCAATAATGCAGCAATGCGAGAAGCAATGCAGACTGAGGTTACTTCCAAATCAGGCAGCTTATGATCAATGCGGCAAATCTCGTGTTCAAGTTCACAAACTTGAATTAATTCTGAGGTGAAATCCTTGAGGGGAACGAATTCCTCTCGCTAAATTCCCGATTGGGATTGCCTGCCGAATGAAGCTCGAACGTGCAGCGTAACACGAGAATGAACCTCATTGATTCCTGCTAAAAAGATCTTCATTTGTGTTCAGAAGATGAACACATAATATAATATAATATAATTTAAAAAATTATAATATCATTTTTATAATTAATTTTTTTAAAGCAAGTTGGGTTGGAGGTAAAACCAGGGAGAAATAAATAATGACATTTTGTTTATGTGATATGTTCCTTTTTGATTACAGATTGTCTTGTCTGTGTAAAATAATAATATTATTACTATTATTAGACAGAGAAAATTGGACAAAAGCCTGGTAACCGTAAAGGTTGCATGTTCAAACCATATCACCACTGTGCCCTTTAGCAAGGTCAAATCTCAGTGACACCAGCTTATGGTATAAATTATATATATATATATATATATATATATATATATATATATATATATATATATATATATATATATATTATCCTTAAGGGTACAAAATTCTATGACACATTTATGGGTTTCTGTCGCATTGAATAAAAGCTCACGCAGTGATCCGTTGAAGAGTATCATGCTCATCCTGCCACCCCAGAAGTAATGAAAAACTCTCGTAGCATTTTTGTTCCAATTCCTTCGACTGCCAGCACTCTTTACTCAGGACCATTCACCATAGCAACACCACACAGTGTTTGTTTTCTCACAGGAAAATAAACCAGCGGCGAAAATATTTGTGTCTTTGCAGAGCCGCCCATCTCTGCAGTCAACAGGGGGCCTATCTCTCCACAATCCTATTTGTTTTTGCCCAAAGCTAATATTTAAATGAATTCCTCAGAGAAATAAGCTGGGATGTACATCATGCGGTTATATCTCTTACATACTTTGCACAAAAAACATTCTCAATGTAAATGTTTAGATTTCCACCAAAACATGGCGATCTGGCAATGCAATGCTGCAGTTTCTCGTGACTGATCTATCAGCCCCCCCCTCGCTGGAGGCAAAAAACTTTTTTTTTCATTTTTTTAAACAGTCCAACTGTCAGTTTTACAACGCCACATCTGCTTTGAGAGACCGAGTGAGGTCTATTTATTATTTATGGTTGTCCTCTTGATCATGAATGTATTTCACAAATATGTGATGGTTTATTCATTAACTTAATGAATGTGTGGCAGTTTTCGTTCCTTTCAACTACATCACTGCTTATTCCACAACAATGGGGAATTGAGGCCGAAAGGCTGTAAAGTGTGGCATAACCTACATTGCTCGCATTCCTTTAAACTCTTTTGTTGTTCGAGGTGAGGTGTTTGCTGTCACAGCAGGTAATCTAACTGCTCGGGGCTAATTTTAACATGGCTTCCTTCAATACATCAGCGCTTAAGTACCAGACAAAAAGATGTGGGACAGCGCGGTTCAACTGGAAGTCAAACTATTCAAAAACCAAAACGGTCAAGCGCAAATATGCTGCTGATACAGACGTGACCTACATTCTAATAGCAATCTAATCATTTCTGTTCTGTTATTAATGGGTACAAGCAAATCAGACGTGTAGAAGTGGGGATTTACGATGCAGATCTACATCAGATGCCATCACCCATGGACAAGCACAACCCTGGGCTGAAGACTTCTGACCTTTGAGGGAACTGGGTAGAGGAAGTGAAAAATGGCTGTTGAAGATTAGGTCACAGGTTAATCCAAAACCAGAGATATTGTGGCAGTTAATCTAATAGGCTTCAAATGGTTTAGCAGAAGAGTGAATGTTCTTGAGGGAAAATGTTCTCTTTGGAATCATTGCAGCCTATAATTCACACGAGGCCCAAGAGGACACCTGGACAGACCAATACATAAATCAACTGGGTTCATGACCTACTGACCTTTATCAGAGGCCAGATTCTCGAAACATTCTTTACTATTATCTTTTTTTATTTCGTAATTTAAGATTAAAAGACTTCTTAAAAAAAAAAAAGTTTAATCTTTTTTCCTTAATGTTGTTTTGATTTTTTTCTTATTATTTAAAAATAAACAAATAAAACAAAAATCTCACACACATAAATTCAAAAATTAAATTTCTACTGAAAAAAAGGATACATTTATCATTAAGATGCACCAGCTCTTTTAAGAAAATATTTGGGAATTTAAAGGGTGAGGTATATTTTTGATTTTCTTTTTTGACCATTTTTTCAAAATCACTTGAAAACCTATTCCTAACCCAATTACAGCCACTGAGTTAGAAGCACTGAAATGAAAATTAAGCAATTTAATCATTGGGCAGGACTCAAAAAACTCCAGCCAATCATTTCCAAGACCACCTAGAATCGTTGGACAGAAAATGCGTCAATCAAACGGTCGTACAATACCCCCCTCCCCCATCCCCCTCGTGCATATACTCAAAGCTTGTGACCCAGTCACAGTAAGTGCCATAGATATAAGTGCAAGTCGCCCCGGTACAGAGAGAGAGAGAGATGCATGATTGCACGTCCATGTTCTTTGAATGGGTGGAGTCAGGGCCAGCGTTGGAGGAAAGAAGGTAGGACCTTTTGAGTTGTGTATTTTCAAAATCTGCCGGCTGTTTTGCAAATCACATACCCCCCACCTTTAAGAATGTACAAGAATTATACTTGGCATAAACTTCGTTTAAATTGACCATAAAGGGATAGTTCACCCAAAAAATGAAAATTCTGTAATTAATTACTCACCCTCATGTCGTTCCAAACCCGTAAGACTTTCATTCATCTTCAGAACACAAATGAAGATTTCTGTCCCTCCATTGACAGCTATGCAACTACCACTTTGACGCTTCAAAAAGTTCATAAAGAGATCGTAAAACTAATCCAAATGAATTTAGTGGTTTAGTCCAAATTTTCTGGAGAGACTCGGTCAATATATATGATGAACAGATTGAATTTAGGCTTTTATTTACATAATAAAATCCTTTTTGGGTTAACTATCCCTTTAAGAACTCTCCTAAATTGTTTCTTTAGAAGACTTTCATGGATGCAGCACCTGAAGCTTTGCTGAGAACTGAGGTTTCCACTTCACCTAGATATAATCATTTTCTCTTACACAGTAACTTCCTTCCCAGGCAAAATAGCAAATCTATTTGGACAAACTCTATTTGGACTACTCATATAGATGATACACTGCACGCTGAAAACTACACCTGTTTCCACTTGATTTGTTTTGGAAACAGCTTGAAACATATCTTCCAGCATGCAGGCCAATAATCTACAGTCAGTCAAGGTGAGTTTGGGGCTTCAGCGAAGTCCGCCATCACAGAAGAGCCCCTTTGTCCCCTCCCCATCTCAGGAATGCTGGGCTGATGGGAATCTCTCAGCGTGAGGCCACATTGCAGTCAACTCGTCCCCAGCACACCTGCAGGGCACCTGGGGTCAGCTGCCTTCACCATGCATCACTGGACACAGGAACTAGGATTGACAAGCTCTACCTCCAAATCCTCCAGCTCCACTCATCCCAAAGTCTATCAAACTCACAACAGCATTGTGAAAGCATTTCAGACTGAGTTTAGATCTTCTTGGTGTCTGAATCTCATATACACTGCCCTCCCCAAAAAAGTGCTGTTTGGATTTAAATAAGCAAATGCTTAAGAGTCTATGATTGAATCACTAATGCAGTGATTAGTATGTTTCTAGCATGTTATATGTTTGACAACAGTTCTTCTAACCCTAATTGATGGAGTGTGTAGCTTTTCATTTTTGAAGACACATCATGGCAATATTCCAGGATGACAATGCCAAGATTCATCAGGCTCAAATGGTGAACGAATGGTTGGGATGGAGCATGAAGAATCATTTTCACACATGAATTGGCACCTTGAATTAGTCCAGACCTTAAATTCATGGGAAGTCTTTGGGATGTGCTGAAGGAGACTTTACAGAGTGCTCGAGTCTAGCATTGTCAATACAAGATCTTTACCAAAAATGTAAGCACTTCTTGATGGAAATAACATCACAACATTTAGTTCCATCAAGAGGTGCATACATTTTTGGTCAAGATCATGTATTGACAACGCAAGAGTCGAGCACTGTGCAAATAATGGCTATGATGTGTCAAGAAATGAAAAGCTACACACTCCATCAATTAGGGTTAAAAGAACTGTTGCCAAACATTTAACATGCTAGAAACATAATAATCACTGCAATAATTATCTAATCATAGTATTTTTCCTTTTTTTTTCTTTTTTTTTTTGGCCAGGCAATGTAAATCAATCAATAATGTCAAACATGTTTTAAAATGTCTAGATATGCATTTCAAATTCAGCTACCTTTGACTTTGTCATGTAGAAATTCTAACTAGATCAATATCTAACTACATTTCATTAAATCATTTAGGGCTTTAAGTAACCAATGTTAACCTTTATAGGCTGGGGTGCTGCAGCTAGTTAACCGGTATCATTACTCATGACCTGGCTAATATCTTAATGTCTTTTTTCCACGACTGTCCATCTGCTCAATGTGATCCAATATGCTACAGGACAGAGAAACCGCAATGTCAGGTTTTCTCATCACATCCGAGTCTTTAAGATATACTATACTCACACAAAACGTTAAACCAGGGGTCAGCAACCTTTTTGATGTGAAGTGCCATTTTTTAATTAATTTTGGAAATCTCTGTGTCATACCATATGAAAATAACATCTTATTCTTTACAAAGTGCTGTTTTGACAGCAAAAAGCAGACTGAAGTGCATCACCGCTGCAGCAATGCCGTGAATGTGAGTGAGACTGTGCTTCCCAACTGAACCACTAAGTACAACCAACTGAATCCATTATGATTTTTATTCCTCATGTTTTACTTCAGTGGCTTAACATACAGACTATTCCACATACAGTAAAGCCTTGATTATACTTCAGTTTGGACACGTACACAGACAGCAGAAGACAGCACAGACAAAGAGCCTTTTCGTACACCCTCCAAAGACAATTTTTATGTCACACGGACCCTAGCGGACCCTCGTGCACTTACACACGTGGAAAGTACAACACTAGCTTAAGTGTGTTGTTATCCGCAGTTAATGAGGTATATTTTTGGGGTATACATTTTTGATGTTTAAGAAGAAACATAACCTTGTGGGTAGCACCCTGACATAACACAACAGCACTTCAGGCGCCCCGAGTTCAAGTCCTGGCAAGTGCTAATTTTAGACCCTGACTAAAACATTTCTAAACTAAACAATTAAACTGAAACTGTAATCACAATATTCCTCTCCTGATATTTTCACTTGTGCCGATGCCTACTCTTGTCTAAGGCTACCCACCTCTGTATTTAACAGTTAACAGCGAAGATACTTGGAAATCTTGTTAAAGACCTCCATGCGATGTGATTGCCTGAGTGAAAGTGAATGACTGCTGAAACATGAAGATGGCTGCCCTTATTTTCCTTCCCACATTAGGATGTATAAAAGTGAGGGTGTAGTGCACAGTAATGCACTACATGCTGAAAAGATCATGTTTCAGATGAGCTCTTCGTGCCATCGTCCCCCACACAAGCCGCTCCGTTTTTGTGACCTAACCACACTGAGCAACATGTTTTTGTGGCAAGCAAAATTATACTAGTGCAGAACAACCGGCTTTTACCGCAACAGCTTACTGCACAATGCACGCACCTGGGCTGTCCTGGTCCAAAACAATCAGTATTTATGACAGCCACCGTTGAAACATGCCCACCCAAATGAGGCTTAACAGTTTGGTGGCCAGGCAAACAAGGGTGTGCTATCTCTCTGTCACTCTTTCCCATCCCTGGAAAATCATTTGCTGGAGGAAGTTTGCTCACACATTGAAAACCAGCAGCCATTTAGTGCTCCGTGCTTTCAGAGCAAATAGGAACAATGGACATTTTTGCAGGGGTTGACCAGCAAGGTGAACAAATCTCCTTCTTCTACACAGAAACAGCCTCCTTTCCTGCTCATTAGGGGTGGGAAAACTCAAACAGCCCTGCCAGGGCCTCTACAGCCCCAGAGCCCAAAAACAAACAAGCAGCGAGAAGAGAAAAAGAAAAAAGAAAAAAGCCACTCAGTCGTTTGACAAGCAGTTTGTTTTCCCTCTGTAGAGGAGACAGAAATCCCAATCAGCTCTTAGTGCGGACACAGCTGCAAAGATGTGCGGGCTGTGCTGTTATGTGTGGATTTGTTCTCTAGATGTGTAACTAGCACCCTACTGGCATGGGAGGGGTTCAAACTAAAGGGTTTTAAGGGCAAAGTTAAATTGAGCGCCTTTGTAAGGATCCAATAACTCTACCTCACAGCATGAAAGATGGTGTTATTGGCCACTCGCATGCTGATCTCTTATGCTCTTTAGCTTTGCATACGATCCGCAGGTCCCAGGTAAAACCAAAATGGGTATTAACATTCCTGCTATAGGTTTGGAAGCAATAACCTCTAGTTTTTGTAACTTTCATCAACTCCCAAAACAAAACAGTCTCAATTTCAATTCTCTGGAGCAATTTGTCTAATTTAGGATGAGTGCATCTGTTAAAATCCCATGGCCATGCACCATCTAAGGGGCCATTTACACGACACCGTTTTCAACTTGAAACGGAAGACTTTTTATGTGTTTTGGCCGTTCATATACACAACAATGGCATTGGGGGGGGGGGGGATACGTTCATCATCACAAGTGGTTATAAGAATTACACAAATCAACACAATATAACATTTTGTCATCATGAAAAATCAAAGGTTCCTTACAACAGACTTAAGGATGATATGTTTTCGAAGCCTTGGTGTTCAAAGGTTTTGATATTTTCTTAAAGGAAGTAAAAGGGACTTTATATCAGAGGAGAACATTCTAAAATTGGGATCACAGTGAATGTATCTGTATTTGTAAAGATGAAATTTACCCAGAAGACAAAGTAATAATACAGTATTATTAAGATTAAAATCCTTGAATGAAATCGGACAAACAAATGATAAATTATGTAATTTGTGCCTATAGGCTTGTGTGTTCGGATCGAGTGCACTGTAATAAAAGACTGCATATGTGCACAGTCTTGTTGTCACAGTCATCATCCGCACCAGTCTGTCTTCGTATTCACTACACTTCCCAGAATCCTCCTTGTCTCCAGACCTGAACTCACTCCCTCAATCACCCACCTGTTCTTTGTCATCGTCACCCGTGTCACCTGTCCTCACCTCATTATTGGTCATTAGTGTCTGTATTTAGTTTTCTCTCTTCAGTCTGTCTTGGTCAGTGCTTGTTGATTGTTATCGTGTGTGTGTTACCAGCCTGTGTGTATCCACCTTTAAGGGATATTTAGTAAAGAAGTTTATATTGGACCTTTTGCCTTCTTGACTTGTCTTCCTCCAACACCACACCGTGACACTTGTAGTCTTTCTTTACAAAGTGACATTGCCAACCACTACTTGTCTGGCATATATACAATACAGCGTACAATACAGAATAATACAGCGTTATTAGTTGTTAGTTGTCACACGTGGATCCGTGTGAACGGGGATCGTTTTGATAATGCTGTTATCTGTACAAAGAAAAAACGTTTCTGTTTTCCGACATCGGATGCCCACTCGCTAATAGTTTTCAATGATTGCGACCAGGTTTTGGTGATGCAGTCATAATGACCAATTTAAAGCCAAGTTACCATGGCAGCTCATGGTGCACACGTGACAGTATGGTACCGCTTTGCCTCTTCCAAGTGCACACATAAAAAGAGACCGAATTAGATTGCTGGTTCTTAAGTAAAATCAAGAGACCTCATTCTCCACACAAAAACATTCTGACACACTACACTATTCAGTTAATGTGCATTAGTGATGATTTCAGAGTAATGCACTGTAATGTACTCATTTATACCAATTTCTGCCCTCACAAAGTGCCTTTATATAAACTCTCTGTGGTGTTTTCTGGTAATCATTAATGTCTGGAAGGATTGGTTTCGAGTTAAGGTCCACTCAGCAATCACTCTGTGACTATATTTTTCCTCTTGTTTGGTTGTTGTCTGTTTTCTCTCGCTGTCTCACTAGTAGCAATCCTAATAAGTGACTTCAAAATCAGCAGACAGGGGAAGTTAAGAATACACACGCAAACATATATGCATGTACAATTATATAACACTAAAATCGAAATGTTTATTTTAAAATAAATACTTTCATTCAGATCAAATTGATCAAAAGTAAATATAAATAAATATATACCCTAAATAAAAAACAAAAAATAAATGTCCAAAATGTATTTTATGCTAAGTATACTACAAATATATTTACATATTATATACTTTCATATACTGATATAATATAATATTATATACTGATATAAATGTGATTCAGTAAGCCTCCAGCATTATGTCCATAAATATATTAATGGATTTGTAGTATACTTAGTATGAAATAAATGTTTTAAATACTAAATTTTAAATCACTAGGGTAGTGTTTCAAAAGATTTGTATTTTAAATAAATACTGTTCTTTTGAACTTTCTTTTCATCAAAGAATCCTGATGGGTTCCTCAAAAATATTAAGCAACACAACTGTTTTCAACATTGATAATAATTAATGTTTCTTGAGCAGCAAATCATCATATTAGAATGATATCTGACGGATCATGTGACACTGAAGACTGGAGTAATGATGATGAAAATTCAGCTTCGCCATCACAGGTATAAACTACATTTTAAAATATATAAAGAATTGTTTAAAAAAAAATGAAAATGGTTATTTTAAATTGTAATAATATTTCACAATACTACTGTGGGTATTTTTGATCAAATAAATACTTGAGATATGGAGCCCAGTCTTACACATATAGTCTATATGCTTTGGTATCCATCTGTATGAATATTACATATATCCAAAACACGTGTGTGTGTGTGTGTGTGTGTGTGTGTGTGTGTGTGTGTGTGTGTGTGTGTGTGTGTGTGTGTGTGTGTGTGTGTGTGTGTGTGTGTGTGTGTGTGTGTGTGTGTGTGTGTGTGTGTGATGATGTGTCTCTGCCAGGGCTTGTGTTTGTGTTTAGATGCATATGGAGCTTGCAGGACTAAGTGAGCATTACAAGGCCAGCTGAGGAGTCCAGCGAGGGACCACAGGCTTGCGTGCTCTCTCCCAACCCTTCCATTTAGTTCTGCGCAGAGCTGTGATTACTGCAAGAGAGGGGGAGCCGAAATGAGCCAAGGAGGATGTGCTGGCAAACACAGACAGCTCTTTAAACCCTGAGAGGAGAGCTGAGACTGCAGTGGGTTAACTAACACTCTATGTGGGCCAGTAGAGCAGCCAGCACACGTACACATACCACTAGCATACATGTTCTCTGAGATTAAATGAATAATGGCCATGCAGTTTATGTAACATGGTACCAAATCTACTTGGGTTCTTTCTATGAATCATAATTAAATCAATTTGCACAGTTTCATATGCAATCTAGGGTTTAAGTTCACACAAGCAAGGACAGACGGTGATGTCTTTGTGGTAAACACGCAGGGTTCTCGTCTGGAGCTTCCAGACAGGGGACTTTGTCTCTCTTCAAAGCCGCAAGGCTCCATATTTCAGCAGCTAGAGCTTGCTGGGCTGTCAGCCACCCTGAAGCCCACACGCTGATTGTGAAACGGGGAGGTGATAGGCAGGCCTCCTACCAAGCCTTGTTTAGCGCCTCAGGTCTTTGTCTTCCTCTGGACCGCTGCCACCTCATGCCCTCAGAGGCCAAAAACAAAACAAGACCCTGTTCTTCAGGGTCAATAACAAAACAAGGACATAATCGACATGAGATTCGGCTCTTTCAAGAAAGGCTGGCCTTTCTGGGGGACAAGCATATGTGAAAACAAGCTGTGGTGCTTAAAGGGAGCAATGATGTCCTGTTTTTCAGCATTTTGAGACAACAAAATATATATGTTTTTTTGGCTTCCAACATCTCTGTGGAGCGTCAGATTAATCGTCTTTGGAAGTTGGCCTATAGTCCAGGAGTCAACCAGTAATCAACCAGTAGAAATCAATAGGTTAGGTTCATTTGATTGAATTTATACTCAAGCAAAATCATGTGCTTGGCCCTCAAGTTCTGATTCATTGAAAAACGTAAAGATTAGGGGTGTGACGAGACGCTTATCTCATGTAACGAGACTCATGTAACGACAATTTTTCAGAAATCCTCAATGACAAAATTCATGACTGGAAAAATAGTATGCAGGTGCATTTTGCAATGTTTAACTAATAATCTTATAACGTAGACCTGAAATGACATGCATTAGGAGTATGAATTATCAAATGCATTGAAAGAAAACAATATACAAGCACTTTAAAAGGTTTTTATTGACTGGCTTTTCTCCTGTATGATTTCACATGAGTCTTTCACAGCTTTTCACTCGACGGGAAATCTCGTCATGTTTTAGTCTTGCGAGAGCTCGTGGCACGAGATCTCGTCACACCCCTAGTAAAGATATATTTCTCTGTGGGCCATTTTATATGACTTGACGAAAATGTCAAAGTGGTACCAGGCAAAAGAATTTCCCAGAACGATTAGGTTCAAAAGAACTCAAATAGACTTCAATTGGAAACTGTAGCCCAAATCTAACAAAGCACATCCGACTCTTCTGAGATTGTGTTTCTGGTTTTAAAGGCGTAATTGGAGGACAATAATGTCACTTGTTAAAGAGAGGTACAAAGCAAAGGAGAGGACCAGAGGAATGCCCTTCAATGGCAATAACCCAGGCTTAGACCTGAGTAAATTGGTTACCAGAGGCTGGTGTTGGGTATGGTTCAGCTTTAAGCCACTTCCTCAGAGTGAGGGGAGTACAGCTCAAAGGTTAACTCTATTATTTCAGGTTTTTGAACTGGAAAAAAGGGGAATTGGAGTTTTGATTGGAAACAAATGTCAAGGAAGATGGGCTTGGCAAGGAATAGGTTGTGTTCTCTTGCACCCAGAGACACTATCTGAAATAAATGTGTGCGTGTCTTTGTTAGACACACCTTTGTGAGGTGTTTATTGGAAAATGAACTTATTTACCCAATAAGCGCACAATATTAACACCAATATTAACACTTTAGAAGTATCATCTTCTACACTACACTGAGCCCTAGAATAAAGCAGCCGACAAAATATAAATTGCTTTTTTACCAACACCCACAGGTAAACTCTTTTTCTACTTAACACTCTCAGACAAATGTCTCCACAGGTCACATGAGGCAAAGAGCTTGATGGGGCTCCAATTTTACTTCCTGTCAAATCCCCCACCACCCATGCTTGACCTCGCTCCTGAAACAGCACTCAAGCCTTTCCGCATGGCTGACCCGCAGGGCCCTCACCCTCCTAAAAAATCCCCCTACTCGGACTGTTTCAGGAACTCTTGTTGTTACTTTTGAGAAAGGGACCTCTGAGAGGTAAAGGAGACTCAGATTTTGTCACCTGGTTCTCTTTTTCCCGGGACCCCATTGGCTTTCAACGCTGCCAGCTTGTCAGCCAGTTTGGCGGAACGGTCATGCTTCTAGTGAGAGAGGAAGAGATGTTTTGTCATCCCTGTGTTGAGTAACATACCCAGAGCAGGGCTCAGTATTTCTCGGTCAGAGACACAGCTTAATGCTTTTCAGGTTAAATCGCTGACTATATACATTAGTGTGTTGAGTGTTCATTTGAGGCAGAAACTCACTGTGATTTGCAGCAAAACCAGTGTTGTGTACTTCCTGAGTGAATGAGGTGCGTTCACATTTATCATCCATCGCCAAATTTTCATCGCCAAATCCAGTCATTTCCATAGGAATCCACGCGATTGGAAATTCCGCATGAGGGAAAAAGATTTCCCCACATCAGATTTAGCAAAAAGTTAAAGTTAATCAAGTGAATTCACCATGCTGACCAAAATAAATCTACTTGGTTTGAAAATTGACTTCTGTGTGAGCCACAGGTCATGTTAACCGAATATTTTCCATCATTAACTGAATTTTTTTTTAGCAGTGATGGACAACTCTGAAGGCCGTCCGTAATTTTGACCGATTACACTGAATCTATTGTAACTTGTAACTGTAATTCCCACCCCTGTCCAGTTGGTGGCAAGTGAGCTTAAGTGTTGTAGCAGAGAGCGGGTTCAGCCTCCAGACCAAAATTAAAACTGCAACAAGAAGTCGTCAGTCCAAAACAAAGACGTGAAAACTAATGACAATTGCCAGTGTATCTATCTCCCTTGATGAGTTTGATGACGCAGACAGTACGGAAAAAAAAAAAATAATAATAATTTTCTTTGTGTGGTGTTCAACATGAAATCTTTGTTTATCATTTCTCTTCCTAAATTAATAAATGCATAATTTTGCCCTTATGCTTGTCCTGTGAGTTCACGATTAAAAATGAAAATGTGAACGAAAACTAAAGCTAATAAAAGTCATTGTCATTAAAATATGAAAATGAAAATGACGGGTAATAATAGTTCAATTTCAAGGGAAATCGCGCTGCGCTGAAGGAATGCTTTGCGTGATGATGTCTTGAAGCACATGTAAATCAGTCCAATGGTGTGGCGGAACGTCAGAGGTGAGTGACGTCATGAACCAGGAAACTATAAAGCCTGCCCAAACAAAGCAGCGCTAGCTTCTGTATCTTCACAAACGCTCTGTCTCTTGTCTATTTGGTGTTGTATTGTCACTATATATAGTAAATTATGGCGAGTAAGCAGCAGCAGTTCAGACCGTGTGTGCACCCCTGCCAGCGCAATTTAACGGGTGGGGACATACATGTTCTGTGTGTTGCATGTTTGGGTGAGGAGCATGAGCAGTCAGCACTCGAGGGTGCATGTACAAGGCACTGCCGAGGCACAGCGGAGGCTTCAGACTTGGGGTTTGCAAATGGATGTGTCAGCGAAGTTAGAGACGAGCCCAGCCTTATCTCTTCACCTGACACATCCAGTGCCTTCTCTTAGGGTTTGGAAGCACGCACTGCGGTTACTTCCACCCTAATTGAAGGACCGGCACTTCAGCTATCCAATTCTGAGGAACTGGATGTTGTTAGTGTCGAAGCAGGAGATACTGAGGACTCGCCACCTCAGTCTCATGCTTTTGAGGAGCTTGTTCAGGTTGTAACGAGAGCGGTTGAAAGATTAAGCATCCATTGGCTGGCTGATAAGCAGGACGTTCGTTCAAAAAGCAAGCTAGACGAACGGCTTCCTGCCCTCTCATTCACAATCTAAACGCCAGGGCCTTCAGTTTTTTTTATAGTCCACAAACATCACACAATTTGCCACAGATTTGTCTCTCAGGGCTGCCAAAGAGACAGCTAAAACTATCGGCCGTTCTATAGCAGCAGACATCTTGTCGAGACAGGGGCTGAGGCCCGGGGAATGGAGGCTCCACACAGAGGTGGTGGAGCAGATATGGAGGGTGTTCAGCCAGGCTCAAGTGGATCTGTTTGCGTCTCAAGAGACGTTTCACTGTCCACTTTGGTTCTCCCTCACGCATCCAGCTCCTCTCGGATTAGATGCGATGGTACAGAGGTGACCGAGGCTACGTTTGTATGCTTTTCCCCCGATCGTTCTGCTCCTGGGGGTTCTGAAGACCATGTATGCCTACTAATTATAGCCCTGAGCATTTAGTGTCTCTCCTTGACGGGCCTCCTCTGGAGATACCCGTCAGGAGGGACCTTCTGTCCCAAGCAGAGGGCTCAATCATTCACACTCGACCAGAATTGTGGAACCTGTGGGCTTGGCCTCTGAGGGGGGACAGGGACAGGTCTCTCAACCAAGGTTGTGGAGACCATTCAACACACCAGAGCTCCCTCCACGAGGAAACTTTATGCTCTGAAGTGGAGAGTCTTCACTTCATGGAGTAGTGACCGTTAGTTGGACCCAGTTAACTGCCCGGTTGGTACAGTGGTGTACTTCCTGCAGGAACGGTTCACTGCAGGTCTATCCCCATCCACTTTAAATGTTTATGTGGCGGCCATAGGTGCTTACCACATTCCTTTAGGTGGAATGTCTTTGGGTAAAGACCTCTTGGTATCTCTTTAAGGCTGAGGCCTGCAGCTCACACCAGGGTGCTGACATGGGATCTGGCCATGGGATCTAGGCCTTTCCCAGGCTCCCTTTGAGCCTTTGGAGGAGGTGCCAGCAAGGTTTCTTACTTTGAAAGCTCTGTTCCTCCTTGCCATCTGATCTCTTAAAAGAATAGGAGATCTACAGGCATTGTCGGTTGCACCCTCGTGCTTAGAATTTGTGCCTGGCATGGTTAAAGCATTCCTTCACCCTAGACCATGCTATATTCCCAAGGTCCCCACTAATGTGACTAGATCTATAGAACTGTATGCTTCTGTCCTCCTCCTTTTCAAGATTCGGACCAGGAAAAGAACAATCTGCTGTGCCTAGTTAGGGCACTGGATGCCTGTGTCCACAGAGCAGCCCTGTGACATAAAGCTGAACAACTGTATGTTTTGGGCCCCCTAAGAAAGGGTCCCCAGCATCTAAGCAGAGAATGAGCAAGTGGGTGGTTGAGACTATCTCACTTGCTTATGAGTTGACCGGACAACCTTCACCTATGGCTTTCTGGTCCCACTCTACTAGGAGTATGGCAGCCTCTAAGGCTCTAATGTAAGGAGTGCCCCTCCAGGACATTTGTGATGCGGTAGGGTGGTCCTCACCACATACTTCCGTAAGGTTTTACTCTTTGGAGCTGGACTCTACACCGGGGTGTCGGGTGCTTTTGTCCTTGTGCTGCTCTTATGATTTCACACAGGACAGAAACTTCTCGCTATGGTGGCATTGGCATAGACGTTCCCTTAGCGTCAATCAACGCAGAACGAGTTCCCTTGAAAGGGAACACCTCGGTTACGACTGTAACCTCGGTTCCCTCAAGAGGGAACGAGACGCTGCATCACCTGCCATATCTCCTACGTGTCAGTAAGCGACTTGCTCAGACCTTAAGAAGCTAGTGCTGCTTTGTTTGGGCAGGCTTTATAGTTTCCTGGTTCGTGACGTCACTCACCTCTGACGTTCCGCCACACCATTGGACTGATTTTACATGTGCTTCAAGACATCATGCAAAGCGTTCCCTCAGTGTCAATTGACGCAGCGTCTCCTTCCCTCTTCGGGGAACCGAGGTTACAGTCAGAACCGAGGCAATTACGACAGATGGACAGGGTTGTAAAAATTCAGTCATAATCTATTAGAGAAAGTCTAATGTGACCTCTGGTGTGAGCTATGCTTCATACATTTCTCCACTATTGACAATAGTCAATTTAAGAGTCAAATAAAATAAAAATTTGCCAGCGAAAAGTTTACTAATGTGACCACACCGTTATGAAACGATTCTCTTTAGAGAATCAAAAACATACAGTGAAAACAGTATAGTACAATTCCAGAAGAATGTCACAAAAGAGAGGGTTGTTTTCAGTGAATAGAGAATAAAGTGAAACCAGTGTAATTCGGTTCCCGAATAAATTCAATTCATTTCGGGTTTGATAACTAATATGATAACTGATCTCAATGTTTAGCAACAGATCGCTGTGTGATGTTAATAAAAACTGCATTTTTTTATCAAATATTTTTAATCTAAAGTACTAAAATAATTGTTAATGGAATAATGGAAGAACAGAATCAATGGAGGATTTGGAATCATAATCATTAAATTATTTATGATTTCCATGCCTTTACCCATGCAAAAACCTAAGCAGCTCTTATCAGGATGTGTGCTGCAGTAGTGATCTAATTAGACTTTTGAGGTACAAGCAACTGACAGTGTTGTGATTTCAGCTATTAGTTATTAACATGTAGTGCTTCAGAGCAACTAAAGGGTGAGAATTATCCTCAAACTGCTAAAGTCTGGACCGAGTTTCCTTCCTGGAATTCTCTTTGGAGTGTGTATTATTATTCACACATTTGTATTACATTAGGCACCGCTGGTCTACTGAGAATAAAAAGCAGTACCTGCCAAGCAGCACAAGGACATGCTAAGCGTACGTTGACCTTTTTGGTAAAATTCTCACATTAGAGTGTTTTGGTGTAGAAAAAGCGTTCATGAATTGTTCATGGCACGAAGAGGGAGCCGTCAGTGAGGCTCAAAACAGATCAGGGTATTTTGCGTCTCTCATTAAATGAATAAATAATAAATAAACAAAATTAGCATTGTAGCAGCTGGTCCCGTACGCCGCTTAACGACTGTAGCAACTGTCACGACAACAAACTGTGATTTGGATAATTAGGTTTCCAGGGTAATCGGCCTTTCTGATTATAGGATTTATTTATAACCAAATGCAATGACTGCCTTTACAACCTCACACTGTTACTGTGGAGTGAGACTCTTATGAGGTGTTTGTTCTCGAAAACTTACACAGAATCAGCAAGCTATATAAGCCAAAATACTGCACTGGATGTACAATGTGTATAATGAAAGCATAATATATAACCATGACCATCATCTGAAGGGGCTTGTTTTGCGATAACAATCAGCAAACTGTACATTATCTTGTTTATTACAAAGACACATACTAAAATTAATAAATAAATAAATGGATGTGAAATATTGAATTGAGTTGATATTAATTTATAATGCAGGAAGATAAAAAATAATAATATGCTGGTCTGCTTGGTCTCCTAGTCTGGTCAAAGGGGTATTGGACACTTTACAACTGTTCAGGCTGGGATACCAGCTGACCACATAAGCCTAACCAGCTAAACACCAACTCTGCCAAACTGGGAGCCTGGCTTAAGCAGTTTTTTAGTAGGGAAAATAGACTTTAGAGTAATAAGAGAGACCTGTAACCAGCTTGGCTTATTTACAGTAATTCTGGTTAATTATAGCTTAGCAGACATTATGAACAAATATTTGACTGCAGAATACTGTGATTGACTGATCAGAATCAAGTACTCAAGAGTGGCATGTACAGGTTAAAGGTAAGGTAGGCAATTTGTTTCATAAACACTTTTTGCTATTCTGGTAGAAATTCTCTTTCACATCCTGATAGCAATCAATAATAGAAGTGGTCTAAATATTAAAACATGATCATATATATTCTGTGAAAGTCTCTGGACCAAAAAAATGTTTGTCCAATCATTGCATTCGGTCCGATGTCCTACCTGTCTGTCAACATATGTATTTCCATACCTCCGCGCACCCTGCTCACGCAGACATCACACGTCATCAGCGAGTTTCATGAGGCTATGCATGAGTTATAGACAGTCACAAAGCACCAAAAACAAACAGCAGCCGCCTTTTACAGTTCCTCCTGAACCAAAACAACGAGCTTATGCTGCTTTCACGCCATGTTATAACTTGTAACCGTAATTATGAGATGGCAACCCATGACGTTCTACGTATCACGCCCTCAGACCCAGATTTATGTGTTTCTACATCAACACTATCAATGATGAAATGAATCTGCAGCAGTCAGGTGGTACAAGAGCTCTCCAGGTTGTTTATGTTCATTATTATTGTAATGTTATGTGGTTAGTGATATGATGTAATTTAACTCTTTGCAGACTCTGCTGTGTGAGTTCATGTGTTTTGAAGGAGGCGTGGCTTTGGAGACGCTCTGAAGGGAGGGTGAGATCTCATGCTTTCAAAGCTAGCTTGCTATTGCTAGCCTCTCCACAATTGCCTACCCTACCTTTAAGCATAATATTTTGTGATATAAGGCTCAAAATATAAATATTAGATGGAATATCATCCCAAACCATTTGTCAGAGTGACAAAACAAGCAGATCTATTTTTCCCAGTGTATTTGGAAGACAGGAATTGGATTACTGTTTCGTGAATGTGTGTGCACTGTGCCTCTGAGGATGGGAGGAAGTGTTGTCAGGGCTCCAGTTCCGTGACCTTGGGCCAGGAGCGAGTGTAACCAGGTGAGGGCCTGGTGGGGCCCAGCCAGGCGGCTCAGTTTTCACTCAGCAAATTTCATTAATACAGGCTCCCCAAAGAGCCTTTCATCTCCACAGTCAAAAGCTCTTCCGGACTGAGCAGGCTCATTTATTGAGAAGCAGGGCTGTTCTACTTAAGGATGATGCTTGGTTATTAATGGAACTCAGGGTATTTTTTTCAGGTGATTAATGTATGTATGTGTGTGTGTGTGTGTGTGTGTGTGTGCGTGCGTGCGTGCGTGCGTGTGCAAGCGGCTGCATCAGAGAGTTTAATTCTTGGAAATAAGTACTTATAGCTGTAGTCAGTCTGTAAGCTAATGCGCTCTGAAAGTGAGAAATTGTTCCCGCTCTGATTGGATTGTGTTTAAGTGCTATGATGTGCAATGTGTTTTGTGTGAGAGGACACTGCAGGTCAGGACATTCTCAAGGCTAATTGAAGGCAATGAGGCCATGCTGCCTGAATCGAGGGTTGCCACTTTATAAACAAACAACGCTATGTTACAGAGCAAACCGTTTACATATAGAAAGCAGGCATGCCAATCAAACGGCCATGCACCATGCTTTATCTCATTATCAGGAAACCCTCAAGGGACAAATATGTAAAGTACTCCCTTCACAACTGTGAAAACATGCAAAGTAACAATAACATGGCACAAACTCCTTGAACTTTTGCACCCGAAGTATTAAATCATTCAAGCAAATGATCATACAGAATAATACAAAACAAATGTGACAAATGACAGAACAAATATCATAATATTAGTCCTGTACTATAGACACCTGAAGCTATATAATAGCTTTGTGAGAAGAAGATGATCATGAATCGTTCAGGCAAATCTTTTCAATGAATCGGTTCTTGCTGTATACAAAACTGGTCGGAATGCTTCATTCATGAATCGTATGGACTTGGTTCTCAATTCACTGACTCGGTGCAGTAGTAGCAGTTTTGGTCTTTTCCTCACACAAAGTTATCAGAAGGCTTCAGACTATTCGTTTGCTACTCTGAAGACACTTTTATGGTGAATTTATGTCGTCTTTGAAGAATGAAAACTTCAGTCCCTCTTCATTGTAACTGAATGGAAAAGACTGAACAGTGTTTTTCAAAATTCCTCTTTTTTGCATTCCACAGAAAAATGAATGGAAGTCATAAGATTGAAATGACATGAGGGTGAAAAAAATGACCAGACTTTTTTTTATTTTGGGGTCAACAAATCTTCTAAAGCAGAGCTTGTTCGCAAGTCATTTTATAAAACATTCCCTCAAAGACGGTACATTACAGATGGTAGCAAATGCCACATATTGAATCTTCCTGGAGCTACCTGTCTGCCAGAGGAATGTTACAGAAAATAATCAAACATGTGAATCATCAAAAAAACAAGGTGACAGTTTTGCCACCAGAGCCAATGTCAAGCATTCAGTAGTGTTTCCTTGGCAACTGTCTTTGAGTATACTGGAGCCAAGGGAGGTTCTTAAGGGATTGAGTTTGGTGTGATAGATTTACAATGATAAAAAAATACTCTTGAGATTTATGAAACTGTTTTTGTTTTGTGCTAGACAATGGTTTAGTCTCAGATCATTGTGGGTAATTACATGAGGGTTGTTAAAAAGTATAATGTCTGTACAAATTTAGGGCGGTTAACTCAATTTTCAATTTACATACAGTTCAAAGTTCCACTTGCAAGTTTGATTACTGAATTTACTGTTTCCTACTGGGTTTTTTTTACACTATGAATGGAGACTTAATAAATATATTTTAATGACCAAAGACACTGACAGAGTAATGATTCTATAGGAACCACACAAGTCTACCAAGACCGGGCTTCCCATTTCAGGCCAGCCCACAGAATTAAAGCAGCTTTGGGGGGGGGCTGTGTCAGGATTAAAGCCCTTGTTCCTGGAATCCTGGCCTTAATGAATGTCATAATTAGAATCAGAGAGCATTTGCTCAGTGAAATTCACAGTCCCAGGCATTACACAATGTAATTTGAATTGTTTATCCTGAGGACGCTTGGCAGCTGCCCATAGTGGCTTCCACTGCAGTGAGTCAATGGAGAAGGATGCCTCCTGCCTTTGTGAATGTTGCTGCCGTGATATCACAACACCACATTCCCCTATCCCCTTCCTCATGTCTGTCTCCGTTATTTCTGCTATTCAAAGATCCTCTGGGAGTTGGCTGGCACTGGGATGGAGATGGGATCTCAGAGTGTGGCTTTGGCAGCCCTAAACAAGAGCTATCTGCACTCTTCCCTCAGGAGTCCAGATAGAAACTAAGCAAGATTAAATAATCCAGGATTAGAAATGTACTTCTGATTTTCAATGGATACAATGGAAGCCCCAAACCACAGGTCTGTCAACTGCTCCATTGACACGTCGTAAAAAAAACAGCGTCTGCCACTTCATGTTGGCCTCCTTTTGGAAGCCATAACTCTCTCCCGTCATATTAATAACTGGGCCAGTCTGGAAGCAAATCAGACGCACGTGCATTAGCGGTCTCTCAGGCGCCTTGATTAGGCTTCGTTAAAAGAGCGTTAAAGGTGGAACATGGCCTCAATTAGTGTGTCGAGAATCTTGGGGGTTAATTGCCAGGGCCACAGGAAATGGCGAATACTTTAGTGTTACTACGCAGTCGTGCGTTGAGATAAGAGCGATCGAGGCCCGGCCCAGTCTCGAGGCACAGAACATCCACAAATGGCTCACTGCTTGTGCTAATCACCCACAATTACAAAGCCTTACAGAAACAAACGTATGAAGCCTAATGAGACGCTGAGATTTGTTTCTGTACAGATAGAAGAGGTCAGCTGAACCACATGAAGAAAAACACTTTGCCGGTCAGGGTCAGTGGTGATTACTGAGCCTGTGGCCTAGACATGTACCCTCTCTAAGGACCATTAACGCCACATGGACTGTGCTCTTCTGGCTCCTTATATTTCTGTGAAGTCTTCACACACGCACACACACATCCACCAACATGACAGTGCCCAGACACTTTTCATAAAACAGTATGACCATATGAGGGAGTGACGCCTGTAGACTTCGCAGCACCTTGTGCGCAGCGGTTGTCAGGGCCACAAAAAGAACCTAATCAATCTCACATGGTTTTAAATGTGAAGAGCTGATGCATCGCTTGGAAAAAATGGGAGAAATGCAAAATATGCTCTCTGAGGTCATCACATATGCACCAGATGACTGCAAAGCACTCAAGTCATGTCTACCCCTATCTTACGCTCTTGGATATAGGTGTCAAGAACAAACAACATTAAGATTTACCTACTTGTCTCACACTGTAAATATATAGGTGGATCAGCCTAACACACATGATGTTAAGTCAAAGGACACCCTTTCAACTGAGCAGCACCACTAAAGCTTCCCAACTGCCTCCTCAGCCAACAGCAAATCAACATTTGGACTCACCTAATAAAATCCTGACATATGTACTTCTCAGGGTGGGGAGGGTATTAGGAGGAAGATAAGATTGACGTGGCTGTAATCTGTGGTGGATACTCTATATCTCTTTATTCACAAGTTGTGCCCATGGGGATATTCTGGACTGTTGGGGTAAATATCATGAAAATGAGCATGGCAGCGACTATTTCTTTATTAATATCAATATGAAATTAAATTATGAAAATCGATCACAATTGATATACAATACCATTGGAATTTTGGAATGTTCAGTGTTGAAAATGGTTGCACTGCTTAATGTGAAAATCATGATTAAAAAAAATTCAAGATTCAAGATATATCATTTATTTGATATATACATATTTTGTAACTTTTAATGAATTTAATGCATCCTTGATGAAAAAGCTGTTAATCTCATAAAAAATAAACATAAAAAACAACAATTGACCCTTATTGACCACCAAAATTTGAATGGTAGTGTATGTGAAGATACATATTACAAGCAATTTTCTGTTTTATTTTAGATTTTTAAAGAATTTTCATCAAATTTGGTCTATTAGGTGTAGTACAGAAAATAGAGAAAATGTGTCAAATATAATTTACAATGTATAAAGTGAATACCTCAAGCAATTTTTTGCTCACTAAAATGTTGAATTGCTCTAATAAAAGTTCTTAGCTTCTCATAAGAATCTCAGATTTGACATGCTCCAAAGAAAATATTTAAAATTGAAAAATGTGTCTTGATTTTACTTTTTACAATGATTTTGAACTTCTCTTTTCATGTTCCAAAAGAAAAGAATCAAAACTGTTAACTTAGAAGCCTGAAGTGAAATAATGTTTTCACCGCTGCACTGTTTTTCTAACCAAACTCTGATGCTGTCTTATTTTCCAAGTCAATTTAATAATGGACAGTGACTCCAGTGGACCTTCAGTGTAAAGTCATATGATGACTGCACATCCAATTACCTGGAGTCCCAAAAAAAAAAAAAAAAAGCTAAATCTCCAGATATTTTTCTGTGGTTTCCAGCCGAACGAAAAAGACTTAAACTTTTATTTTCTTTGGTTTATAACGTTGCAACACTGTCATCAAGACTCTGGGAATTAGGGATCTCAGTTTTCACTTAGCATTACCCTTCTTGCTCCATGATTAATAGGTGCAAGTAAATATATTTTTTATGAAATTGAGAAAACAGATCGAGGGAAAGTAATGTGGTGGTGTGTGCCCAAGTCAAACAAGACACATGTTGTTCTGGAATCATCTCCCAAAATCCCCTCGCCCCAGCACATACTTTGGGTGCAAAATAATTGCCCCAACCTGCTCTTTGCGTGCATGCGTTTGTGTTTTTCCCATTCCCACTTTAGGATGAAGCCATTTCTTTGCTCTTTGTAAATAAGACGGACGTGTTGGACGTGGCGCTGGCGCTGATCACAGTGTGTCGTGTTTCGCATTCATCTCTCCCTCCAGCTCCACGAGGAAACCATTGTCATCTTTGCTCAATGCTGTTCGCAAATGTCTTTGTAAGAAACATTATCGTCCTTCTTTTTTCCTTTGAAGCGTCTGCAGTGGGAAAAGGCTACTTCAGTGCAGCCTCTATTTATTTTCATTTAGTATGTGTGTTTTTTGTTTAGGTTGTTTGTATATTGCTCTAAGCCACTGTTGATATAGATCCCCAAAGCAAATAGGAACCCAGGCTTTTCCGGCTCTGTTATTTTCATCTTCGAAAGCTAAGTTAGCCATTTCTGTGACAAATGGCATTATGATTTACTTATGATTACAGATCATCTTGGGGCACGTGGCTGTCACTTCATAGTGTGATTTTCATTGTTTGTGAGCCAAGTGTGTAGGAAGGCAGTGAATCACATACATCTCTCTCCAGAGTACATGATGAAAAACTCCTAAAACTATTGTTTTGTTTTTCTAGGCAACATCTGCCGAGTGTTGAAGGTCACTAGAGAAGGCTGGGTGGACAGCTCATTCTCTCACCCGCCTTTGGTGTTAGTTTACAGTAATTATTTGATTAGCTGTGTAAAAGTGTCATCCACCAATTATACAATACATTTTTTTTTGTCTTTTGACAAAAGCATTCTTTAAGTTTAAAGTATCCTTTTAATTAAATCGATAACTCATCATGCCATAGTTATTAAGTCAATTTTAGCCTGACTAAAAAAAGCATCCAATTTTATTCGACAAAAACAGTATTTTATTTGAAGAGCTATTAAATCAAATATTCAAACATTTTATATACTGCTTGTATATTACACAGACCAAAAAATGGCTTCATCGTAAAGGGCTAATTGGAAAAACATACAGACACAAGTTAAAGAAAAGGTTCAGAATATTCCTTTCAGAGGAAGAAGCTTCATGAAATAACTTCTTTTGAATTAGTTTAATTTGTGCATTTGCGCCAGTTTGTGCAGATACAGCTGTAATATTACATTACATTTATGTTGTTCATATGCATCTGGTTAATCTCATATTTGTGTATTACCATAATATCAAGCGTATAGCGTCAGTTCTGGCAGGTCACGTTAGTCAAGCTCGCATCAGGTGACTATCCATGTCTACCTATAGGAATATGATGCCTATCACTGTATAGATATATAAGCTCCTTCAGTATTATCAGCAGCTAAAGCGTTTCTCAGGAGCGAATTACCCTCCTCCACCCCCAGCTCCTCCTCTCATCCAGTCAGGATTTGACATTCTCTTGAATCAGAATAAATTCCGAAATTATGATGTACATTCAAATCTTGAATTAATGACATCTGCATACATTCATGTTGGTTCTGTTCTGTTTACCCTAAGGGGGTTATTGCTGCTGTCCCTGCTCTTATCCATAGGCTGCATGAATGCGCAGGGAGTTCTCGCCCAGAACAGAACCATACCGCCAATCCAAACTGTATGCTAATTGTCAATCGTATTTGACGATAGTGGTCCAGACAGAAGTTTACTTCCATTTCATCTTCCTTCACACAAATTAAAAACAAAACTCAGAACGTGCATTTACGTTCTGCAAATTTTAGCAAACGAAATCCAGTCATTTAAAAAAATAAAAATCCATGTGGGCGAAAGATATCACGTTCAGTTGATCATGCAAAATCGCCACGATGACCAACACAAAGTTTCTTAGTTTAAAAGGGACTTTTGTGTGAGCTGTGCTTTATTCATTGCTACACTATACAGTCTATATATAGTACATTCTTACATACTATATAAATATGCATATCTATTATAGACAACGGACCATTTTTTGCCCATGAAATTTCAGCAAAATTTTGCTAATATGACCGCACCTTAACACTGGGGTTTGTAGGGGAAATTTGACTTCTCCAGCCTCCCCACTTTTCAAATCATCGCCTTCAATCATTCCCCTCAGGGATTAATAAAGTTTATCAAAATCAAATCCCCCCTGGTACAATATACAGTATCAAAAATGGTGGCACAATTCAACACAGCTGGCCCCTTTGTATCCTGGAGTTCCCCTCTTCTCTGATTTTTTTTATTAGACAAGTACCTGTCCAGCTATGAGTAAACATTACAACTCATCTCATACACACCCATTCAAAAGCGTCATCCAAACCTGTGCCAGAAACAACACAAAGCAAACCGCACATGCAAACCCACACAGCACACACGGCAATCTAAGATGAACTCCTTCTGGAGCCCAGTTTATGTTGGCGGGCCGGGTAAAACGGAGCCAACAGAGACAGAGCGGGGAGAAAAAAACAACATAATGTAACAATTTATCTGTGCATATTTCCCAGATTTGATGTCCAAACACTCTATTGCAGAGTTCCCAAGTATGTTGTATCTATAGCAATGAGGCATGAATATTCAGCTAGCGGCCAGCCTAAGTGTGTGTTTTGGGTGTGTAATGACCAACCACTCTGCGTTCGAGTTCAGCCAAGTAACTCCTCACAATGCGGTGGCCAGAATGACTAATGGAGGTTTGAATATCTGAACTTGCTTTGTGGAGTCGCACAGGAAGATAAAAGAGAAAAACAATAACGAGAAAGTTGAGGAGAAGCGTCTGTTTTCACTTAGGTCCCCCGCACGCCACTAAACTTCCCATTGTTGCCTGAAGGAGGCTGGCTGCGAGCGTGGCCTCAAATCATAAAAAGAAGCTGTAATTAGCTAAGTAAAAATTGAGTCAGTAATAAAAGAAGGGCAGCCTGGGAGTGAACCTGAACTGTTAGCTTTCTTTCACTCTCATAAACTGACCAGAGCGTTTTGTTTAGCACGCCGTTCTCAAACCGGTGTGTGTGTGTGTGGTGGGGCAAGCCGTACATTCCAGTTCTGGATGCCCGAGTTGGTGTCTTAACTTACCCTGAATCGCCTGTTCTCCTTACTCAGTTTCTACTAGCACATCTGCCATGCTGACTGTACCGTTTTCAGCCATCTCAGGCATGTCAAAAAAGCTCTGACATTTGACCAGAGCGTTTTCGTTGGGATTTTGAACATCTTGACATCCGCAAGACAAGTGCTTCTATGCGAGAGCCAAGCACAGAAGCTAGGCTTGACTTGCTGTTGATTCAGATGTTCTTATAAACACAGCAGTGCGGTGCAAAAAAGTGCTGGCCTGTCAGAATTCTTTCCTTGCCTTTTGTGAAGGGCAATAGCTGCCAGTGGGAGGAATCTAGTCAGGATGAGCTCTGCTGCATTAAAGGGGCTTTGTTTGTTGTTTTATTCACCCTGGCTTTTCTGAGATGCACACTTCTGTACGAAAAACATTCCTTGGACTCGTTGTGTGCTTTGTTCACACTTGCAAAAACAAACGGCATGGATAATACTTCCAGTAACAAGAGTATCAAGATGGGTTCAACAGTTTAACAACCCTGAGGAAACTTTAAACCTAAATAAAACCCTGACGTCTAATGTACACAATTACTTGAATGGTTCTAAATGCTAGATGCACATTACCGGTCTTAGCATTGGTTTAATATGACTGATTGCAAAGTTAGGTTTCATCCTCTTCGATCTTGTCCATACTACAGACCACTAACCACCCTGCTATCTATCTATCTATCTATCTATCTATCTATCTATCTATCTATCTATCTATCTATCTATCTATCTATCTATCTCTTTTTTCAGCAAGCAGAAAAAAAAATCAAAAGTTTCCACAACTTTAAAAAAGATAATAATAAGAAGTTTCTTGAGAAGCAAATCAACATATTAAAACGATTTCTTTAGGATCATGTGACACTGAAGACTGGAGTAATTCCAATTGGAATAGATTCCATGTCATGAGTAATGAAATTGAGCTTTGCATCACAGGAATAAATTACATTTTACAATATATTAGAATAGAAAAGAGTTATTTAAAATAAAAGCTCACAATATTACTAGTTTTACTAGCCTGGTTAAAACCAGACCATTCTCAGTTGTAACTGAGTAATGGTCTGGCAAAGCGTCATAGACAAATCATTTCAAGAGGGCGTCACCAACGGACGTCGCGGGTAAACCTAAAACCAATCAGAGCGCTGAAGGAGATGACGTATGCAGAGCAGCGGCCGGCGGAGAAACATCTCAGAGTGTTGTTCTTTGCTCGGTTTTTAACAAAAAGGAAACGTTCAAATCGCTTAAAACAGATGCGATAGCTGATTCGAACGAGTGATGTTTGACGGCGGCATCCATCTTTGTAATTTAGGCTACAAAATCTGCTTCAAAATCCCAGCGCTGTATTCATCGTGTAAAGCCCGCCCAAACGTTTCTGATTGGTGCCTCGATTTCGACGGATTGGAAATGGGCTTGAATGAGCTCTTTGCCAGACTGACTTTCAGAGCAAATCTAAATTTGCCAGAAGTTTTCTGGGTTTTCCCAGGCAATAGTTTTACTGCATTTTAATAAAATAAATGCAATCTTAGTAAGCATAAGAGACTTTCTAAAACTTTTAATAGTATGTATAAACACATTTATAAAGTTATTTGTACACAATTTTGATAACTATTTGTTTTCTTTACAAAAAGAAACAGGCACAGTGCAAGTGTTAGGTCTGTATGAATGGTTACCAGTACACACACACACACACACACAATCTCTTAACTCTTAATAAGGGCTCTTAATAAGTGGTGTAGCATTAGTGATCTTTACCAAACAGATTAAATCTACACAGTCAAAGTGTGCTGGTTTGCGTCTGGGTAATGTTAATTAGAATATAGTGATGATAGAGCGGCAGCCCTTAATTTTTCAAACTCAGGGAGAGGCTAGGTTTAAACTCAGGAAGGTTCATTTGGAGGCTGCACTGCTAAAGAAAGAAACTTGAAGTGCGTGGTCACTGCAGTGCATTCGTTCATGCTCTTTCAAACATGTGCAAGCAGTTCTGCCCATTTAAATCCAATTACTATCTCAACCGGTCGTCATGGGAACCACCTGTGATAAACACCCCGGCACATAATGGCCCCAAACTATTTGCAAAATTATAGGCGACCTCAATCAACACAACGAATTAGGCCTTCTCTGCTTCTGTAGAGCGGATACTCTAAGCATTCTTTCTCCTGAGACACATCTTGGCCGAGTCCAGAATGCAGATCACAATGAAGACTTGAATGAAGTACCACGCATTTCACATTTTGCATGTTAGCAATTACAGGTCTTGTGAATTAAAACACAGATTGAGTATTTGAACAGAATATCTTCCTTTGCCGTTTCCGTAAGAGCTGTCACAAAATATCTTAAAGCCGCATGCGAAAGGTCCTGCGGCTCTTATGTTTTATAAAGTTAACACGCAATTACATTAGCAACTCATTTTACTTTCATTATTTGGAATCTTTTAGAATAAGCCCTCTACTTATTAATTGGCAGTTCAACTCTACCAGAATGGAGTCAAATGACACTTTGATTAAACATTACAAAGATAAAAAAAATAATAACTTTGTATTAACTTACCAATGCATACCAATACCAACATGCATTAAAAGACTCGGAACAACATACTAAAAACTATAGTAAATACTAGTTTCCTAGTTAAAAAAAATGGACATGAACACCCTCTCAAGTCAAAATTTGAATGCGATAAGCTTGAAATCACAACTTCAGAAGTGGGAAGTAGGAAATTTCCATTAGCACGTGAAGGCAGCATTAATAGGTTAAAAGGGGGATTTCATGTTGATTTTAATGTATCTCTAAACATTTGACGTGTTACTGAGCTTTTAAGTCAATTGTCATTACAACTTCCCTGCAGATTTTCTCTTAATTTCATCAACAGCCTTGTAAGACATTTTATCAACATCATTTACGCAGGGTAACATGAAATCAATAACGAAATAATAATAGTAATTATCCTGCCTCTATCAAAGCTTATTAATAGAGTTATGAGGATTCAGTGTCAAATAATCAATGGAACTGCAGTGAAGAGGCGAAAAAGTCAGAACACGAACACAGTCAGTGACCTATGATTCTCTCTGGTGGGTCTATGGAGGCGTGCGTGAGTGACACTGGGCTGCTCTACACCAATAGCATAAGACGCTAGCAGAATCCCCACAGTCCAACAGTCACAGCAGTGCAGCTTTAGGAACACTGGGTGGCTCTGTGGGCCCCACACCACGACAGAGATTTACTCACACTACAGACCTGCCTCATCTCCCCCATAAATACAGCAAACTGTGTTCCCACAGGCCACCATTTCTCTGAGTCAACCTGTCATCCAGACCACCAGATCTCAAGCGCCTGAATCAGGCACCAGGGAGTGTCCAGGGAGAGGATATGATTCCACAACATGCTGTGAAAGTGGGAAATGTATACCGAGACTATAAGTCAACAGCCTTCGGTGAAAACTCAATGACTTTTACCTCTTGGATTCAACAATCTGACCACAAATTTCTACAGTTTCACAACTGCCACTGGATTTTGCATGGTCTTCACAGATTGTACTTTTTATAAACCACCGAGGAAACTAAACAAACTTATTTCACATAACCTTGTGCCAACAATGTGAAAAGGAGGCCTTAAGTGTATCTAAATTTACTAACTAACCATTCCCCCATCGTGCATATTTTCCTTTATTTGGATGCTAAATTGCTTACACATGTAATGGGATATTTCGGTGCACACAACATACATATAAACCTCTCGTCCAATAAAATATACTGCCAGCAGATTTCAAGATTTTGCCAACAGCTGCAAACTACACATTGTGGTGTAGGAGAGAATCTGGCTGCTGACTGAACCTGAACATCTGCATACAGAAGATAATCATGCTCACATCTTTCAATAATACAAAAAAGTTGACTTACTGGTAGCAATTTATAGGCAGGTATGTATTTGATCCTGAAGATGTGTGCTTTCATATTTGAACACTTAAATGTCAGCAACAAGACACATTTCTGACCTGAATTTAAATACAAGTCACATTCTTGACGAAGACAAATATCTTAAACCAACTTAAGCAAGTTCGCTAGTTTCCCAGCCTGGTCAGACCAGTTTGCTGACTAGTTTTAGAGGGTATTTGGGCACTTTTCAACTGGTCAGGCTGGGAAACCTGCTCAAACCAGCTAAAACCAGCACACAATCTTAAGTTGTTTTTTCTTTCTGTCAGCTTAAACATTTAATCTTAACAATTTAATTTCACTGTTTATTTCACACTTTCAATACCTGGCATTATCTCAGTCTCTGTAGTAGTTTTACGAAACAAAGCTATGAAACTAAATTCCTTCACCAAAACAGTGTAAACAGGTTTATTTATTCATTCCTCCTGTCAGCAGAAAGAGAAAGTGCTGCGTGGGCAGTGCCTTGGGCAGATGTCTGCTTTGGTTTTTGTCTGACCCACGTGTACACGGTTTCCTCGAGGCTGACAAGGTTAAGAAGCTACCGGCAAATGCCACTACCTCCATCTAAGAACAGCACAGCAGGTCATTAACATTTATCTGGTAGGAACTTAGTGGAGAATATTAGCTTCCTCTGACTGATCTGCCTTTGGGGGGTTAGCTCACCCATATCCCACTACCAGGACTAAAGTGTGAGTTTCAAAGTTCCCCGGTGTACATCAATCAACCCACGACCCTGGGAAGCCATTACAATTCAAGAAAAAAAAAAGTTAAGCTTTTCGTTGAGCTTTCTGTATATAGTTGGCTTTCTGTCAGGACTCCAAAGTCTTTGTAGCTTGTATTTATCTAAATATGTCTTTGGAGTAAATCACAAAGCTGTCTAGCTTTTTGAAACCGGCTGAGCGCAGCCCTATTTTGGAAGACGCTTGGCTGGATTCAGAGAGGGTTCATTTCTCTGAAAACAATCAGTAGGCCACTTCTGAAAGCCTTGAGCCAGAGCTCTATGGTTTATGTACTTGGGGCATGTTGAATTATTAGCCAGCTATTGTGGGTAGACAAAACTTGCATTGCTTTACACACCAATATAATGACATGGAGTTATAGTATTATCCCTTACTACTTGATAATCATCATTTGTACAGCAGCAGAGCCCAACTGCTTTTTTTTTTTTTTTTTTTTTTTTTTACAGATTTTCCGGACCCAAATATTTCAAGGTATAGTTCACCCAAAAATGAAAATTCTGTCATTATTTACAAACCCTCATGTCAGTTCTGGACAGTCATTATAATGAAAGTGAATGAGGGCTGGGACTGTCAAGCTCCAAAATGACCAAAAAGCACAGTAAAAGTAGTTAATCTGAATCATGCACTATACTTCAGGAAGAACATACTGAAACTAAATCCTTGCTCTCGATTCATGAGCATTTAAGAGAGTTCATGAGAGAAATAGTGATTTAAGGACACCATTTTTTATTCAAATATTTTCAAAGAATCAGTTCACATTCCAAAACTGAATCATTCAGTCAGTGAGTTTGTCAAACTGTCAAAAAATTATTTTGTTTTGGGTCTCAACAGTTAACAGCCCACTGGAAAGGAAGATTTTTAGTGAATACATTTCAATTGGTTTGTCACACAAAGCTGACTGCGGCAGAGTTTGAATATAGCATATATTGTCCTTTTATGCTGTTTCGCTGACTTTTTATGGTTTAAAAGCAGTTGTTATTCTTAATAAGTGCAACCAGTGCGTTCTACAAAAAATTCTCCTTTTGTGATCCACAAGAGAAAGAATACCATACAGGTTTAGAATGATATTTCAAGGTAAAGCTACAGAGTCCAGGGTAAATAAGTTATTAACCAATCACTTAACTGTGCCGTAAAATGTCATTACCAGGCTTTAAAAGCACAGTACACTTTGCAAAACAACTGCAATTATTTTAAATCATGCTATGGAGAGCTCATTAAAGGAACCAATGAGCTAAATGGCTTTAGAGTGGCTGCAGACTTATGTTTGAGATTCAGTCTGAAGCTGAAAGATGGTTTGTGTTTGCAAGGCTGAGGAGGCCAAACCACCCAAAACACAAGGGGAGAAAACTTGATGTGTGGAGAGCGATTTGTTTCTGATAAATAAAAGAAAACAAATGCTCAAAAGGAACATAAACCTGTCAGGGAAAGGAGAAAAACAAAAGACGTACTTTGTGACGCAAAAACTAGGGAGGGTAAAATCCAACCTCGAAACTCCAATCAGGCAAACTCGAGATTCAATCAATCTATGTAGTTATGAAAGGCCATCGCCACTGTTTGGTGGTCATTTCATGCTGGCTAACTGCTCGCCTCTGCTGGGATAATTGTACCCGGAAGATTAAAGAGGGAAAGTTTAAAATTGGCTGAGGGGAAGGGGACATAAGACAATATGATGCATTATGCTTTCCTATTCCTCTTAATGCACCAATCACATGCAACCTGAGCTTTGAGTAATGGCAGGGAGTGACTGAGTCTCATGGGTATCACTGACCGAAATATCCTACATTACCAGCGCAGAGGCCTGTCTCAGAACAGGAACTGAAGTTAATATAGGGGCCCATTTAGCTGCACCGTTAATAAATAGGAGCAGGCATGTTCGGGACTGCCTTCTGATTCGTCATTTGCTTTTCATTATTCGGTTTCAACGGCTAGACAGAAAGATCTAGCCTTTTAAGAACAGGGCAAGGGTGGAAGAACATCTAGAAACCTGACCAAACCCCTGGATAAAGAGTGTATGCTTGCATTGAGTATGAGGTACATTTCTGAGTCCACACAGTGAAATCTGTAACTGTAACCACAATCTTTCCAGGCTGCAGAGAGTGCTGACCACAAATGGCGTCTGGCCGTCATTACCGAACACGTCTCTGCAGGGCTTTTGCCCCACGACCAACAGACCGCGGGTCTTTCTCTGTCTTCGTTGGCCACTGGCTACCATCCTCTCTTTTCCCTTCCTTATTCATCCACAACGCCCTCTGCTCCCATTTCATTCCACTCCGTCCTCAGTCTTACTCAGCGTTAAAACTTGCTCCTTACCTTTCCCTGACCCCTGTCAGTGTTCCCAGTCCTGCTGGCTACGGTCGGCCCCAGCCTCGCTCCGCCTAACCCTTCCCGGGTGCGACACGGTCGGCTTGCTTTCCCCAGCTGGCCAGGCTTGAGGTTTTTTAATGGGAAGGTTACGGGTGAGGCCGTTCATATCACACTAACATCAACCAGCGTAACGAACCCTGACAAGGCAAGGTTACAAGCCTTGCCATAAACCGCTCCCGCCCTAAACAACTTTCCTTAGGCGTACTCCGGTTTACATTTAGCAAATGTTAAAACAAGAGGGAGCAAACATAATGTACTTTAGATTTGCTGTTGGAAAGGAGAATAATATGTCCTGAGTCGACTGACAGTTCCGATAAAATACAGACTAGTTTCAAATTCATATTTGTAATATCATTAATGCAAGGGCGCAAGAAATATTTATCTTTTGATTTTTATGTAGACAAACTTTATCGTATTATTGTTATCAGCCTTGATCGATTATAAAATCATTATTAGTTTGTCGGTCTCAGTCAGAATATTAACACTGGCGTATTCTTCCATGAAACTGCAGGAATTGGTGTGGAAATTACACTGCAATTTCCAATGCTAGTCCCCATAATGCCTTTTAATATCAAGCTATAAAATGCATGTTCTATGAGTTGGCTGTAAAAAAAGATTTGTAGTCTTGACTGCTGTGACCAACCATGTGTCATACTGTGCATCGGCAAATGTAGTAGCTTGTGAATGACGAGCAAAGACACTCGTGTGTTGTAATATTTCAAACCAGGAAAACTATTACATAAAAAGCTTCAAATGCCAGCATCAGGGCCAACCAATCTGATCTTCTCTGCCTCATGGAAACATTTGAGAGACAGAAAGCTGCTCGCAGAACTTAATGGTGCTCTAGAGTGACTACCGTGTCACAATCAGCTTCAAATAAACACTTGTAAAGCTTAACCTTTGCTCCGGCACGGGCCTGACCTGATCACACTAGTTTCATTGACGACTGTAAATTCATAAATTAAGTATTACCCGACTGCTAAGCCAAAACATGTCCCTGATTCAAAGCAGAGCAGGAAAATATTCAGAATAAGAATGTCGTTTATCCAAGAAAAATATTCCCTCCAGCACACCTTCTCCTCTCCATAAAGAGCACGGGGAGAGGTTGTGTCACATTAAGCTTGGCTGGGACTCCTGGTCCATCTGAAAGATTCACATCTGGACGGGCTGAAGGAATAACACAGAATATCCCTGCACTGACAGCGTCCTTTAAACAGTGTTTGGGAAAGTCAAATATTTAAGTAAGATCCTTTCCAGTACAATGATCAAAATTCAAACAGTGGGAAGTTTGACCGCAAGCTTTTCCAGGCATGGATATCAAAGGGAAGCGATGACTTACAGGCGGCCCAACTTGGGTGTGGATTGGAACAGCAGCTCCGGCAGGACCTGCAGCCGGTTCCGGTTCAGGCGGCTGTGAGGAAGAGAGGACAGGGGAAGTTCAAGAGTTAGTGTGGTCAAAACGTCAGGAGGTAAGAAACGATACGTAAGACACTGTGAGAATGACCTTATGCAGAGCACAGATCAGTGGGTATGTGTTTGTGTAGTTAGATTATCCATGGCAAAAAGAGAGAGCGAAACCCAAACAAAGACGGAAAGGTTGTTTGACTTGCACATCGACATGCATGCATCTGAATACCTAGATGGATGAGACAACAAGGCAAACACAAACGACACACGGACAGACCAATCCATCTTTCTGACTGAAGAAACAAACCAAGTCAGCATTGCTATCAGGATGAGCAACATCACGACAGGCCAATAGCTACATCTTGGGGTCAGGAGTCAAATCTGTGAAGTGGCTGATGGGAAAGAAATGTACTTCCTCTGAAGATGGCCTAGGTTATCTCCAGTAGTGCTCTTTAAAGGCTATTATCACTCACATGAGCCTGGCCAGACGGACTGTGGGATTTGGTATGACCCTTATCACGGGAGTATGGGTTTTGATGATAGGATGCAAGGTCATGGAGCAAACCAAAGGTATGTGAAGGAGGAACATTATTTTTTCTTTTTTCTTTTTGAGGATCTACAACCTCTATGACTTGGTTCCTTGCTGTAGTCTTCAAGTAGACTCATTCTACAAGCAAAGAGTTGACTTTCTTAGGCCGTGTGTCCACCAAAGCGTTTTTAGCTAGCTGAAAATTCCAGGCACTCTGCTGCAAACGCCTAGCTGTGGGCGCTTAAGAGCGCTTCGGCAGTGCAGCATTTTGTTTTGTTTTGTTTTTTTCAGTTGAGCTGCTTTGCCTGCTATGATACGGAATATCCACAGAAGCGTTACTAGTATCTCATTTCACAGAAGTATTGTTTCTATATAAAAATGTTGATGTAAAGTATTTGCTCTGGCTCTTGTTTCGTCTGTTACCGTTGTACAAGCAGGATTCTGGCGGTTAGTCGTGTGGTATTTGTCCTGCCCCTCCTCCACTGTGTTGGACGGCTGGCAAAAAATGGACAGTGATGAGCGTTGCATTTTCCCCGTAGTTGAACATTCTTTAACTCTCTGCGACCGGTTAAAAAATGCTCAGAGCTCAGTGTGAATACGTTCACGTACGCTAAGCTCCTTGTCACGCTGCTGGAGTTTAAAAAAAATGTGGCACTCCTATGGCTTTATTGGAAAAATATGCTAGCCTCGGGAAAAATACTTTGGTGGACACGAGGCCTTAGTGAGCCTCAACTACAGACAAATTCACAGCAACCATCATTCTGTCTGACTTGTATGGTATCTTACAATTGTGCTACACAAATCTGTGGGACAGTGACTACTGTAGAATTCTATCAATTTATTTAAAAATGCATTAAAACTGCAATTCACAAATTCAAGTACTTTAACTGCATGTTGTATGATGAGCATGTCTTTGAGCATGTCTCAAATTTTTTATCAAATAAATGCCTTGGTGAGCAAGACACTTTCAAACATAAAAACTAAAATTACCAACCCCAAACCTTTGAATGGCAGAGTTTAAAAAAATATGTGCAGACTTACATGTATTCAAGGTGTATGTAAAATATGTTACTTTTTCACTTGATGGTTACCCCACATCACATCCTAAAAAAAAAAAATCTTAAAAATTATATTAAAATGTATGTTTATTTTCTGACCGTTAATATATAAGATAAATGCTGTAAATAAAAATAAAAAGTTAACTTTTTTTTAACCATATGAAACAAACATGAAATACAAAGAGTACATTTCTAAGAACTCGGTACGTGTTTCAAATGATCCTTTTAAAAGATTCCTTTTCTTTATCGTGGATACTCTTATTTGTCATTGACCTTAGTTTGAGGAATCAATGGCAGTGGTTACCTCAAAACTTGACCCTTGTTAAACCATGGATTATAAACTTTATCTATGTTTTAGCACCAAAGTCACAACATGTTGCATGAAAACCTTTCTGTTCTTTCTGTATCAGTAATTCTAAAGCACTTGCTCTCATAGCGGGGTCAAGCTATTTATATGTCTGCTGGGTTACAACAACAACAACAAAAAGTCACACTCGAGTGTCAGATGGAGGGAATGCATATGGCCACACTGGCCGTCTCGCCGCTGAGAGTGGGTCATTTAGTTAAATGCTGTGAAATTCCAAATACGAGTGATACATTGAGGAATGTAGTTCTTAAGACCCAGATAAACCAGACCCACAAAACCACCACAGAGACAGATTCTTCAGAGGTGGTAAACAGACTGACAAACTTCGGTTCTCTTCATGATGGTTGCTGATTTTGACGTACGTTCCTCTCTAACACGTGGCGGCAGCTTCCAACAGACTCGGTTAAACACCGACAGACCCATGCAAACATTTACAAGGAATGAAACGCACTGAGACATTCACACATAAACAAACTCAAGGATGCAAACACAGGCAAGCCACAGTCCAGACATTCTTTGACCTTGTCCAACTGCAGTAATAGCTAGCATGTTTGGTCTGACCCGATGGTCAATTTCACTGGCAAGTGTTAAGATTCTCACCAGAAAAGAGCAAATGGCTGCGCTCCAGATGTCAGGGGGCAAACAAGCACGTAAACCCACTGGACTTAAAAAAGGAAAGTTATGGAGGTGACCTCCAAATTCTCAAAGTTCCTTTCGCGTTTGTGAAGATGTTTCAGATTAAAACCGACAAGGTCAATGAGTAGCTCCTAAACAGCTACAAATTATTTTGTCCAAAACACACATACAGAAACATGTGGAATATGTATCATGACAGCATGTGAGTTCAATCATTTCCTCAATTTTTATACTTACATTCTCTCAAGCTGTCGGAGTTCCTGAAATGCTCCTCTTTCGATCACACTTATTTGATTGTTCTCCAGATGTCTGTGGGGGAAAAAAAGAACTTCATTATCCAATCAACTCCAGCGATTCAACTTGAACTGACATTGATTAGCCTCCCAGAGTGATTGAAATGACAGTTGAAAGAGGACTAGACTTCACAACAGTGACTGATAAGCAAACTGCCTTTTTCTCATGAAAACCAGAGCAGATTTTTCTCTGATTTTATGAAGTGTGCGGTTGCCTCAGCAGACCCTCATTCGTGTCCAGCATGCCTGTGACAACGTTCCGGAGGGTATTTTAAGAGCTCTCCTCTACTCTGAAGACTTTGTCATATTTCAGGGCCCTTACAATTTTCCAGATGCATTACAAAGACAGCACATCTCCATGGCTATTTCTTGTTTATATTTGAGTCTCTTTGAATTAGAACTAACACGCAGACACACGCATAGAACGCACACAGCCACTAAATTATATTCGGCACCGGATAATACAAGCAATCCCCCAAAAAGAGAAACAATCCCCCGAAGCAAAAGACATTCTAAAGTGTCTCCAAAGTGGACTTCCGCTTTCTGGGCTTATGAATGATGTTTTTAAAGAAAATGTTTAGACACGCAACTGTTTTTACAGCCATAATCCATGTTTTGTCATATCATTCTGTCAGGAAAAGATGAGACACTTAGCTAAGGCCTTTTTGTAAATACCACAGCTTTAAGGCATGATCCAGCATGGTGAGGCCAAAAACACAAGCGATCAGGGCGAGCCTAAATTGATTTCTTCGTAATAATTGCATTCTTTGCTGATAACAAACATATCATATAGTCAGCGTCTAACATAAATCTAAGTCTGAGTAACAATCTGCCTCATTCTTACAAATAGGGGATCAACCCCACCATAGTTTATGTATTGGCATTAAACGTAATCCCTTTCGATCCTGACCAGATGGGTTTTGGTGTGTGCTGAAGAATAATAACTGTTTTTTTTCTTCATTTTTCAGCATCTCTCCCTGTTTCTGTTCTTTGTCTTTCACATCTTTATAGAAATGTTTTGAAGTTTTGCATGAAAACATATGGGACACCAATGATTTCACAGGGGCTGACAAGGAGAATAGAAGACCTCTCAATTGAAAGGGTGAAGCAAGACACATGGTATTGCTGGAATAGCTGGAATAGTCTTTGTTATTCTTGCCTTAAGCATTAACCAAGTACTGGTTTATAGGCAGGACTCAGGTCAGTGCAGATTGCACTTCCCTGAGGACTTTAGAATGGAAACAATCTATGACCCAAGGTAAAGGTCAATCTTAAATTTCAAAACTGAACTATTTACTTCATATTTACTTCATAATCAAATCAAAGTCAAATGGTTGAACCAACATGTAGACTCATGCGGGAAAAAAACAAGAGAAATGATATCAAAGGACAATGGCACTTCTCTGAGGAATTTCAAGTGGGAAAGTCTAAGTGCCCCTCTTATGCTATTTTAAAGGTTCCTAATTTTGTTTTGGAGGTCTCCTACAATACACATCACTACTCAACCCTGTGCCCGTACTTAACTAAACAAATTTTAAATCTTTTTTTGAAAATAATAAATTAAAGTGCAGCTAACACTTCTCTGAGGACTTTCAGGTGGGAAAATAATAAGTCACAGGGTGAATGTGCCAGTCTTCCAGAGAGATAAGGGGGTGCTGAGGTTGTTCACGGGTCCCAGGGAGAGGCTGCTTTTGGGGCATGGCATGGCCGTTAATCACAAACCACCTTAAACTGCCTCTGTGCAGCCCGCCAGCCACTGCCTCTGCTTACGACTGCTCTCTTGGGCGTTTATTTTACTCCTCTTTTTTTCACTTGTTTATTTTTATCTCCATTCCTCTCTTTTAACGGGCTCTCATTCAGAAATACATGATTCAGTCATCAAGCTGCAAGAACACGTTCTCTAGAGGAACCCAACTCGCTAGATCGCGACTGACCTGCGCCTCTACTAGCAGCCGTCCTGTCATTTTTTTTTTTTTTTTTAAAGATTCACGTTTCTGGTATGGAATATATTGTTACATATTCTTCAAACTCAACAACAAGTTTGAAGATTGACTGCATCTAAGGCAATGACTTCATGCGATGTTCAGTCAAAGGGTCATGTTAAACGTGTCGGATTTACTCAGCTTAAATGTCAGTTTGTTTTATTATGACTTGTGCCGTAATCCTCCCGGCTTTCAGCTTTGAAACCTTTGATGGCTTTGACTGTAAAGACAACACGTAAGAGGAGGGGCACTTGGGAGTTAAAGGAAGGATTAACCATAAGAGCGAAAGATACAGAGTGACATCTTACAGCACGCGTAGGTTCTTGAGGCCAGAGAAGTCCACTTTAGTGATCCGGGTGATGTTATTCCTGTCCAGATCCCTGGAGAGAGAAAAGGGGGGGGGGGGGTAAAAGCTTTTTATTTCACTTATGCTTTCAAACATGATTTTTCAAGTCTCAGCTCACAGCAGAGTCAGTAAACAGAGAATTTAAATACAGAGGCTCCCTGGCTGAGCCTCAACAGCCCCGACTCGCACCAGATGCCCGCGGGGCAACGCTGTTCAAAGCTGGCGTCTGCCAGCCAGCATTAGAGCCATGCTGCGGGTTACTGAGTCTGAGAGGCAGACATCAGCTAGGCCACTCTGCCTCGCATTCACTGCGCTGGAGGAGACTCACTTTCAGCATGCTGCTATTGTACTGCCTCAACTCTAAACGTTCCCCCACACACACACACACACACACACACACACACACACACACACACACACACGAAGCACATGGCTCGGGATCACGTTAGCGTACACCTGCCCTTTTCTGTTCTGTCGTGTCTGTACAATAACTGTATACAATGCAATTATTTTCTTTCAATACGTTTATCTGCTTTTTTCTTTTCCATGCAAAAAAAAGACAACTAAAGGCTAAAAAAAATGGCAGAGGAATGATATTTTGTTCTGTATGTAAGCAAAGCGAATGAAATGTGGGAATAAACTGCATGAGAGAGAAAGATTGCATGGAAACATTTTTGTTTGTAAAACGTCTCTTCTTGCATCTGAGTGAATTATATATTACCAAACTAAGTATTTTTTCCACTCAAGTCAATATCTTATACTTTTCCCAGACGGTTATTTTATCAGTTGTTTCAAGCGTGTCTAAAATTGTATACATTAACTGAAATGAGTATACATGCCTATGGATACGAACTGACTTCCTCTGTGGGACGCTGTTTACTTGAGCTCCGCCACACTGAAAAGATTACCGTTGAGAAATATACAGTGACATATGATGACACACGCATACACTTACACACTAACATCAGGCCGTCTCAGTGTGCTTCTCATAATATACATAAACATTTATAAATCTGATTTAAAGGCATATTGGATTTCAAAAGATTTTCCCAAAATCACAAAACGCACATCAAGCAGACTAATATGAGCCATATATGAAACATATTACTGGGGAAAGGCCATTTATAGACCATGGAGTCCATAACATTATCCTCTTCTATGGCGGCAGCATTTTTGGGCATCAAATGTGTGTAGAAAAAGGATGTGGTCTAGGTAGGCAGCACACTTGGTTTAGAAACAAGGCCCTGATCTGCTTTGAAAACCAAATATGACAGAATCTTTCACACTTACTTTTCAGTAAAAAGATAAAGACTTGTAAATTATCTAATTTTTTTTTTTTAACGTTTAAGAAAAATGTTCCCCCAAAAAATGGTGCAAGTTGTCTAAACAACTGCTAATTATGCATGTTAAGAGTTTGAGAGTCCTCACCATGCACTGCAGCATAAATAAATGATGTGATTACTGTAATAGGATTATTGCTTTACTGTTTGCTGACTTTATCCTTATCGTGTTCTGTTGTGTGGCAATGTAAAGAGCTTATTTCACTTAACAGGATTGATGATTATCATCGTTCTTGAGGTAGATTACAATTTAAAAGTTCAGTATGATGTTTTTTTTTTAAAGAAATATTATTTATTCAGCAAAGCCATATACTGAATTGAGCAAACATCACAGTAAATATGTTTATATTGTTACAGCATTTTTCTTTTTCGGTTAAGTGAGGTTCTTTTGAACATTCATCCAAGATTACTAAAAAAAAGAAAATGACTGTGGAAATCAGAGTTTCTACAAAAGAATATGAATCAGCACAAATGTTTTCAACATTGACAATAATAAGAAATGTTTCTTAAGAATAAAATCAGCATATTCAAATGATTTCTGAAGGATGTGATAATTCAACTCTGCCATCACAGGATTAAATTACATTTTAAACTATATTCAAATAGAATAATATTTTACAATAGTACGGATTTTACTGTATTTTTAGTCAAATCAATGCAGCCTTGGTGAGCATAAGAGACTTCTTTCAAAAACATTTTAGAAACTTGCCAACCCCAAACTTTTGAACAGCACTAAATATGATTTAAGTGTTGAGGTCTTTTTGCAAATGAAGATATTGTATATTAAAGACTGCATATTTATTTGCAAATAGTTAATGAGTTAAGACTGATCGGTTGTGATGAAGTCTCCCTCTGACTCAATGGACTAGTTAGAGCTGTTTACAGCCTTTATAAAGCTTGAACATTTTAGTCCCCATTCCTTTAAACTGCATTAAAAAAAAGATATGTACATTATTCAAAGTATCTGAGTTGAACTCCAAAATCTTAATGCATCATGTTTCCTTGATTTTCTTAACGTCTCAATAATTCTATGCATAGTGTTCCCGATCTCTCCACGTCACACTCTTTCTGTTTTCACGTCCTAATCTCCAAGTAGCTCTCCCTTCAGCAGTTTTCTCATCTCGTATCCTCTCACCTGCATGCAATGTAATCCCACTAATAACATTTCCTCCTCTCCCGATCCTTCACTTCAATCCTCACCGTGTCAGTTTTTTTTTTTTTTTTTTTTTACAGTACGTGTTAAAAGCCTGGGGAGCAAACTAAGTCCTACTTCCGCAAGATACTCAATCAAACCTCCGGTCACACTGACAAGGTGGAGTTCACAGATATGGCAGCCCCCTACTGGCTATTGTTTGTTTTAATTTGTTGAGGGGATAAGGTGCCCATTCAAACGGCAGGTGTTCTGCTCTAACAATGCGCCCCCCCCCCTCGGGGGCCAACCCCACCCATGCATGCTGTTAGACCACTCGACCCGACTCGTCCAGGTCATAAGCCGGCAGACCACTCTGGTAAAATGTGCTTTTCAGAACAAAACTGGACAAAGAGAAGGATCTTTGCGATTTTGGCTGGAGGTGATTTTTACTATGTCGGGCTGCAATTGCAACACCCCAGGCGACCAAGACCTCAAAGTAGCACAAGAAGTATGTGCATGAAAACAAAAGAGTTTTATTTTTTTCTGTTTCCATACGATACCCTACCACTCAATGTGTTTCCTGTCGTAATCTTCTGCTATTTTCCTCAAAGCCACGCTAGTCTAGTCCTCAAAAGCTGATAGGTATGCTCCATTTCCTCTTGAATGCTGCTTCTCATCACTGTTTGGAATCTTAAATTAGTTTTTCCTTTCGGTTTGGACGCCTTAGATGTCATAGAGGGTCTCTCTTATCAATACTAACATATTACTATTCTCTGCATAAGATGCACAAGTTATTATCGGAACAGATAGACAATACATCAAAGGAACAAATTATGTTTCTCATGTCGATTGATTACTTACATTTAAACGCCTTTAGATAAGCACAGATAAAGACCACATGAGATTATGCTTGTCCTGTGCATTTGAATTAACAAGTTCACTGTCATAACTGTCAACGGAAGAACACTTTAATTTCTGAAACCTATTATCTCTTTATTAAATGACTGTATTAATTAACATTTCTCCTTCACTGAAGTAATTCATTAAGGCATCCATGTGACACTGAAAATTAGAAAGCAGATGCTAAAGGATAGAAACAGATAGGGATATTTTAATAACTTTCATGTAACATCGTGTAATTATTTTGTGCATTTCAAACAGATAGATGCCTCATTACCTCCTCCTCACTCTCCCATAACAGAGCACTTTCCTTTTCCCAGTTTCTCTGGACGTTCTTCGCCGAAACGCTTGTTCGTTTGCACTTGTGCGAGGTGAAATGGTTTGGGGGGGTTATTACCACTCTTTCATCTCCCATGAGCCATGCAGTCAGCCGCCATGTGGCTACCACACATCTCCACTGGACACATGCAGTCCTGTCCCAGAATTCCTAAAGTGCACCTCCTGACATATTCCTACCACCTCAAAAGCTCTTAACGATTGCATATTCCTTGAAACCGTCACAGGGTTCCATATACAACTCTTTTTTTTTTTTTTTACAGACAAATCTCTGCATGTAAGCAGTCAAAACCACAAAAATGTAATCTCTTATTTCTGATTACCTAGCATGACTAGTGATGATTGTTTATTGACTTTGAACAGTCTGTCTCAGGACATATTGGATTTGGAGGTTGGACAGTCTTTCCATGGGGATAAAGGCCAACTCATCACTGGAGTTTCAGGATGAAGGCAGTGAAAATTGAGAAGCCAATGCGTTTTTGAATTCCTCTGCATTGTTTATGCACAATGTTGGCAGTTTCCATCTCAGAAAGAGTTTCATTCAGTAAATATTTTCATTACAGTCATGTCTGGATACATTCTCAACTGAAGGACTCTCACTTCACACTAAGCAGAGCAGACAAAAATGAATTATTTCATATTCCTTGTTTTGAACGTTTGCCCCCTGGATGGTTTATTTTCAAACACTGACAGATAATAGCGCAGACGGTCTGGTGTTCTTTCACAGTATATGAGTTCTTAAATTACTAGAGTAACGCTTGGCTGAGAGGTGACAAGGGCATCTTCAACACTTCTGTGTGAAAGTCAATATGACAGCCAGGCTACAAAAGGCTCATCAATAACACGAGTCTCCTCCTAGCCCACCATCTTTCCAAAGACGTCATTACCAGGAACAGCAGTCAATAATTTGGGTCCCGACGAGTGTCCCCATATCTAACTAAAGTCTCTGTGCCAGGCCACCATGGGTTTATTTATTTGGCTTTATTTGGCTCTATTTCCAATTGTGTAGCCTTTATAAAATTCTCCACAAAAGGCTGTTGTTTTTCTCCCATCGTAACTGATGTTAAGCAGGGGACTTTTTATTTTGAAGTCGTTACTTCCTAAGCTAAAGATTTCAGTCAAGCTACATAGCTACACCACAAGCCACAAATGAAATATAGCAAACTACTGTGAATATGAATCTATGTGAAAGACAATATCTTTTTGACATATATCACCAGGGCTTGACATTAACTTTTTTTCTCACCAGCCACTGTGGCTAGTGGTTTACCAAAGTTACAAGCCACAATTGTGACATTGATACCATGAGGAAAAACTGCCATATAGATATTTTTTAATATTATCTCATAATTTGGCAGCAGGTATAGGCTGCTGTCACTTTAAGGCCTGAAGCACAGATTCACTACACCGTTACACATGTGTTTTCTAAGACCCCATGACCACTTTCTCAACTTTCTCAAATGTTTATGAAAATATTTGCCAAAACCAGCATCTTTTTAAGTCCAATAAGCAGCGAAAAAGAACTCAATTTAGTACTGAGGCGGCTTTTTGGTGGGTTGGTGGGTGTTAATGTCAAGCCCTGCATATCAGATAGTATATCTGGAAGCAATTAACAGCAATAAACATACATTCAAACTAAATACATACAACCAATGAAGTTAGAAAATCATATTTTACATACATAAATGAACAGCAGCATTTAACTAAATACTATGTGGAGCAAACAGGGTGTTAAATGTGTAGGGACTCAAATAAATGTCACACGACATCACTATTTGTCTGTGCTTGTTACTACAAAAGTTGTCACACTTCTGAAAATTCAGTTAATGGTATAACTACTTTTCCTCCCCAACACTATTAGAGTCACATGCGCTTTCTTTCTGCGTACCAAAAGCCTAGTAAAATCCTGATCAAATCATTCAGAAAATCTGGGTTGATTCTTTTGTTTACTGGTTGCTAGCTGCAACCCAGTGTTTGAGTCTGTGAAACTTACATCACAGTAACAAAATCATAAAACCACACACGGTTTTATTCATATTTGTTAGCTGAGGATAAACACTGTCACTTCTAGCTACACTTAGCTATAACTAACAAGATGTGCTGATGAGAATAACGAACCCCTTGTGTTGCTTTGGTGACAAAGCCCGCAAAACAAGAGTCCTCGTAAACCTGAAATGGCCCGGAGGCATGCACATTATCAAATCCAGCCTTCCATGACACAAGCTTGGAAGATTCACAGACTTCTGAGTCCGGGACATTCGGAGTGACCTCTTCGAGACGTTTGTGACAAGGGGTCTGCTGGGTCCCAGACTCACCAAAGACAGCATTAAGCTTTGATGCACTGCCTGAAATGAGGCACATTAAATATTTTCCGTACATGAAAACCTAAAGGTTGGTTGGCGAATCGTTCCCTTGAGTCTTTGCCCACAATCAGTGCCAGCAGCTGTCTGGCAGGCTGCAGTGTGTGAACGCTCACTGAGCGAGAGACTTCACATATGCTCCTCATATGCCTACTGAGGTCAGCAGGGCACCGGAGACCACAAACCCACCTCCTGACTCGCTCCAACACCAACACAACAAACACACACTATCCCGCTGACTGACTAATAAAAATAAAAAATAATAAAAAACACTGACATGCAGCATAAGCAAATGCTGATAAACGGATATGCGATCTAGGGTGGAGCTACCAGTTGGGAAAGCAGGAGTTGGCGGTTTCACACCGAAACTTCATTAAGAGACCCAGAGTGTGATGAGAGGAAGGGAATGCTGCCATTCTTTCTCCTGATCCAGCAGACCAAACACGCTACGCCAGCCACAAAGTGCCACATTGTTCCTGAAGTGTTAACTGCGAGAGGGCCTAAGACTCCGACGGAGAGAATTTGCTATTAAACGCTACTAAGTGTGTGCGTAACTAGTGCAAATTAAAGCGAGAGAGATGAAAGAGTGAAAGAGCGAGTGTGTGTGTGTGTGTGTGTGTGTGTGTGTGTGTGTGTGTGTGTGTGTGTGTGTGTGTGTGTGTGTGTGTGTGTGTGTGTGTGTGTGTGTGTGTGTGTGTGTGTGTGTGACTGATATTACTAATGAGCGCAAAATCATATGAGCTGTCAAAGAGAGAAAAGCCTTTGAAATAAATGCACATTTATTAGAGGGAAATGTGCCTGAACTCTGGAATTGTGGGAAACTAGGCCGTGCTTAGGGCAGAGGTGCAGTCATTACAGTTAAATCAACCCTCCAGGGTGCTCTGGGAAACCTGGTGGTGTGTTAATCGTACCCAGGAGACATGGAGACCTGTCCTCCTGGACTTTGAGCAGTCCTTAAAACTGCTACATGTATGTTACAGATGCCGTAGCTTGTTGCAAGTTTTGGATGATTTGCTTGGTTTTCGATTAATAAAATCACACTATAAGAATATGCAAAGTCATGAAACAAATACTTTGCACACCGTGAATGACTTACATCTGTCTCTAGTTTAAGCAAGACGCAACCTGACATGGTATATTTCTAAACAAATCCAATATACCGCAGGTCATGACCCTTATTTATTTTTCTCTCCACATGAAAAATTCCACCGAAAAGACCTTTAGAGGTTAAAGGTTGGAAGGTTCAACCAGACCTCTGGCTTTTGAATAGACTGGATGCCTTTCCTATCAAATCCAAAAAACACAATATTATATTATAATAGATGGTTATGATATTTAAAGAACTGTCATGGCTTATCATGACAGAAGTGCCGCAGGTGGAAACAGGGAAATTAAGGATATTTTCTCAGTGAAAATCACCAGTGGTTAGAAGTAATCTAAACACATGAGAGTCGGTCCTCAGCTGCAGTGCGGGCCCCTCAACGGACTTGTGGTTCCCCAACTTCCCCGACTAATACAGCCAAGATACATACACACACTCACACCATATGGCCATTAATCATGTTAATGTTTGTGTAAACTCATTATCCTAGATGAAAGAATCAGATGCAATGCTGTTCAACATACAGATGTGGACACATATGAAGAGCAGTTTATATCTCAACACTCATTTAAAACAATCTGAATCGATAATGAAATGTGATTTCACTCGACTCCAAACTCTTCAAACAATAACATTAATGCACTGAACAGTGAACTCATTATAGATAAAGATAACATCAAAGATAACATTATAGAAAAATTATAGTAACATTTTATAATAGTGCCCATATACACAAAATACAGTGTATTAACCCATTTAATCCAACTGGTAACATAAATACACTGATGTGTTAGAGTTGTAGAAAAATCTTGATTTCATGTAAACACGTTTTTCATGTCTGCCTGGTTAAAAAGTCACATGACCAGAGCTGTTTATTCCCGTTTGTCCACCTGAGAGATGAGGTAGGCTATTTTAAATAACCTATTATTGATGTATTATTAAACTGATAGACTACTGATTGATTGATTGATTATTTAATTGTATATTTCAAAGTATAATTACAAGGAAAATAAATATGCATATTATATTAATAATATTAGCATTGCTTTTTTTCTGAAGTTGCTTTTAAAAATCCTTGCAACTGAGAACATTTTATTTAGAAACAATTTCCACTCAGAAATCTGAAAAAAGCTGAAATAGCCTAGTACTTTCTTGTGAAATGTCCTTTAAAATTGTAATCAGGGGGGGATTAAACCTTTTAGAAATAAGCATGCAGCTGTGTCACTGGTCTCCAGAGAGTAATAATAGGTTAACTTATAGCTGCAAAACAACTTGCACTTATTATTTTTGCATGTAAATGAATACTAACTACATTGTGTTTAATAATAGTAGCCTACCATTCAATATGTGTAAAATAGACACTACAAGTCATCAATTAAAAAAAAAAAAAAAAGCATCTCCCTCTCACATTACATCACGACGTTATCACGAGAGATACACGCGTGTCATATTTTATCAGTGTTCAAATAACGCGATAAGAGGCGTACTTACAGCCTCTCGGCATTCCTCGGGATTCCCCTGGGCACCGTCCTGAAGCCTTGACCCTGACAATCCACATGAGAGCCCGAGCAACTACACTTATGCGGGCATCCATTGACAGCAGAGCACAGCAGCCCGCACAGCACAGCCACTGTCCCCCAATAATGCACCCACCGCATCATATATATCCTCTGAGGCTGATAGCAGTCTAATAACAATAGAACAAAATTCAAAAACAATAAAACTACGCAAACAAACTAATGCGTAGGCTATATGAAAAACAAAACAAACAAAAAACGTATCCTCGTCTTGTCCACAGAAAATTAAGTCCCGTGGGGGAAAAAACAAGTAGAACGAGGGAAAAACTTAACGGTGAACTATAGTTCCAACTTTAAAAACTTCTCGAAATACACAGAAAAAAGCGTTCCTCATTCAAATGTAAAGTTGCATCTGTCTCTCCACACCACTGAAACATACAGATGCGCATCAAAAGTTAGAAAAGCACATCGCTGCCTAGGAAAAGCCAATAAAAGGTCCGCAAAATCATTCAGAATGTCCAAAGTGATTCCTTCTCATCCTTCACCAATTCCGCTTTTTTTAGATCCAGCATGCAAATCTTCATTGATAGTGATAGAGGGAATTCAGCGGAGCTCGTACCTATTTGATTTCCAGCCCCCAAACTCTGCGCTCCACACTCCTACTGGCTCATCTAAGTGATGTCATTCAGGGATAGGTTTGGGGTCTCGACTCGAGAAGTTGTTGGGACTGCTTCTAATAACTCAGCCCACACCAAATGCTCGTTAACTTTGAGTGGAAGAACACAAATTTATGAATTAGTAACCGCAGTTAAAAAAAAAAAAAAAAAAAAAAAACAAGACACTATTTTCAGCTGCATTTTGAAAGGACAAAGCGAGAAATCCTAATAAAACAAGACATGAAAACAATATACGAATTTATATTGCGAAAAGCCTACTATTCACCACCGGGAAAGGTTAAAGTGAGTTACTGGACAGTAATTACTTAGTAAAGTGATTATTAAAAAAAAAATATGAATTAATAACTACATAACCAATAAACAATTGTTTTAACTGAGAAATTGTTATTATGCTATTTATAATGGCACTGTATTCAACTAGGCTATACCATGAAATGATTCAGAGATTCAGATAACTCTTGTACAGATAATTTGAGTTCTGTCACTCTTGAGGTATTTTACATGACTTGTTTTCATGGTTTTTGGTGCCCATTTTGCAGTCGTAGTGCCCCCATCTGGTGAGAAACTTCATCTCACTAAATCTAAATTCGTTCACTATGAGAAACCACTGGTTTTGCCATACTGAGAAGTTTCGTATGGTTATTAAGTTTAATCTGGCTCAAGTATGGTTTATTGTTAAAAAAGAGAGAAAAAAGAAAAAAAGATTAAGAACATTCAAGTAAAATACATTTTTGTCTGACAGGGCAAGTTACTTTTAATAACAGATTAAAGAAGAGCTCTAAAGATTTTCCTCTAGTCAAAAAAAGACAACAGATGTCTAGATAGGTAAAAAGTTGCTGCTGCCTTAAAGTTTAAGTACACTCAACTTGGATGTTTAAGTCATTTCAACTTAAATTACATTAAACTGACTTAATGAGTTGAATCTTGAATAACTAGAAAAGTTGAAAATTGCTTAACTTATTTTGATGAGTTAAAGCAATGTAAAAACATATGCTGTCATAACTTATTAATCATATAATTTTATTACAGTGTAATGCATCTTTTCTTTCAGGATAAAACAATTATGTAAATTAATCTGGTATATATGAGTTGACACGTATTCTTAATACATGTTAAACAAGTATTCTTTAAAAATACTCTTTAAGGATCTGAGCACAGCGTTAACCGATTAAACTACTGAGTGAAGCTTTAAGCGTTTGCTTGAAGGCTGCAGGTACGTGTGTGAAGTTAAGCTGCAAAACATGTGCTTTACACCTCATTTAAAGCACACACACACATGGCCGTGAGTCCATACATCTATGATTTGTGTCAATAAGGGAGATGTGCCAGATTTACAGACTGCTTTAGTCTATTCGCTTGCTCACATCAGGAGTGAGGAATGTCCAGAGAGCTTCCACCTGTGAAATACTGTGGAGAATGAGCGTGATAAGGAGAGCAATACTCTACATGAGTTGAGCTGTCTATCAGCTCTTCTAGGGTCAGACCTTCAAGTAAAAAACTCTTACCAACACAGTGACCCCCAAACAGCCGTGTTGCACTCTTGAGCACGATCAGACTATACGGCAGCAGAAGCATCTCTGTCTTACGTACTCAAATGTATGTCTTCATTAAGGAGAAGGGTATTGTGTCATTTTCTTTTTAATTCTCTGCGGCCATGAGTGAGGAACTGGACTACAGGCTGGATGCTTGTGCGCTTGGAAAGCTTGGAGAAAACAACAGCTGCCCTTAGGCTGAACAAAGTCATAATGCGTTTAAAAACTGATCGCATGACATTACAAATAAGACGAAGTGAGTAAGAAAATAGATTGTGACTTATATTTTAATCATACCTTGGCTACGCTGAAAAAAAAAGTTGAAATAAGTTAAAAGGTTAGTCATCAAATTGAATTGACCTGCGTTTTCATTGAACTACACATAGCAATAAGAAATGCACTATAAATGTCAAAACAAAGGATCTTATTTGTAAAATGATACAAGTTTTGTGAGTTAAGGCCGGACAGTTGACATTAAACTGACCTTTCCATTTTATGTATTGCACCCAATGGAAAGTGAGTGGCCAGATTATGGAAAATATTGGCATGGATGGTGTAGACCAGCACTTCTGGCAGGGAAGGGAAAGGGCTAGCCAAAGACCTGTCTGAGGAAAAAAGCCATTAGCATACCATGAGACATGAGACTGCTTTTAAATGGAACACTTGAACATAAAAAGAAATCCAAACTTTTCAGCTATTACGTAAATCTCTCAGCCTATCCGTTTGCCTTGGGTGAGGGGAAACCTCATATAGATTTTCTCTCACTCCATATATTCCCTTTCTTTGTCAGTTTGTATGCATTTTACATTGCCATCCTGTTCTGTAGATTTGTAACCGAGAAGAGTAGTGAAGGATTTCTCATCTTCTTGGGTGGAAATTTTCTTCCTTTAGCTCACACAGAACTGAGAAACGGTCAAACATTTAATTCCACACCAAAATTTACTTTATGGCTCATAGATTTCCACTTTTGTCCCATTTGTATCCCAGCCAACAACTGTTAACCCATATATTATGGATCTTAATTCCTTCCCACAAGTGACTGGCAAACGGAACATGAATGGGAAGTTGCTTAGGCATCTGTTTGCATTGCTGTCTGGCACCTCTGTGAACTGCTGCTGGGTGATAATTGGAAAGACAGCCTCCCTCTGTAGCATCGTGCTGTCTGAACAGTGACCATTTCAACCAGAGGCCCAAGCTTCTAGTGTGTGAGTCTCCAGAGCCAACTCCACGTGTGCCCATGAGGCAGCAAGACACCACCTTCTGCCACATAGAACTGCTAATTACATGCACATTGTCCTAGCTTGTATGAACAGGGGCGGGCGGGCGGGCCAGGGGAGGCGGAGAGGGGAGAGTATCGGGAGGTGGAGAGTTGTGACAGGGGCCTGCCAGGAACAACAGCCTGGGGTCCCCCGGACACAAATGCTGTCAGGATCTGGGCCCCCATGAGTTTTAGACAGCCAGAAATGCTCGGCTTTGTTGTGCGCTAACCCACAGAACGGTAAAAGAGCTTTAGTGGTGTATACACTCTTTTTAATTTTTGTCCTTCAGTTTTAGCAAACAAACACATGGAAAAAAACTATGGCCAGATGTTGCCACAGTCCTTGTAGAATGATTTGTTTGTAATTTTAAAAGCTCACATTCCATGGGAACTGCTAAAGCCCTGCAGACATCATTGATTATGCCAAACCTGAGGTGTTTTTTTTTAAACCGAGTTGATCTTTGACCTGGCTCTGATGTCAGAATTTGCAACATTTGATGTCAAGCTCTGAGACAAACATTCCTACAGAATTTCTCACTCCCTCCTTTTCAATTACTCACGGCTGGCAGGCAACTACGTGCGCTCTACGTAATACCACTCAGAACAATGGGAATGAAAGTGAAAGGTGAAACTCCAACAACAAAATCCAAGCTTTTTCTTTCAAGGGGTAGGAAGTGCACAATTAGATTGGCTCACCTCTAAAATCAGTAAGGTTTTATAATGTGGAAGTGGTTAATATGGTTGATATATTTCAGAGAATGGGATGAGGACTGGATAGGTGGGAGGTGGGATCTATCTGGTGCCCTTCCGCTCCTCGTGCCTCTATCAGGATTAGCCTATAAACAGTTCCATATGTGGTGCTAACCCTGACGCTACAATGTAAGACTTTTTCCATCGGTATGACTGGAAGATTGATGATCCAATTTACTAGGGAGTTATCATGGACCAGAATACTCAAAAGAGCTAAGAGGAGCGGCCAGCTGTTGGCTCTTCTGCCTCTATTTTTCCTACGGCCGGAATTTCATCTGCATACAGGGAGATGGAGAAGTAATGTTCATGTGGTCAGATGCAAGTCTCTCAGTGCAGTTGATAAACTTTACACTCATCCCGTGACTGTTCCCAGAGACTCACTCAGGGGCTAGACCAATATCCATCCAAGGGAAAAAGTTTTTTGTGATTGGATGATTATAGGCTACTTGCGTAGAGGTCTCAGCAAGAATCGAATGTTTCACTCCCTCCTTTCAGCATCCTTTAATCTAATCAAAAAAGAAACCAAAAAACTAAAAATCTAATTTTCACCTTGACATCTCCAAATGTGACCTCATAGACAGTCGCAAACATAATGTAAAGCCGTCACTCATTATTAAGATTCTCCTCGGCCAAACGGTCCTGCCTGGATTGCATTTGTGGTTCAGTAATAGTCTGTAATTAACACCAACCTCTGAGATCAACGTCCTGATTGAGTCCAGCATATGCAGGCCACATGCACTGACCTCCACCTCCTCAAGCCTGCTACTCAAGAGCTGTTTATATAGTGACGTCCTACCAGCATTCATCAGATTCTCTGTAGGGAGGCTTTAGGAAATGTTGGACGGAACTTGTACTTTTTAGCTAGGAGCAACCGTGCGTGATTGGCCATTGGAGAGCTATTTGTAGACATCACAGCTAGGACTGTAGACACTGCAGCCTTCGGTCTTTATGTGACTGCGGTCGACAGTTCTGACCTTTTGCTGGCCAGCATCCATCTCTCACAGCACTATGATTGCCTAACGGTCTGTTTTTTATTCTCTCTTGAAATTCTGTCTTACCATAAATTGTTATTAATTATCAAATCTTTGCTAAGACTATCACTTTCCTGCTTGGCTGGTCATTTGGTTTTCCCCCTTTAGCTTTTTTTGTTTTGTTTTTCAGGGAACCAAAATGATGCCAAATGCAACACAAAGGGGTTTTTAGAGTTTCACCGATTTAAATCAAAGAAACAAAGTTTTGGGGGAACAGAACAGGGGTGTGTAGGACAAGCCATTGAAAAAAGCAAGATTTGAAATCCCCAGCAAGGCATTTTAATTAACTCGACTTGAAAAAGTGATTTTTGTTCGTGAGAGAATGGTAACAGAACTGAGAGCTGAGGGGTCTCTGTTGGTAGCAGCGAGAGGTTGGTTAAGAAAGCCTCACAGTTCAGAGAGGGTGAAGTCACACAAAGACTCAACAAGGCTGAACAATGACCTCCTTTTCTCACTCAGACTTTTGTCAACATGAGAAAATTAGAAATGCCGTGCATTATTAGGAGAACCCTGGAAGGAGGAGGTCGAATGCCAACCACCTTTTCATTGACAGGAGAGTTTAGCAGCTGTGTTGCTGTTTACTTTGAATAGGCTGGAAATGCCTTGAGTGGACTGGGCCCAAGGAAAACAATGTTCAGAGCTGAACTGGCAGTGGGAACTCAATCCCTCAGCAAGCAAGCGGGTCGCAGACATGGGCACCGAGTCTCTGGCTATATCAGCCTGATATTATGTTTACAGCGGCTCCACTGTACAAAGGAAGAGAAAACAGATGAGAGAAAAGGGCTGAGCTGAGCAAACGCAACACTGTACGGTGACTAAAATGACTAGGGAAGGACTCCAGTCCATAAAACCGCAATTGTGCGTTACTGAAGCAAGAGTCTTGAGGCTGATTGAACCAGATCAGTTGGCCTACTTCAGGACACTGTGTGGGGATAGCATTGCTTTTGCAACTTTTTTTTGGGAAACTTCGACAGCGATTACCACCAAATGCAGTGCTTTAACAATAGCACTAGTGTTGCAAGGCATATGTGGAAACAGGAATTTGACAGGATTCCATAGGATGTTAAATGTGCCAATTCGCTGTTGGGGCTTTAAGTGTGGCTAATAAAAGGAGCCCCATTGGTCTGAATGGGCTATATGCTTTTGATTATTGTTGGTGTGATCTACAGGACTGATTTCATTCATTTATGCCACCTGCCTAAATATGTGAAGTAAGCTGTGTGCTGCTACTGCTTTGGTCCAATGCAATGGTTTTGCCTTTCTCTCTCTCTCCCTGCCGTTTTCTTTCTCAAGGGAGGGCTTGTGTGGATTCTGGATGTGGCAGTGAGGTGAAGGAAGTGATTATCAACGGCAGCCTCAGCTTGTCAGGATGTGTTATAGCTGGATTTGAACTATATCACCACTTTGTATCATCACTTTGAGAGAGGACGCCCTCGCCACCTTGCCATGCCCGCCCTAAGCTTTGACTAATCCGAAGAGACTATTAATAACCATTTGTAACTGATGGGGGGGATTTATAACAAAAATAAATAATCTTAAAATTCTTGGACTGGTTTTGTTTAACTTGGATTGGCAAGTGATGCTAGGAGCAGGCTCAGGTTTGAAGATCTTAAACATGACAACCATGAACTGCATGTCCTATCATCTGTCTATCTAGCTTTCTGTCACATTTACTTAGAATAAAGTGACAACAGGGAATGATAGGGATAAGGAAGAAAAAAATGGGATCAGGAAATGTTGCAGGCCAGATCTGAACATGCACCACCTGAATAAGCACTACACTTCAATGTGTCGGAGCATGGGCACTTACTTCCAACTGTCTTTGATCCCTTTTTCAAAGTAGAGAGGGAAATAGTCACAGTAAAAATGGAGGCCTTACAAACACATTTCCACATGTCACTTTGTCCAAGTTGAAAGGGAGGCCAGCACAAAACCGTTATTTCCTGGTTTAAACTGCCAGCTCCACTCAGGTTCTCTGTAGACTGATTGGAGAACCACAGAGGGATATGGAGCTTCCAGAGACCAGAGACCCTAGTGTAAAGCCCAGCAGTCATTTACTAGGTCCTGAAATAACAGTGTCCTACCTTCTCTGCAGAGTGGCTCTAATAACTATGCTATTCCCAAAAGCATTGCTTTGAGTGATGAATATGACTGGATGTTGGATGTTTACTGGGTGCAAACTCCAAAGAGAGGGAAAAGTATTAGTCTAGATTATGGCCATGTACAAAAAAAATATTTGAAGGCATTTCTCAGAACTTATGTAAAAGCTCCAGCAACAACAAAAAAATGGGTGAATATTTTGACAGACCGAGGTGATGTGCTTCATTGTCCCAGTTAAAGTGTTGTTTAGAGGAGTCCAGTGTATCAAGTCCATGGTCATTTAATACTAAAGAGTCACAGCTGCATATTGACCTCAAATGCAGAACGGAAAATGATTCTAGGAGTTGCTGTTGGAAGGCTCTACATTACCAAGCACTTTGCTCTAAACCTGCTATGCTAGCCTGTGTAGTGTGTCAGTGAAGGAGTGTAGGACTACAGCTTTATCACACATACTAAATTGTGAAACTAGCCCACCTTCTCTCAACTGCTGACAAACCACAGCAATTAGACTACCACACATATCAGGAAGGCCACAGAAACATGTGCCACAACGGTGGCACCACAAACAGACCAGGTGACAAGATTTAGTTAGCAGTGGTGGTGAATGACAGCTCGGCTCATTGGAAATTCATGCTGGTCTAATTGTCTTTTTAGCAGGTAAACCCTAAGATACTGACATTAGAATTTCGATTACACAATGTCTAATATCAAGTTAAAAGATATCAAATGTCTAGTGGTTAATTTTCTATCAATATAATCAACTTACACAGCTGTTCAAGACATCTATCAGCTCAATACAAACACATAAAAGCTGTTTTTATGTTCTCATTCTGTTAACTGCCTTTCCTTGTATGCCTACAAGATATTTTATCACCCTCCACCACCTTCAGATCCACCTATTGTCTGACAATTCTTGGCCTCTAGTTTTGTTCCCAGTGGTTAACTTGCACTCACAGGGATTGCAGTCTGGACATCAGTTCAATTTATCTTCTATGATATTATTGCCCCCTTTTTTTAACATTACAACCAGTGTTGGGAATAACGGCGTTTAAAAGAACGGCGTTAGGTAACGACGTTAGTTTTTCAGTAACGGGGTAATCTAACTAATTACTTTTCCCGTCGTTACAACGGCGTTAACGTTACTGGACGTTAAATGTGGTGCGTTACCACGGGCGTCAGTTTGGTTTGAAATGTGCTGGGGACAGAGACACATTCGGAAGTGCATTTTCAGAAATGCTGGTACAAACTTGTCAAACTGTGCAGCCTCTCTGCTCAACCAGTAAATAAATCGATCGATCCGCAAATGTTATATGAGTTATGCGGTCTAGTGGTAGATCATTTACCAAGCGTGTCAGAGGTTACGGGTTCGAATCCACACTTGTATAGTGGTTTTTTTCTCTCTCATCAAAACTAATTAAGTTCAGCAGGGACACGTTTGTGTGCATTTTATTTTGTGATTTCACCAGAACGAATAGTCTCCACAACGGCGATAGATTGAAGCGCGCGTCCGAGTGAAGACTGTGCGTGACCGCGCGAGCCACAAGAGAGCAACTATCCATGCAACTGATAGCAGCGGGAACGAGCGCTCAGCTTGATTTAAAAAACAACACATTTTAGCGCTAGATCTCTTATTTAATAGCGAACTAAATGAATGCTCTGCTAACTGGAGATGTTTTATTTAGTTGTATTAACATCCATGCCTCAATGTTTCAAAAAGTGGTGGGTACAAAATGACTCATGACGAAATCTGGTGGGGACGTGTACCCACCGAAATCGACGCCTATGTGCGTTACTATTATAGACAGTAAAGGTTACTATGTAGGCTATTGATTGAATAAACTGTAATCCGAACGCACCCCGTGGCTCACACAGCTAGTGAGGAGGTGGGTTAATAACGAGGTAAGCGATTATGATTGGCTAAGGCGGAGTTATGTTTCCTGGTAGCCAATCAGATCCAGTGTTTTTACACACATGCCAGCACAAGCCCCACACACAAACACAACAGCTAAACAGAGATTCGATGAAGCAGCAGATGGCGAGTTAGAAGCAATCCGATGAAAAGTTGTCATTTTCAAGGTGCAATATAAGCACTACTTCTGTTCTACTAATTTCAACTGACTTGTGAAAACTGCTAAAAAAAAGTCTTTTTTAACAGTAATGCAAATAGTTACTTTCCCTGGTAACGAGTTACTTTTATTATAGAGTAATTCAGTTACTAACTCAGTTACTTTTTGGAACAAGTAGTGAGTAACTATAACTAATTACTTTTTTAAAGTAATGTTCCCAACACTGAACCCCTGATGTTATACTCAAAGCGGTTTGTAACTCGAATGTATGCCTTTCAATGGCAACACAATGCCGAAATGAATCTACAGCAGTCAGGTGGTACAGGTCGGTGCTCTTTAAGTTGTTTTTTGTTTATTCTTATTGTGCTTTAAGACATGACGGAGTTTAAAGCCGTCACTCGTGATGTTTTTGTTTGCTCCCTGCTGTATCTCATGTGTTTTGAAGGAGGAGTGGTTTTGGAGACGCTCTGAAGGGAGGGTGGGATCTTATGCTTTCAAAGCTAGCTTGCTATTGCTAGAAAATTGTCTTTATTGTATTCTTTTAGTGTCATGTTTGTTACTCTGGTGTATTGTCTGTGAGTATGACCTTGTTCATCATCTACACATAAGTACTGGCCATGTTTTTGGACAGGCCACTTACGCTGAGGTTAATATTCTTACAAAGGGTATATTCGTCTTTAATATGTAGGATGGTTCCCTGAGATGTTTTAAGTTTGACTGTACATGATACCGAAGGCTGTTACATTTATTCAGTTGGACCTGCTTTCTTCAAATTAAGGTCTATTGTACTTTAAGAAACTTACAACAATATAAATACAATAATTAATGTAATGTCGTAATGTTAAAGTTTGACTGTACATGATACAGAAGGCTGTTACTTTAATTCAGTTGGATAACTTTCTTCAAATAAAAGTCCATTATACTTTAAGAAACTTACAACAATATAAATACAATAATTAATGTAATGTTGTAATCAGTGTTGGGAACATTACTTTAAAAAAGTAATTAGTTATAGTTACTCACTACTTGTTCCAAAAAGTAACTGAGTTAGTAACTGAATTACTCTATAATAAAAGTAACTCGTTACCAGGGAAAGTAACTATTTGCATTACTGTTAAAAAAGACTTTTTTTTAGCAGTTTTCACAAGTCAGTTGAAATTAGTAGAACAGAAGTAGTGCTTATATTGCACCTTGAAAATGACAACTTTTCATCGGATTGCTTCTAACTCGCCATCTGCTGCTTCATCGAATCTCTGTTTAGCTGTTGTGTTTGTGTGTGGGGCTTGTGCTGGTATGTGTGTAAAAACACTGGATCTGATTGGCTACCAGGAAACATAATTCCGCCTTAGCCAATCATAATCGCTTACCTCGTTATTAACCCACCTCCTCACTAGCTGTGTGAGCCACGGGGTGCGTTCGGATTACAGTTTATTCAATCAATAGCCTACATAGTAACCTTTACTGTCTATAATAGTAACGCACATAGGCGTCGATTTCGGTGGGTACACGTCCCCACCAGATTTCGTCATGAGTCATTTTGTACCCACCACTTTTTGAAACATTGAGGCATGGATGTTAATACAACTAAATAAAACATCTCCAGTTAGCAGAGCATTCATTTAGTTCGCTATTAAATAAGAGATCTAGCACTAAAATGTGTTGTTTTTTAAATCAAGCTGAGCGCTCGTTCCCGCTGCTATCAGTTGCATGGATAGTTGTTCTCTTGTGGCTCGCGCGGTCACGCACAGTCTTCACTCGGACGCGCGCTTCAATCTATCGCCGTTGTGGAGACTATTTGTTCTGGTGAAATCACAAAATAAAATGCACACAAACGTGTCCCTGCTGAACTTAATTAGTTTTGATGAGAGAGAAAAAAACCACTATACAAGTGTGGATTCGAACCCGTAACCTCTGACATGCTTGGTAAATGATCTACCACTAGACCGCATAACTCATATAACATTTGCGGATCGATCGATTTATTTACTGGTTGAGCAGAGAGGCTGCACAGTTTGACAAGTTTGTACCAGCATTTCTGAAAATGCACTTCCGAATGTGTCTCTGTCCCCAGCACATTTCAAACCAAACTGACGCCCGTGGTAACGCACCACATTTAACGTCCAGTAACGTTAACGCCGTTGTAACGACGGGAAAAGTAATTAGTTAGATTACCCCGTTACTGAAAAACTAACGTCGTTACCTAACGCCGTTCTTTTAAACGCCGTTATTCCCAACACTGCAGGGGTTTCCATCTCTTCCAAATTACAGTAGTTATGGCGAGAGCGCAGCATAAGCTCATTGTTTTGGTTCAGGATGAACTGTAAAAGGCTGCTGCTGTTTCGGTTGCGGTACTCTGTGACTGACGTCTGTAGTAGTAGTAGTACTTTATTGATCCCAGTTGGGAAATTAAAGTGCATTAGCAGCAATACATGAAGACAGTAAAGTACTCACAGTACACAAGACATACTATACACATATAATAAATAAACAAATTGGCAAAAAAAAAAATTACAAGAGCTCTGTCTAATTCTGCATAGCATGAAACGCACTGATGACATGTAATGTCAGCGCAAGCAGGGTGTGCGGAGGTATGGAAATACATACATTGCCAGGTCATTGTATCATTCCATTCACACTGAATACAATGATTGGACAAACATTTTATGGTCCTACACCTTCCACAGACGATATACTATATACAGGTCCTTCTCAAAAAATTAGCATATTGTGATAAAGTTCATTATTTTCCATAATGTAATGATAAAAATTAAACTTTCATATGTTTTAGATTCATTGCACACCAACTGAAATATTTCAGGTCTTTTATTGTTTCAATACTGATGATTTTGGCATACAGCTCATGAAAACCCCAAATTCCTGTCTCAAAAAATTAGCATATCATGAAAAGGTTCTCTAAACGAGCTATTAACCTAATCATCTGAATCAACTAATTAACTCTAAACACCTGCAAAAGATTCCTGAGGCTTTTAAAAACTCCCAGCCTGTTTCATTACTCAAAAACGCAATCATGGGTAAGACTGCCGACCGGACTGCTGTCCAGAAGGCCATCATTGACACCCTCAAGCAAGAGGGTAAGACACAGAAAGAAATTTCTTAACAAATAGGCTGTTCCCAGAGTTCTGTATCAAGGCACCTCAGTGGGAAGTCTGTGGGAAGGAAAAAGTGTGGCAAAAAATGCTGCACAACGAGAAGAGGTGACCGGACCCTGAGGAAGATTGTGGAGAAGGACCGATTCCAGACCTTGGGGGACCTGCGGAAGCAGTGGACTGAGTCTGGAGTAGAAACATCCAGAGCCACCATGCACAGGCGTGTGCAGGAAATGGGCTACAGGTGCCGCATTCCCCAGGTCAAGCCACTTTTGAACCAGAAACAGCGGCAGAAGTGCCTGACCTGGGCTACAGAGAAGCAGCACTGGACTGTTGCTCAGTGGTTGCATGTCATTCGGAAATCAAGGTGCCAGAGTCTGGAGGAAGACTGGGGAGAAGGAAATGCCAAAATGCCTGAAGTCCAGTGTCAAGTACCCACAGTCAGTGATGGTCTGGGGTGCCATGTCATCTGCTGGTGTTGGTCCACTGTGTTTTATCAAGGGCAGGGTCAATGCAGCTAGCTATCAGGAGATTTTGGAGCACTTCATGCTTCCATCTGCTGAAAAGCTTTATGGAGATGAAGATTTCATTTTTCAGCACGACCTGGCACCTGCTCACAGTGCCAAAACCACTGGTAAATGGTTTACTGACCATGGTATTACTGTGCTCAATTGGCCTGCCAACTCTCCTGACCTGAACCCCACAGAGAATCTGTGGGATATTGTGACGACAAAGTTGAGAGACGCAAGACCCAACACTCTGGATGAGCTTAAGGCCGCTATCGAAGCATCCTGGGCCTCCATAACACCTCAGCAGTGCCACAGGCTGATTGCCTCCATGCCACGCCACACTGAAGCAGTAATTTCTGCAAAAGGATTCCCGACCAAGTATTGAGTGCATAACTGAACTTATACTACAGGGCTGTTGAATGCTTGATTCTGATTGGTTGAGAACGTTCTAAGGTGTGCAATTATTTTCAGGGAAACGCACGGCTAAAGTAGTTCCAGGCAGGTCTTGACCGCATTACAGTTCCATATCACTTCGCGTAGTCAACTGTAATAACGGAAAACAGGATACAATTCATAACAAGAAGTGACAGCGACAAATGCACTTCAACTTCAAGAGGAAAAAAAAATGACAGACTATTTAGATTTTCCGGAAGTAAATTTTAATATTTATGGTGAACATAAACATTTTAACAACTGGGCGACCGCAGTATTGGATAGCTCAGATGAAAAAACAAATAGACGGAAGAGGACATCAAAGGCAGCCGGCAACAACAAAAGACATAAAACAATCAGCGAAGAACAGCTAGACCGACTCGAGGGCGAAAAACATGAAGAAAACACCAAAAAAACAACAGCTTGGGCTGTCAATGTGTTTAACGACAGGCTGAAGCCCAAAAATACTGTGGACAAACTAGAGAGAGACGGGGCAGACTCTTTAAATACCCAGCTGCGGGCTTTCTATGCCACTGTCCGAAACGCATCTGGCGCAGAGTATTCAGTGTCAAGTTTTCTCTCCCTACGAGCTGGACTGAACCGCTATATATCCAAATACAATATCATAGGACAGACAGAATTCAAATCATCCAACGGCGTATTCAAGGCCGTCCTGAAAATGTTTCGCAAGGCTGGGAAAGACTCCAGTTCTCATCATCCTCCCATTTTGACCGCTGAAATAGAGCGCATTCGTAACTCTATGTATCTGTCATCAGACACAGCAGCCGGGCTGGTTCGCAAAGTCTGGTTTGATATTCAGCTGACCCTGGCAAGGAGGGGGGGCGTTAAGGAAATCGGGAAATAAGAAAGCATACGTTCGTCATTAAAAAAGACGAAAATGATGATGAATATATTTGCATATCTTATAATGCAGAAACAAAAAAAAACACAAAAAAAAAAACACAAAAAGCCCACCGATCCCAACAAAGACTGCTACCGAGGATTCATGTTTGCCAATACAGGGGACCCCCTTTGCCCTGTTAAAAGTTTCAGGAAGTACATCGCCAAATGCCCACCTAATGCCACATCCTTCTACCTTCATCCACTGAAAGTCCCACAGGAGGAGCTTGATGGGAGAGATTGCTGGTATTCCCACGAACCGATGGGTGTAATCTATCTTGGAAACATGCTTCCGCGTATCAGTGGGGCAGTCGGCTTATCCAAAAGATACACCAACCATTCATTAAGAAGCACTGCAGTTCAAATGCTGTCAGAGGCAGGGCTGGAGAGCAGACAGATCATGTCTGTCACAGGGCACAAGTGTGAAACAAGCCTGAGAAGCTATTGGGCACCTTCCGCTAAAGAAAGAAAGACAAGACATTTGATGTCTGACTTCACCATCAATGGAAACGTGCAGTTTAATTTTAATAAATAAATTCGTTCGAATTAACGAATGAATTATAACGTATGAATTAATAAATAAATTAAATAATATGACGCACATGATTTTCTGTCTCATTATTGCAACCTCTGTCTCTCTAATAACTACACTAATAACTGCATTAGTCTGCTGTCAGTGGCTCAAACCTCCGTTACTAACTCTAAAATGACGTTTTGGAATTAGCAACGGAGGCATGGGATTAGATGCATAAGAAATTAGTCCTACATACAAGAGCGTTTTAATGACAAAAACTTGACAAACGTCTAGAATCACATCATCTGAACAATGTTTCGAGGTGTGGTAACTGTAGTATAAGTGGAATAATTGACTCCGGGCCGTTGAATTATTAGAAAAATAATCCACACCCGAGGTGTAACGGCCACTCCGCTTCGCGTCGTGACTACATTACCACCCCGGGTGTGCATTATTTTTCTAATAATTCAACGGCCCGTCGTCAATTATTCCTTACATAATTATTTGAAGGTTGGCTTTTTTTGTATTAAAAACACTTCTTTTATTGGTCGGATGAAATATGCTAATTTTTTGAGACAGGAATTTTGGGTTTTCATGAGCTGTATGCCAAAATCATCAGTATTAAAACAATAAAACAGCTCAAATATTTCAGTTGGTGTGTAATTAATCTAAAATAAATAAAAGTTTAATTTTTATCATTACATTATGGAAAATACTGAACTTTATCACAATATGCTAATTTTTTGAGAAGGACCTGTACATACATCCATTTAGACCACTTAACTTAGTGATTGCTATCAGGATGTGAAGAGACTTTCAACCAGCATAACAACAACAAAGAAACTGGAACAAATGATCTACCCTGCCTATTTTTACTGTATCATTTTTACAGTTTCTGTAAAAATTACAAACATATTTTTTTACAGTGTAGAGAACTACATTATTTGACTCTTTAACTGCTCAGGAGCTCTTGGCCATCACAGCTCAATCTTCTATTACATACTGGATCCCCCACATGATGACATCAGTGATTTAGTGTTGCAGCCTGGTCAAGGTTACAGTCATGTTAATTGCACTTGGCCCAACCACTGTGAGTGTGGTCTGTAAATGGGAAACTGCCCATAAAATCATAAAATAGAGTCAGAGGCAATGACTGTTTCTGGGGTCCACCATCACTCCAAATCCTGTAAATGATAAATCAGTGACAAATCCAGAGACAGCTACACAGCATGACAACGTGCTTAAATTTTTTAAATCAAAGTTCTTGCTGTAGAATGATATGGTGACCAATGATCTTCAAATGTTTGAGGTTAATTGTGAACCAGCTATTTAGTTTCTCAACTATGCAAAGTCTATGCTACTCTGTTTATTTGAAAGTTTAGTAGATGTAGTTTTGTGAGGTGCTGTAAACAGAGAAGATGTGGCAAAGTGTCAGATCGCCCGTTTGATTGGATGCACATGGCTTTATATGACTTTGGCAAGATTCAGGACTAGTTTTGGGAAACATTAATAAATAAATAAAAGTCAAATTATTGCATTGCTTCATAATAACAAAACTAAATAGTTTACATTTATACTTTTTATAAAAGGTAAATTCATTATATTACTTAAAGCTGCAGTCCGTAGCTTTTCCTCTTTGTCGCCATCTCTGTTCGAAATCTGCAATTGCAGTTATTCTAATTTTTTTGAGGCGAATGTGCTGTCATTTACCGCGCTAGTGCGGATACTGTCATTCAGAATCACGGATTCTACTTTTTGAAAGTAGCCTATGACCAAGAATTTTCACTGGAAAATGTCCTTTGAACAAGTAAGTAACATCCACTTTTGTTCTGACCAACTAACGGAAAAAAGCATTGCAGTAAATCGCACTGATTAAATCTAACGATTGCTTATCATATCACGTCAAACCGTGCAAATTATACTTTGCTCTCAAATTGTCAATGTTAACAACATCAGCATTGCGTGACTACATTTAATGTGAAAAAGGGCTATCTGTGGTTCACTACTCCGTAATTGTATGAATTGAGCAAACAAGTGCGCTACTGTTACATAATTGAACCACTGAAATGTCTTAACGTTACCTTTCCAGCTGAAAAAATAGCCGTCTCTGCGTTTGTTTTGAACCCCTTTAAAATACGGAGTTCACGCCCCCTTTCAAAAGCCCTTATGCTCTTTATCCTTGTTTGCGTATGGTCCCTGTTGCAGTCTCTCTTTTTTTCTGTAGCCACTGTGAAGCCTTTCGCATTTTACAGCGAGTGAATGTACAGTTGTCACTGGTGTTTGTCGTTTGAACCTTTTCTGGATCCGCCATCAAATTGAAAAGTTCAATTATATCAAGTGCTGTGAGAAAAGGCTATAAATCTCTACCTCCAACATCCTCACACTCAATATAGCCTACTAGCCGAGACTCCTTCTTTATGTGTACAGGTGTGACGTAATGACGCAAAGACATGCTCGAATTTCCCTTGGAAATCCATCAGTACCACTGGAATTAAAAACATTATTACAAGCTTACCATTTTGAATCAAGCTACGGCAAGCAGATAGTTTTGAACACTGGCTAGTTATGCACTTGCTCAAAAAATTATTTTGGATCATTTTTAACCTAAAGTTACGGACTGCAGCTTTAAATAATTTTTTAAAAATGCCTCACGATCAGGTGGCTGAATTGCTTTCTTCCAGAAATGTAGCACGCTATGCTTGACTTGCAGGCATTCTGTTCAAAAAGCAAAACATTTCAAGCGATGAATGTACACCCATGTATAGATATAGCACCATTTACAGCATAGACAATTCACTTTTGTATGAAATTGTTGTTTTATCGCAAACATTTATTGCATGTGTGTACGTATAATGTTAGGTTAACAGTAATGTAACAAATGTAACATTTATTATGAATTAAAAATAGACTACATACTGTATTAAAGGATTACTGGAAAGTTGCCTAAATTAGGGCTATTAAAAGGCAAATAACACTACATTTGTTAGCTGGGTTACTTAAAGAAACCTACTCCCAGGAACAACTATAAATTATGAAAATATTATATAATATAATATTAGAATATTATTATCGGCAATATCAAGATGATAGGGTAAATCAAATTTAAACAACAGTTTGCCCCAAAACAGGACGTGGACTAAAACTTTCTCTTTTATTTTCACATTTACTCATTCTTTCCCTCAATGTCAAATAAAAAAGTGGAAGAAATGGAAGTTCATAAGTAAATCCTCATTTCCATCAGCTTAGGTGCATATTGACATTTTGAATTGAGGTTATGAATGTCTGTGACTTGTATCCTATTGAATGCACGTGCTATCATTATATTATTATTATAATAAATATCCTAAAACCCCACACATTATTTAGGGTCCAGTTCACAATTCATGTCTGAAGAAAAGAAAACGCTGGGATTAAGAGGCCAGGTTTCTTTTGATAGTGTGGCAGATCTAAAGGCAGGAGCAGAGACTCGGCAAGAGTGAATGGATAGAGGTCAGTGGCTAATAGCAAACACCCCTCACTAGGGGCTGAGCAGGGGGCCAACGAGAGGGGCTCAGTGAGTGTCTGAACTAAGCTAATCTAATGTGAGGGGTGCTTTCTGCAAGGTCTCCGCCAGACCTCCACTGAGCCAACGAGTCATCTCGGTCTTCCTGCTTTCCCTGTGCTTCTCACAAGCTTCTTGATCACTGCTGAGCTCATTTAAAGCTCCTGCTTCTCTGTATTTCCTATCCTTTATCTCAATCTACACTTCTTACTAAAGACTTCCCCGGCCGGCTAGCACAGGTGAATTTCATTATGTGTCTTTGAAGTGGGAGTGGCGCGGGAGAGTAGATGGTGGATCAATGGTAAGCCTCTGTTCTTCTACCATGGACCTATTCCCAATGATCCCCATTACTGCCGTGGCCCAGTGTGGGGCGAAGGAGAAGGGGGGCGCAAGCCCAGCATGGCCCTGCTGCTTGCTATTAAGACCTCTCCATGCTGATGGATATAAAGTCTGCACAGAATGAAAATGCATCTGTTGAACAAGGAAAAATCACTATCTTATCAATTATGAATAAAGCAGCAGGCATGGTGACCATGTGGAAGATCTCAAAAAAAGTTCAAGAGGTTGAGCGAGTTCAGTACTGGTGCTAGGAAGCCGACATTCCTACTCTGGATTCTAGGGCAACGTGGTTCTGTAAAAGCCATTCACATTGACGGTTCCTTGATCAGTAATTTAGTCATAGGTACTGTCTTCTCATTTACATCTGGCGTTTGGAACAGCACATGGTCGATCTAGGGAGCAGAGACAATGACACAAAAAAACACAGTCAGTGAAGCTGAAATGGTCCCAGTCGAGGGTATTACAGGCATTTAACGCTGCCAGGGAAGGTATTTGTTTGAAGCCTCTACGTTTTGGTTTGCTGCTCTTTATATCCGGCACGATTTATCGCTGTTTTGATTGCCCTTTCTGTTATCGGACCGGCAGTGTTTTCACTGGCCGTGAGGAATGTGAGCAGGAATGTGTTGATGTTACTGTAAAGCCCAACACGCATCTCATACTCAGCACCTCCATCTCAGACCGATAACAGCCTCTATCAGATTGGAAAGAATGTAACTGGCACAGCCCCCCAGATGTCTTGCTGTAGCCCATGAGAGTTAGGGGGCCCCTAATACACATGCACAAGGAGCTGATACAAACTTTGGAGACAAACCTTTTGAATGATACAGAAACTCAAGTAAATCAAACCATCAAATGGGACCTTGAACCAAATTCAAGACAGAAGGGAATGATGAAAAATGCATGTGGACTGTTCAGCTGACTCTAATGCACTGTGCCAAGTGAGCTTTAAGATAAACACTTAACTGACTTGACTGATATTGAACATGTGATGTTTGGTGGGATTGAGTGCAGTGCACCTGCAATAGTCTTGGCCCCAACAGTGAGGGTTATCTATAAAGAGTTGCTGGGTCACTATCATGCTTTAGTTCTGTCTTTAACACCCTTGCCTTGCACATCCACACATGCATGGACACATGTTCCTTGTTGATAAAGCGCAAAACACAAGTTGAACAGGTGAACTTTGCAGCAACAGTGTCCAAAAGACCTCATCTCTGCAGTCCTACATCTGAGAGCATATCGTCTGGTTTTGAACGCATCCAGACTCGGGAAGAGAAATGACATTCCAATTTCTCTGCAGGTTATTTGTCATGCTGCCACCTCCGCCTGCTGGCATCATAAATCAAGGCCATTGGAAGGAAATTCATTTGGAGGATGTCCATTCAGGTCCCTTTAATCTCCAGCCCCTTTTATCAAATGAATACGTCCCTTTTCATGACAGTGAAGAGTCCAAGCACTGAGCTACTGCATCTCACCACATGCTTCAAGTTACAGCAGACGTCTAGCCACTGAGAGAACTTCTAACTTGCCGGCAGGGGAAACCGAGGCTAGTGTCGGGTGTCTCAGCTCCAGGTGTGATGTTCTTTTATTGGGGCCTCCTCCTTTCTTCTCTCTTGAATGTTCTCTCTCTCTAAAGATGGGGTGCCTCTGGAGTGGTGTTTGTCCTGAGGTCACAGTACAAGCTGTTGTCTCCGAATGAGGCCATAAAACACTTGATGTAAAACATTCATCCTGTGTATCGCTCTGTCTCTACTCCTGCCAAGGTTGGGTGAGCTGTACCATAAAACAGCAATGCTGTTGTCTGACTCATCACATAACGACATGGAGGAAACACACACACACACACACACACACACACACACACACACACACACACACACATGATCACAGCCATATGTGTCTGTCTGTGTGTTACTGAAAACACATCCGACAATTATACACACGCCATCTAAGAAGGTTGATAAATGATGCTGCATAAGAACAGGAAACTTTGACCAAGTTTATAAGATTGTACTGAAGTTACATCAAGCAGATTACTGTTAGGATAAAAACATATGTTCAAATTTACAGTTAGCAAAATTTGTGTGACAAGGAGGGAGAAAATGCATTTATCTTGTTTTTTACAAAGGCAACTTAGTCATTTTGAATATAAATCTATGTAATTATCCAGTCGCTTGGATAGAAAGTAAACTTAATTGCTGGTTGTAATACAATGCTTGCCATGAGCTTATAACTGGGGAGGCTAAGGAGCAAAACAAATCTGTGGTGGCTCTTAATACTAGTTTTATGCTTAACTTAATTTTAAGATTTTAAATAGGATGCTTTGCACAGCATATTCAGGCCAGTTTATTGCATCACAATCCAAGTGGTATGCCTTCAGTTTTAACACATAAGGATGTTGAAAACCCATTTGTACTTTCATTATGTTTCAGTTTTCATTACCTGTCATAGATTTCCTTTCCCAGGATAATAATAATAATAAGGAAATGGCACAAGCTTGTAAAAAAAGATATGTGGTGGGATAACCAGGATTAGTCCCGTGATTAATCCTGCTTTGACTAACTCCACCGGGAATTCCATCAAAAGGCCAGCGATTGTTTAATTGCCATCCCTGTTTTTCCCAATGCTTTACCTCCCTCCTTTCTGCCGGTGAGGGGGTCCTGCTGGAATCTGGCAGCCCCCACACACAGACCTAGAATTGCTTTCAGATGTGTATATCGGGTTTGGGAGAGGGGGATGCCAGTGTATCTAGTGAGACCGGGTGAGTGCTCTTCAGAGCATCAGGGTTCAAAAGTCATGCCAAGGGCTAGAGAATGTGAACATATTGGTACTGGGGAGAAGACCTTTGCATTTGTCCCCATGTCCCACTGCTGCTTCAGTATGATCAAAGAGGCAATGAGAACTGCAGATAAGACGTACGGATTTGATTTCAGCTTTTCTTCAAACAGCAGGCTTTATCACAAGTCCCAAAGCTACCAGACTAAACCCCTCACAGTGGTTCACCTCATTCATCTGGTCTACGTTACAGATAAAGTCAATTTGAGGGCCAATTCTACCCACTTTTTTACTGACGGATCCATTGGGGGTGGGGAGCAGGATAACATCTTGTTTGTAGATATTTGTAAACAGTCTTTCAGTGGCAATGCAACTGATGTGGGAGTCTGAAACCCACTGACATCAAACTACAGAAAACTGAAAGAATGATATATCTAGCCACATCTTGCCTCCCTCCACCCCCCACATCGAGGCATGATGAGATATCCATCTTGCTCTACCCTTTTCCAGATATCAAAGTGAGAAAAACTACATTGTGGATGAAAGGCTGCTACCATGTTACCATAGTTTGGATGTTACTGTAAAACTTGTCCAAAGATTGACAACAGAGAAATAATCAACAGCTGGTGCAGTGGTGGAGGTTAATCTCGGTCTGACACTTAAATATGACTGATCTTTTTTTTTTTTTTTTTTTTTTACTTTTGATAAACATGATTACACTCATGATTGGGTAACGTTACAATATGGCAATTAAAAAAAGATAATATAACAGATAAATATCGAACAACAAAGAGGCCAATTATCTGTGACTAAAACCATATTAAATTGCTTCACCACTTGTGGAGGACAATTGCAGAAAGTCAATGTAAGCTCTGGAAAGTAAAGGAGTATTAACAGTGTGATAGCTGAAACAGCTTTAATGGTGTATGGTATGATTCTTGTTATCCAAAACTGGGGTGTCAGATAATAATCAGCAAGACACCTACTTAGCTTTCCCAAAAGCCCCTCTGCATGGGGCCAGCATTAAATCCATAAACTAGTCAGTTTTCAAGTGAGACTGGAAGCAATTTCAGCTTCTGATAAATACAAGCATTCCTATTGGACGCATTTTTTTAACGTTTATTTAACAAGCATACATTAAGTAACAGGCTTTGATTCTGCCGGATTCTTTGAAGAAATTGTTCACAGTTAAAAAGAGCTCAGAATAGAAGCTGCTTGGGGTGCAAGTTTATTTGTTTACTGTTGTTTAACAGGAATTCAAGCAGTCGATATTATCTACTCTACAACTCCCGCCTATCTCTTTGCACTCAAAAATTATTCCTTTACACATTTTACTACCAAATAGTTGCAGGAAAAGTTTGCCAAATCACATTTGGCAGTGCAAAACACACACTGTAAAATGACAATAAAAAAATTTAAGATGCTCCAGAGGACCATTTTAGACTTTCCTTCCTCTACCATCCACAAGTGCCAGTTCTTTGGGTCCAAAGGGTAAAAACAAACCCCACAATAAAGGCTTTTTGGCTACAGATATGAACTGGTTTGAATTTGATAAGTAGCAGTGTGAAAAACTAACACATGCTGCTTCCTCACGCAATTAAACAGTATGTATGCCACAACGCTTATGGCCAATAGCTCAGAGCAATAGTTCTCTTCTCCAGTGACGTTCTGCTAATTTTGATATTAAAAGAATGCACCAATTTATGAGTTCATTGTAGACAGCAAATAGCTGCATGTTTTAAGCCAAATTTCACATCAAATTGTTCTTTGAATTTTCTACTTTTAAGTTTATAAATAGTACTCGATGGAATAAGATAATTTATAATAACTGGCAGACAGGCAAAGTATGAAACAAAAAAGAATGTTCTATGATACACTGATAGTGTCAGATTACGTATACATTCAGAAATGTTTATTTTTGTTTGTTTACTTGCCCTGGCAACCTTTTCATTTGCAATGTATTTTTATATTTGCTGTAATTATTTATATTTGTCATTAGGTTTACAAACTTCACTGTTTTCTATTTTTCCTTAGTACATTTTTCCTTGGAGACCAAGCCAGTAGGTCATCCTCATTGAACTGTACACCCAACACTGCTATCTGGGAGGTATTCCAGAAAGCAGGTTATGCATCAAGTCATACCCAGGTGTGTTTACGGATAAGTCAACAGACGGCACAAAAAATGGGAAACACTTTGGGAGTTTTAAAATCATCATCTGATTGGTTGAATTCTACAGGATTTCCTTTCCGCCTGGAAACAAATGACATCAGACCCCCTCATGGAAGAAGAAATCATCTCTGGTTACTTGCGTAACCTATGTTCTCTGAATAGGGAACTCGTCTCGTCTCGCTGCGGAAAGCGCAGTGGGATATCCTCTGGATGTGCCGATTGCCTGAAGCCCTATAGAATCACACCAATTAATTGGCCATCCTCTCCTCAGATTTCTCTGCCAAAAAAAAAAAACTCTCGGCAGTGCGAGGAGCTTGGCAGCGAACGCAGCGTCTCGTTCCCTATTCAGAGAACATAGGTTACGCAAGTAACCAGAGACGTTCTCTTTCATAGGTTCACTCAACGCTGCGGAAAGCGAAGTGGGAACGAAATACCAAACTCGCCAAGCTAAGCGCTGTCATAACTGGTATCAGACCATGATCGGTTTAAGCAGATAGAGCCTGGGAACCTGGAGCCATGTCAAGATCTAAATTATAGAACCTCACAAAGGATTGCGGAGAGGACCAACCTGCCGCCACACAAATGTCTTCCAAGAGGGCCCCTCTAAAGAGAGCTTGAGAGGAAGCCACACTTCTGGTGGAACGTGCTCTGATGCTAAGAGGTGAAGGCAAACCACGCAGCTCGTAAGCCAGCTAATTAGGGTCCGTTACCCAGTGGGAAATACTCTGCTTTGATGCTGCAAGCCCGCGGCGGCCAGCACCAAAACATACCAAGAGCTGGTTTGATTTCCTCCAACCGCCTGAGAGATCTACATACAACTTCAAAGAACGGACCGGGCAGAGCAAGTTAAGTTTCCTTTCTTCCTCAGAGGCAAAAGGAGGAGGGTGGAAAGCGTTAAGGTTAACAACCTGAGAGCGGAACGCCGTGGAAAGAAACTTGGGTACATACCCAGACCTCGGCCTCAAGGTAACCCTAACCAGGCCAGGAGCGAAGTCCAAGCACAACTCACTAATAGAGAGAGCCTGCAAATCCCCCATCCGCTTTAGTGAAGATAAAGCCAACAAAAGAGCAAACTTAAGAGTCAGAATCCGGTCAGGGGCTGACTCAAAGGGCTCAAAGGGAGCCTCTGTCAAACCCTCCAGGACGACTGACCGGTCCCACGAGGGAACACTAGGGGGGCAAGCCGGTTTCAGGCGCCTAACCCCACACATGAAGCCCGAAACTAACCTCAGTTTCCCCAGGGGAATCTCGTCTGATTCTCTATGAGCGGCAATAGCTGCGACATATACTCTGAGAGTGGTAGCAGCCGCTCCGGAAGTAAACTTTTCCTGCAGGAATTCCAGCACTGAGCCTACTGGGCAGCTAACTGGGTTTCTATAATGTGCCAAGCGCCATGCCTCGAACACCCTCCACTTGGACGAATACAGCCTCCTCGTAGAAGGGGCTCTAGCACTCGCGATGGTCTCCTGAACGTCGGTTGGGAGATCAAAGCTTAAAGCTAACGGCCTCTGATAGGCCAAACGTACAGCTTCCAAATGTCGGGGCGAAGATGCCAAATCTTGCCCTGAAGCTGGGAATGCAGGTCCTCCCTGACCGGGATCTCCCAGGGGGAGGATTCCAACAGAGGGATCAGCCCCGAAAACCATGGCTGGGATGGCCAGAATGGGGCTACCAGAAGGAGGCGGACTCCGCTCTCCCTCAATCTGGACAGAACCGCCTGGATCAGCTTGATGGGCGGGAAGGCAAAAGGCAAAAGAGTTTTTGCATCGGCCATGGGTGGGCGAATGCATCTATCCCCAACGGAGCTGGAGGGTTCAGTGAGAACCAAAGCGGGTATTGGGACGACTCCTGAGATGCAAAGAGGTCCACTTCCGTTTTCCCGAACATCTCCCAAATCAGTCCAGGTAGTTGAGTATATGGATGCCCTAGAGCCACAGCGGGGCCAGAGCAGCATCCATACACTTTGTGAACGTCCTTGGCGCCAGAGCGAGGCCAAAGGGGAGGACCCTGTATTGGTACGCTTTTTCTCCAAAGGCGAACCTGAGAAACTTCCTGTCTCGCCGTACGACCTGGATGTGGAAATAAGCATCCTTTAGGTCTATTGTCCTAAACCAGTTTTGTGCCACAACATTTTGAATTTCCCTTTGTAAAGAGAGAAATTCAACCGGCGAAGATCTAGTATCGGCCGCAGGCCGCCTCCCTTCTTCGGGACCAGGAAGTAACGGCTGTAGAAGCCCTGTTGGACTTCCCCCGAAGGAATCTCTTATATTGCCCCCTTCAGCAGAAGGGATGAAATCTCCTGCTGCAGTACAGAAGCCTGAGCGGCGCTTTTGACTACAGTAGGAAAGACCCCGTTGAAGCAGGGGGGGGTTGCGACAAAACTGAAGCGTGTAGCCGAGCCGAACTGTGTGAAGGATCGAAGGCGATACCCCTGGTAAACGCTCCCATTCTTGAACGAAAATGTGATAGAGGGAGAGGAGTGTTGCAGTGGAAGGGACATACCTGAGGTAGGGTGCCGCGCTGGTTCCCATGGGGAGGCGTGGTTGACCATGGAGGAGAGCACTTGGCGTCCTGACACGTACTGGGGGGGTACCACCGCCTGGATAGAAGTAACTGGGTCCGCCTGCTCCAAAGGAAAACGAACTGTGCCTCCGAGGAAGCGATTGGCGGGTGTAACGTGCACCGGGATCGAGGGGAGAAAGCAAGACGCGTCTCCTTCCTCCTGCGCTGGACTGGGTGAAGAGAGTGAAACAGGACCTACACTTTGAAACACACTGGGTGGCGAAGGTGACAGGGTTGGAGGAGGAGAGCCGGTTTGGAGGAGGGCAGAAACGCTTGCGCGGTCTGTCCCAACCTCGTAGATCTGGCGAGGCTCTCCTCCTTCTGACCTGCAGGTCAGGAACGGCTCGAGGAGGCTGGAGCGGCCGATTTGTTGGACCGTTTCAGCTGAAGGCGCTTGTGAGGGCGGTGGCGGGGAAACGGACGACCTCGAGCTCCCCAGACTGTAGTTGGTGGGGAGTGAGCCGGGTCACTCCTTCTAGTAGGGAATTCAGCCCTATGAGTAGACCGTTCACGGGTGGTTGGAGTCTCTTAGCTCTCGAACCCTCCTGGGCATAAACTGCCTGAACGCGGCCGACTGAGACTTAACGGCACGGAACTTCTCAACCACCGCGTTGACCGCCTCCCCAAAAAGACCTGAGTGGGAGATAGGGGCATCCAGGAGAAAACTCTTATCCTTGTCTCTGATCTCCTTGAGATTCAACCAGAGGTGGCTCTCTGTAACAACCGAGCCCGCCATAGAGCGACCCACAGCCCGAGCAGTGTGTTTGGTGGCTCCTAGGGCCAGATCTGTGGCTTTGCGAAGCTCTATGACAGCTTCGGGCGTCAATCCCTCTCCTTCATCCATGTCCTTCAAGACGTCCGCTTGGTAGGCTTGAAGGATGGCCATGGTATGCAGGGCCATGCCTGCTTGACCAGCCGCCATGTAAGACTTCCCAATGAGGGAGGAAGTAGTCCTACAAGCCTTGGAAGGAAGGAGAGGACGCGACTTCCAGGATGGTGCAGACGACGGGGCGAGGTGGTTAGCCAGCGTGTCCTCGACCGCTGGAATAGCGAAATAACCCTGCTCCTCTAAACCCACAAGGTTGGTGAAGTCAGTGGCTGCCGCATTTGTTAGGCGGGCGGAGAAAGGCTGCTTCCAGGATCTGGAGATCTCGTGATGCAGATCGCTGAAAAAGGGCAGCTTTCTTCGCTCTGGCCTAGAATTAGGGCCACGTAGGAACCTCTCGGCGAGTTTGGACGATTGAGACTCGCGGGGCTTATCAGGCCAGTCTATGGAGAGCTTCTCTGTAGAGCGCGACAGCACGTCAATAAGCTCAGTGTAGGCCGGAGTAGGCCGCGCGTCCTAGCCGCTAGGCGGGATAACGTCATCAGTCAAAGCCGGCCCGAAATCCTCAGAGTCGGAAGCTGCAGTGTAAATCACGTCATCCAGACCGAAAGAAACCGGTTCGCAGGCTCCCGGGCTGGGGCATAAATAATCATGCCCAAATTCAACCGTGCCACGTGCGTGCTCGGGAGAGGGAGGGAGAGAAAGGGCGAGGCCCGTCTGCTCGTACTCAATATCCTCGAGCTCAACATCCGAGCCCCAGGTCGCGGATCCACAAGAGGCCTCAGCAGTCTCGGGAGCGCGACGGGGGGGAACGTATGACTCCTTCTCAAAAACCGCTAGAGCGGAGGATTTTGAGAAGGAGATTGTCACAAAATTTACATTTTGACGATCCTAATACAGCCTCACGTGCATGCGAAAAACCCATACATTTAACACACTTACTGTGAGGGTCGTCATTCAAAATAAAACGAACACATGGCGGAGAGCAGCGTCGATAATCCATGACACTTCACTGTAAGGAGAACAGAGTTCCACTTATACCAGTCGCTAATGTGTCGAGACGAAAGCTGTAGTTGAATTTAGAATAATTCAGGGTCAGAAAAACCGAACGAAGGGCAAGATGTGACCGCTTCGTGAAGGCAGAGAAATCTGAGGAGAGGATGGCGCGCGCGTTCATCATGCAATGACGTTAGAGCGTTGGGGCAGAGCCAGCATTGCGCGAGTGCCATCAGCCAATGAATTGGCATGATTCTATAGGGCTTCGGGCAATCGGCACATCCAGAGGATATCCCACTGCGCTTTCCGCAGCGTTGAGTGAACCTATGAAAGAGAACCGTCGTGTTTACAACTGTGACAATCTATATATTTAGCATCAAACAAACACCATCATTCTTGTTCACACTAATAAATAAAAAGATTGTAAAATGATTGTACAACCACCCAGTAGATGGTGATATGTACTTGAATGTAAATCACCATTAAACCAAAGACGAAGGAAGAAAAAATATGGCACCAGAGATGGTGGCTGGCTTCAAAAGCTTAAAAAAAAATACTGCCTTCGGATGATGCATTGGAAGGAATCAAGGCAACATACGAATCCAATGTTAACTTAATTTCCTGTCTCCTGAAATACCTTCATCTTGTTGATTTTTGAAGGCATCATAGATGTATTCCTCACTGCATTTAAATAAGATTTTGTTTGGGCAGTGTCAAACTTTTACACTATGACATCCAGGCTCTAAGTGAGCTGAACCATACATTTACATAATTTTCACACTATGTATGAAGTAGACATCATATTCAGAAGTAGTATGTACATGACAGTATTTGATTTGAATACCTTTTGAACTCTTGGCAGTTGGCACGAAAACTAACCAAGGTATTTACCAATCTTTCATGGTTTTTATGTGGACTGCAAGTTCAAAATAAAGGTCTGTACTTGCCTTATGGCTCTGATGTATACTCATGTCACACATTAAAGTTGAAATGAAAACTAGAGAAGCTTTCAAATGATAGGGCCTAAATAGTTTGAAAATATAGCAAACGTAGGCTACGTCCCCCAAGTAAAATTATGACAGTTAACTAAACGATCCCAGAAATGCAATAAAATGGATAAGTTAATGTAGTTTATTCATGTTTTAAAATATATTTTTACTTGTGAATGGAGAATGTGGTTAAAATTAAGGAAGAACCTCACTGAGGTTAGTGTTTGATTTGGCATTTCCTCTTAGGATTGGTTGAAAGGTTTGAGAATTATCCCATTCCGGTACCACTAAGACAGCTGTTGTTTCTTTAAAATAACAGGCCAGATAACAAAACTGAGTGATGGATCACATGGCAAAAACCCAACTGACTGTGGAGGGAAATACAGGTCAGCAGTGCAAATGGGAAGAAGGGCCATCATTTTCTCTATTCAGCAAATTGTACGATGTGATCTTAAATGTCATTTCAACGACTGTACACCTTCATTTAAGCAGTGGTTTATTCGAGCGTGCACAGATCACTATAGTCATATAACTATGTTATAATATATAACACAAAGCACTCCCGCATGGCTAGTTTTCTTTCAACGTAGTGTGAAAACCTTTAGCAATAAATGATCAATGGAGACACACTGACCTGGTCAACAGATATCAGACGTTTTATTAGGCAGAGAGAAAGTGAATCTCACTCCAGCACCTCCAAAGGCAACATCTGGACCTTGTCAAAGATGAGAGATTAGTGTTGAACAAAAAAAAGAAAAGAAAAAAAAGTCGAAGAAAAAATAGGCGGCGTGAGACCAAAAAGGTTTCAATAGTTTATATGAAAAACATGTCATTCAGGTTTACCCCAAGGCTGTTGTTTTGTACAGCTGTGCCAAGATCCTCATCCCAAAATCAGGTGGTGATGAACCGGCCACAGCGGAGATGAATGGACGAAGCAATGTGGTTTATGTTAAGGGCCCTCAGTAGGACACAATTTCATTCGACAGACTTTGCTCCCCTGAACCGTGGCCTCTTCTGCTGCTCATCTTAGGGAAGCAGGTCTAGAGCTGCAGATTCTCAGAAAATTAGGCTTTTGTTTAAACAGAATGGGGTTGGCTCAGTTGCTTGGGGGCATAAATGTAACCACTAACCACATAATGATATAGCATGACTTGCAATGAAAGCCATCGCTATAAATCTAAAGAGTAGCTGACATGATTTTGTCATCTTTGGATCCTCTAAATATCTCTGGATCAAATCGCTATTTTGTAAACAGTGTTTATTTGTCTTAGTGTGTGATCCTCTGGCCGTGATTTGTTTGCCGTTGTTCGTGTTTCAGGGCTTGAATTTCAGAAGAATGCTTAGTCTGTAGAAATCCTATCTAACTCAGTGATTAAAGCATACATTGACTTCACTATTTTACTCATCCCAGTCTTAAAATATGGACATAATGGGTAGATGGATCTTTGTTTTATACAAGAGAATAATGTTGTTAAGGGCTATCCCCGGTGAAAAAATTAAATGTATTAAAAATATACTTGAAATTCAAGTAGTATGTTTATAATAAATTTGTATTCCCAATATGCTTATTTGAACTGCATTAAAAAATATATTGAATTGCATTTTAAGCAACACTTAAGAAATATGCTAAAAACAAGCATACTTTTAATATATTTCTAAAAAGTATACTATAAGTACTTTAGTAATAAATATATGCTTAGTTACACAAATATGGTAAACACAAACTTTTAGTGAAGTTTTAGTGTATTTACAGAAAACATACTTATGTTACTCTTACTTAAAGTATATTTTATTATGTGTACTTTATCTAAGAACATAGCAATGTTATTAAGCTTTTAGTGGGTTTAAAATATATGTACTTTATAAATGCTTAGGCCTATACTGCAATTATTTAAAATATTTATGTATTTATCATTTTAATATTTTGTTTTTTTGGGGGGGGGGATTACATTTATAATGTACCAACTTAAATGGCTGTCCTACTGAAATTCCTACAAGGATTTCAACATCATAATATTTGAAATGCATCATAAAAATCTCTCTTTTTCTTTCGAAGATGAACTAAAGTCTTAAATGGTTTGGAACTACTGAAGGGTAAGTGATAATAGAAAACGTATAGTATAGTATAGTATAGTATGTTTTTTTTTTTTTTTTTTTGTAGGGCGCGATCTCAGAAGTGACCGTCCACTTGGAGATGAAGATGTGACATTTATACTCATCTGTTTCTTTGGTTCAGCAGTTTGTAGGCCTAAGTTTGTAAATAATGCATTATTCACTGATTGTTTTTTCAGTGTGAAAACTTTTGTGTTGCTTATTTAGTGATGTAGCCTAATATTAATAGTTTTAATACAGGTATAACAGAAATGTTCTGCAAAAAAAATGTATAAAAATAGCACTGCCATAGCATTTCACTGATCTTTCATGTATTATAATATATTTTGTTAAAGAATGCTGCTGTACTTACTACTGTATTTATTTTGTAATGTACACATCAAGATAGTATATTAAATTAAAGTGTTCTTGATTTCAAAGCGTGTCTTAACATTTATTTTAAATTATTTTTGCACTTATATAATATACCATTTTGAATACTGAAAAAAACAGCTTTATAATAAACTAGTAGTGTAATGCTAATACATTTCTAATGAGCTCAAATGCCACTGAAATGTTCTTGAAGTAGCCTACATTTAAATGAAATACACTTAATCTACATGTACATGAAGTGGTTCCATTTTAGCACAATTTAATATATTAAAATATATTGTGAATAGCTTAAAATTGATTTTGAGCATAACTTGAAATACACTTAATATCTTGAAGCTGTTTCAAAATAATAAATGTAATATGCACTTAGTAGTATAATTTAAATATATTAAGTATGTCCAAAAAAAGGACAATTTAGATATATTTCCTTTTCACCTGGGTATGCGTCAAACACTTGTTTGCGATGTAGAATATACACTGAATACTGTCCAGTATGTGAAACAGTACTCACAGTAACATTTCAACAGTAGTATGCTGTTGTCCTGTGACCTCATCCCCACTGCGCAATGTGGCGTCGGAGTGACGTCTTTTCTATGTCATTTTTGGACGTCCAATTTCGGTCCACTGAAGGGGTTGTTTTGTAACCCCAGGCGACGTCTACCGCACGTCTAATGTTGACGTCCGTGGGACCTCCGTGTAAGGGCTATTTATAGTTCAAATGTGGTCGTTTGTGGACCTCTTTTCAACATCAAATGTAGACTAATTCTAGACATTGTTTTTATACAACTTCTATAACTGTAGCCAATGTTTCAAAAGGGTGGAGGACATGTTTTCTGTACCATGTATTTACATTTATGCATTTGGCAGACGCTTTTATACAAAGTGACTTACATTGCATTACGCATTATCATTCCTATCAGTTCTTGCTTTCCCTGGGAATCGAACACATGATCTTGGTGTTGCAAGCGGCGTTTCCAGTTTTTGGAAAATGATATTAAATAATAATAAATAATCTGTATTCATAATCATGTTGATAACAACAATGTTGATACTTGTAAATAAAAAAATAATCATGTAAATTTCCTGCATCTGTCATAGACGTCTAAATGAGGTCTAAAAAAAATTAACCAGTTCAAAGGATAAATTTTGAACGTCAGTATGGTCCCAACTTGGACGTCCAAATAGTAGACCTTGTTTGGACGTCGAATAGATGTCCAGAATCGGTCATGGACCGACCAACCCGATCACACTCAATGCGTCTCTATAGCACGCAGTGTGTTTATCGTGCAATTTATACACAAAAATGAGTTTTTACGTGCATAGGATACGCATGGGTTGGTTAGGGTAGGTTTAGTATTGGTGTGGGGTGTGTGTGTATTATACGTTTGGGTAGAACTATTGGTGTGGGGTGCGTGTGTATTACACACAATGAACTGCGTATCATATGCAAGTAAAAACAAATTTTCGTGTATAAATTGCACGATAAACACAGTGCGTGCTATAGAGACGCATTTACGTGAGAACAGGCTGGACCGACGGACCCAATATAGACATGATCTGCACGTCTATCCGGCGTCCAATGTTTAGTGGGTCATGTTGCACGTTTAATGCACCAAGTGGTTATTAGGAATTAAAACAACTGACCAATTTAAAACGTGTTACAGAGAAAATTCACGGGACAGTACTGTGTACTCCAGAAATAGTAAGAGTCTATTGTAGCAAAGTTCGTTATTGTGGGAAGAAGGAGGCGGGAACCGGCGAACATTCTTCTATCTATATATCTATCTATCTATCTATCTATCTATCTATCTATCTATCTATCTATCTATCTATCTATCTGTCTATCTATCCATCTATCTATCTATCTATATTTATCATCTATCTATCTATCTATCTATCTCTATTTATCATCTATCTTTCTATCTATCATCTGTCTTACTATATGTCTATCTATATATCATCTATCTATCTGCCTATCTATCTATCTATCTATCTATCTATCTATTATCTGTCTATCTATCTATTATCTGTCTTTCTATCGGTCTATCTCTATCTATCTATCTATCTATCTATCTATCATATGTCTGTCTGTCCGTCTATCTATCTCATCTGTAGAAATGTATTTGGATTTTAAAATTAATTCTCAAATCAGGACCGAAACTCTTCAAGTGCGCTTAAGTGATCAGTTGAGTTATCTCTCTAACCTCCTAGATGTAGACTTTACACATTACCCCATTTGAGCCAAGACATCGACAAAAAAAATCTTGTTCGCCACACGTGTTGGCATCACTGGTGCGTATTTTTGAGAACGCTGCCCCCTTGTGGACTATAAAGATGATCTTCACCTATGACATCCAATTTGGCAACCAAACAGATATTTTTGAGGCATGCAGGCAGACGCAGACGTTAACATTGTTTACTTAGGGATAAATCACAACCTCATGGGGCGCCACAGTCTAGAACGCTTTCACTGTCATGCCCAGACACTTGCCATTTACCACATAGCTGTTTTGTTAAGGCACCTCAGTTCTGCTGAAAGTGCTTCCCTTAAATCACAATGGGCAGAAGTGAAATGAAGATAAAGACTCTGGACACACTAATCTAGACTGCAGGAGGGATGCATGGGGACCAGGATGTCCTCTCTCCCAGCCCCCTGCTCCTCCTCACACAGCTCACTTTGGAAAAAAAGTGACGCATCAGCACTTTTATAGGCTACGGACTCACAGAGTCTGCCATTGGGCCACAATCTGTTTCCTCAGCACCTTCCCAGCAGTCCAATAATTCTGAGCATTCTGAAACCCCCAACTCCACACCCCCCATACAAAGCTTGGTCATCAATCTCTCACATTACTCTGGAATGGAGCCTTGGTTTGTTAAGGAGCTCGACAAAGCCATTTTGGTTTTGCGTAATTCCACCACTCCTGTATAAATTTTGGTTTTGATTTATTGCATGTGTTATTGCTTGTCACACTTAGATATAAATCAATCAGAATTAATCAAGCAATAAAACACATCAGGAATTCCCATAAGAGCATGGTTTGAGTGTGTCTCAGAGATTTTTGTTGGCTCTTTATAAAGAGAATTACATTCTATGATATCATTACATCTGTCAGATTAAATGAGGACATTGACTGGATTTAATTAACGACTTGCAACATAAAGCATAATTGATTGGCGTAACTCAAAGAATGCAAGCCATTTTTTCTGGCTGCAATAGTCTCAGCTATTAAGGAATTGCTTATTACCAGAACATTTCTCAGCTAGAAAAAACAGAAAGCTGTTATGGCTATAATCGTTTCTCAATGGTTTTTTGAGAACTTTATGGAATGCAGCCCCTCTAAACATTTAGTCTTTTCCTGAGATTGATCAAGTTAAAATATAACATGTTTCTGAAGTTTATATGATGTGAAACATTTCTTCCTGTGTGGCTACATTTCTCAGAGATTCCTATTCCATGGCTAGAATAACTACATAGATTCCTGAGTGGGAAAAATAATTGCTGTATCATTTCTGTGGATGCCAGAGCGAAATGTAGCCTACATTTGGCACGTAGTCAAACATAAAACTCAAACCAATTTTTATAGCTGCAAAAGCCGATTACTGAATATTTTAGGAATTAAAGGTGGAATATTACGTGCTTGTCATAATATTTGCAAACTGCGTCAAAAAAATGATTCAGTTCACTAGTTTTCAGTTGACTGCAGGGGAAACCAGCTTGAGAAACTACACTTCATATGGCCTGTTGATTAAAGAGGCCGACTCTACTTTAGAATAAGATTATACACTACCAATGTGTGCTTACACAGGCAAACCCAGATGGATTTAAAATCATTCTGATAATCATTTTTAAGAGCCAGATCAGGTTAAAAAATATATAACTTAAAGTAACAGATTTACATATAGGCCTAGAGACTTATTATGCTTGTGATATTAAACTGCAGATACCTTAAAGTTAAACGAAAGTAATTTATGGCAGAGATGTTGTAACATCAACAGCATATTAGCTTCTGTATTACATTCAGCAAAACACAACTTTTTATTTAGCTATGCACAAGTTAGATTTCTGTGAATGGTTTCTTGTTGTTGTTTATTTACCAGAAAAATTATAGGAGGAGCATGAGGGTAGGCAAATTCGGAGAGGCTAACAATAGCAAGTTAGCTTTAAAAGCATGAGATCCCACCCTCCCTTCAGAGCGTCTCCAAAGCCACGCCTCCTTCAAAACACGTGAATGCGCACAGCAGAGTCTGCAAACTGTGCAAAGCGTCATGAGATTTACGACGTTAAATTACCTCATGTCTCAAAGCACATAAAATTACAACAATAATGAATGGAATCAACTTGCAGAGCTCTTACTTGTACCTACCACCTGATGGCTGCAGATTAATTTCGGCTTGATTTGTTTGGCATAGAACGCATAAATCCGAGTCTGAGGCCGTGAAAAGCTCCGGGTAAAACGTCACGGGTTCCCATCTCGTAATTACGGTTATGACATGCGCGTGAACGCAGCAGCAGCTTGTTGTTTTAAATACAATGTTTTGGTTCAGGAGAAACTGTCAAATGCACTGCTGTTTGTTTGCGGCACTCTGTGACTGTCTACAACTCTGCATAGACGGAAATGCGCTGATGACGTGATGTCTGCGCGAGCAGGGTGTGTGTGGAGGTATGGAAATAGGACATGATCCAACAAATTTTTGGTCCTCAGATATCCACAACATATATACATGTTTTTAACATGTTGACCAATTCTATTATTGATTGCTATCAGGATGTGAAGAATTTCAACCAATAACAAAAAGTGTTTATGAATAACAAATGCCTACCCTACCTTTAACAAACACCTTATTTTTCATTATCTCTTTGTTTAACTTTTAAATCATATTGAACAGCTTGATTGCACAAGTCTGTCACTAGCTGGTCAAAATAAATCGAGGTCTTGGGTGAGGTGGAGGCATTTAGTGCTAGAGCATTACATGGTTGTCTGGAAAACATCTAAATTAGGGAGAGAAAGAGTTGTGTTTTTCTTGAGAGGACTGGTGGTGGTTCAGACTGATAAGAAATCAGACGAAACAGAGGGATGGTAATGGAGAAATGAGCAGAGTACTACATCTGCTGAACATTACGATCCCCAGAAGCACATCTGAAAGAACACACTAATGAAGATGCTATGTTCTTTTTATTAAAGCTGAAGTGTGTAATTTTTGGGTTGTTAAAATACTTTTCCCTCACAGTTTAATATGCTGAGACAACTACAAATAAGTCATTTAGGAGTTGATTTTGCCAAAGTATATAAATAATGTTGCAATGCTATTAAAACATTGCCTGTATCCCAATATGCATACTTCCCTATAGTATGTTTAAAAAAAAAAAAGTAGTTCACTACTTGCTTAGTTGGAGACATTTAAATATTCAACAATATATTTCCTTTATTTTTAACCAGGAGAATCACATTGAGATATTACTATCTCTTCTTCCAGAGAGACCTGGTCAAGACGGCGGCACATAAAATTTCACACACAAAAATCACAAGATAACAATGTCACATTTTACACAGTTAAGAACTAAATAGATAAAAGCGAATCAAGAAAAACAATTACAAGTGTCCTTTAAAACATTGTGCAGGAGACGTTTAAACGTGGCCAGGGTTGGAAGTGCATCTAGATTAAGTACATTTTGCAGTTCATTCCAAGCCCAAGGAGCATAAAAAGAAAAAGCACCTTTACCAGATTCTGACAGTACCCTTGGGACATTTAGCCGAATGTGAGAGCCAGACCTAGTATGGTAACTGTTTGTGTAAAAAGTTAAAAGATTTGATATATAGGAAGGTAATTTATCTAAAAGCGCTTTAGCAATAAATAAATATTATTACAATATTATTGATCTGCTTTACTTAAGGTGGATGGTGATGCAATTTTCTTCTAGAAACAAACTTTGTTGTATTATTTTCATGTTATCACTGTGCTGCTTTGATACAATCTGTATTGTAAAAAGTGCTATATAAATAAAGGTGACTTGACAGTACTCATAAGCAGTAGGTGAGACTTTTGATTCATTAGCTGCTGTATGTAAATTACTAGAAGAATAACAAAGTGTAGTAAACGGTAAAACTATTTGTGCTACAAACCGATATAAATGATTACGATGGTAAATAAAATATCAAGCAGCATAATGGACTGTTTTTGCTGTACCCGCTTTTATGTTCTTATGCACCTCCTCATAAATGAACTCTTTCCCCGCCAGCGTTTGTTTTATTATATTTTACTTATTTATTTATTTATTTAAGTTGCCAGTCAGTGACAGCATTTTTTCTGTCACGGCCCCCAGAATATTTTGTTGTTTGAATATCTCAACATGCAATATATCGAAAGAAAGAACAGAACCTCTGCTTTTAAACAACAACAACAACAACAAAAAAAACATGGGCCACACATGCATTCTTTTTTTATCAACACTTGAATGTTGTGTAAGTTTCATAGCAAAGCAATATTTTGAACAAAATGCTGAGAAAATAGTGTTTTAGTCAAAGACTATGTTTGGATCGGTTTCAGAACAATAATTAAAAACATGGAGAAGATTGAGTCCACCAACACCCCCAAAACTTGCACAGTCCTTTACCTCATCCTGGGTCAATATTTCATTCGGTAACATCAAGCAGTTTTGATTTATATGCTGTTTAATGTTTGCGCTATTTTACATGTGCATCAATGCTTCCATCGCTTGTTTCTGCTTTTTCTTTTCCTGTGTTTTGATCTGTAGATTCTGTACTCGTTTAGAAGATGCGTAATAGCGCCCCTCCTACCCATCAAAGCTATTGTTTGCATTTTCAATCATCTCAATGACAGTTTCTCGGCTGATGAATTGCTATGAAATAATATAACCACGCTAACTAGCCAAAACTTGTTGCATTGACATTTGACTTCGCATTGTGCTCCCTTATTATTATCCACAGAACAGAAAAAAATACATCACACATCTCATAAAAGGACCTGAATTCTGTGAATATAGTGTAAAATGCTGCAGTGATTCATGCCAGGTCTAGTAATCTTTGAAAAATATCTCAAAGCATTCCCTCTTTCTCATTACAGAGCTCTTAAAATGCAGTGCCACCACAACAACACTGACAGCAATAGCAACAGGGTAAACAGCATTGACTGTGTGACAACATAGATGAATGGCGCATCAAAGAGGAGAGTGTATGGCGACACCAGAAAACATTAGCGTGGTGTGTTATCAGCTGGTCGAGCGGCTCTCCCAGAACTTATCTCCCCTTCTTCTGTGAATCTCCTCCATAAGCAGGTAGATTACACTCATCGCCTGCAAGCACTTCAAAGGTGTATTTTCCCTGCATTTGCTTTAGCAACAGTCGTCAATGAGCAAAGCGATCATTGTCAGGGGTGTTGTGCAAAGAAATGCCCTTTTGTTGACTCGACTCCTGTCAGTGAGATCTGACCGCAAACGAGCATGTTATCCAGCGGCGGGATCGAGATCGGGCCCCGTCACGCCGAGTCCTGTGTAGTTCATCCAGGGGGAACTGGGCTGACATCCTGAAAAGGGAAAGGAAGAGGAAAGAGCTGGAACACTGCCGTTGATAGTCACCTTCCCTCCCTGATTATCTTTCGTGATAGAGGAAACGTGCCTCGCTGCAGTCTGCACAGCCATACGCTGTCAACGGAGGAACAAGTCTTTAGTGCTCCATTGCAAAAAGCTCTTTTGTCTCATTTCTGTTGTCAGGAAAAACCAGGGTGTTGGAGATATGGTAAAACAAACTCAAAAACACACACTCCATCCTGGCCTGTGGGAAGTTTATGTGCAAGGCTGAGCTGAGGTGAGAGAGTGAACTTTAATGTACTGCGGGCTCTTTGCAGAAATGAGCCCATAAAAGATTAAAACATGAGGAAAGTAATCTCACGTAAATGGGCGCAAAAAAACGTGAGGGCTTTAAATCAGCACACTAGTCATATAGAATAATAAAGCACATTAAATTGGTATGCTTAATAATTTATAGAAACGACATCGATGTGGAATGCTTTTGCTATGACTAAACTTAATACATTTTTATGCTGGACACACAGTTGATAAGTATGGATCATGACAGTTGATTTACAGGTAGGCAAACCTAACGCAACATGGGACGCATATGGAGCAAAGAGTCTGTGCTTTTTTTCTCTCTTACTTTAAATTCAGTTTCTCTCCTCTGAGACAAACCATCAGGCTGGAAATGAAATGACAAATGGTACTCATAAAGATTCTGATAATGCTACACAGAGTTTGTCAGCATGTCGCAGGAATAGTGTTTGTGTTAAGCTTTCTTTTCTCCCACAAATGAATTGTACCAGCTTGATGGGTGTGATTGGGGAACAACGACCTTTTAGACCTCTGCTTACAAAACACTGCCAACCCTGTGCAGTTTGACTCAGAATATTTAAATGGTTCGTTATTTTTGTCTTTTCCATTTTTGCACATTTACTTCTGTGAACGCTTAAGCGATGGGCATGTGTGTTCGTATAATTAATGAACTGTAGGCCTACGCTTACTTGTGTGGAGCGTTGCGGTAAACATGATCTTTACGAGTGTGGTGGCAGAAACGTTCTGACTTATCCTGGCAGGCCCAGTGCAGCAGGACTAGACTGGAAAAGTGCAGAGTATGAAGTCATAACTCTGACGTTAGAGTATCTTTCAGCACTCATTAAACAGGCCGGTCACTTTGAGTGACATCACTGCTTGGTGTAGGCTGGTATGATGGTTTTGTTTGGAGACGGAATATTTCAAATCAAAGTAATGATGCATCGCATTGCCTGTGATCCAGGTTTGTGAGTATTACTCTCATTGGAAACATTAAGGATAGGATTTCAGAATAACAAAAATTATGTCTTTACCTTAAAATCAGCATTCTTACATCACCAGAGGTTTGAATTGTAGCCTAAAATCTGCTCCACTTTGCCACTTATTGTGTCCAGAAAAGGTCTAATTAGACTGACTGACAAAAAGTTACTCTTTTCGTTTTTACTCTATGGGCTTAGGTTATCTAAAATAGCTGGTATTGCATAAATATTCTAAAAAAAACATTAAAATAATTGCACAGGAGTGTCAGTCAGAAGGCGGCTATAGGCAGAATACAAATATTACTTATAGATTGACAAAGCCTATTAATACTATATATAATAAGTACATTTGAAAAAACTCATTGCACAGTTCTCTGTTTATACTGCCTCAAACACATCTTTAAATGTGTTTCAAAGCATTGATGCCTCTAATCTCAGCCAATTTTGGTAAATACAGTGAGTTTTGTTTCTCAGGAATGCTATTTTTACATTTTAACGTTATTTTTACGTTAGGGAAAACACGATTTTTGTAAAATTTTCTCCTTTTTATGTTTTTCTTAAGGAGGACATACAGTATTATGGCCTTTTACAAGGTCTTGGTTTTGGGGTCTATTAGAATAGGGTTTCATGCCTGAATGTTCAAAAACATTATTTTTCACATATTTTACATTATTGCAACACCTCTCTCCCCAGTCTGTCAGTAACACTCTGGGGTGTGTTTCACATACAACGACGTAACTCGCTGCTTAACTACCATAGTACGATGCATCGTTGAAGAAATTAACTAGCTAGTCACGACTTGAAACAGTATTGTCGCAAATTGGTCATTCAACCATGTTAGTGTCACGCACGTGGAGTAATAACAACTTTGAATGAATCTGTTTGAGATCAAATTAATGCTAGATGTTTTGCTATAAATTATGGACATGGCATCTGAGGACTATTTCAAAATGTTGCTTTATTTCCAGATTCAATCATAGGCTCGTTCTTACGTAGTAGATTCTATTCAAAAACGGTGCTTTAAATCTTTTGACAAACTAAAAGACGTAAATGACATTTGTATAAATAAAAGATCTAGATTTTACTCAATGTCAGCTTGCTTATTTGGCTCAAGATAAGGATTTATTGAGTCCACATGTCATGCAAACAAGAAACTATGCTTTTAACCACAGCTCGAGAGTTGTCATTCAGACCACACAATTTTACGATGCTGTTTGCGAATGTTCGTTAGAACTATGTTTTCGGGAAACACAGACTCGTTGAACTATGATGATAACGGCAGAACTTGCAACCATAGTTGGCTAACCACGCTTTTGGGAAACGCACCCCTGATTAGTGCCTGTCTCTATGAAGCCCCTCCTTTAGAAAACCACAATGTGCTCTGATTGGTCAGCTGGACCAGTGTGTTGTGATTGGTCAACAACTTCCGAGCGTGTTTCGCCCCTTACCGTAAAAAATCTTTACAAATATTTTTGGGATTTTTACACACAGCAGAAAACTAATTTAGGAAATAGGCTCAAAAATAGCAGTGTCCAATGAATGGACTGCAATGCTAGCTATAATGAAATGAGCAACATTCGTCATGGGGGGCCTTTGAGAAGATGTCAGAATCATTTCATAATCATAATCATGTCAAAAGATTTCCAAATAGAGACACACACAAATGCACAAGCAAGCAACACTTTCATGAGTTAAACAATGACACGTGAATATGTGGAGTGTCCAACAGTTGCCCATTGTGTACGATTGGAAGACGGTCAATGCGAGAGATACATGAGGCACGGTGTTTGAGCGGTGACTAAGAAACCCACACTGTTGTGATTACGGTGTGTATGACTGCTCATTGAGTTTGTTAACTCGGCGTGGCTGTATATAGTCATTTCTGGGTCGGCCAAGGTACCCTCCGGCTATGTTGAGCAGAATGTAATGCTTTTACAACTTGGCCCATTACAGTTTAATACAGGTTTATTTCCCCAACTCATGGTAAATCTCTCCCCTTTCCTCAACAAATCCCCTTTACCTAGCAGGGCCAGTTTTCTGGGTACCTGGTTTTATACAACTCAGATCCAGATGTGTAAGAGGAAGAGCACAATGGCTGACCGATGCGTCTTTATCGATTCTCATTCCGCATTCTCTAATCTGAAAGGCTGAGGTCAAATGTGCTCACTGAGAAACTCCTTGAAAGTGACCTGAAAATTGTGCTGCCAGCCGCTTTAGATTATTTGTGCCCTAAAAGTCCTGAAAAAGGAAAAAGGCTCCAACCACAGCAGAAATTACTCAATTCTTTCATAAATGCCCACATTTGTTTTTGCCTGTACCACTACACAATAGTGGCTTGGCTAGTGTATGCCTTGTTTCTTATGCTGCAGGACATCCATTTTCACCTTTAAATTAATATATTGCATAGCAACTGACCACCATGTCTTTAAACACAATTAGAATAGCTCAGATTTACATTCAATTTCAAAACTGAAGGACATTTGTAGGATTGGTTTAAACATTTTGATTCAACATGCTTCTGAAAAATAATTTGATTATAGAATGGCATTCAAAAGTCTAAGGCCATTTTAAAAATGTAAATCAGAATCTAAATCTAATCTAAAACCTGGAAAGTAAAAAAAAAATTAAACTTTATGACTTAATACTTTATTCTAATTGGTCAGCCCTAACATTCAGCTGTGAATATCTCCTATTATTTCTTAGCTGGAGCTTTAAAATAATATATGATGCTGTAAAAAAATTGGCCTTGATAAGATTTTTTTTAAAATGTTTTAGAAAAACTCTCACGCCCACCAAGGCAGCATTTATTTGTTCAAATATACAGATTTTTTTTTTAATATTGTCAAATATGATCAAAATTAAAATAACTGTTTTCTATTTTAATATACACTCACCTAAAGGATTATTAGGAACACCATACTAATACTGTGTTTGACCCCCTTTCGCCTTCAGAACTGCCTTAATTCTACGTGGCATTGATTCAACAGGGTGCTGAAAGCATTCTTTAGAAATGTTGGCCCATATTGATAGGATAGCATCTTGCAGTTGATGGAGATTTGTGGGATGCGCATCCAGGGCACGAAGCTCCCGTTCCAGCACATCCCAAAGATGCTCTATTGGGTTGAGATCTGGTGACTGTGGGGGCCATTTTAGTACAGTGAACTCATTGTCATGTTCAAGAACCAATTTGAAATGATTAGAGCTTTGTGACATGGTGCATTATCCTGCTGGAAGTAGCCATCAGAGGATGGGTACATGGTGGCCATAAAGGGATGGTGAGCTCTTGCAAATTGTAGCCTCTTTTTCCTATTTGTAGCGGAGATGAGTGGTACCCGGTGGGGTCTTCTGCTGTTGCAGCCCATCCGCCTCAAGGTTGTGCGTGTTGTGGCTTCACAAATGCTTTGCTGCATACCTCGGTTGTAGCGAGTGGTTATTTCAGTCAAAGTTGCTCTTCTATCAGCTTGAATCAGTCGGCCCATTCTCCTCTGACCTCTAGCATCAACAAGGCATTTTCGCCCTCAGGACTGCCTCATACTGGATGTTTTTCCCTTTTCACACCATTCTTTGTAAACCATTTCTAGGTTGTGCGTGAAAATCCCAGTATCTGAGCAGATTGTGAAGTACTCAGACCGGCCCGTCTGGCACCAACAACCATGCCACGCTCAAAATTGCTTAAATCACCTTTCTTTCCCATTCTGACATTCAGTTTGGAGTTCAGGAGATTGTCTTGACCAGGACCACACCCCTAAATGCATTGAAGCAACTGCCATGTGATTGGTTGATTAGATAATTGCATTAATGAGAAATTGAACAGGTGCTCCTAATCCTTTAGGTGAGTGTATTTTGAAATGTAATTTATTCCTTTGATGGCAAAGCAGAATTTTCTGCATCATTAACTCCAGTCTTCAGTGTCACATGATCCTTCAGAAATCATAATAATACTGTATGCTGATTTATTGCTCAAGAAACACTCATGATTATCAATGTTGAAAACAGTTGTGATGATTAATATTGTTGTGGATACCGTGATGCTTTTTTCATGATTCTTTGATGAATAGAAAGTTCAAAAGAACATCATTTATTTGAAATAAGATCTTTTGTCACAGAATAAATGTCACTTTTGATCAATTTAATGCATTCTTGCTGAATAAAAGTATTAATTTATTTAAAAACAAAAACGTACTGACATGTAAAATTATAAAATAATGTCAGTTTTGCATCGAGATCCTGATTGCCCAGTTGGGGTTTATTTAATGATATATAATGAACGGCTGACTGCACATTATCCCTTACATTGGTACGGAACAAACATATTTAATAGAATGATTTTCACCAGTACTCAGACGTTTGAACCCCACTCTATTTATTTGTTCATGTTTTTCTCCCCTCTATCTTGTGTTCCCTGATTTTATTAGAGAGAACATGTTTGTTAAAGCTGCCAAACCAATGTACGGCATGACATGCACAGCCACGTTTCCCTACAACCTAAATTTGGACTAAGAGACAGAGTGCTGTGCTGAATCTCGATTATACAATTAGACAAGGCAATAAACATGTAACTTATATAAGCAAAACCCATGGCCAGCAGGCCAGCAATATTTTATTTGACATGGATACCCCTTAGCAGCAAATAAACCACAATTGCCTCGCATCAACCCAGACTGCTCGTTCACATCATTCAGCCATGATTGCTGGCAAACTACCAATTAGCATCTTATGGGACTCGGCTATGTAAATGTGGGCTGACTGAGCTTAGACGCCAATCAATGGTGGGCTGAACCAAAATCAATGACACAGTTGACATATTTTAATGTGCTCTGGATGAAGCCAGGTGTCTCTGCCAGCCAAGAGATTATTTTTGCTTGTGGTAAAATAAAAACCCAACAACCCCTAACTCTTCCTGCTCCAGTTCTCTCTTTCACTTATGACCTACTTCCTATCTGACCAAGTCTTACTCACAAAGAAATCACTCAGGTAAGGAAATTGTGAGCCAGGGATATTCTACCAATCTTCAAGCACATCTTCAGAGGAAGATTCACCTGTCTGGCAGGTGAATAAACGGCAGCTGTTGATATATGTTCCGATACTGCAGTTCCAATCAATCTGAACACCCACTCCTGAGGAATGAGCTCTCTGTTTACTTGCTTTAGCATGTAATGAATGTAATAGACGTAGGCCAGAGCTGTGCGTTTAAGCCTCACTCCCATGGCCTCAAGAGGCTGCAGTCTTTAGCGTCCTTGTTTGCACGCCCGCCTCCCACGCCAGGGACCCCATTTTGAATCCCGCTTAGAGCGGGTAGAGTAGGACCCGTTAAATGGGCACACAAATTATGACAAAATCAAATAGAACGTGGAAAAATCTATATTAACAACGACAGCCTGCTCGAAATGAGGCTCTCACTCTATGGATGGTGTTTATCTTGGGTGTTTCAAGGGACTTTATGTACCGCAAATTCATATGTATGAGTCTCTGTGTGTGTGTTTATACTTTATGTGGTATAGTGAAATACAGGGCAAGAACATGTGGGAGAGCTGGAACAAGCCCTGGAGTGCATTAGTCCGGGTTCTCTAGGTTTTTTTTTTTTTAAGTTGAACTTCAAAGGTAGCCAATTCTTTCTTGACTCATTGGACCTGGCGTACTCTCACAAAGAAAAAAAGAGAATAGGTTTCAGTCTATTGCCTGTTGCAGAGTATGAAAATCAGTGGAGCGTATGAAAAGAAATGGACGATCATATTCCATAAACTTTTTTATAAACATAACAGCCTGATAAAATGAATCACGCCTCTTTTTGGTTCAGTTAATTAAGGAAAGGCTCGCGGCTGCTTCCAAATGCTTTTACTTGCTCATACTGCCCCCTCCTGGTGAATACAGGAACATGGGATGTTTATTGTCATTCATTGGCTGTCAGAGTGAGACTTCCTACATAAATTGACCCCCTGGTGAGAAACTAATTTCCCACTGCTCAAAGGACATAATGGTCAGCGCTTAACATAAATGACAAAGGTGACTCATGCTGTTGGCTATCACAGTACAAATGATGGGGATCATCAGGAGACTGGGGACTAAATTAGCTTTTTCTGCTGAGTGATTCAGCCATACTCATTTTGAATGAATGATTCTAAATTAAAGAAAATATCCCCTCTTAAGGGATTTCTGCTTAACTTTGTCCAAAGACAGATGTTCCCACCAAATATATACAATATGTGGAGAGTGATGATATCATAACCAAAAGAAACCGGTCATTTCACGTCTTGTTGTTTAGGCCTGGAACGTATTGTGATTATATACAGTATTTTTCTAATGTTCATTTTAAAAAGCTATTTTTTAACACTGGGCTCTGCATTGGTGGTTAGGGGACATAATGACAGGTTGCTGTTTCTGTGTTCTGTAGTTTGTTTGATAGGGTTGGGCTCGGCTGTTATCTGTTGCCATAGCTGACCTATAATGTGTGCGCAGCCTTCATTCTCATGTGTTGAATTGTTTTTTCTCGGAAGAAGCTGCAATTTACCTCACCAATATCGATAACCAGGAAACCACAGCGGTTCCCATCTGAGTTGGAATCAAACATGAACAATTTAAGAAGATTTGTGGTGCTGCTGTAGGAAAAGTAGCCCTGAAATTGTTTAGCAGGGAACATTTTATAGCATTTTCTTTTAGTGCCTTCTGTAAATGACAAGCAAGGCAGATGGAAAATGTGCATATTGAAATAAATGGCTATACATAGAGGTAAACATCTACAGTATGGAGACCAGTGACAGTCAGTAATAACACCATTAGTTTTAATCAAGAATTAGAAGTTGTAAGACTCTGTAAAACTATAAAACTACTACAATTACAACAACAACAAAAACTGTGGTAAGATTGTCTGGTTTATGGGGCAGTAAGAGGATGGACAAAAAAATTCACACAAATTTGAATGGACTAAAAACACTTTACAATAAGGTTCGTTAGTTAAAATTAGTTAATGCATTAACTAACATGAACTAATAATGAGCAACACATTTGTTACAGTATTTATTCATTTTTGTTATTGTTAGTTAATACAAATACAGCTGTTCATTGTTTGTTCATGTAAGTTCACAGTGTATTAACTAATGTTAACAAATACAACCTTTGATTTTAATAGCGTATTAGTAAATGTTGAAATTAATATTAAATAATATTAATAAATGCTGAAGTATTGTTACCTCTTATTTCATATTAATTAAGGTGTTTAACTTGTGAACCTTAAAGTGTTACCAAAATGTCTGATTTATTTTAGTGTTATAGCTCACCCTAGTGGAGTGTATGTGGAAACAGCTCTTGAGTAAGCTATATTTGTTTATAAATCTTATTTTATTGAAAAAAATATATTTTTTTTTAGTCGAGACTTAAGCTATTGACCATGAGAAACATACATACTATAAAGTGTTCCCAGACCTTTGACTGGCAATGCATATGTGGTTATATACACACACAGTAGGCTATATAAAATGAAATCCTGTAATATAAAATGAAAACATTGGAAATATTACGCAAACGTTACTGAAAAACGAATTTGAGGTGTAGCCTAGTTGTACAGCTATTCGATTCCATAAGCACTGAGCTGTTTCCACTGATCTTCTAAAATTACAGAGATCAGTGGCTGTACCCCAGGCGTCCATGCGATGTCTCTGTTTCCCAGGTAACCTTTACCATAAAAACGGTTTGTCTTCTGGTTTACCACTACTACGTGGCTACTAACATTTCTAAGAAATCAACGCATCAGATGCCTCTCTGCAGCATTCAACCGATTTAATATGCGAATGAGAAAAACAATGTATGTCATAACTTGACTATCATATCATGACTAAGCTACTCGCGCGGAATGATAGGAATGCGTGACGCTGGGCCTTAATTGCGCGTGGACCTGTTCCTGTGCGCGATGACCGTAAGAACAGGTGGTGTTGAAGGTTTTAAAAGCAACATCAGTCAGTTTCGGTTTTAAAGTCGGTTTAAACTTGACAAAGCGTTAAAGTGCTCGTAGCTGCGATGTTTCTGTGTTCTACGTCCGAGGAACCCCCGCTGTAAACACAATACAGGTAAGAATACAGGTGTAATACATTTAGTGCTAACGTTACATTCGAGATTTCAAGCATAACTTTTAAGGGACAGCTCACTCAAAATGAAACTCCTGCCATTATTTACTCAACCTCATTTTGCTTCAACCCCGTGTGACTGACTTTCTTACGTGGAAAATTAAGATGACACATAATGACAGTCAGTCACCATTTAACGTTACTTTAATTGTATAATTGTAATTATTTATTAGAGGCTGTAACTCTTACACGAGGGTGTGAAAATTGTAGCATCATTTTTATTTTTGAGTGAACTATTCGTTTTACGAAGTTTAATATGGAATTTTGTATTATGTGATTAAGTGAGGATTGAGTGAATGAGTTTGTTGATTGTTTGTTGAATGAAGTGAAAATATGTATTCTGTTATGCAAGACCAATTTCAGACTTAAAATATTATCGTATCATAATACAACTGTTTCTTTTTTTACATTTTAATTTGAACCAATTTAATTTATTTGCATTTTTTTCTTATTTGTTTTATCACCAAAGGTGTGTTATCACAAAATATAGGCATGTGTAAAGTCTATACAGATCATGTGTACAGATCATCTAGATACATATCATGTTGTATGCACTTTTCTTAGTGTTATAAGTGTTATAAAAAATAAACAGAGAAAACAAACCAACACAGAACCTCCACTTACCAATTAAGGCTGCAGTCTGAGGTTTTGTGCAGTTGACATGACACCTTAAAGGTATAGATCACCCAAAAATGAAAATTCTTTCACATTACTCACCCTCATGGCGCTCCAAACCTGTCAATGGAGGGACAGAAAGCTCTCAGATTACACTGTAAGACTTTCTTTTCTTTCATCTTCGGAACACAAATGAAGATCTTTTTGATGAAATCTGAGAGCTTTCTGTCCCTCCATTGACTGCTACGCAACTACCTCTTTGACGTTTCATAAAGGGATAGTAAAACTAATCCATATGAACAGAAACCGAACCTGCTTGACTAGCAAGAACAAACCTCTGGCTGAAGCTTAAACGTGCTGCGTAACACGAGAATGAACCTCATTGGTTCTTGCAGAAGCTCAAACATCCTTGAGCTTCCATTTATTGATCGCTATTGGTTGATCTCATGTGAGTCACGGGATCTCCCACTCTCACGGCAGTAAACAGAGAAAAAGAGATGAGAAGAGATGTAGTACAATTATGAGGGATCTGTACTTTACTCGAGTATCATTTTGGGGGAGTACTCATGACTTTACTCAAGTACATTTGAGAGGCAAATATTGTACTCTTTACTCCACTACATTTCTATCCATAACAGTGAGTACCGAAACCCTCAATTTGTTGTTTCTCTCTCAAACGTGATTGGATTGTGCAGGCGCCACTGATTGAGACAGCCTATCAGCAATCACCTTCAGCTTTCCGACAAAGTCAACTCATGGTCAGATTTAGATAAGAGACGAAACAATGGATGAAGACGCAGCAGGTCTATTCCGGGAATGTGCCAACCCGTGGCCCCACCTCGCCAGACTATTTACATTTTCTGAATTTTCAGAAATTTTCTTAAATGTTAAATAAAGCAACATGGTAAAAAGATGAAAATGACTTGATTTTACTTTCAATTTCTTTTACATTCTGCAAGGTATTAACATTAACATTTTTCATAACTCCATGTAGGACGTTTCTGTACATAAATGTAAGCACTATGGCAGTTGTAATGCAATATTTAGAAAATGTACTCTTGATACTCAAGTACTTTTAAAAACAAGCACTTCAGTACTTTTACTTAAGTAGACATCTGACTGTAGTACTTTTACTTGTACTTGAGTAAAATTTAGCAAGGGGTATCTGTACTTTTACTCAAGTAATGAAGCTGTGTACTCTGTCCGCCTCTGGTCATTTCTGATTTCATGGTGACTTTAAACAAAGTTATCTAGGCTAATACTTAGCCTATGTTATATGTATGTACATTTATTATGAGTACAAATCTCATATTAATTGAGAAATTACTCTGAATATTTGTATTTTAAATTTGGCAAATCAGTGACGTGTGTTTAAGATATAGTATTTTTTTATTGAACTGCAAAAAGCTTAAAACAAATGGAGATCTGTCTCTAAAAAATATTTTTAAAAAATCGTATACAATTCAATACTGCAATATACATCAGTATTTTTTTCTCATCATAAATTGCATTAACAGCGTAACAATGTGAAGACAAGTTTGCTTGAAAAAAATGAACAAGCATTTCTTAATGTCTTATGGTGAAATGGTCCTGCAGTGTGACTCATTGGACAAACTCACACCAGTCTGAGAGTCTTGCCCGGGCTTTCCCCAGCTGCACACCTCATTCTTTCCAGCGCAAGAGACTCTAAGTGTTATGATCTCAATTTGTGCAAATTTGAACCTAAAATCTTAATGTTAAAAACAATTTTTGTCCATTTACCTCATGAAGAATGTATCTAAAATAGTTGGCTTAATGGCTATTGTTTTTTAACAACTCTGACCATCAAGTTGGCGAGTTCTTTCCTGGCCACGTGGGGCTTTTGTTTACTGCAGTTGCTGCACAGCTGAGTGTGTTGTACACCAGTTCTTGAACTCCTGCCATCCAATCAGCTTCATCCTGCGCAGGCGTCACTTCCTTCCCAGTGGATACTGCAGTCAATCTGTCTATCATTAAAGTGTATGTCTCCGCAGTGGTCCTATCCGGGATCCCCACTGCTAAAATCCCACCTCCCCCATGCTCAGTCCTCCCAGCTGACCCACCCATCCCCCCTGCTCTCGCACACCCGTGCCACATGAGGCCCTGCAGTGTGACTCAGTGGACAAACTTACATCAGTCTGAGAGTCTGGCCCGGGCTTTCCCCAGCTGCACACCTCATTCTTTCCAGCGCAAGAGACTCCAAGGGTTAGTTTTTCCAATTCTGTAAAGGTAATTATGCATTTGGTTATTTTCTTGGGATTGTTCTTGTAGTAAACCTGTCATTTCTTTAGTCCTTAAGTACGGGTTTGCCATACTGCAGTGCACCACTGTTAAAGCTCTTAGTGAGCGAGCGTAAGCTCTGCGCTACATGCTGAGTTTGTGGTTTTCGCTTTGAGTGTTCTTGCCTTGAGCACTTGTTACAAGTATGTTGTTTCCTTATTAGTGGCTATGGATGTGGTGAAATGTGTGCTCACAGTTTTTGTTTGTGTATAGATGTGTTTGCATATCTACCTATGTGCTTGTGGGTGTAGCTGGAATTGTAACAGAGGTGTTGATGGTCTTTGAATCTTAATTATCTCCAATAACTGCACAAATATCATAAAAGTTTGCTTAGCCAGACATTGTTCTCAGTTGTTTTGAGTTTATTTCTTTTTTGCATCTACGTTTTACTGCAATCAAAAGCTGTGAAAGTGTAAGTCCTCAGACACATGGTGTTTCACCCCCTCTAGGTAGGTGACAATACAGAGCACTCAGCCCTTTATGGGTGGTCCTTATAGTGTGATGACAGAGTCTGGTTTATGTGTGTAATAGTCTTGATTGATGGTCAGCTTTCACATAATTGTGATGAATGAGCTTAAAAGGGAAGTTCATACCATCCAAGATCTGCGTTCTTTTAAGGGGCGTTTACACACTGACAACTAATTGCAGCTACAAAGCAATCAGAAGTCATACATTTTTAGTGAGACTTGGCTAGGCTGTTTGAGTTCAAGTTATTCAAATGCACAGTAACTGTCAGTGGGAGTGCAAGTATGTTTACATGTCTTACTACCTACAGTGGGTTTTTAGCCTCATCAAGCTATTGTTGACTAAAAGACCTGTTTTACACTGATGTTAAAATGACACTTAGCCTACTACCTATGCTACAGTAAAACTGCTGTACACTTTCAGAAGTTGTAGGGATGCTTTCTACTGACGAAAAGAATGTGAAACATGTAGGCCTATGTAGGTTATATAATTTAAAAAATGTGCACACTTTAAGCTGTATCGAAAATCGCATTATTTAATGAGTTAGCCTATCGCATATTGCGTTTTTATTCAATATCGTGCATCCCTATTTAAAAGTTCTTGGTAATTGAAACTAAAAATAAAATATAAATATTAGATGAAAAACTTTATTTCAGTTAGTTGCCTGGGCAAAATGGCTAATTTTGTACTATAATTACTGAAAGTTAAAAATAAAGCAGAATAAACTTGCAGAATAAAGCAAAATAAAAATGGCAAAAACGCATAACAGAACTACTACAATTTTTAACTAAAACGAAAGCTGAAAGTTACTTCAGAATATTAATATAAACTATAACAGTATATAGAACATACTAAAATAACACTGAATCAAGCTACAGTCTTTATTTTACTTTCCAAGTACACAACACAGTTTCTAATTGAATATCTCAAGGGTTATATACATATTATGCATTACCATCAGACAGGTAAACCGTGCTACCTATTAAGTTCTTTAGAAATGTAAAAGCTGTTAAACCACCTCGATATGCATTTTAGGCATTCCTGCTATGGCGAATTCGTTGAAGGCAAATGTAAGATGCATGGCAAAGGATGAGATCAGAGAGGAGAAGGAAGGAACTAAAGAAACAAATGACACCCTGGAAGAGCCTGCAGAAGAGGAAGAGACCGAAGAAGAGAGAAAGGCACGGGCCGCAACAGAGGAGAAAGCAGCCAGAGAGAGAGACACTCAGAGGCAGCTCATGTCTATCGAGGAGCTGGTGCAGACTGAGAGGAACTACCTGAAACATATGCAGCTCTGTACAGTCACCATCAACAGCAACCTGCAGAAACTCCAGGTACACAAGTTCTCTTGTAATCACTTTCACCCATTAAATATCTGTTAAGGTGCCACACATCTGTTATTTACAAGACCAACTGCCTTCTGTGTTGTATGTATTTCTTCCACCACCACTGAAATACCATTGAAGCGCTCTATCATTCCTATATAAATATAAACATTTAATAATATAATTAGATAATACAACAATTAGCCTCTAAACTCTACTTTAAGTAAATGTGCTCTTACATTAGTTACATGCCAACGTACTACTTCTATAAATACATGAACTTATGACATGATCAAAAACCAAGCAAACATAAACAGCAAACAATATACAAAGAAGTAATATTAAAGACAATAAGGTAAATAAAAAAGAATAATGACATCATATAATAAGAATAATCAGTCGAATTGGGGTAATACTTATATTAATATTTGATTCAAACCAGAAATGTCTCATAATTTGGACAAAATTATTTTGCTTCTCTCAAATTTGAAATGTATAACCATTGTAGGTAAACAAGCTTTAATAAAATCATATATTTATGGTCCCTTGCAGCCTCCTCCACCGAACCTAGAGCACATGTTTCAGCACATTGATGAAGTGATGGATGTTTCCAGCAGACTCCTGAGCCTCCTAGACCAGGCAGAGATACATCACAGCGACCCGAAATACCTGCAAACTCTCTGTGAGTACAGCCGGACATACTGGAATTTCCAGTTCACTTTTTCTTTTTGGGGATTTGTCAGTTCCTTCGCAGTCATGCTGTCATGCTCACCTACAGATCAACATATATTTTTTCCTTGAGCTCATGGTTGAAGAATCCAGAACTTGAATTTCAAGATGAGAATAATGATGTTTGAGGTTTAGAATGTTATGTGTAAATTCCTTGTTTGGATCACTCTTATGCTGTCTAATGCTACATTTATTTGATCAATAAAAAACAGTGATATTGTGAAATATGATTTCTTTGTAAAATAACTTTTCTGTTTTAATTTATTTGGGAATTTATTTTTTTTTATTTTTAATAGCAAAGCTGTTTTTTTTTTTGTCATCACTATGCCAGTCTTCAGTGTCACACGATCCTTCAGAAATCATTATAATATGGTGATTTGCTGCTCAAGAAGCATTTCTTATCGGTGTTAAAGACAGTGCTGCTTAATATTTTTGTGGAAACCATGAGACTTTTTTCAAGATTTTTTGATGAACAGAAAGTTCCAAAGAAAACCAGTTATTTAAAATGGAAATATTTTGAAACATTATAAATGTATTTTCTGTCACTTTTGATCAATTTAATGCATCCTTTCTTTAAAAAGACAAAATCATTCTCACCCCAAACTTTTGAACGGTAGTGTAGTGTACTGTATGTTATATGGAAAAGATGTAAATCAGATGTAAATAAAGTATCTTATTCTTTCTCTCAGGTGACTCTTTCCTTAGTCTGTCTCAAGATATAGAGATGGCCTATAAGGAATATCTCGCCAACTACAACAACATCACTGCTCTAGAGAACAGCTACAAACAGAATGAGGCCCTGTGGTTAGAAATGATCCGAATCATCAAGTCCTCTGCGTAAGTTCATAAACAACAACCAACTGAGGCGTGTGTCTCGAACAACTCCTTGAGAGCACGACTTGCTAGACAAAAACACCCTTGTATTACCCAACATTCCTTCCATTTTTGACCCCTGATCCCATCTGTCTTCAGTCCTGATGTGAATGCGTCCACTCTGAGTTTCTTCCTGGTGATGCCGGTTCAGAGAATCGCCCGTTACCCCCTGCTGTTCCAGACCATCCATAAACACACAGACCCCCGACACCCAGCCTACCTCATCCTGGAGCACACCGCTCACACTGCGGTCCAGATCAACTGCAGGATCAATGAATACAAACGCTTCCGTGAAGTGGGTGAGAACATGCACGCAATTTATAAAGCAAAGCTGACTGAAGCAAAGTATGTAAATCCATTGATAGCAATAGCATAAAAACATGAATGAAATACTTGGTTTTGATTTGCTTGATTATCCTCATTCTCTGACTGTCACAGCTGACAAGTACAAGAAGACAGAGAACCTGACCATCAAGGACAAGATCAATCGACTCAGTGGCCACAGCATTGCCAAAAAGACGGCCCGGTTTAGCCAGTACATAAAGCATGAGACAGGAATGGTGCCAAAGGTAACTTGCATACAGTGATACTACACTGAAGAAAAATGCTTGGTGTAAACAAAGGAACAGAAATGTTTGGCATGTTGAAAGAACCACATTGTTTCCATAAAGCATTAGACACCATTGCCACATAAGTCTCCAACAAGTTGTCTTTTTACAAATAATTCTTAAATTATGTTTTGTAAATCAATCTCATCTTAGGTAAAGAATGAAGAATATGATTCTCTTGCTGGCTGCTTCTTTGCCCTGGAGAGGGGCGTCTCAGAGCTTCACGATAACATGGAGGCTTATCTCCACCATCTACAGGTTTGCCTTTACTGTTTTTTCTCTTAATGGCTATAGTTACAAATTAACTTAAAGAGTTGATCTTCTCATTTGTTTTGGTGTTCCCTCAATGTGAAGCAAGTACGCCCATGAATCAAACTCTTCAACATTTCCATTGTTATTCCAGCTGGTGTATGAGAGGAAAATAATATGTGAGGGTTGATCGCAGGGCAGATGGAAAGGATTTCTGAAAATTGTGAAGTTGAGATTATGGCTGTGCACTTGGAGTGTTTGTAAAGATTTATTTAACCATCTGAGCTCTGTTTCTGTGTACAGAAGTTCCTCCGCTGCAGACCAGAGGAAGCTGATCTTGATCTGGAAGGGGAGAAAACTGCCTTGTTCTCTAAAGAAATCACAGTAGCGCTCAGACAGTGGATTTACCCCTCATATGTAAGACCTTATTGAATCTTTCAAACTAAGTTGTGTTTTTTGGGAGGGAAACTTAAAATCCTTAGTGTATTTCTTCAAACTTTACAGGTTCTCTAGCGAAAATCAGTATGTGGTGTTGAACTTAACACATGTTAATTTACAGATATTGGAGTGGTACAGGGATGATGTAATTTTGTAGGCAAACCCGGATATAAGCATCACAATAGGCCAGAGGATTTTCCCATTGACTTTTTGATAATTGCAGAAAATAAGCTCTGTGACCAACAACCGACATGTTTTGTTTAAGATAACTTTAAAAAATGTACACATCTATCTATAAATTAGGAACATCTTTCTGTCTGTCTGTGTGTGTGTCTGTTATTCGCATATCTCTCGAACCATTAATCCGATTGATTTCAAACTTGACAGGTGTCTTTCTACGGGCACGAGTGAGTGCAGTGCCAATTTTGACGTTGTTTGGATAAGAAATGCAAAAGATATCGTTAAATATATCATAAAAGAAGCACACATTGGCTTTTGCCGCTCTAGCCGCTGACCACTCCCCCTTTCACACTGCACACTGAGTGACCACTCCCCCTCTCAATGCACACTGAGTGACCACTCCCCCTCTCACTGCACACTGAGTGGCCACTCCCCCTCTAACTGCACACTGAGTGACCACTCCCCCTCTCACTGCACACTGAGTGACCACTCCCCCTCACACTGCACACTGAGTGACCACTCCCCCTCTCACTGCACACTGAGTGACCACTCCCCCTCTCACTGCACACTGAGTGACCACTCCCCCTCTCACTGCACACTGAGTGGCCACTCCCCCTCTCACTGCACACTGAGTGGCCACTCCCCCTCTCACTGCACACTGAGTGGCCACTCCCCCTCTCACTGCACACTGAGTGGCCACTCCCCCTCTCACTGCACACTGAGTGGCCACTCCCCCTCTCACTGCACACTGAGTGACCACTCCCCCTCTCACTGCACACTGAGTGACCACTCCCCCTCTCACTGCACACTGAGTGACCACTCCCCCTCTCACTGCACACTGAGTGTCCACTCCCCCTCTCACACTACATACTGAGTGATCACTCCCCCTCTCACTGCATACTGAGTGGCCACTCCCCCTCTCACACTGCTGTATACTGATGGCCACTCCCCCTCTCACTGCACACTGAGTGACCACTCCCCCTCTCACACTGCACACTGAGTGACCACTCCCCCTCTCACTGCATACTGAGTGGCCACTCCCCCTCTCACACTGCACACTGAGTGACCACTCCCCCTCTCACTGCATACTGAGTGACCACTCCCCCTCTCACTGCATACTGAGTGACCACTCCCCCTCTCACTACATACTGAGTGATCACTCCCCCTCTCACTGCATACTGAGTGGCCACTCCCCCTCTCACACTGCTGTATACTGATGGCCACTCCCCCTCTCACTGCACACTGAGTGACCACTCCCCCTCTCACACTGCACACTGAGTGACCACTCCCCCTCTCACTGCATACTGAGTGGCCACTCCCCCTCTCACTGCATACTGAGTGACCACTCCCCCTCTCACTGCATACTGAGTGACCACTCCCCCCTCTCACTGCACACTGAGTGACCACTCCCCCTCACACTACATACTGAGTGACCACTCCCCCTCTCACACTGCACACTGAGTGACCACTCCCCCTCTCACACTGCACTTTGAGTGACCACTCCCCCTCTCACACTGCACTTTGAGTGACCACTCCCCCTCTCACACTGCACTTTGAGTGACCACTCCCCCTCTCACACTACATACTGAGTGATCACTCCCCCTCACACTGCACACTGAGTGACCACTCCCCCTCACACTGCACACTGAGTGACCACTCCCCCTCTCACTGCACACTGAGTGACCACTCCCCCTCTCACTGCACTCTGAGTGACCACTCCCCCTCTCACACTGCACTCTGAGTGACCACTCCCCCTCTCACACTGCACTTTGAGTGACCACTCCCCCTCTCACTGCACACTGAGTGACCACTCCCCCTCACACTGCACACTGAGTGACCACTCACACTGCACACTGAGTGCCCACTCCCCCTCTCACACTGCACACTGAGTGACCACTCCCCCTCACACTGCACACTGAGTGACCACTCCCCCCTTACACTGCACACTGAGTGACCACTCCCCCTCTTACACTGCACACTGAGTGACCACTCCCCCTCTTACACTGCACACTGAGTGACCACTCCCCCTCACACTGCACTCTGAGTGACCACTCCCCCTCTCACAGTGCACACTGTGACCACTCCCCCTCTCACACTGCACTCTGAGTGACCACTCCCCCTCTCACACTGCACACTGTGACCACTCCCCCTCTCACACTGCACACTGAGTGACCACTCCCCCTCTCACTGCACACTGAGTGACCACTCCCCCTCTCACTGCACTCTGAGTGACCACTCCCCCTCTCACACTGCACACTGAGTGACCACTCCCCCTCTCACACTGCACACTGAGTGACCACTCCCCCTCTCACACTGCACACTGAGTGACCACTCCCCCTCTCACACTGCACTCTGAGTGACCACTCCCCCCTCACACTGCACACTGTGACCACTCCCCCTCTTACACTGCACACTGAGTGACCACTCCCCCTCACTCTGCACTCTGAGTGACCACTCCCCCTCTCACACTGCACACTGAGTGACCACTCCCCCTCACACTGCACACTGAGTGACCACTCCCCCTCTCACTGCACACTGAGTGACCACTCCCCCTCACACTGCACTCTGAGTGACCACTCCCCCTCACACTGCACTCTGAGTGACCACTCCCCCCTCCCCCCCCTCACACTGCACTCTGAGTGACCACTCGTTGTTCTGCAAAAACTGATTTTGCACGGGCACTTTGCACTAGTGTTATGAATTTCAAGTTAGTTTAAAGGGGTCATATAATGCCATTTTTGTACAAGTTAATATGAATCTTTTGGGTCTAAATGAAAACTTTGTAATATACTTTTATTAAAAATTCTCATTAGTATTTTAAGAAAACACTCATTTTTCCTGCTCAAAAACAGCTCTGTTTTCAGCACGCTGTTTCAGTACATATGCCTTTAAATGATAATGAGTTTTGCTCACCCCGCCCCTCTGTTCTGTTTTTTTTACATTACTTTATTAATCAGTAACAGACAAGTAAACCAGGTGTAACTTAGTGTTAGCATGTTAACTGTAACACCTGCGTACACAGTTTTTAATAACACAATAACTATAACGCGTTTTTCATTATAAACCTGGGATTATGAATTATATTGTGAACGTCGTAATGTTACATAGAATACATGCCGTAATGTACCCTGAGTGTAAACATTAGCCGCATTCATCGTGAAGCGTGCATGGGATTTGCAAAGATTAATATAAAGGTTAATAAAACGTTACACTCACTTCTTCTGGAGCAGGTGCAGCAGGAACACGAATAGTTGGTACTGATTCCTTTTTCAGTAGCAGCCTCTTAGCAAAACCTGATTTATATTGTCCCTCGTTTAAAAAGCAGTCTGGTGAGGAATGATTTGCGCAAACATGAGCGCATTCACGTTGCTTGTCGGGAATATTCCCTTCATAAACAAAACTCAGCCACTGCGTCTTCAGCGGTTCGGATTTGGGAACTTTAAAATTACTGCTTTGTTCTTTATTACACCCAAGAACCGAACACCACAGTCGATTAGACTCCATTCTGCTCCAGTGTATCAACAGTGACGAACTATGATTGACGTCTCATGAGCGAGCGAGGGTGGGTTTGTGTTGAAACCCTGCTGTCAATCAACAATCGTGGGAGGGGCGTGCGAGCTTGTGACGTCACAGACTCGAACGGCTCGATTTGAGGCAGGGGAAAACATACAAGGAGATTAAAACAAAACCACTGGATGGATTTTTATCATTATATGATGGTTGTGTACAGACACTGTCAACACACATTTCAGTACAATCAACTTGTAAAAGTGCATGTACCATTATATGACCCCTTTAAGTTAAAATACCGGTCCTTTCCAAGACAACAACAAACAAAACAAGACTAAAAACAGAATAGTGAGTAGAAGAGTTTACCTGTTCAACGTGATGATATTTAGGGCCAGATGTGCTTAACGGCAAATTAGCGTGAGCGCAATCCCATAAACGCGCCAATGGGAGTGGAAAGTTCTACCTGTGATCTACTGATGACGCACAAATTAAAGAACACCGACGTAGCCATTGCCATAATGACCAATGCAATCTACCAAGAGCAGTGCAAATTAGCGTCTGGTTTAAGTCATGCTTCTTTGTGAGTTAAATAAATTGTGCTGAAATGGAAACTCCTACAAATGCATATGCAATAAGATCAGACACAAAAATAACTGTCCACGCCTTTCCAGTGCTAATTTTTCATTGTGTGTTTCTAGTAATTCCTGACACTTTTTTTTTTAACGCCAAAAGAGGGTTTGTGTCGGTGCAAACTGTTAGTAAATCTTCCCCTTAATGTTACCGACAACCTCTGTAGTTTAGCCACTTGCTGGCAACCGCCTTTTTCAAGACACATAAGCCTTAAATAATCATTAAGGGGGATTACTGATGTATTTTATGTTGTAAGATAAAACCTCAAAATATCTTGAGTTTGCGTGAACTACAGACCTTATTTCAGGCATTTAACAAAAAAAGACGTATTAAAGAACCCCATTGACTTTAGAACAATTGAACCGTAAGTAATATGTTAACTCGTTTCCAGGTTTTAGGACTCATTCCTGCAGCACTCTGTTACACACTTGTACCTCTATCCCTCACTGCCTCATTTTTGTACATGTCAAATTAAATATGGCATCTTTGACTAAAGTCTGGATCACCAACATTTGTCATGACACCGTATTTCTTCTCTGTGGTGCCTCTATTTGCCACTTTAGTTTTCTCCATTCATCAATGTCTAACCCTTCTGGAACCAATACAGCTGCAAAAACACCGTGTCATGTAGGGATACAAATTGTGCCAAGATCTTTTAACTGTTCACCAGCCATTGAAATTATGGTTGAAATAGTCGCACACAGCACCCTTTTTAGCAGTATGCTTCTGTTTTGAGAGGAAGACAGTGGTTTATGCATTATAATGACACATAAAAATAAAATATCGATCAGTTGTTGGTTATTGATTAAATTAACCGTATCTTGCCTCCTGAACTTAATTTGTACATCTATTTTCCTCCACTTTTGATGATACTTACAGGAGAGTCGTTTGAAGACACTAGTCTTTAAGCCCTTGACCTCACTGCAAGAGCTGATGGCAGGACCACGAAACCTCATCCGTAAACGTCAAGACAAGCTCCTGGACTATGAGCTAATCGAGGAGAAGAGTAACCTGAGTTTTGAGGAGCAAGCTATAGCTAACACCTACAAGACCATCAACACTCTGCTGCTGACCGAGCTGCCACAGTTCAATGGGAAAGCCCTTCAGCTCCTGTGGGCCACACTAGAGGCCTTCAGCTCCCTGCAGAGAGACCTGGCGGCGGATATGGAGCAGCTCGCCACCAGCTTTACCCATCAGGTACTTTTTACAGGAAAAGATCAAATACTCAGGTTTTACTAAAAGCTGAGGACAAAATACAGTGAGTTTTGGTTCTCGTGGTTCTTTTGTTTCGGACCAAAATACCAAATGATATATTTAGTCCTGGTTCACTTAGCATTCACACTGTTGTTTTTAACACTGAATCTAAAACAAAAATCAGGTTTTATGACGAATTTTTTTTTTGGAACTTACCGATCATCCAAAACAATGTTGCCTGCTGGGCTAAATGCGGTATTGAGAACTCGTTAAGATCTTATAAAATGTGTAAAGGAGTCAAAACAGCGCCAGGAATTCCATCACACACACACACAGCTGTGTTTTTGTGATTTGTGAGGACATTCCATAGGCGTAATTGTTTTATACTGGACGAACTGTATATTCTATCCCCTTACACTAACCCTATCCCTAAACCTACCCATCACAGGAGACATTCTGTATTTTTAAAATTTTAATAAAACACTGCTTAGTGTGTTTTTAAAGCCATTTGAAATATTAGGACTCAGGAAATGTCCTCACAAATCACGTTCAAGTTGTAATACCAGTGTAATACCCATGTCATTATACACATTTGTGTCCTCACAAATCACAAAAACAAGAGCACACACACACACACACACACACACAAACAAACAAAGATCTGCTGCCAGGACAGGGCGTTTCTGACACCTGTACCAAACTATAGTGGGTAACATAGCTCCTATAATGAGAAAAATAATCAGAAACGTGTCTCCTCGCAGCAGATCTCCATTTGTGTTTGTGACGGAGGGATTCCTGCCGCTGTTTTGACTACACATTTTATAAGCTCTTCACAAGTTCTCAGCTCCATCATATACATGTATATGTATAGTGTTTGCACATACACTCAGAAAAAAGGTACAAAATCTGTTACTGAGACGCTACCCTTTAAAAGGTTCTAATATGTACCTTTGAGGTATTAATATGCACTCTTTAGGTACAAAGGTGTACCTCTTGAAAAATTACCACCCCAGTGACAGCTTTTGAACCTTTATTTCTAAGAGTGAACGGCAAGCGCATTTGGCACAACACACAGCATTGTTTGGGATGTTTGACAAGTTCCGTTGCAAACTAAAAGTTTTTTATAAATGTTTTGCTTCTTTAGGTTAGCTGTTAAAAATGACAGTGCGAACGCCAAGCGAACCAGTACTAATTTTCTTTTTTGGTGTGGACCAATAGAACATAGAGAACTACCCTAAATCGAACCAAATCTGAACACACCCTTAGAGATAACCAAGTGAATGTATCATTTCTACAGTGCCTAAGATCAGATCCATCATCCTACATTTAGAACAATTTTAAATCAGCATAAATTAAATACAGTACATATACTACCGTATACATTTACAAATTAAATAATTGGGGGTTTTTTTCACATGAAAATATCACAATACAAAAAATCTTAATGGTGCAAACCATTTCATTTAATTTTTTCGTCATGCTAAATATTATTATTTTTTTATTTTATTTTTTATTTTGGAGTAAATTATAACCTGGACATGTTCTTCATAGGTTTCACGAGATTCACCTTCACAGTCATGTAGTTATGTCATCCTCATGACTACACTTGAATACCTATCAATTTCAGGAACTGTTGATCGTTCTGTGCAATAATACACCACTGAACGACACTGCAAGCATGTGTTATTAATAAGTGTTATTAAATTTAGCTTTTTGCAGGCTAGCAGTCTTTATGAATTCCTCTCTGTCTCCTGGCAGCTCCCACACAGTTATTTGGAATCTGGTGAGTTCTGGAAGTGGGCAGAGACTGCGGTGCTGGAGGGTTCGAGGAGGATGGAGAGCCTGTGTCAGAGTGTTCAAGAAGAGCTCAATGCTCCCATTGTGCAGGTCAGTTCCAACACAGAGACGCACTATTGTCTGTTGCCGGGTGGAGACGTCTTCCTACGGGACACTTCGTCCCCTTACTGCAGTTTAACTGTGCCTGTGGACAGTGTTGGAATAACCATAGCTAAATGCAGCCATTCATTCATCTTGATGTAATTTAGTCCTCATGTGTTTTACATCAATTCATCCATTAATTTCGAACATACAGTAGTAAAATATGTCATGTCCTGGGGTTACTGTATTACGGGTGGCCCTAAACAGCTGCTTTTTATTTAGTCAAATGCAAATTACAGCAAAAATATACTACTGGTCAAAATGCTAGTGTATTTGACCAAAAAATGTTGGGAATGGGGCTTGATCATGCCTCAAAACTTGATTGGTTTGTGAAAACCGAGCTATGATATTTATGGGTCAAGATTAATTATCAGAAAAGAAAAGCTGTTTGAGAGGAGATGAAAGTCCTAATGTTCACTGATGAATCAAGGAAATTAAAACTAGAAGCATTTATTACATTAAATAGAGTCCATTATGATTTCATGTTGTGTAAATATTTTAATATCATGTTTTGTCAAGGTAAGCAGAGTCAGCACCATTGTCATGTTTCATATTTCATACTTCTCTGTCTGTGATGTCATGTCATGGGCATTAGACCATCACTACAGCTAATAACACAAACAGATGATATTACACAGAGTCTCAGCGTGCAGGTTCTAATCAATATCATGTCTGCCATCACTAAGAAATCAGTCCTGATAAGTTTCGAGTGTAAATCATGTTCATTACCCCTCTCAGTTTCTCAGTTCAAAGTGATCCAGCACTGTAATTACTGCACTTCATGTACATTTACATTAATTAAATTAAATGTAATTTATTCAGATGCATGCAATATCACGTTAAATTTGATTAGGTACTAAATAAAACATGTTTTTCTGTTTCATGTCTGTGATGTCTCAGCCGCCCAGTCCCGCGTGTGAGCAGCGTCTCAAGGCTCTGAACGCTAAGCATGGCTCAGAGAAGATCTACCAGCTGACAGGCCCTGTGGTGGGCACCCGTGACCTTGACCTGACCCTCAGTAAGGGAGAGCTGGTAGCTGTCATCAGTGAGATGGACACGCGAGGAGACCGTCGCCGCTGGCTGGTTGATGCAGGAGGTAAAACTGGCACGTGGAAACCTGAATTAGTCATAGTGCATTTAAAGACAACTCAGTTTATACCTGAAGATGTATTATTGGGTGAACAAGATTGATCCATTTGATTCTCTCATATACTGCATGCAAATGGGCCTAAGAACAAATTGGAAAATAGTTATTTAAATGCAAACAAAAGATCTTTTCTTAAATTTAACTTGCTTTAATGCTCAGAACAACCCCCCTGCCAACATAGATTTCACGTTCTCTAATGCAATATAAAATCCATCTGATTAAACCGCTTTAAAGCAAAATATAAACCATCTGAAAATACAAATTACACTTACTTTGATGCAGTGATATTTTCATAGCGTGTGGCATCTACAAAATGGAAAGATTAGGTTAAATGACAATAATGGAGGTGTACTGTAATAATATTTAATCTGTTTGAATAAAGTGGTGCTAGAGAACATAGTCTAAATGTATTTTAAGAATTCATATTTTGTCTGAAATAGCTTCTCATATCATTTCTGTTGCACTGCTTAGTAGTTAATGAGAACATATATCAACCAATCAGATTTTAGTTATCGGTAGTTAATATCCAGTTCAGGCTTACAAAAAGGGTTAGGGGCTTCTACACTTCTATACTCCTTATTCACCTATAATTTCCCTCTTTAAAGGGATAAATTATGGGTTAGGGGAAGCAACCGGGTTAGGGCTATGTTTTTGGACAGGAATGTTGTTCTGGGGTCAACAGGTCTTATTTTATATGTGTGTATATATTTTTACACACCAGGCTTGTTTGAGATGCATCGGCTTCTCGCAGACCCGGTCCGCACCGCTCCGATGCATCTCGAACAAGCGCCAGCACTGCCTTGGTGGAAAAGAGGTATGGCCTCCATCATTTTTAATGACAGCACCAAGTCTTCTAGGCATGGAATGAACAAGTTGGTGACGTTTTGCAACATCTATCTTTTCCATTCTTCAAGAATGACCTCTTTTAGAGACTGGATGGAGAGTGATTCTAAAATTTTAGAATATAAAAGTACTAAGTAATATAAAACTTAGTCTTGACAACATTTTGGAAATTGTTTTTGTTCATTGAGATAATGTTTAAAATGTTACTTTTCAAAGGGGGTGTACTCCTTTATGCTGAACACTCTATGTATGTATGTGTGTGTGTGTGTGTAATATATAAATATATATATATATATATATATATACACACACCCAGTATAGATAGTATTACCAGTACAACAATTGCTGCTGAAAGCCTTTGGTAAGCCTATGAGTGACATCTGCTGGTCAAGTATAGTTAAAGCACTCTTTCAAATCTTAAAGCTTTCATCAATCTGCAGAATAAAGCTATTTAAATATGTGGATTTGAGTGTCTTGATAGGACTTTGTTTTTAATTTTATTTTCTTCAGGCCCGAGGGGATATGTGCCTGCTTCAAAACTGACACGCTACCACCAGATGACGGTTGACCCTCCACAGTCTCCTCATCTGAACCTCGTGCCCACCGGTCCAGGACCCCGAAGACACTCCTACACACCCGGAGCCCAGCCACTCCTAAACAACATGACCACGCCCTGTTTTCAGGTGAGTGACACACAGGCACAGACATGCGCTTTGACTGACGGGTCATAAGGCCGCCTAGTTACTGGGTCTGATTCGTGTGTCAAACAGAACGAGACCTTTGGAGATTGATGGCAGGTTTGCAGTATCTCATGATCATCTATCACACATTTGTGAATTCAGTATTGGAAGAACAGAAATGAACTGCCGCTTCTTGTCAGAAGAAGTGATATACTCTATCACGGCCACCTACACACACGCACGCGGCACACACGGCACCCACACATACACACTCTGATTTAGTCATCTGCTTGATCTGACAAAATGGTTCTATATCATTGTGGCTTCATGTTTAGGAAAGCAGAAATGTGGGAGGCAGATTTTGACTGTGGGAGATGCACTGCTGTTGTGACTGTAAAAATGTGACTAATTTTTCTGAACAACTTTCACAGGTTGTTTATCATTGTGACTGTGACAGTGCAGAAATTCTTGTGAGAAAACATGACAGGCTAACATTTTACGGCTCCCAGATCAATTATATATCCAGTTTTTGTAGTCTCAAGTGGATTTTTTTTATATCTTTGCATTTACAAAGCATTGTTTTTCAAAAACAATATTTTCTGAAGAGAATGTGAGTTGTGTGCCCATGCAGAACTCGCCACAGTAGTGTTCTGGGTGGCTTTTAGCATATTTATGACGTTGCTTATTGGCAAAAAATAATCTCCCTAGATATGATTTAGGGCTCTCTTGAAAATATTTCTTTTGTCATTTTTTTATTTATTTATTTAGACAGTTATGCTATGTATTATAAATATACCATGTATCAAAACTAAAATTAGTTTGTCTATTTTTATTTAGTAGTTAGTCATTACAATATTTTAGTCTAGTTTTAGTTTTATGTTAGTCATTTTAGATAATGAAGATATTTTTTAGTTTTTGTTACCAATATCACTTTGTGTAAAGTCGTCATGAAATTAATATTCTCCCTATTTTTTTTTAAATTCATGTTATTGATATTAGGATAGATCTGCTGCTGCAACTTTTTTTATTCCACTTTTAGGGCTATCACCACTAATGAACATGATTCATAAAGCATTATGGATATTAGCCACAGGGGGGAGCACTTCATCTTATTTATCCTTTCAGATTTTTCCACCCAGCTATTTTTATTCCCTTATGAGCTGTAATATCATAAACATCCCACTCTTTACACTTGAACATGTCTCAAGCACGTTGTGTAACACTAAATACCACTCAAATTTAAAAAGACATTGTTTTTTGAGTGCTCTGTCGAGTATATGCACATACATTCTCTAGACAGATTTCTTATTCGGTTTTACTATTTGTGTGGGTTTTGCCATTGGCTGCGTTTACACTTGGCATTAACATGTGATCACCGTGATCCGATCAAGCAGATCGGATCATAAGCCAATCGGGACACGGTGCGTTTACACCGTGTTGCTTCTGTATCTGGATAACAGATCGAAAGTCGACCTGAAGTGGTGAGTTTTCTTTTAAAAACAGTTTTCAGTCGGGGGACATTGTACAAATCTCGCAAAATGAGGAAGATGAAGAGGCTGCAAGTACTAATAATGTGGATAGATGCCGTAATGGAAACGGTACAGAGAAACGTACGGGTCCGAGAACGTTGCCAGCTGTGGTGGGAAAAATGTGCATTTTTTACAGAAAATAAATGGTTCAGCAACCTTCGGGTGCAAAGGCAAAAATTTCAGTATATTTGCGATGTACTTCGCACTCGAGTTTATCGCAACACCACTCAGCTTCGTGTAGCAATTCCTGGAGAGAAGAGGGGGAGTAAAGACAGTGGGCGGGGTTTTGTGTGACGTCCACCTGTGAATGCAATGCAGACACGATGGCTGGATTGTGTTTACATTACACTGAGATCTGATCAAAATGTGTCCTCGACTACCTCCGAACCTGGACACGCTGATCGGATAACATTCCGATCAGAAGCGCATTTACACTTGTCTTTTCAATGTGTATGTGGACAACATCCGGGATACAGGTCGCATGTTAATGCCAAGTGTAAACGCAGCCATTGACTCACAGAAAATAACTCCTCTTATTACCAATCAGACTGAAACGCTCTCCGTTCTCCATTTGCAGGTGTACGCGGGCTATGACTTCACCGCGAGGAGCAGTCGGGAGATTTCTCTGAGGGCTGGTGAGCCGGTGCGCGTCGTCGAGCCTCACGATAAGCGTGGAAACAAGGAATGGAGTCTGGTGGAGGCGCGTGGCCAGAGAGGCTACGTCCCCTCCAACTACCTTTCCATCCTCCCCTCTGTGATCGCCTCACCCACCTTCCCTTATCGCTAGCTGTGGATAATACCCATGACAAAACATCATCTGCTGCTGCTATGCGTCTGCTAGCCAGTATCCAAACACACACAGACCATGAGAAGCACTTTTCCTTTAGGGCTCCTTATACGCGAAGAGGGCGGATGGCTGCTGTTTGATGCGTCATTTGACTGGTGTATGTACTGGAGTGGTGCTTGCGCCCTGCTGTGGAGTGGTCGTCCATGTACTTGATCTCCGCTTTGCCCAGGGCTGTTACTGGTGGAGATAGTTTTATCTGATGAGAGAAGAGCTGCAGGGGCATGCAGACATGGTTGTAGCGCACAGCTATTGGTGGAGAGTGCTGTTTCCTGCACTTACCGCTTGGATCAACACCTCAGCTGTCCGTCGAAATTATGCTTTGGGCTGCCCTGGTACTAACTTGTCTGCTTCTCTGTCTTAGTATTGAAGAAACTGAGAATATGGAACTTATTTTATGAGTCAAACCTCTTTTGCACTGGTTTCCAGCTTACTTGAGATGACTAACATGCAGACTTTAAGACATGATTTTAAAAAATGTTCTTACAAAATTATTGCTTTTGCACCACCTTGATGGACAGTTATATTGTTATTTAAATGTATACAGTGGATCTAAAAAGTAATTGGACACTAAGGACACAAATTATTTGTCCTATAAAATAATGCATGTCATTAATGTATAGATAACAAAATATCAATCCAACTGATATCATAAAAGCACCAAGCAGTACTTTTTACATAAAGAAGACTTTATGATTGTTTGTTTTAAACAATAGATATATGGTTCAATATTAAGGCAAAAAAGTGGTCGACCAATATATTTGCCTATGCCAATAATTGCCAAAAAATGTGCAACAGCTGAAGAGTTTTTCTGTTTGCCTGATAAATGTTGGCAGACTTTTATTTTGATAGTGATGAGAATGCCTTAGGATCTCCTGTTCTCCAAATTGGATGTGGAAAGGAGAATTCTGTTGTCATTGGAAACACATGAACGACAAACTTAAGTTCTTCACTTCAAACTATGCTGTGCTATATATAAAATTAGCATTTTAAAATTAGAAAATATGTTTCCCAGTGCGCACAGAGTTTACGTCTTACATCCTTTTTGTGAAAAATACTATAATATGATAACAGAATCAAATCTTTTTATTTTGCAGGTTTACTTTTAAATTAAGTTGTCTTTTTTTTCTATTTCGATTAATTTTCAAAATACTTCCAATTTAGTAAATATTACATCAAATAAATACAAATTTCATTGCAATATGTGATATTTACTATCTTTACATTAAATGGTATGATATCATATATATATATCGGTTTATATCAACCATTGGCCACCCTGCTCTCAAAAAATATCGTCATTGCTATCAACCATTAAAAAATCTTTATTAGTCGACCACTCAAAGAAGGATAGCACTTTATTTTACAGTCCTCTTCCCCATGTACATACTATGTACTTATTATAGTAATTGTAGTAACTGGTTAATAACTAGCTACTAACCCTGCCCTTATCCCTAAACCTAACTTTAATCCATGTTACCTTAGATTATCTAGTAGGCTACTTAGGTAAGTACACATAAGTGCACGTACTATAAAATAAAGTGTAGTGATACTTTCTAGTTGTCAAACAGTAGTTAATGTGATGAAATACACATGATTATGATTTGTTTGCATGTGCTGGTTGGATTGATATTTATTTATTAATGTAATGACATTCATACATTTTTTATTGCGTGTTAAATGTCCAAATACTCTTTGGAGCCACTGGGTGGTGGATATCAAAGACACTGTAATGATGTAGAATCGTTAAGCTATTCGTATTGCTTGCATGCAGATTCAGAACTGCATTGTTCTTGTGTTGCTTACTTCATAACCTCTGTGATGAAGGACTTATTGAAAGATTCAAACGTGCAGAGGATCTGCTGCAGTGTCCGTCATAAACAACTGTCTGCCTGCAGTTGCATCTGCTGTCCACTAGAGGCACCAGAGCATCCTCTGTGAAGACTCATGTTACCTTTACTCGGTGTTGGATTAATCCCCCAAACAGAATCATGTATTATTCATCTGATCACAATCGTCTTAACAGGGATCCATCTCCCAGCTGCTTTCCTCCTGGTGATACCCCTGGATATGGCATCATCTGTACATGTGGCTTTGAAGAGATATTTATTTAATTTAATATTCCTCATGTCTACTCTAACATTGAACTGATTCAGTCTTGAATTAAGCCTTCAGAACTGTTGAAAACCATCTCATATCTTCACATGTCTACTGTTATTTTGAGAAGCTGTAAGTTACAGCAAGCAGCTTCGGCTGAAATCTTCTGCCTGTCCTCGGAATGCTCTATTTGTGACCAGCAGATTAAAACACTGACGTGAACAAGGCTGAGTGTTTCTGTCTACTGCAGAGGTTTCTTTTGGAGATATGCATTGGGTTGGAGGCTGCTTTTAGCCCAAGTGCAGCTATTCCTCTGAGAATGTGCAAATGTCACCACGGCAGGGCTGATGATGACTGTGTTTTGTCGTGCTGCGGGCAGAGTAGACACGCTGCGGCTCATTGTCCGAAGAGAGCACCGCCTGTCAGTCTCTCCTACTTCTGTTAAGAGCTGCTTGTCAGCTAAGCTTTGATCCTCTGAACGCCTACAGCTACTGCTTCCTCTATGCGACAGAACTCAAAGCTCTATAAATACATTTCTCTATTCAATGGTCTAAAAATAGGCGCTTGTCGGCAGGATGCCTCTAGGGCGCCCCCTGTAGGAGCTTTTGGGAACTGCAGCTGCTGTTCCTCTTCCTCCTCTGGGAGGTGGCGTCTCTCACATTACATCAAATCGCGCCCTGGCCCTTCTCTTCGTCTTCGCTAAAGAGCCATGGGGAAATGCTACAGTAATTAGATATATTATCTATCCCTCACAACATTACATACTATGAAGCATTTTCTAGTCTGAGAGCAAGCAAACCTAACACCCCTATTCTAACTCCCTGCTTTAGGTGTGTGTGTGTGTGTGTGTGTGTGTGTGTGTGTGTGTGTGTGTGTGTGTGTGTGTGTGTGTGTGTGTGTGTGTGTGTGTGTGTGTGTGTGTGTGTGTGTGTGACAGAGAAGGGAGGATAAGCAATGCAATAGGGGTTTATAAGTCTGCAGTTAATATTGGTTGTCTTTGTGGCACTGAACAACCCTGAACTGAACAGCTCTAAAGCTTTTTTCATTTTCAGTTTTTTTGTCTTGTTTCCCAAAAATGGTATCTTTTAACATCTTTAAAACAAAAATCATTTAAGTAAAATTGCATGAGATATTAAAATATTTTCACCAATATATCAATTGCTCAAAGCTAACAGCATTCAATGGAATTTATGGTTAAAATGGAAAAATTGGGGTTGGGGTAAGAAATTAAGATATATAAGATATATTCATGTAAAAAAAACAGTCTTACTGCCTTAAATATAACATAAGTTAATATTATTTTACTAAAAGTAAATATTATTATTATTGTTATATATTGTTTCTAAATTCTTTGCATTTTCCAGTAAATATCTAAACTGTTTTAAAACGAGGTGCATTTACAGTACTTGAGAAGCAAAATTGCTTAACATATTAAGATGTTTTCTGAGAATAAATATTTGAATAGATCTTATATAATAGCTAAAACTTTTTTGTTTTAAGCATATATTATGAAAACAATAAATAAAATACTTAATGGGTTAAGAAAAATAAATTCACAATATATTTACTCAAAATAAGTCTTAATATCTTATGTAAATATACTGTGAATGTTATATTATTAATTTTAAGTAAATATATTATGTTTAATTATTTTAAGTAAATATGTTTTACTGTAAAACAAGACAAAAATACTTATTAAAGATTTGCTACCAATCCCTCCCTCCTGCAGAAAATAAATCTTATTCAATATCCAGGAGGACTTTTTGTCTCGGCACAATCAGGAATCCTCTTGCTGCCAGAGCCTGAGGTTAGCAAAGAACAGCTTGTGTAAGTTGACCTGTCAAAAGCTGCTGTGTAGAAATAGACACTGTGGCCTTGTCTGGCTTAATGCTCTGACTGTATTTAGTAGCTTTTTTGGCGCTGGTGTCATGATTGTGTTAGGGCTGTCAGCTGATCTGTGGCACAACCAACTTTAACCCACGTCAAAGCTGGTCTTGGCTAGATGCTAAAAGCAAAGTATAGGTGATTTGTTCCAAAAAAAAATGTGTTAAGCTGTTTGAAAGTCTCTACACATCCTGATAGCAATCACTAAGTTAAGTGGCCTAAATGTATTTATATGTATATATCTCTTCTGTGGAAGGTGTAGGCTCATCAAACATTTTTGATGGACCAAAACAACAAGCTTATGCTGCGCTCTCGACCATAACTATTGTAATTTGAAAGAGCAGTTTGTGACTCGAATTTATGCCTTTCAATGGTAACATTATCAATGCTGAAATGAATCTGCAGCAGTCAGGTGGTACAGGTCAGTGCTCTTTAAGTTAAGACTTAAATGAATTTCGTTTAAATCGTTTAAATTGATAAAAGCATTTAGAGTAGCATTTCTATGGTAATGCAACGTCCAATTTCAATGGTTTTCACAGGATGAATTCTGAGTTTGTAAGTTTTCAAATGATACCTTGTTTATGATAACTATTAAAATATGTGATGTAATAAAGTCAATAAAAAAGATATATTTTAGAGGATAATATATTATATAATCTAGTATTTGTCAATAAAAAATTATAAAATAATATTATCCTCTAAAAAGTATGTTTTATTATGAACTTTTAGCATGAAAACCAAAGTTTCAATTATTAAAAGTGTGTGTTGACTTTTTGTTTTGAATTTTTATGATGTAGATTTTTTCAGGTGCCAAAGGTACCTTTCCAACGATATATAATTTGTCACAATTGGATTAGGATTTGGTAGTTTATAGCCGTCACTCGTGATGTTTTTGTTTGCTCCCTGATGTATCTCATGTGTTTTGAAGGAGGAGTGGTTTTGGAGACGCTCTGGGTCTCCTCCTTCCAAAGCTAGCTCGCTATTGCTAGCCAACCTTTTAAGCCCAATTGAAGCCCCTCATTACGGAGGACTTGATGCACATTTTACACTCCAAGTCCCTTGCGGTCCCACTGCGAAATACAGCAACACTTCTCAGACACCTTCTTTAGTGACCTCTGAGCGTGTCTGTGTGAGTGTGAATGTAGACTCAACAGATCACTCATCTGTTTATAGGACTGAACTCTAAGCTTCTTAAGTTCAAAGGTCATGGTCATGCCTATCTGACATTAGAGGCTTGTGTATTTTTAGAGGGTACGATGTGGAAAGTCTTGACATTTTTACATGGAGATAAGTTGTACATCTTGTCAAGTTATAAAGCTATCTTTTTCAAGTCGTGTGCATAAACATCATATTGGCAAATAGAGATGAATGTGTTGACTTTCTGTTGACCTACATGCACACTAGGCCGTTGAACTTTTGTCCCCTTAATCCTATTGGCCTTTTAGTGTGAGATCAGGTAGTCATGGAGCCCGTCCAGCATAAGCAGTCAAGAACAGATCCAAAACATCAGCTCACTGAGGATCCAAACATGGGGCCTCCATTTGCAGTGGTCTCTGATTTTCCCCAGGTTGGCATAATGTTTCCTCTGCATATCGAAAAACACACTCCCTTGCTCTTCGAAATGTTGCATCGGAGTGTCATTTTCCTTGATTTGTGTATGTGTGAGTTCTGGAGAAGAACCGTGTTGAGCGCCACAACCATCAAACTTGAGACTTGCCTCATTTTGCAGCCCCCTCTATTTAAAACATGCATATGTAACCAGCATATAGATTCCTGTCATTCTCTCACCTCTGATCTTCCCTTTCAAGCTCTTGTAAACAGTGCTGGCCTAGAATGTCAATGATGTCAGGCATCAACAGGGGGGTGGAGAACTTTGATCTTTGGATAAAAGGGTGGGATGGGGTTTGTATACGTTTAGGGGTCATGTTCACCTAGTTTGTAGCTCATGTCCCCTCTGGTAATCTGATGAGATGCTTAATCGCTCTTGTCCGGTGATCAACTTACAGGCTGTCAATTATTTTTACTGTGTGCGTTTCAAATGTGTCGCGGCTGAATGCTTTGATCTGAAACGCGGTTCTGTGTTCAAGCTTTCACATCAAAATGGACCTCTGCTGTGGTCAACAACAACAAAAATATTATTTTTATTGAAGTATTTTATAGTCATATTGATATATAATAAAGAAATCGGGCCAAATTGTGTAGCTCCACAAACAATTTTTTTTAACACATTTTATCAGAGAAAATACCCCCCCTTTGATTCTTGTCTACTAGCGCCAGAACATCCAGTAATTATTCGATCCCACTCAAGGTTGTTTTCTGATTGCAATAATCTTAAAAGTTTTATATTGTATCATATTTTTTGGGCTGTCAAGCTGAGAACACTTGGCAAGGCTCAACATATCTTAGCGCCTAAAAGCATTGATTGAAGAAGCCACTCAGCTTTGCAGACGGTGTTTGCGCTGCATGATAATGCAGTTTGTGTAGAGACCCTATCCTATCTATTTGAAAACACATAAGGCAGATTATAGCCATGAAGGAAGCAATAGCCACAAATGGGGATCATAATGGCGGTGGGAATGAAGGGATCCATCCGCTCGCCCACGCAGGTGAGATCTGTTGACCTTTCAGAGTCCATTTCGCGCACTCGTATCCAATGTTCCTGTGTCTGTCATGTTATGGAAGCCTGTCCTCCTCCTGACCATCATAAGGACATAATGCATCTTTGAGAAGAAAGTTCTCTTACATCCATTTCATTGGGTCGAGGTGTTATAGATGCTTGCAGACTGACACTTCTTCCCTTCAACCAATGTTAAGCTAATAACAAAAATGCTAATACAAGTTTTAACAAAAATAATTGAAAGTGCTTTTCTATTATTTGAGCTGGAACAATGTTTAAATAGACTTTTTGTTTAAAAGAGGTATCTTATGCACATCAAGGCTGCATTTATTTGATCAACAAAACCGTAAAAACAATAAAGTTAAATGATTATAGTGTAAAAAAAAACTGTTTTGAATTTATTTTAAAATGTAAATTATTCCTGTGTTGACAAAGCTGAAATTTCAGCCTCTTTACTCTAGTCTTCAGTGTCACACGATCCTTCAGAAATCATTCTAATATGATGATTTTAAGATTTCAAGATTTTTTTTTTCATCAATGTCACAAAAAAATGTTAACTGCTTAATATTTTTGTAAAGTATGATATATTATTTCAGGATTCTTTGATAAATAGAAATGTCAAATTAACAGTATTTGAAATGGAAATCTTTTAACTGTGTGTGTGTGTGTGTGTGTGTGTGTGTGTTACAGTTCACTATAGATTTCTCAAATCATTACTTAACTAGAATCCTCTTAATTCAGAGATATTTACACTGTGTATTAGGAATGCTCATCATATCGGTTGTGTGCTGCTTATTTCTGTTGTGACAATCCCCTCTGTGCTGGCGAAGAGCTGTTATTGCTGGCAGTTCGAATACCAGCAACCAACATTCTTTGAAAACTGACGCGCAATCTTTTCATACAAGTGTGAGGAAAATAGCCCTGTCGTTCACCTTCCCAAAGGCGGGTGGCTGGGAAAGTATCCAGGCGGGAGAGGGGAGGGAATACTGCTGCTGCGGATCCCATGTCTTTACCCAGCCCTAGTCCGATCTCACGGTTTGTTTTGAGACACAGTGATCATGTGCCCAACTCCTGTCTTCCCAAATCCATCATCTCCTTGTTCTTGAGTTAGAAGCTTTTCCCATCCTCACCTTAATGGGCCTGCTGGGAAAACGAATCATTTGGGTTTAGCTGTTGTTGGTAGACTATGTTTTGTTTAGATACACACATGGTGATGTTTTGAGAACTTGCTTGGAGGAACTTAGAGAATGTTCAGTGGAGATGTTTCGCTGGAGTGAACAAAGAACAGAATGTAAACACTGAACTGTCTGCCATGGAAACTCCATGGAGCTGCTCCTAACACACTTTCATTAAACGTCAGTAAACCTGTCTTGTCCAAAAGCATCTATCTGTTTCTAATGCGATCTGTTTAGCATTATTGGGAAACATTTTGGTGTTATACATGTAAATTAGATTTTTGCATAAAAGACAACATATACCACCACAATAATAGGGTGTTTTGGGGGTCTTACAAATTAATTGCAATGTGTTTCCGAAGATGTTTTTAGTGGGAGGTTTTTAATTGCTAAAGCATTGATAAGTGGTTGTTAGGAAGTTTCTAGGTGGTTGTTCTGGTGGTTAGCACATTATGGTGGTTGTTAAAGTGTTGGTGTGTGGTTGCTAGGGTATCCTAGGTGGTGGTGAAGGCATTGCAAGGGTGGGTTCTAGTTTGTTCAGGTGATTGTTAGCGGTGTTGTTATGTGGTTAATAGGGTGTTCTGGGTGGTTTGCTAAATGTCTTGTTGTGGTTGCTAGTGCATTCTGGGGTTGTTAGTGCATTATGGGTGGTTGCTAGGGTTTTCTGGGTGCTGGTGAAGGCATTGCAGGGGTGTTCTGGGTGGTTGTTAAATGTTTTCTGGTGGTTTCTAGTTTTGCTGGTTATCACTTTCTTTTGGTTGCTAATGTATGGTTAACAGGGTGTTATGAGTGGTTGCTAAATGTGTTGTGGTGGTTGGTACATTCTGTGGTTGCTAAGGTGTTGCTATGTAATATCTAGGGTGGTCTGGTGGTTGCTAGGATGTTCTGCTGGCTGTTGAGTCTTGATAGATAGAAACTACCCAGAACCTAGGAACCATGGCATTGGTAGGTGGTTGCTAGTGTGTTACTGTGTATCTATCTAGGGTGTGGTGGTTGCAACTGTGTTCTAACTTCTATGTAGTTGCTAAATATGTTTTGGTAGTAGTTAGCAAATTCTGGGGTTGCTAAGGTGGTTTCTGGTGTGCTCTGGATGGTTGTGCAGTTTATATGGTTTCTAAATGTGTTCCAGTAGTTGATTAGAGCATTCTGGTGGTTACTAAGGTGTTGCTGTATAGTTGCCAGGGTGTTCTGGCTTGTTGCTAGTGCATTGCAAGGGTGTTCTAGGTGGTTGCTGTGGTGTTCTTGTGGCTGTTAAGGTCTTGGAAGGTTCATCTGTGCAGTTGCTAGGGGATTGATTAGGTGGTCTCTCTCTCTCTCTCTCTCTCTCTCGAATATCCACTGGGTGACCATCGCAAGTAATTCCACTCATCAAGCCATTTGCGGTATCATTCATGTCTGTAGCACAAATTGAGTGGGACTAGTTACACAGTGAAGTTTAAATCCTTAAGCATGAGCAGTTGTAATAGTGAGGCATGCCTTAACAAGCACCACCAATCATTCTTCATTCCAAGAACAGCTTCCTCATTTCACACGTTTGTTAAACCATTTAATTGTTTCATTTCCCCCTGTAGGTCTGGTATATGTCCATCTCATTAAGTAACCTTTCATTTTCACATTCACTGTAGCAGCTGCCCTGCTTTTTGGTCAAGGTTGCTCAGCAGCTCAAGGTCAGCCGCACAATAGCGCTGACAGTCGAGGAATGCAACTGCAATAAAAATGTCGTTGGTCCAAGTCATGAGGGCAGTGCTCCATGCTGCCTGCAGCCCAGAGAGATTACGGCTCCCCTTGGGGCTGCATGCGATAACCACGAGCCACTGCAATGGAGCTCTTTCAGACCTCTCCGTTTATGGGGTCACCTCTGGCTCGTCACGCAGTAATCGCTCTTGCCGGAAACACCTGTTTCAATTCACCAAAATAATCTTTAGTGCAGATGAAGGGATTTCGAAGTCTAATCTTGGCATTTACTGCCTTTTTTTAAAAACCGGCCCCTCTGCACAGATGTACAACATACTGCAAACTTGGGACTTTTTTGTCCCTACTGTAATATGCTTTGTGTGTAAACACAGCCCGCAACAAAACCTTGTTTTCAGTGTAAATAATCTGCAGGAGACAACTAGAAATGAAAACACGGTCTAAACCAGTTTTGATTCAAACATAGACTAATCCCAAGAAGTCATGAAGGAAAATTAACTTTCTTTTTTTAATTATTCAAAGTCTTTTTGCTCATTTTAACTCAATGAATTTTCATAAAGACAGTCAGGCAGAGCGAAGGTGTAAATCCTATTGTGCTAGAATATAAAATAATAGTATATTAAAATGTGCCATTTTTGTGTAATAACCGCCTTGCCTTTGAGCTGAAGCAGGAATTGTGAGTCCCCTCAGGCGACCAGGCCCGTGAATGATTGGTACTATTGCTGTCTGGAGCTGTATTTATGGACTGCTAATGTGACCACTAGGGGGAGTTTTGTGCTGCTCTGTCTGCCATTGCAGCAAAACAAATAAATATCCTTCCTCTTTATGTGTCTCATCTGTAATAATCTGCCTGCAAATCATAACAAGCAGATAATGCTTTTCCATAGTGGCAGTAATGAAACGCTCCACACACTTGCTGAGGCAGCGCGCCATATCTGAAGGTTAAGGTGTCCTTGACTTCCCGCCTGTGGCGAATAGAGATTTAAATTAACCAGTCATTTTCTCTACAGCTCTTTGATATTAAATGGGGGGAAAAATGACGTGGCAAAGAAATGAAAAATCAGAGTTGATATCCGTAAGCAGAACTCTGAAATCATTCAGTTTTGTGGAGCATAGTGTCACTAAAAACCAGGAACTTCAGAAAAAAAATAATTTATCAGCATGAAATGACATCAAGCGGCACTCGTCTTCGGTTTACTGTTATTGCTGTCAATATGGAAACAGAGGGGCAGGTCAGCATGAGTGCAGTGCTGAAGCACTGGCGAGTTTTCATAAACTGAGACAGTCATTTCAGTGCCCACAGTTGCTTGACCTCTGTTCCCCGCTGCCCTGCTGGGATTTGCGTCAGATTATGGCTTGCAAAGAAATTGCTCTCCATTTCTCCCTCCCTTTTTGCGTTGTGCTGCTGCAGATGCCTGAAGTCACCCAGGTTTGTTCGGTCTATGGCAAACCGAGCCCTGAGAGTCTTAAGCCTAATGTGATTACATCATGATCGACAGCACTCATGTCTGATATGAGTCCTGGAAGACATGTTTCCTTCCTCCGCTTTAGCCGGTCCAGTGAAACATTGACACAGTGGAAAAAGGATGATGAAATTTAGTTTTGTCAACACTAAGCTTTTGGTCCCATGACTATATACATAACCTGTCCAAATGTTACATAAATATTTGGGCAAATTCCCCATGGAGGCACATTCTCTTGGCCGTGGACTTATCCAAACTATTCTGTTTTTATATATTTTACATTTATTATTTTATATTTATATAGCTATCTTATTTTTACAGTATGAATATTGTACACAGTATGCACATTTTCTTAACATTTTGCCAAAATGTTACGTACAACTAGAACCCTCTGGATATGGGCTGTCCCATGACGCAATGTGCTTGTAAGAAAAAAATTAGGACGTTGAAGATTTTGATGAAGTTCATTGTAGCGTAGCAGTGACAAAACACATGTAGCACCTTATGTCCGAATGAACCCAGAACATCCAAATCTCAAACCTTTTATCCCATGACAGTTTAGCACCCCTCGTGTAAAGTTGCTTGTGTTGTAACAGCTGTGCTCTGTACAGTGTTAAGGTAGTTCAGACTTCCCATTGTCTGCGATGGTTCTCAGTTTACCTCACCTGCTCCCGTTCTACAGTTGATAATCATTTGCTCATGGTGTGATCCAACCAAATGGGGCAGTAGCAATAAAACAGGTTGACTTTGTTCTTCTCTATGATAAGCCATTTTGGGGAATGAGCATGATCAACCACCTATCTTTGAGTGGAATCTGGGTCAGGGCAGACTATAATTTCTTACACATTATACAATTTATTTAAATATATTTTACATAGCCATTAATCCAGGATTCAATGTCACATGATCTTTCAGAAATCATTCTGATATGCTGATTTGCTGCTCAAGAAACATTTATTATTATTATTATCAATGTTGCTGTTGCAGCTAAGATTCTTTGAAGAAAACATTTGAAATAGAAATCTTTTGTGAAGTAATTGTTTTGACTGTCTTGACCAATTTAATGCATTCTTGGTGAATCTGACCCCAGACTATTGAACGCTGTTGTATAAAGTAGTATATACACTCACCTAAAGGATAATTAGGAACACCTGTTCAATTTCTCATTAATGCAATTATCTAATCAACCAATCACATGGCAGTTGCTTCAATGCATTTAGGGGTGTGGTCCTGGTCAAGACAATCTCCTGAACTCCAAACTGAATGTCAGAATGGGAAAGAAAGGTGATTTAAGCAATTTTGAGCGTGGCATGGTTGTTGGTGCCAGACGGGCCGGTCTGAGTATTTCACAATCTGCTCAGTTACTGGGATTTTCACGCACAACCTTGAGGCGGATGGGCTACAACAGCAGAAGACCCCACCGGGTACCACTCATCTCCGCTACAAATAGGAAAAAGAGGCTACAATTTGCAAGAGCTCACCATCCCTTTATGGCCACCATGTACCCATCCTCTGATGGCTACTTCCAGCAGGATAATGCACCATGTCACAAAGCTCGAATCATTTCAAATTGGTTCCTTGAAAATGACAATGAGTTCACTGTACTAAAATGGCCCCCACAGTCACCAGATCTCAACCCAATAGAGCATCTTTGGGATGTGGTGGAACGGGAGCTTCGTGCCCTGGATGTGCATCCCACAAATCTCCATCAACTGCAAGATGCTATCCTATCAATATGGGCCAACATTTCTAAAGAATGCTTTCAGCACCTTGTTGAATCAATCCCACGTAGAATTAAGGCAGTTCTGAAGGCGAAAGGGGGTCAAACACAGTATTAGTATGGTCTTCCTAATAATCCTTTAGGTGAGTGTAGTATAGTTGTCATAACTGTACTACTATACACTGTATCATTATATTATGTTTGTTTGTTTGTTTTTACTGTACTATGACTGCACTGTTTGCAATATGTATAGGCTACTTTATATTTCCATATATGCAAATTTTCTCTATGCGTGAAATATGATGATTGACTTACAATTGCCAAAATGTACAAATATGCATACTTTGTCCCACAATGCAATCTATTCTAGTATGGCAAAGTATCCATAAGTGATTTGTGAACTGCCAAAAAGTATACACTTTTTAAACATGATTACAGTACAAAATACAAAATCTGTAAAAGAGTTCTCTCTGATTTAAAGCAGAGGACATGTGAAAACAATTTCGAAATCGAATATTACGTTTTGAGATATTAATTCACCATACTGTTTACATATATTGCTTTTAAAGGCTAGGTAATTTCAGAGAGCTAGCTTTGAAAGATCCCACCCTCCCTTCAGAGTGTCTCCAAAGCCACCCGTCCTTCAAAACACATGAACACACACAGCAGAGTCTGCAAAGCTTCACGAAAAAAGGCGTTAAAGGACAGCTCCAGCGCAAAATGAACCTTTGGTCTAATTACACATTGGTACCTAGTCAACCGTTCTCTGAGATTTGTTTTCATGATTATCGAATGTAAAGACTTTTATCTCTAAAAACTGTTTAGCTTATAACGCTAGTATATAGGGCATAGAGTAATGAAAATAAAAATCGCTAGTTAATACCACTAACAAGGCTCAAAATAACCCAACACTAACACGGTAGCATAATGAGGGTCCTTACCTGCAAACTGGAGCATTGAGAACGTTGTAAGTGTACAGACAGTTTAATAAGAATATATTTTATAAAGACAGTCCACTTCGCGTATACAGGCAGGAGCCATCTTTGGAAAACATTCTCGACCAGTCGAATCATGAACGCCGAGCCAAGTGCGCTGAACTGTCTTGGAATCTCATACAGTTTAGCGCACTTGGCTCGGCGTTCATGGCATTAGTGGTATCAGGGGCGTTTCCAGCATTGAAGGACATCCGGGGCTTAGCCCAGACCATTTTGTGTAAATACAGGGATCACTCGAAGAGGTTTTTAGGGGCCAAGCACCGAAGCATTTGTTTTCAGCGTGAATGCCGTGAAAAACACACAAAACACATCTAAAACGGGAAAGAGCTTTGCGATTGACTGTACAACTAGATTTGACCAGAAATCTGAGGAACTGTATATTTTTATAGACTGCAAAAAGCTACAGAACAGACTATATTCTGCATAATTGGATGTTTTTAAATAAACACTGACAAAAAACTATACAAGTTTTAGGGCTGGACGATATGATGATATACAGTATAACATTAATGTAAGTGATCACTCGGATTTAGACCTATCTATATGCATTCCCTCTATACATGGATGACTTTAGTCTACGTTCATTGACACACCATGGCATCGAACTGTATATAATTCTCAATGTACATCTGTCAAAAACTTTTCATTAGGAGCATTGGGATAAACAATGTTTCACTTTTATCTTTCTCCAAAGTAAAATGACTGATTAATTGTTACCAGTTTCCATGTCTGATCCTGGCACAGCTGCTGCTGCTGGCTCCTCCCCAGCCTGCAGCTCATCTTTGCTACCCTCTACAAAACTATTTAATCAAATCAAAGTGTATATTTACTACAAACTACAAACACAAAACAAGTCACACATACATTTTATGTTAGTGCTTATTGGTTATCCTTAGAGAAAACAACACCTGATAAACAAGGAAAGTATTCAGTGCAGTGGGATAAAACTAATGTTTCTGGCTACCCTTACGAAAAAGAAGTATACTTCAAGTTCATTTTATGAAGAAGTATTATTCGTTTAAATGTATTATAAGTGTAAGAGTAGTAAACTTTAAGTACACAACTAGGTTTCTCATTTGTAATGCATCTGTACTACAAGTGAACTTATGTATACTAGTAGTAGTTTAAAAAAATACTAATTGTATTAAAATAGTAGTTTATGAAAGTACACACTGAAGTGTACTGTCAGTAAACTACTAGTTTATACTGCAAGTATACTTGCAAGTTTTCTTAAAGTGAACATAAACTTATACTTGTTATAGTTCAGTATTTATGTATTATTTTTGCACTTGCAGTATACTATTATGTTCAAATGTAGATTTTTTTTATTAAATATCTTTAACTGTACCTTAATTTTAAAGACATTTCATTAGCTTCATGCTTTCTTTTTTATCAACACTTGAATGTTGGTAAGTTTCATAAAGAAAGGCAACATTAGAATTGGAATTTAAAGGATTAAATAAAATGAGGCAGACAAAATTAAAATGAGGCACACTGCTTGTGACGCGGGACAACAAAGCTTCACATTCTTCACAGCTTCACAAAATGTAGGACAGGTGGTCCCCCTTTGATAATATTAAGCGGATTTTTGATTTACGTTTAATGTTTGATGATGATCACGTTATTTTATATTTGAGAGAGTGAGCAATCTTCTATCACTTGTTTCAGCTTCTTCTCCTGTGTTTTTATCCGGAAGAGATTCTGTACTAGAAAATGCCAGTAGGCCTAAGTGCTAACGTTATAATGTTAGCCTATGGTAATAACTAGCTAGTTAAACAAATAGGCCTACAGTGAAAGCCAGCCAGATGATGATCTATCTTCAGACTTTAAGGATAAAAAAACTGAATTCTTACCCACTGACTTCTTTCCGAAAAATCCCCAAAGTCTCGTTTGCTTCATTTTTCTTTAATTTTTTCTTTCCCGCTCGCTGACTGTCTCAGTTGTTACTCGCGCTCTTGCGGTTGACTGTGCTAGCTCCTCCCCTACCTGCTGCTGCTGCTGCATATTTAACAGAGAGCAAGAAACAGAGTAGCCCATAGGCTACCGACAGCAAAGAAATGTATTCCATAGGCTAGATTATTTTTAAGATCTATTTTTTACAGGCTGTATGCATGCAAAGCCAAAGCGCAATGAAATTTATGATTTATGAACTTATGATTTCGGGCGTTTACATAGGCTATTGTTTGTCCAGTTTCATATTTGCTCAGTGACAGTCATTACATTCGGGGCTTGACTCAAAACATTCGGGGCTGAAGCCCCGGCAAAATCGGCTGGCGACGCCCCTGAGTGGTATTAACTAGCGATTTTTATTTTCATTACTCTATGCCCTATATACTAGCGTTATAAGCTAAACAGTTTTTAAAGATAAAACTCTTCACATTCGATAATCATGAAAACAAATCTCAGAGAACGGTTGACTATGTACCAATGTGTAATTAGACCAAAGGTTCATTTTGCGCCGGAGTTGGCCTTTAAATTACCTTATATCTCAAAGCACGTAACATTACAATAATAATGAATGTAAACATCTTAAAGTGCACTGACCTGTACCACCTGACTGCTGCACATTCATTTCGGCGTTGATAGTTTAAATCTTAAATTTTAGACCACTTCTATTATCAATGGCTATCAGGACGTGACCTTTAAAAACAGTATTTTGCTTTATGAAAACATTATTTTCCGAACATAGTCAGAGATATTTGGTACAAACCATCGCTGTTTGTATTTTCCAAAACCGCAGTGACGAACTAACTTTAATTTAGGGTCCAAATTTATTATATGTGTAATTTAGCATAAGCTGCTGTGTGATTTCTAAAAGCCCTCTGCACATCTGCGTGTGTGATGCGAAGGTGCCATGAATCGAACACCTTCCTGGAACACCTGTAGGCTGGGCTCTAATCTAACAGATGGCTCTTCTGATCAGCACTGCTGTTGAATACACTACAGAATGAACGCTTCTCAAGGTTAAAGTGAGCGCTGGATATTTTCCCAAAGATGTTTTGGCATTTGTGATTCATGCTTTTACTATTGATCGCAGAACACTATCTGTTGAGATTGTTTGATAGCGTTGCATAACTTGATCGATTGCCCGTGCTCTAAGTCTTTATTAACCTATATCTAAGGTGGAACAACGTTGATATGCTGATGCAAAAAAAAAAATGGATTTGTTCTTATTTCCTGTAACTCTTCCTGGAGGTAACATTATGCTCAAAACCACCCCCTCACATCGGAAGAATCAAGTAAGTAAGGCATAATGTACAGTCAGCTGTCATTATCGCAAAATAAATCCATAAAGGGGTTTCTTTTTTTATTAATGACCATGACTGCACATTATCTCTCTTATTACACCGCTAATTAAAGTAAATAAATGGACATGACATACTGGTTTGAGTTTAAGTATACAATGTTATGGCCTGGTTTCGCAGACAAGGCTTAGATTAAGCCAGGATTAGGCCTTAGTTCAATTAGGACATTTCGCTTTTTTAAACGTGCCATAGAAAAAACATTATTAGTGCACATCTTGAGACAAAACAACGGAACTGACATATTTTCAGATATTTCATGTCAGTGCAAGTTGCATTCAGTTATAACAGCTCACACATGCATTTTAGTCTGGAACTAGCCTAAACCTTGTCTGTGAAACCAGGGGTAAAAGTCTAGGATATTAAGGAGCAATGATCACTTACACCGTCTATATGAAATATAATTACAAAAAGAACTGTTTCGTCCATATTATGAAAGTCACTGTGGTCCAAAAAAAACACTTTCTCCTTATGTTCCACGTTTTCCACGAAAGGTTAGAATGACGTGAGAGTGAGTAAATGATGACAGAATTAACATTTTTGGGTGAACTATCCTTTTAAGGTCGCTGCACACATCGCCAGAGAAAAGTCTGTCGACATTTTGATTAAACATTACAAGGTCAAAACATTTGATTAATGATACATATCCATGGGCGAATTGTTCACAATAAGATCTGTAAAATGCATTTAGAAAATACACAGGGTGAATTTTCATTTCATGCTGACTTTAATGGACCCTGGGACTTAGTGCAATATGTTGGTCATGCGTTCATACCTGCCTTTGCAGATACTTGTTATGAATTCTATGCATTCAATACCGCATAGAGAGCAGCCTTCAAGATACGGCCAAGGTTTAGATGCTCCGATTCAGATATCCAGGCTTTCACTCCGGAATTGATGCACTCATGCGGAGGAGGTGTGTTTTCTGTGTCCCTGCCTCCTGCTGTGTGTGTGTGTGCGTGCCTGCGTGCGTGTGTGTATGTGTCAGTGGAGAGCGTGATGTGCTCATCAGAGCTGAGTTCTTAATCCCAGGAGATAGAGCCGCCCATCCCCACGAGCTGAATAATGGATGGCCGCTTCAGCAATCCACTGCTCAGCAAAGACAGGACAAGACAGGGCAGTCTTCCTGTGCTTTCCAACCTCACAGGTCACAGTTAGGAAAACCCTGACAGTGCAAACCAGTACTGCTATTTGAATGCACCAATGTCCTGCTGTTTGCATCTAATACTTGACTGGGCATATTGACATATTAGAGGTTCAATTCATAGAAAAATGCTTTTTGAATGTAGTAAGTTGACCGTTAATCATAACACCAAACCGCTATTCCATATTTCCAACCCTCCATCTCTGGCCTCTAATCTGATAAGCATGCAGGCAGATGTTTATTCATCCTCAGCTGATGCACGATGTGATCCCAGAGCGTATCCCACTGTGACATCAGACACCGTCTCGTGTGTGGTGTGCGAGGATAAAGCAAGCATGATTTCTTTTTCCATCCCGTGAGCTAGCGTAGCTCATAACGTTGTTATGACAGCACAGCCTCCAGCAAGAACCATTTGCTTGGTCCCCTGTAATTCCAGGAAGAGCCTGAGTTAATGTGTACAGGTCCTGTTTTTCGGCCTCTTTTACTTCCATGACCTGTTTATCACCCGCTTGCCCTTCATGCAAAAGACAACCGGCAGACCCAATGGTTAATTCAAAGCCAACTATTAACAAAACAGTGAACGCTTATTGGGATAAAGGTGATCCTGTAGCTGCCAGCACAATCTGTAAATGATTATTTCACAGATAAGAAAGCTGTGACCTCTGGATATTAAAATTAAAAGCATTCGCAGTTAGCATGTAAATATGCCTCTTTTTTTCATTTAGAAGAGTTGAGTATAGGGGAGATTTAAAGTTGTATCTCAGTAACTATAAGTCAAATAGTTAATCTCAGTAACTATAAGATTTGGAGTCAAAAGTCCAGTTTCACAAATGGTTTAATGGGTTCGTAAGCTGGTTTCAAACGCCTAGGTCTTAATTTAGGATCATCTGTTAATTATATCCTCCAAATTAAAGTTGTAACGTGTTATTTGGCCGATTCACGATTTTTTTTACATTTGCTGAAAAGCCTGCATTAGGCTGTACAGTATAAATGGCAAGTTCCAGTGTGACATCATGCCCTGCCACTGTGTTTAAAGGATAGTTTTCCTTAAAATTATGTCATCATATACTCACCCTCATGTTGTTCCACACCTGATTTGAAGTTAACATTTTAATTAAAGATGAGAGATCTCTGTTCCTCCATTGAAAGTCTAATCCACCAAAACGTGATAAATATTGATCAACGCATAGAGCACATAAAATATGGTAAACATAAACTTGAACGTGCAAGCAAGCAGGTTTCAGCTACTGTTTACCATATCTGATGTGCTCTATGTATGTGCGTTGATCAATGTTTATCTGTGAATAAAAGCCAACATTAAATCTGATTATCATATAAAGCGATTGTGTCTTTACAGAATGTTTTGATTAAACCACTTGATTATAGATTACTTTAACGATTTCTTTCAAACAAAATCCTAACGTTTTTTAATTGGGGGGTTAGGGGTAGGAAAATCCCGGCACCTGTGGTTGCCAGAATAATGAATCAAAATGATGATGAATCAAATCTCATCACAAGTAACTTTTCCACAAGTTGAGGTAAATACTAATATATATATATAAGGTACACAGTGTCATACACACAAATATAAAATGCAATCATTAACTAAAGGCAATAAACATTAATTTAACAAAATAAGATACATAAAAGATTTTTCACTGTAAATTATAAGATGATTTGTTCTTTTTACTCCTGTAAGATTACAGGGAATGTAAGGTTAGATCTATTACAGTTATTCATCGTATATAGTAAGGGAATTTCAACCAATTAACAGGTTTTTACTGTATCATGTTAACAGTCTTTTACTGTTAAAATTACAATAATTTGTGGTCACACTTTAGATTAGGGTCCAATTCTCACTATTAATTAACTATTAACTATGACTTTTGGCTCAAACTCCTAATGACTGCTTATTAATAGTAGTTAGTAAGGTAGTTGTTAAGTTTAGGTATTGGGTAGGATTAAGGGATGTAGAATATGGTCTTGAAGAATAAGGCATTAATATGTGCTTAAGTACTAATAAACCAATATCCTAGTAATATGCATGATAACTAGTTAATAGTGAGAATTACACCCTAAACTAAAGTGTTACCCAAATTATTTTACAGTAATGTCTCTCAGGTTTCATTAAAAATTTCTTCATTTGTGTTTTGAAGATGAACAAAAGCTTTATTGATTTGGTATGACATGAGAGTGATTTGCAGTTGACAGAATTTTTTTTTGAAAAATCTGTAAACTATCCCTTTAACATGCTATATCGGCTTTGGTGGATATTGAATATGGATATATTGTGGATATATGGTGTGTGTGTATATATATATATATATATATATATATATATATTCAGTAGCTTTTCTGTTGTCAAAACTTTAGTGAGTATTTATGTACTATGTATGTACAGGCATTAACCTTAAAAGTGTGTGGCAACTAGTTCAAGTCTTCTTTATAGCCTCCATATCTACTTTAACATCATTCCAAAGTTCTGCAGAAGATTCCCACAAACACAGCCAAACCCTTTTACTACAATGAGCTTGAGTAAAAAAAAAATAAAAAAAACACTTAGTGCCATAGAAAACGCCTCTGTCATAAATGATGTCATTTCTTTGATTCAACCAGGCTGCCCCACCCATACGCTATTCATATTTACATTTAAATGTTACATTCTTCAAAAGATCCCAGACAAGACATGCATATTTAACGCTAGTTTTATTGACAGATTTTATGGCTTTTTAGGGCCATGCCAATGAAGTGTTTTTGAGCTCAGTGCACATGCTGCTCATGTGCATGTCCGCACACTGACTTCTGGCTATTTCAGCTGACGGCATTGATGTGGTGACCTCTATGTACTGGGCCGGAACTGTGCTGCTCAATAATACATCAGCATGTTCTTATGAGAAATGCAGCAGTTGAGGTAAACCCAGCAGTGTTGGGTTTGGGGTGCATGCATTTTTCAAAGCCCACCTCTTCTTCTGTTTCCTTGCTGCTTTTTTAAGGCAAGCTTCTCCCTCCATTAGTCATCAGCGTTTTAGCTGATCTTGGTCTCCGCGATAGTGAGTCAGTGCAGTTGTTCCACCCACTAACCACAAAAACACACACATTCACGTACGCATTTAATCGCTAGAGCTTGAGACAAAGAAAAAGTCACTCCTTTATTGGAGTTGCATGAATCACTATGAAAACCACCAAATACGCTTGCAATGTTTGTCTTCATATAAATCATTCTTCCTACAAACTAACAGGCTGGAATATTTTCCTTGGTTTTCCAGTTATGTTGGATTTGGTGATGTGTCACTGCAGCAGCGTATGTAAATACAGTTAGTTTGACATGTGTGCCATAGATGAGTTGTTTTTAATTAATATGTCGTGAACGCATCTAAAGTGTCTTTACTGTCAGAGGTGTCAAACTCAGTTCCTGGAGGACCACAGCCCTGCAGAGTTTAGCTTCAGCCCTTATTAAACGCATCTGATCCAGCTAGTCAATCCTTCAGGCTTATTTGAAGACTACAGGTATGTGTTTTGGAGCAGAGCTGGACTGTGACCCTCCAGGAGCTTGACACTCCTGCTTCAGATCAATTTAATGCATACTTGCTGAATAAAAAAAAAAAGGAGAAAAAAAATACTGACCCCAAACTTTTAAATGTTATATATTAATAGGCTAAAGTACATGTGAATTTCTTTGCTTTAGTGATTGTTGTGCCACGTCGGAAGTGTTTATCAAACCTCTAAGGGGGTTTCTATGCGTGTATGCTAACAGAATGGCCCTGCAGCGAGCGTTCCCTCCTGATTTCCAGGTGCATGGCTTGCACTGTGTGTAATGAGAAGCCTTCAGCCAGGTGTTGAGGTGACTGGGGTTGCCTGGGCTACGCTGTGCACCTCGCTGAGCTAGCTGGAAGCGTATAGCGCTGAGCTAATGCAGAGACACTGTTCTGACAGGAACAGTTCCACAGGGAGAGCAAAGGAAAAGATCTCTCTCTCTATCTCACTCACTCACTCACTCACTCACTCACTCACTCACAGTCTTCTAAAAATAAATATATGTTTCACCCACACTTTGTCTGGCTCATCATCGCTCCAGCTGTTCGTCTGCGTAGTCAAAGTATTGAATCTAGCAGGTTGAAAACTTGGAGTGTTAACAAGATGTTGCCTTTTTCAGCAGCTGGACTCTTACAGTGAGCCACAACTTGATGATTTCATTATATATGAGAAATATCTGTAGCCTTTGGTTTTCTGTGCTAGGTTTTCATTTCATTTTTTATGTCAACAGCTTGGCCTATAATAGCATGGAGCGAATACATTCATGAAGGGTCATTCATTTTGTTTTGTTTTTATACACATAAAGGAGTTTATTTAATCTTAACCAAGCACACGTTTTCTTATCGTTTTTATTCACATCATAGTGTTTTCATCCAGCTTTTTTATGCAATATCCCAAAATTAACATCAATGTTGTTGGGTGCAGGTAATACTTTGGTGTCCAAAGTAATTATTTTTCTGCTTTTTTCAAATAGTTATATTTGTAATTATTTATATTACTTTTTACTCATGGTCATGTCTCACAAGACTTTACAGGCCAGAAGTATTTTCGTAAAAATTATATAGCTGAAAATCATGATTTATTCTTGTCCGAATTAGTGTATTTTTTCCGTTATGTTTCATTTTGTAATCAAAATATTTTATTTGACTTTTCTTTTGGTAATATTGCATTTATTTTATTTATAACAGCCCTAAATAGCCATTTTCCTAATTCTACAACATTAAATTGTTTAAAAATAACTTTTATATCATAAAAATGTGTCCATAAATCGTGTTAATTCTGTTACCGTACCATATGTTGCCTTTAAATTGGTGTAATTATCATTTCCTGTCTCTACATAGTTGTGAGAGATGTCACTTTCCATCACTGATTTGAAGATTTGAAGCACTGAAAGGTATGTGTGCTCTCTCTGAGATAATGTTTTAATATATAAAGTTCTTACACCAAGAGTTGTTTTGTAAAACGTCAAAATTGTTGCCACAATATCAAAAGGAAAACAGTGTTAACTAAAAAAAATGTGTTAATTGAAATACAGATTAAATACAAATTTGACTACAATTTACTAATTTATATTTATATAATAAATTATTATAACTGAAATAAAAAATCAATTGAAATATATTTAAATAAAAAAAGCAGGAATTGAAGTCATAAGATAACCGAGAACAATGTGAATAATGATAATATCAAAACCTCTAAATTCATATTTAATATGAGATCACTATCTGTAATGAACCTTATGTAAAATATGTGAACGGCTACTAAGAAAATAAAAAAGAATTACACAATGGTTTGCTGTGTGAACATAGCTGTGTTCTGCTCTGGTTTGATGTTCTTGTCTCTTTGCTCTCATCTCTTTATACATTCACAGCTGCACACGCTTGCCGGTCTGTACGGCAAGCATACATGCAGTAGAGATGTACCGCGTTCCATTATCCGCTTCATCAATACTGAATGATTCCAGGCCTGAATCTGCTGCCATCCCCTGAAACCAAAGCTGAACCGTATCGCTCTTGCTCTCACAGAATCAGCTCTCCTGCTCTTTCCTGGCACGTCACTCACTCGCTCCTTTCCCTTTCTCTCTTGCACTGTTTGAGAGACATTGAAATTACATGGGTTATTTCGGGAACTGAGGGGGTTTGAAGTTCACCTTTGAGAGTTGTGTTTCCTCCATACCGGAGAGGGCACACGGATCCATTCCTCCTTTGTGACAGGCGGCTATTTCCAGAGCTGATCACATGACATGACAATAAGCACGCATGCACATCCCTACTGACACCAGCCTATGTACTAACAGCCAGACTGGAGCCAAACTACATGCACTTGGATGTGTTTAAACTTTAAACAGCACCTGAAGGGTGAGATGCGCTTGCTCGCAACAACCCAACACAAGCACAGCTGCCTTATACGGGCTTTACCCACACAACAACACAAGTTTGTTGCACCTGCAAAGGGTTAAAGATCATGTGAGGTCTTTTTTCCGCCCTATCATCTATGTGTGTATTTTAAACAAACAATGTTGGATTTAACCTTTAGGCTTACATGCCGTTATAATAACAAGGGGGGATGTCCAGAAGGCGTGGCCACAGCCAATGCTTTGGTAAGAGGACGCTACGCTCTTGTTTTGAATTCCTCCACTCCAACTGTCCAAATATCCTGGGAAGTTGGCAACTGCTTCTGGTTAGTCACATGGTAGGAAAAGTACAGCTGTGAGCCAGAGGAAATATAGAATTTCACATGTTATAAAGACCTGACTAAAAAACTGCTGACATTTTTACAACTAAGAGTGGGTGCACACTGTGCGATTTCTAATAGAACTTTACGATGTCATTGATTGATGTAAAACTCCGGGCAAGTTTTCTTGCGTGCGTCCGTTTTTTTTAACACGTCTTGACTGCCGTACAGTCTGACATTAATGACAACTGAGATCTCATGGCTTACAGTGATGATCATTTTCGTACAGTCTGACTAGCACTATTTTAAATCACACAGTGTGCACTCGGCTTAAGGGTTGTTAACATTTGTTAATGCAATATGTATCATGAACGAGCAATAAACAACCTTTTTTACAGGATTAATTAATGTTAATGTTAAATATTATTTATTATTATTATATTGTTATTTATATGATAAAGGGTTAGTTCACCCAAAAATTTTCGAAACCAAAATTAAGATATTTTTTTAAGAAATCTGAGAAATTTCTGTCCCTCCATTGACAGCCACGCAACTACCGCTGAGACGCTGAATTGAGCTTAGTCCAAATTTTCTGAAGAGACTTGATCACTTTATATGATGGATCAATGAAGTTCATTCTTGTGTTACACTGAATGTTTGAGCGTCTGTAAAACCAATGAGCTTCATTTTCGTGTTACGCAGCACTTTTGAGCTTCAGCAAGAACCAATGAGGCTTGTTCTCACGCGTCAAGTAGGTTCGGTTGAGCTTCTGTTTATGGTTGCTGATCAATGTTTATATGTGAATAAAAGCCTAAATAAAATCTGTTTATCATATAATCGAGTCTCTGCAGAAAGTTTTGACTAAACTGCTCAATTCATATAGATTCGTTTTACGATCTCTTTATGAACTTTTTGAAGCGTCAAAATGTCAGTTGCGTAGCTGTCAATGGAGGGACCAAAATCTCTCAGATTTCATCGAAAAGATCTTCCATTTGTGTTCAGCAATGAACGAAAGTCTTCCGGGTTTGGAACGACATGAGGGTGAGTAATTAATAACAGAATGTTCATTTTTTGGGTGAACTATCCCTTTAAATGTATAAATATACTGTTATTCATTGGTGAAGTCAAAAATAATTTAAATAACACATATATAACACAAAACAAACTTGACCCAAAGCGATGCAAAATTCTGCAAAACAAATAAGCTATTTGAACAAATTCTTAAATAAAAAAACAAAATTATAAAAAATAATTTAATTTCACAAATTAGTAATGCTTATTGTTAATAAACAACGTTTCACTATGTAGGAACATTAGCTAAATGAGCAATGCCCTAGCAACCACCAAGAACACCCTAGCAACATGGTGGCGAGAGAAAAATAGTCTAGTTGTCAATTTCTGTTGTCTTTGTTTTGATTCTTCTATGTTTACACAGCTTACAGCAGGGTTCTGAATCAACCTGAAGCACCTGCTTTAGCGCCGCAGAATGACTGCTGATTCCTTCAGAGGTGTGGTGAATAAGGGTCTAAGCGGCCTTGAAATGGCCTTGCAGTGTAATTAGATGGAAGCTTATCATCTCCAACGGCATCCCACTCCACATGTGACAGAGCACAGCCATTGATCTGTGGGCTGCTTCTCCACTGACCTAAACCAGAGTCTCTCTCAGTGCTTTTCTCCAGGGAGATTCTTCAGGGAGGGAGAGGGTTGTTCCGAACAGAGATCCTGATTCAAGGATGAATCCTGAAATGGGGCAGCCACATGTAACCCAGGGAGCGGGCGGCACTCTGATGTAAATGGTGCTTGGAGGTCACCCTGGCAGAGCAGCTGACTCTCAGACATAGAGCGACACCCCTGGAATTCCAGGCCATTCGTGTGGAACTAACCTTCCACTTGTGGCAGTTGTCCTTGAGTAATGAGAGTGTTTTGAGCTTGGGTTGCTGACAGATGATTTTTTTTTCTTGTGCCATAAAACCAAGCCTACTGACCTTTGACCTACCTCAGCCAGGGCGGATTACTAAATGAACAAAAAGCCAATAAGAGCTTTCTTAAATCTCAATTTGATCCTTTTTGAACTAAGAGAATCTGACAGTTGTGATTTGGAGCTGCTGTAAAAAAAAAAAATAATAAAAAAAAAACTAATGCAGTTATTGTGACACCCAATCCCTCATATGGAACAGAACTTTCATTCGTTCCACATTTCCTGTTAGTACCTTCACAGGTGTCTGTTAGCTCCAGACTTCCATGTAAAGTAATTTCATAATCAGATAATCTCTGAGGTATTCACCCAGAAAGCAGTAAAGCGTTAGTGAATAATGATCTGCAGATAAAAGGAATTAGAGCAGCATCTTGGAATCATTTCATGAGCTCCACTTTCTTTTGTTGACGATAACCAACAGCGTTTTTTATTACTTTTCCCCCCTCTGTGATGTATGCAACGTTTCCTCAATGCCTCAACACTTATTAGTAGATTGATTTCGTCAAGATGGATAAGATAATGAATGCAAACATTCCAAGTCACCCAAGGTTGCACGGCGAGGAGGGCAGCAGAGAACTTGGCAGTCTTGAATATCACAGGATTTGGCCAAACTTACGCTGCCCTTGGATCCTCTCAGAAGAATAATTAATAAATGACGATGTCACGCCACTGACGCCAGTCACCCCAATATTAATTTAAATTACAAAAAAAAAGATGGCTAAGAGGAAAAAGTAACTAGAAGAGAGTTGAATCACAAATCATTTAAGACAAATACATGCTGATTATATATTTATTATTACATATAAATATATTATATTAGTATAATATATTATTTTTGTTAATTATATTAATGCAAAATCATATTATTTATAGATGCGTAGTATATACAGTAATATCAATATTCATTCAATCAGAAAGGTATCAATAAAAACAAAATAGTTTCACGCAATATTTGCTAATGCTATATCTTTTTATTCGTATAAAGTATTGTTCCATTCACTTAGCTGCATGCTATCATAAAACTTTTGGAAAAAAGTTATGGGTTGTGATTCACATAATTACTGTAAATCTGTACGCTATTATGAAAACCCAATAGCGAAGAATGACGTGTGTGTATGTGTGGTTTCTCTTTTTTCCTTGCATTTATTTTGGACATCACAAAGCTTTATAGTGAAAGGTGATGTAAATGCACTCTTTATTGGCACACATGCTCTTTACCCTTTGCTCTCTTTCAAAGGCTATTTTATACTTATTTCATCATTCCTATTTGATAAGTATTCAATTACAATGAAGATAAACTACACTTTTACAGTTCTTGAAAAAAGGATGGGCCTCATACTCTATCACAGTGACCAGAGTTCAACTAATCTGTTTAAAGATGTGTATGAAGTACTGCAGTATAATACAACTTGATAACAATAATGTCAGTTAAGTTAGGCTGCTCCTAATTCCATGCTGAAAATCAAATGTCTAGCCATCATGTTTCATAGGACCAAAACCAAGGGCTGGATAATTATGTTCCTGATTTCGGTATTATTCTTGATATGTCCAAAAGAGAGCGACAGGAAGATGAATGTATACTAAAGTATTAGATGGACATGTCTGCGTTGCAGGGGGGATCTTGCCTGAGCTTGCTACACTTCATCCTCCACCGATGAATCAGGATTCACTTCCTTGTCTTGTGGGAATGTGTTGTCATAGACCTGTCTCAACCTGATTGATTCTCAAACTCCCCTCAGGATGGAAACTCCTACTTCCCTTTATTTTATTTAATCCTTTTGGTTTTGTTTTCATGAAATGCCAAAACTAGAACAAGTTTTGCCATTGCGTTTTTGTGCTAGCTTATTTTTTGCCGACTTCTGTGGGGTTGGGGATTTCTCAGTGGGTCATGTGCTGGATAATCTTTGTGTAATTGCAAAAGCTCTCATCTCATAGCAGCAGCTCACGAAGAGTTCTGCTGGGTAAGGCTTTGTTTCAATAGGAGTATGCAATAGGTAGTACAATATAAGATATTTCCTTATCTGTTTTATTTTGGTTTTATTAGCATCATTCTTTTCGCTCAACTCCTGTGCTCTCCTCTCTCCTCTGATCACATCTCACTCTTCCACTGGCCAAGCCCCCAATCTCTAAGGTCAACGGATGTACCTTAACAGATGAGCAAATACACATTAATTATGTTGCGATGGCTGATGTCCTCTGGGCAGGATGAACCAATGGTTGAAGCCAAAGACCCTCCCCCTACCCTGCAGAGCTGTGCTTACATTAAGCAGACTTAGTAAGCTAGTGTTCTGGTCCCCCTCCAACAACAGCTGTTAAGAGAGACAGACAGAGGAAATCAAAGACACTAACATTGCATTAGACATACTTCCCCATTTAGAGAAACAAGAATAGTGACGCATTCCTAATTGCAGTAATATTCTCGATGAAGCAAAGCATCTATGTTACAGTCAAGGGACAAGCATTTACTATGAATCCCATTGCAAAACTCATCAGTTTGTCATTTCAACCAGTCAAGCGGTTTGGTTTGATAAGTGCCCCGGTAAGCGAATCTGTCTGCTGGAGACCTATTTTTTGTGATAATAAAGTTGCTGAGGGTCAGACAACACTGACAGCATGTGGGCATATGAGCTGGATGCCCCCAGCCGAGCCAAACAGATAATAGATGAACAGCGTGGTTTTTGGTTGTCAAGGATTATCTAAGTCACATGGGATCGTAATGTAGAGACCAAATGTAAGTTATAATATCAAACGGCATCTTGTGTAGCTCACCTAATGGCCTGATTCAAGAGTCAAGCACTCCTGCTTCATCATCACAGCGATAGGGGTTATGAAGGAGTTAGCAGTCGGAAATTTACACATCAAGCTCTTTAAGACTTTGATGTGAATTGGAGAAAAGATCATCTTTAGGGAAAAACTAATCTGTGAAGCCTCTTACGTAACAGAGTTATGAAAGAATCCATGATTCCCATCCTTGGTCTGACTTAAATGGAAGTAAGTCACGTTTACATGCGATAATCTTCATTGGTGCAAACGTATTCTTGACCTATCCAGAGATGCCACCAGATTTATTTATATTTAGCTTCATTTTCCTGCTTGGTGAGAACAAGGTGGAATGAAGTGAGTTGTAGCTGCTGTATAATCCCCATATGACTAACCACTGCAGCAAGGATTGGACCAATAGCATCTTTCAGAGAGAGGAAGCCAGCATACCCAGTCACCAACTGACTGTCCCCTTTTTAAATACCATTCACAATCATAAAAATAGCCCTGTGCATGATTCAATTACCTACGGAGCTGAATGCACCATGGGAGTGTGCTTCTGTGATAAGAAGGTAGGGTTATCAGGGCCCATGTCTCTTGGCTCCGAAGTGGCAAGGAATTGCAGAGAAGGGAAGAGAAAACGAGAGGCTAGGGGTCAGTTCCTTCCATCAATCTGTAGTCATCCTGTTGGGACTGGCTCAAAGCAACCAATCATTTGGGTAATCACAGACTATTGTGTGGAATTTCTTTGCATAGTCAGTTATGCTAAATGTGTTTGAAAGTGTGGGTCTGATGGTGGATATTGTAAGACTGTGAGTGATGTGATCCTACTGCTCAGTCATGAGCAAAGCGAAATTGGTGTGAATGTCACATGTGGAGAGAGACTCCCTTTGCACTGTTTAACCTTCCTTCAAGCTCTGCTCTGTTGATAATTCTTCATCGTGTAAATGTCAAGATATGCCCACGATATCTCCAGATATGCCCTTGGGCTACCCAAGATTGCATAAATGTAAAAAAAAAAAAAAAAAAAAAAAAAACAAGAAACATCGTTCTCCCATTCTTACCTGCTCTTCCATCTGTTCTCCTTTTAAGGTGACAGTCTACTGAACTCATATAATGTCCTTCAAAAAGCACATTATTGCGTCCTTGAGATTTATAGAGATTTCCACTTCGATGTGGGTTCTTTCATGCGGTGAACTCATACATGTGTATGTGTGTGCGATTGCTTGTCTCCAAGCGCTTGCAATTCAAGGTCTTTCTTCTCATTGAACAGGATCAATGTTTATGACTTTGATTGTTAAGCATTTTTTCAATATTTCTAAACGTGTTTGTCACTAAGCTTGTGAAACGGTGCTGTCGGGATTAGAGCCATTTGTCCCTCTTGGTGCTCATGGCCATAAATCAGCGTGTCTCAGAGAAGGCAGAGTAACGTAGCACTGGGCCGTACGAAACGAGAATGGAGGAGCACTAGACTGCACATTGGTTCCAATTCTAATCTGGTCTACTTAGGCTGGGCGGCATCTGGCTGTGCACTCAGCGTTTCAGCAGGTGGGCTATCAGCACAGACTATAGTTCAACCTCTCCCATGCCCTGATAACACTAGATCCTTCACAAAACAAAGACCCAGCTGAGACCCAAATCAACCCTCAAGTCTGATGTTACGGTTTCAAAATGGGAGGCAGTTATTGAAATGAGTTCCTGGGATCATGTATAGTAATAATATGTAAACCATGAATGGATTGTAAGTAGTTTTGGATCAAGACAACTGCCAAATGGATAATTGTTACAACACTGCCACTAAAACAAACTAGCAATCCAATCCAGAAGGGTCTTGTTCCAACCACTTATATTCATTGGAAAGGAAACCCTTGTCTGGGAAATTTCATACTCATTAATTTTTAAACGCTTGGGTGGACAAGAGACTCACGGGATGACTGATAGGGATGGCCTTGATATATAGCATGTAGCTAACTCAGCTGGCACCTTCTCTTGGTGTTCTGGAACAGTGAGTCTTTTAGATTCTGATTGACCATGATGGGCATCTCCTTCTGGTCTCTACCCCTCAGCTGTCCAACACTGTGACAGTCACATGTCAACAACCCCCTAAAGGACTCCAGGCCTGAAATCAGCATCTCAGTGTCACTACAAAAACAACACACTTCTTTCCGGTGGTTTGCAGCAATGGTGTCAACCATTCCTACCCATATTGATAATTACTGCATGGTTAATTATTCAGAAACAATAACGGCCACCTTCTTTCCTTCAAATACAATGTAAATAGGGCATGCAGATGGGGAGAAGCCAGTTGCTACAAGTTTGGTAAATGCATATTTATATTGAATTTAGGCACTTTCCACAAAGCCTTGTTCACAAACACAGCATTTGAATAGTAAAAAAAAAAGGTGTTTGGGTTACTTTTGAAGGCATTGATGGGTGTGTCTTTGAAGACTCTTGTAGGTTTAGTGATGGAATGCCACACATGCAGCAGTGTACACACATGCTGGGATGACTAAGGCTCAGACACTCTCAAATCATTGCACATAGCCCCGCAGGTCAATCGCCCACAGACCCCAGACAGAAAAGGCCTCTATCTTTTGTTCAAAGCAAACCCTTGTTGTGATATGCACTAGAATAATGGGAAATTCCAGATAGTTCAAGTCAAAGATACAAATTTGAGCTTCTTGGTCAAACCTCCAATTTTGGCTTTCACCTATTCCCAGAAGACAGGTTTCTAAAGCATCTTGTTTTTCCAATTTTAACTTTAGGCTTCGATTGATGTCAGAGTTTGGTTTGTATGTGCTGACCCTTCGAAAACAAAATCAAAGATTCAAAAACCAAAATAAAAGAGTGTGGTGTGCAACACTATGCTGCTGCTTTGATGATGCAAACACACCATGGTTTATACCCAAATAATATAATGTGAACACAGTCCAGTGGGGGAATGGGGAGCAATCAAACTCGAGTTCAGACCAGGCAATCTAACCAAGTGTAAAAGTACCCTAAAATAGCGCACCCAAAGGTGGGTCGCAAGACCGTTTAGTTACACTTTATTTTAAAGTGTCATTGTTAGATTGTAATTATACATTAAGTACTGAGTAATATTAAGTAACGACATACTAAGTTTGGTGTAGGGTTAGTTAGTTAGTTAGTTGTAACTATGCATAATGTATAGGCTAGTTATTACTATATTAACTGCATGTAACAATGACACTGTAAAATAAATTGTTGCTGCCTGTTTTGGTCGCGGAGTGTGTAGTAAAAGAAACAAAAGCAAAAAAACATAATTGTAAATATTTTTCGGATGCAATACTTTTATTTTGAAAGACATGCGTTCTTCTGTCATACACAGTTAAAGTAAAGTGTTGTCCTAATTCAGTATCTGCAGTCAGATGAGAGGTTGTGAGGCTATATGTCAGTCTCATTTCTCAGACTTTATTTTCGTAAAGAAATAAAGTCTCTCACCACAGAAAAAATAAATTCCTATGGTGGAAATATAAAAAATAACCAAATCTACGATGAATCCCTGTATGCATTCTCCAATTTGGCATAACCCTGATTTTTATTTTAACAAAGAGATTCTTTATTTCTGTAAATGGAGTCAAAGGGGTATTACTCACCTTCATCATTTATTTTATTATAACAAGTTTATCTCCTTTAAAGATTTAATTTCTAAATTATATATCCCTGAAGGAGACTTAATTCATTATTTACATATAAAGAAGGTAATTGAAGATACATTAAATATTAATTATTAATACACTTCAACCGTCTTCATTTGTTACTCAGATTAAAGTTATTTCACCTTCGAAAAAAATATTATCTAAGTTATATAGTTTAATATTTGGCATACTTAATACTGAGGCCTTATAAACCCTATTAGGGGGTCGGAATTCCCCCATGCACAAAGAATGCTTGTGGGGACATTTTTTGGTCCACATAAGGAAAACCGCTTATAAATCATACAAAATGAAAGTGTGTTGTGTGTGTGTGTGTGTGTGTGTGTGTGTGTGTGTGTGTGTGTGTGTGTGTGTGTGTGTGTGTGTGTGTGTGTGTGTGTGTGTGTGTGTGTGTGTGTGTGTGTGTGTGTGTGTGTGTGTGTGTGTCTGTGTAATAGATCCCGTTATCTGCTTCAGCCAATGGCAGCACGAGCGTAAGTTAAGCAAACTTTTCTTCGCTTTAATACAAGTTACAACCAAACAAAACCTGAATGTACATCAGAGGGCATGTTGAAAAATACAGTACATCTTACAATGCACACCCAGTTTGGTTTTGTGATGTAAAAAATGAAAGAAAGAAAGATAACTATAATCAGAACTTTTTGCACCTTTTCAACAATTTTAATTGCAATGCCAATGTATAATTGTTTCACTTATACGTGTACTGGTATTACCTTATGAACTGTGATTACATTATAAGTTGATACAGTGTTTTTATAATGTAATACATTTTTCATACAATATACTGTAACCTATTACATTATGTGAAAAATCTGTATTACATTGGAAAATCATTATTACTTTATAAGCTCAAGATTATTATTTTGACTAGATTATTACATTATAAACATTCTTATTACATTAATAATGTAATACCTAGTACATTATTACATAATGCTTTGTTATTACATTATGTGTTGCTACAGAGCACTGGAGTCTATTTGGAAATAGATCCTGCTGATGTTTATAAAAACCACATTATTTTTTAACTGAAGTTGATTATATATAATTTATGCATTTATAATTTAGATGTGCCCGCTATATAGCATATTTTAAGGCATGAGTTTTTTTAGGTATTCATTTCTGTTTTTTTTTGTATGTGTGCACTGTAGATTACATTGAGTAATTGGCAGCCTGTTTTTCCGCATTTCTCTCTCTCTCTCTCTTTGTTTTCTTGTCTTTTTTTCTTCTATTGTATTGAGAACCACTGCACTAAAACATTATATTTTAATTGTGCTAAGGAAGAGATTAATCATTTATTGGTATAAACACATGCTGTAGTAGAGGTTAGTGTGTGTGTGTGTGTGTTTGTGTGTGTGTGTGTGTGTGTGTGTGTGTGTGTGTGTGTGTGTGTGTGTGTGTGTGTGTGTGTGTGTGTGTGTGTGTGTGTGTGTGTGTGTGTGTGTGTGTGTGTGTGTGTGTGTGTGTGTGTGTGTGTGTGTGTGTGCGTGTGTGTGCGCGTGCGCGTGCGCGTGCGTGTGCCCAAGATCAATGTACACCACAACAGATGCTGCATTGTTTTAGGTCAATATTTCAACATATTTCACTCAACCAAGGTTTAGTTAATCAAATAATCAGTTGACATGGTATTTGATGCTGCTTTAAAGTCTCCAGATACATCCACCACACCAGTGCACAGTTGCTTTATTATTTCTAATATTTTGTTATAAATAGGCTGTTAATTATATTTATATAATTATGTTTCCCATTCAATATAATGCTTTTTTTTTTAAATGAAAATGCCTGGCAAAATAAATATTTTTACTGGTTGGTAAGTAGGATATAACTACATATTAAAATAATTCTCTATTTTAGGTCACTTCATTCTGGCATGCTTTACTTATTCCTTACATGTCTCAAATTAATATTCAGGTGGGAAATGGCAATGGCCTGCTCAAATTGTTTGTCACCTTTGCTCCTGAGTGTTTGTGTAAGATTTGACTGTTTTCCTTTCAACTTTCACCTGTGCAATCATCCTTGTCTTTTCATCTAACCAACATGGCAAGCGTAAGCACTATGCATGTTCAGGCGCTGCAATGGAAAAAGGAGTCATGTGACAAGCATGCACGTGTTTGCTCGTGGAAGCAAGTCTCTAATGCAGCCTGCTGTACTCCACTCACTCCTTCGCCTACTATGCACAGAGACAGGAGGAGCCTCAGCCAATCACAGCGTGTCCTGCCTGGCATGCTTTGCATATCTGTAGTATCCCGGGCATTTCCTCCAATCACGACTTGGCTTTTTTTGAACTATGCCTTGTAGTTCATATTGCTTGTAACTGCTGCATACACAGTGGCACATTTTGATCCGGTCGTTCTGCGAGTTAGACTTCACCCTTCAGGATATAATGAAGTCACATATTTCTGTAGTTAAATGCTCCAGTAGTTCTAAAGCAGGATCTACTTGCTCTTCTGAGGGGCTAATAGCTTATCCTAGCAATGCTCAAGGTTAGAATTCCTCATCAATCAGCAAAAGAGAACATGCATTAAGTAATGTACAAAACATCACAACTTTAAACAAAATTATTTTTGGTTTAACTTTTTCAAAAAAGGAAGTTACCTGGTAGCCTTAAAAGTATGCGTTCATTTAAATTATAAGGTTTAATCAACAGAAACTCAAAATACTATGTTATCTGGACCATCAAGTTGATCTGACAAAAGAAAAAAAGGTGTGATGACAAATCAATCATGAAAATAATTTTTACCATACAACTTTTTGAATAATGGCATTATAATATATGATTTAAGTAATTTGAGTTCCAGTATTATCTGCGTTTACATGGACCCTTATTATCTGCTCAATTGGACTAAAAAAAACCTTCATGTAAACTCCTTAATCGATCCGACTGAGCTCGATCCGATTGGAATTTCGATCAGATTGAAAGGGGTGGTTCATTCCTTTTTTAATCCAATCAGAGAACATGTAAAAACTTGATTGGATTGAAAACCGAAACTGAAAGGATTGCGCATGTGCAATGACGTTTAAATAGCGTAATGACGTATGACTGTTCTTTCTGTTGAATAAAGTGTCATCTAAATGAGTGTCCCGTTATTCTAAAATTCTCATTTCACTCAGCGTCTGTGAAATGGAGCAGGACAACGTCCCTCCAGTCCTTGTTTCAGACTCTCATCCACAGACGACTGCTTTGGGCGCTGATCAATATTCAGCACGGCAAAACGGTTCATGTGCTCATTGTTTCCAAATCATGACCAGAGACGGATAAATATCAAGTCTGCTCATCAACCCGATTACTTTTTTTTTATCGTTCATGTAAACACCGTGTTCGGATTCATCAATCGGATTGATTTAATTCCGATTGAACCAAAAGGTGTCCATGTAAACGATAAACCATGGCTATAATTTTAATAAATAAATGGATAATGCATTGGAGTAGACACTAAATAGTATTACGGAGCAATGGATTCTGTTGACAAGAATAAATAAACACTGCATTTTTTGTCTCTATCACTCTTGCAGTGCAAGTGAAGTGCAGCTTCATTTCAGCAAGATGTCTGCTGTGACATGCCTGATGACCAGCTGATGATGTTCTCCACATATAAGGTGTGATTATGACATTTGTTTTCGTGGACACAACTGTTAAGATACTAAAATAGCTCAGTCTGAACAGAATTAAGCGTTTAATGTTGTCTTCAGACATTACATGCTGTCAGGAAACATGCTGACTTCAGTTGCCAGCATTTTCTTTTCCAAGGTTTTTCAAAGTATTTATTTGGATTGAAAAAACTAACTGATCCCTGAAATGCAGATTTCTCATTGTATTCAAGTAAACATTAATGAGATTTGGCATAAGAAGGCCAGTAAACACTGATATAATATGCTGTTAAAATTGAGTGTGCAGAATATACTTCACAATGAACATCTAATACATGTATTAAGTCAATCGTTTAATTTGGACTCCCCAACAGGGCACAACATCGGGACTCTGAAAGTGTCATTCTGAAATTGAAACCAATGTTCCAACGTGACAATCTTCATAAATTTATTGCAACAGCCCTTGGTGCATAAGCAAGTGTGCTTTTTGATTTGTCTCCTCTCAGTGCCCTGTCCATTCACACGGAGGCCCCCATTAAATTACCTTCCAGTCATAAAGCACAGTGAGAGATGTCTGCAGAATGCATAGACTCTAACACCAGCACCTACAACATGCTGTCTCATTGATCAAGGCCAACAAAAACATGAAAAAACGTCATGCATGCTTCAGGATCAGAAAACAATGTGTGAATTCTATTGATTGCTGTCCTCGGACAACTGCAGCTGACGGCACAGTGTTGTTGACCTCCATACATTGGGGCATAATCAATGAAATGAACTCTTCTCTTGACTGATAACTCCAACAGAAAACACACTCGTCCAGCCTGACAGCTGTCAGACACCTTCCAGACGCTGAGGGCTGTCAAATCCCCCCAGTGACCTTTCACACTCTTATGGAAGGTGAGCTTGCTGGCTTAAGCAACAATCTTGAAGTCCCACTCTAAACCCAGTCTCGAATGTCACTGAACGTTTGGTTTTCCATGCATCTGTTGTCACATTTGTTTTATTATTTGCTCTAAGAATTAGCACAACCTACGTTTTATCGATCAATGTACAGTGTGTTTTCAAAGAGGCATGGTTGGAATCAAACTTTTGCTTTGACCTCAAACATTCAAACAGCATGTGTTTGGTCGATAGCCGGCCAGTCAGCACACAGTTCAATAGACTGATGGGGCCTTGGGGTAATTTCTCATTTGATTGAGAAGTTGTAATATTCCTTCGAGGGCTTGTCAATTCAGATTTATTAGTTTGCCTTGTAAACAGTTTATCTTAATATCTATAAGATTTATGTGTTAGATGCGAATCATTTATATGGCAGTTGACTCTTAAAATTCTCTTGAGTAAGAGCCAACTGGTGATCTTTGGGATGTCACTGAATTAAATGACTCAAGCAATTAAGTATAGCTCGATTCATGATAAATAATATTATTGAGGTTACTTGAAGCTGTCAAAATCCCCAAATCATAGAGAAAGCTTGTGAGTGACTGTAAAACTGCACTTGACATGAGCAGCCAATCAATGAGTCTGATTACAGGGGAATTACCCTAATTGTTTACATAGATTTGAAGCTCTACTCATATATCAAACTTTATCACCATAAGCTGGGACCAGGCTTACAGTAGGCAGTTCAACTTCTTTTTATCTATCATATTTATTTCATTATTTTACTTATTAGTATAGGGTCAAATAAGTGACTCAAATATAAAGTCAAAATACTCTCTAGTACAGTTAAATAATAATAATAAATAATATTTTTGCTAATATTTACAGTGGACCAAGGCCAATTAATGCTAGTGTATAATTATTAATTAAATGTAATGATGGCTAATGAGATGTACATTTGTTAAATCAAACAAGCACTCTAAACTCACAAAGAAATTAAACATTAAGGCCTGGTTTCACAGACAGGGCTTGGATTGAGCCAGGATTGAGACTTAGTTCAATTCGGGCATTTAAGTAGTTTTTATAAATGTGCCGTAGAAAAAAAAAAAAATAGTGTGCATCTTGAGACAAAACACTGTCAGTGCAAGTTGCTTTAAGTTAAAACAGCTCATTTAGACTAGGCTTAGGCCTAAGCCTTGTTTGTGAAACCGGCCATAAATGTCTACTATGATTAACAAAGCTGTCTTTAGAATTTGGAGCTGATAGAAATAATTTTTCTGTTAACAGACGAAACCAAGCACGGTTATTGGTTTATGTTTTTGGGCACCATAAAGCACCAAAATGTTATGTTGTGTATTCTGCATTGTGTATGCATACTGTATATTAAAGGATGCAAACTGTACGTATTCATCCTTTGGTGGGTTGTGTGCTCGCTATATATTATGCACAAAGCTGACATGGACTTTAGCATCATAAATGAGTCATAGACACTGTAATGTAAGCAGCAAAAGCAGCTTCAGTTGCAGTTAGGAACATGCATCCTTCTTCAGCCACCAACCTGTGTTAAACCCACCTGCACCTTCAAATAATTCAAGTTTCTGCGGTTTTACTTAATCCAGCAATGATTGGGAAGCACAGAGAGCTCAGCACACTGCCCTCGGTCGGTTAGAGTTCATTACTGCATGCGGAGAGGGAGAGCAGTATAGCAGCGCTCTCTGGCTCCTCTCCTCTCATTCTCTAGAAGATGGCGGACTGCGCTTCACTGTTAGATGAGGAGCTCTCTTCATTTGTCTTCAATTACTTGACTGAAAACTCCGGAAGCCAGGTAAGACACGCACAATTTCTGGTAGAACGAAATCGTGGCTGTTATTCCCCGGGTGTATTTTTGCATGTTACTGTCTGTGGCGCGATACACTTCCATTATTTAATCGATGCTGTCACAGCGTCTCAGCCGGCGTCTGGAGTCCCTGACGTCTGCGCTTCACGTGGAGTTCACAGGAAATAATGCATGCATGCGAAAAGTGTCTTATGGACGAATAATGTACAAATAATCGCTCTTTTTAAGTCTACTTTCTAGGATTAGCGATTAGGGCAAGGTTAATGACTTCACAAGTGTAATGAAACAAGTTCAAGTGTGTTCGATAGTTTGCCAAAAAATCTCACCAATTCACCGGTCTGTGTGTGAGAGTGTGTGACACGTGGGAGCTCTTAACTTGACTAAGTTTCTTGATGGGATCTTTTAGTTTCAATAACGAAAGCGCTTTGATTACATACTAGTTCATTGTGAGAGATGAAAAGTAAACACAGATCAGGAGAACTGTTGTTTTTTATGTTTATTTTTGTGTGTCTTTTTTTGTCTAATGCATCACTTGTAATTTTTAGTCGGTACAGGTACTAATTGATGCAGTTATTACAGAATACAATTGAATAATTGCACAATATTCATAACTGACCTGTTTTGCTTGAGCTAAACTGTAGCCTAACGCTATTAAACAAACGCAGCATGCCAGTATAAAGTTGACAAACTAATACGCAGTAGGATACAAAATGTTTACAAACTGTGATATAGGAGTATATTTGTTCAATATAGTGTAGAGATCGGAACTTTTTGCTCATTTGACATACGTATTGTTTTCGTAAGCGTTTGCGTAACTGTTACAAAACAAGAGATGGTGCCTCTTAGTAGTCAAACGATCCGGACATCATGTGCTAGTAGCTATGTGCAGTCGATATAAATAAATTAACGCTGTGCAATTTTCACGTTCGTGCTTGTCATATCAAACAGGCTGTTGTCGCACTGCAAAATGTTTATTTATACCATACACGCAGAATAGGGAGTTACAATATAAACGCTTAGAATGTTTATGAAACACACGGACACTTTTACGTTACATCACTGAAATTATAGGCTACGCATATGATGTTTAGACATGGATGAGGCGCAGAAGACGGCCATTAATTAATCTTAAATTCTGAAAGCGACACATGCTGTTAAAGTAGGCTATGATTTTCGTATCGTGAATTATATCGAATTGAAATGTGCTTGTTTACAAATCGCGCTCTACGTATATTGTGTGTCAGGTGTCACCGACTCGTTATTCGCACTCCTTGAAACATTTTAACGCTGAGAGAAAGGGCTCGGTGGTGTTTGCTTGTGTCAGCGGGAATAGTGTAAGCGCTGTAAATGTGCTCATTTCGGGTTATTGGCGTGAGCGCGCAGTCTGGTCAGTGTAATAGTACTCCATCCTCGTGACTGGAGTTATAGAACACAGTTACTGCAGTCATGTGCTCGCTCGCCGCCTTTAGACGTAGTAGAATGAGAAAGGGGCGGGACCACTGACGCGCGTCCACGACAGCCACACACTCCCTCCTCCGGGCGTGCACGTGACTGACTGACTGACTGCTGCCGCTGCGCAAAGTGGAGCTGTTCAGATCACGACATAATTCACCATCCACTCTAGGATGATCTGAAGAGCAGAAGCTTCGCACGTTTTTCGATTTATAAACACTATTTTTATTCATGCAGATAAGTGATGCATGCAGGAACGTCTTCTAGGAACTAAATTTGATGCTTTATTTTGAATCTTCAAAATTCTCTGTCCTGTAGCCTACAATTTATGTCATGTTTTGATCTATGTGGAAAAAATGTAAAAGACCTGCTCCCACTCTTTCATAGAAGTCGACTTAAATTATTATATAAAATGTATCCTAATTGAATAGCTATTCCAGAGAGTCACATATTAATTCGCAATAATGACCAGTTTAACTCATGTTGTCGTACATATTACATGGCTGCTTAAAATATTGATTTAAAAATATTTATTATGATTAAGATGAGTAATATGAATGGACTGAAACAGCAGCCAGAGACAGCATTCAAATAACCCAAGATGAAACTTGATGATGCTGATAATCTCAAAATGGCCCAATATCAGCCGATTTATCGCCCTGGCAGATATGTAGTTCTGTCATTAATGCTATGGGAAAAAAGCCCTTCAGTCCAGTTTGTTTCTCCGCATCGCTGCATTGTTATATTCTGCTGTTGACATTTACACATTCACTGCATAAAATCTGAACATTTTAAGGTTTTGAAATACATTATACTGCACCAGTTCTCATGCAGGCGAGCTCGCAGTTGTCGTGATGTGCGGCACTGCAGTACTATGTGTTCAGCTTCCGTGATATGGGCTGAGTCACCTAACTTGACAGAGTCAGGTTGTGTATTTACACCATGAAATGACTTCCCACACCCACCAGCTTGTGTCAGTCAGCTGTGCCTCCTCTCATTTCCACTCATAATTTTATGCTCATTCGAAATCATAAATATGCAAGGTTGACATGGTCTTTACAGCAAGTTTAGACAATTGGCTCTCTGTCTGCTTGTTCACTGAAACAATTTCTCTATCACTTGCCTTATCGCTGTGAAGTTGAGCCATAAAATCAAATCAGCGGCAGTGAAATGATGTTTTAGATGTTCTGGTTGGAGTTTGCTGGTTCGAATTCACTTGACATCAGATTTGAAGAAACTGCACATTATTAGTCTATTCATTTGAAATCCACAGAGAGAGAGAGAGAGTAAAATGAGATACCATAAAACATCACAGGAATAATTTGATTTGTTTTTTACAGAAAGGCTTTAGCTCTGAATGTGGCTCAATAAATTGGCTGCTGCCTCAAGATCGTCAGTTTATGTTTTGCTCTTTTCACTCCAATTACTTTATAGCGCTGTCTGTTTCCTTGCTCAGGGCACACTTGTATGTATTAGTAGGGCTGTTTCCTCTCTTGAAGCCCCAGAGGTCCTTCATCTGGCTCCTCCATCTCTCTTTGGGAACGTGAGGAAGTCTGGGAATGCTCTGTAACAGATCAATGTCAATTTTGGACTGAAAGGGGATAGACTGTGGAAAGAAGGCGTTTTTATATCAATGATGTACCCGTACTAATCCATCATCAGCTAAGAGCTCAACTAGCATCAAATGTTAAAAACCCTTTCATTGAGTTGTCTGGTAATATGGGACCAAGGATAGGATGTATGCTATTTAGAATGCTATTTTCTGTAACTATAGTCCTCAGTCTGCTGTAATATAAACTCTCTTTTATAGATTATCTGGAGGACAATCTATAGATGTACATTCACTTTAGTGTTCTGTAAATGACGCCTGTGTTCATTACGTTAGCAATTATTTACCGTCCTGCTGTAATATCGTTCCAGACCTGCATGACTGTATTTCTTCTGTGTAACACACAAGGAGAAATTTTGAACAATGTGCTGGTCACTCATTTCCATGAATGGGTACTGGAGTTACACATCATTGACCCAGTTCCTGGTCTTTTAGATGTGATGATTGAGTAACCGCCTGAGCTAAGATGTTTTTGCTGTGTCATACTCATGTAGTTACATGTTGGAAATGGAATGTTAAAATGTTAGTTCTAGAAGATAATGCTGTGCAACAGGACTTCAGACAAACTTATTGTGATTTGCAGTGTTGCGTGAATAAGCATTTGGCAACAGCGTTTGAAGAGTCTCACAGCAATTAAAAGATAGCCATGTTTGTTACTATAAACAAATCTTTCCTTCAGTCATAAGAGAGCCAAGGCCCATTCACACCATGAGCAACAACTAAAAAGATAACTATAGCCTGTTTTAGCGTACTTAACACCAAGGGTACATATTATTCTGTTTATTATTAGCATCCTGCAGTTAAACTTATTTGCTAGAGCTGGGCTTTTTTTTTATAAAAAACTTATGAGCTAGAGCTGATTTTTTTTTATTATAAAAAACTCAATTTACGATTCGATTCCATTCCCCCCCCCTTCCATTTATAACAAAATAACTGCGAACTGTAAATATATTTTAAAAATAGAATTTTTGGATCAGAATAGTTTTGAAAAGCGTTATCGTTGCATCCCAATTAAATACAATAAATATATGAGTATCCGCCGATACCAATACCAATCCGATACCAGCATAGTTTTTTTTAAATCAACTAAATCAACTTAAATCTATAACTCTGTGTGTTGAACTGATAATCACTCTTTAGTGTGTTAAACACAATCTACTTAATACAAACAACTTCATTTTAAAGAAAAACAACAAATCGCAAAAATATATGATCATAATCTATGACAAAAGTGCTATTATAAACTAGATTAGTGGATAATTCAGCAGTAAAATATAGTCTAGAAAAATCATAAGTGCACAATAATTGTTTAAAATCTGAACATTTAGTGAAAAAAAAACATTTAGTGGGGAACAAATAAAAGCACTAAATCTGGTAAAACGTGTTGTAAAATACATTCATGAAAAACAAGATAACAAAAATCAAAAAGATCAATTATTATATAGTCTACTATAAAATTGAGACATGTTTTAAATGTATAGCACAGCTGTTTAATGAGGCAGCAACATATTATAGATAGGACAAAACAAGAAAGGCTATTAATAATCTTTCATTGCGCAAAAGTATTATGACATGAAAGACTCCAACACAGTGCGGCACACAGCGCTTATGCGCATCCCGTGCGCAGAATGATGCGCTTGAAGCAACACGGAGTAACAGCGCGCAGCGCGTCGAGTCCGCATTGAAAAGTTCAAAGCACAAAGGAAATACATATTGATGCGTAGTGTATGATACAGTATCTATCTATGCAATCGTTTATTGAGCCTTTTCTTTTAACAGTTTTAAATTTCAGTTACTGTGTGCGTGAAGAACAATTATAGTGCTCTGACTCTAGTGTTGTGATCTAACATACACCCGGTAGAAAGTAACATGATTTAGTTACAGCAATAAAGTCCAGCAATATAAAGTTGTTTTATACGAAACCATAGACCTTTATCTACAGATCAAGTATAATAATAGTTACACTGAATCATCTTCGAGAGAGTCTCATCGTGCTGACTGTCGTACCCGAACTGCGCCGCAGGGGGCGTGCTGCAGAAACCCTGAAGGAAGAGTTGGCGAATGCAAAATGTATGGACGCTTTACTGAAGAGGGGCATAAAAAAAAATCTATTTTTTGAAAATATGAATCGATTTGACCTACCAACTCGATTTTTAAATCAAATCGATTTTTTTCCCAGCCCTATTATTTGCTCGACTCTTAAAATCGGATGGATTTTGATTGGCTGTCAATGTTTTTAACATTTGTCAGGTGACCGTTCCTTTGTGTTTTCATTATAACTGTGATGTGGACTTCTCAATTCTCATAGAATTATTCTCATAGAATCCCTGGAATAGAGAGAATTACACAGGTTCGAAACAACTTATAAATGATCAGATTTTTCATTTTTGGACGAACTATCCTTTTTGTAATGGAAGGGGCCATTTCGTTTTATGTTGTCCACTGCTATCACCTTGGATATGTGTTGGTTAATAGCTCTCATTTTTTAGAGAAAACTTTCACTAGAGTTTTACATGGTATCCTGGAGAAATGCTTCATGCTAGCATTATCATTTTGCTGTTGTTTTATATTAAGGCATTAAGATGTAGCATGTTGCACCTCAGCAGAAAAAAGAAGTGGATGCAACCTTTATATTCTGGAACATAGTTATATCTTAATCTCTGAAGCACTCACGTGGCACAGTATAGCGTGATATGGTTGTTTGGTCTCAATTAAAGTGGTGTAAATCAATGTTGTATGCATGAGTTTAGTAGGGCTGCAGGAACCATTTGCATGGTTGCAGGTTGGCCTGTATATTTGCAAGCTAAACAAAGTTGCAGGTGTGTTATTCTAAAATCACATCATCCCCCATAAAAATAAAAGCGCAGAAAGCTCCTGGTGTAAGATTCAGCCTCTCCTCTGGCAAGTACATTTGAGGATTATATAACGCACACAGTGTACCTGATCGAATGTACCTGACTATAACATTTTGGATGTTCATTATTATTTGGTTCTGGTCTTTAGATCTTGTAGATGAAACACACATCCTAATTGGGAGTGATTTGACTCAATATTTTTCAGCCTTTTGACGATGTTTGATATTTTTATGTATTCTCTGAAAATGCTCTGAAATGGGTTAAAAGTTTATGTATTTTTATTTATTTATTAGGAGGCCCAAATGAATCAGAGTTTTGAATCAGATTCACATAAATTGATCAATCCTACCAGCTCAAGTCTAATGATATGGTCTTATCAGGCAAATAACCGGCCAAATAAAAATGTAATTAAAATCAGTGTAATATTCACAATTTTACTTGTGAATTTGGATTATATATTTATAATTAGTAATTATATTTCCGAACTAATTTCCTTTGTGTTATATCATACACAGCAGTGAAAGCAGCTGAGGGTAAGGAAATTTCCGCATGTTTTGAATGAGAAGGAAGCGTACCAGACTTACCATAGCAACATGACATCAGGGGAGGGCAAGCTCAGACTGGCAGGGACTTACAGTTGGCAAATGGGAACATGTAAACTAAAGCATCATACAATCTATAAATCAAGTCTATGGTGCAACAAGCAGGTACAAACATAGACCTGCTAAAGGTGTGCCCTAGCTTCCAGCCTATACATTTTAAATGTGGCATATACTCTGTTTCTTAATGTCATTTTTTTACTTATTATTGTTTGACTTACTTTGGTGGACACTGATTGGTGTTCCTGTTAATTAAAATATGATAATAAATAAGATCTGTTATTAAGCATCACCTAGTGACACAAGTAAACAAAAGAATAAGCTGGATTATAGTAACCCAGGAGAAATCTAGTGCTCTATCTTTATAGATCTGTGCTCCACCTATATATTTTAAAAAATATTTTCAGTTTAGATGCTTCTATTGTGGATTTAAACATAGTCCATACTAGGGATCCACAATATACAGGTCCTTCTCAAAAAATTAGCATATTGTGATAAAGTTCATTATTTTCCATAATTAAACTTTCATATCTTTTAGATTCATTGCACACCAACTGAAATATTTCAGGTTTTTTATTGTTTTAATACTGATGATTTTGGCATAACCCCAAATTCCTGTCTCAAAAAATTAGCATATTTCATCCGACCAATAAAAGAAGTGTTTTTAATACAAAAAAAAAGGTCAACCTTCCAATAATTATGTTCAGTTATGCACTCAATACTTGGTCGGGAATCCTTTTGCAGAAATGACTGCTTCAATGCGGCGTGGCATGGAGGCAATCAGCCTGTGGCACTGCTGAGGTGTTATGGAGGCCCAGGATGCTTCGATAGCGGCCTTAAGCTCATCCAGAGTGTTGGGTCTTGCGTCTCTCAACTTTCTCTTCACAATATCCCACAGATTCTCTATGGGGTTCAGGTCAGGAGAGTTGGCAGGCCAATTGAGCACAGTAATACCATGGTCAGTAAACCATTTACCAGTGGTTTTGGCACTGTGAGCAGGTGCCAGGTCTTGCTGAAAAATGAAATCGTCATCTCCATAAAGCTTTTCAGCAGATGGAAGCATGAAGTGCTCCAAAATCTCCTGATAGCTAGCTGCATTGACCCTGCCCTTGATAAAAACACAGTGGACCAACACCAGCAGCTGACATGGCACCCCAGACCATCACTGATTGTGGGTACTTGACACTGGACTTCAGGCATTTTGGCATTTCCTTCTCCCCAGTCTTCCTCCAGACTCTGGCACCTTGATTTCCGAATGACATGCAACCTCTGAGCAACAGTCCAGTGCTGCTTCTCTGTAGCCCAGGTCAGGCACTTCTGCAGCTGTTTCTGGTTCAAAAGTGGCTTGACCTGGGGAATGCGGCACCTGTAGCCCATTTCCTGCACACGCCTGTGCATGGTGGCTCTGGATGTTTCTACTCCAGACTCAGTCCACTGCTTCCGCAGGTCCCCCAAGGTCTGGAATCGGTCCTTCTCCACAATCTTCCTCAGGGTCCGGTCACCTCTTCTCGTTTTGCAGCGTTTTTTGCCACACTTTTTCCTTCCCACAGACTTCCCACTGAGGTGCCTTGATACAGCACTCTGGGAACAGCCTGTTTGTTCAGAAATTTCTTTCTGTGTCTTACCCTCTTGCTTGAGGGTGTCAATGATGGCCTTCTGAACAGCAGTCAGGTCGGCAGTCTCACCCATAATTGCGGTTTTGAGTCATGAAACAGGCTGGGCGTTTTTAAAAGCCTCAGGAATCTTTTGCAGGTGTTTAGAGTTAATTAGTTGATTCAGATGATTAGGTTAATAGCTCGTTTAGAGAACCTTTTCATGATATGCTAATTTTTTGAGACAGGAATTTTGGGTTTTCATGAGCTGTATGCCAAAATTATCAGTATTAAAACAATAAAACACCTGAAATATTTCAGTTGGAGTGCAATGAATCTAAAACATATGAAATTTTAATTTTTATCATTACATTATGGAAAATAATTAACTTTATCACAGTATGCTAATTTTTTGAGAAGGACCTGTATCTGCCACCATATCTGTATTGGCCGATATATGTTCATTTTAATGTTATCATTATTAGCCCGATAAGAAAATTTGGCTGATATATTAAAGCCGATAAATAATGGATTATTTCCTTCAGCTGAGACACTTCAGATGTGCACTATTCGACATGATGGTTTTGAATTGCTTGAAATATGATTGGAAACACTTTGAAAGGGAAATACAATTAAGTCCAACATTTTCAGCGCAAGCCTGTCATAGGCTACATACCATTATAATGAGAACATTGTTATAATTGTGTGCTTGGGTCATGGTGAGACTTTTGTTTTTGTAATCAGGCTCTCAAAAATTATATAAAATTTGGATTTAGAGTTATCGGCCAAAATATCGGTTATTGGCTTTCAAATATAAAGAATGATCGTATAGGCTGAAATTTTCACATCAGTGTATCCTTAGTCCATACTGTATGACTTGTGTTATACATGTAAATACTTTGAATTAATCCATATGACAGTTTTGTAATTAGGCACAGACCGAATTGTGATCAAATGATATAATTCATTTGAATCAAGGATCTTAAATGCAAATGCGAAAACTGCAGTTTAAACTGTTTACAAGTCTGGGTCAAGGGTTATCAGTGATTATTACACAGGAATCAGACCAGAATCGAATGGACTGAATTGACCCATTTCCAGGTCTGTTAAGTGTTACTGTGATGGTTGAGTGACTGTCTGAGATTTTGCTGTTTCATACTGTAGTTACTTGTTTTATGGAATGTTACAGCAGTTTTTTTTTCTAGAAGAGAATCTTGCACAACAGAACTGTAAGACAAACCCATCATGAATTGCTGTGGTGTGCGTGAATAAGTATTTGATATAACAGCCGTTGGAAAATCTTCTACTAATTCAAACAATAACTGTTACTACAAAGATCTTTTATTCAGCTGTAAGAAATGTCTGAGAAGACTATTGGCTCATATGTCAACAACGACAATACATAGTGTTCCTGTACAGAATATTATTGCTTGGGACAGTAACCACACCAAAAGAGACTATGCATCGACTCTCTGTCTCTCTTGTAATTCAGCGAGCACCTAACTCTCTTACCGTCTCGAAAACTCCATCAGAAAACCTGAGTTTCACCAGCAATCTCCAAACGTGTACTCTGTGACTATGACCTAATTCAACAATGAACCTTTGATTTGGCAAGCTTTGCCAACATTTGACTGCTGTTCTGGAGATTGTCAGTCTTGGGCAATTTCAACTGGCTTTATTAGTAGTTTGCTCTTGGACTGAATGACCTTTATACACTGTCCAATTCATTCACCTTTCCATTCTTGTTCTGGAAACTGAATTGAATCTTGAACTGGCTTTAAATCTTCTTCTGATGCCGCAGTAATTGGTAGCACTCCTCCCTGTTGTTTCACTGTTTTAAAAGAACCTGTACCCAGCCTCCGCCACATTCCAGCTTGTTTTGAACGTGTCAAATGTGGGTGGGTCAATCACGTAACGCCTACATTTTCTGTCCGATTGCATTTGTTCAGGTAAAAACAGGTTTAAATGCATAAAAAGATGCTGTATATTTGTAGTACCTCTCCCATGTATGTACTCACTTTAACTTTTTAAAAACCTTTTGTTATTTTTTTACTTTTTTGTTATTTAAAGTGTCAAAATATCATGTGGTGCGACCGTCCGGCCCTAACTTCTGTTTTGAAAACATCTTTGAAATTACTCTAAATGTATTCAAATGTATTCAAATTTATTCAAATTTACCAAGGACCCATGGAAGCCACAAGCAGGTTTGTAATTCTCTCAAATTGGGAAAAAAATAAACCTTTGTAATGGTTGGTATGTAGTTACCAAAGTTGGATGTCATGTGGTATGACCTTAAAATTTGTTTTAAGTTATTTCTACAAATATATATTTTTATTATAAATTGTATATCGACCTTTTGTGGGAAGCTAGCTTGTTTTGTTTAGGTGGCCAGTTCTGTGCCTTTTTATGCAGTTTGGGATTTTTTTTTAATATTTCAGACGGTTTATGTTTACTCTTTTTTGACAATATGAGAAAAATGCAACAATAAAAACTATAGCATGTGATTTTAGTTTAGTAATTATGCATTTATTAGTAATGTGTTTATTATTGCCTATTTATTTATTTAAAACTATTTAAATCTATTTTACCAGATGCCACTGCCAAGTGAAGTAAAAATTCTGACTCTGCAGCAAGAGTACCTTGCTAGGATAAGAGTGAAATATTATTACATTTTAAAATAGCTGTTTTCTATATGAGTATACAGTAAAGCGTAATTTATTCCTGTGATCAAAGCTGCATTTTCAGCATTGTTACTGCAGTCTTCAGTCTAACATGATCCTGCAGAAAGCATTCTAATATAATGATTTGCTGCTCAAGAAACTTGATTATTATCGATGCTGATGTATGCTCTAGATCTAACGCTCAATTTTCGGATTGAGGATTTTTAGTTATACTATTTTTGTTACTACTGGAAACTGTGAAAACTGTGATACATTTTATGTCACGATTATTTGATAAATAGAAAGTTCAAAAGAACAGCATTTATTTTTAATAAATTTTTCAGTAAATATCTTTACTGTCACTTTTTTAGCAATTTAATTTGTCCTTGATTACTAAAAGTATTAATTACTTTAAAGAAAAAAACTATTGACCCCAAATGTTACCTGTACAGCCTACAATATTTGTATTTATATCTATAACATTATTTGTTAGAAAGAAATTCTAAGTCAAGTTAAATGAAATGGTGCACTTATGTTTGCGATGTGATTTTTATATAAAATAAAGTTTATAAAATGTTTGTGTTCATGAAAATTCCGTGAAATTTGTAAAAAATTTGTTTTAAATAATTTTTTTGTAAAAAATGTATTGTTCTTTGATCTCTTTAAATAGATTTTTAACTATATAAGGTCTTGTCATTTGGAGCGACCACTCATCATGTGGTGCGACCAATAAAAGCAATCACTGTATTAAATTTAAAATAAAATATATTATTTCTGTGGCTGAAATATGAATCACTGATAAAGTATGCTTAAGGAAATGATATTTTTAAAACATTTTTTTTATCAGTTTTATGTGATTTACAGGAAAAATAAGTCTTAACTATTTAAGGTGGCAACTCTAAAATTATAGAACAAAAAATGAGATCATTATTTACAATAACTCAAAAGAAATGCAAATACTTTGTTTCTAAACACTTTATCTACTAAGAACTTGTTTAAAAAAATGTTAAGCATGTTAAGGAAATTAATTAATTTTAAGATAAATCACGGTCACACCACATGACATTTTGTAAGGCTATGGCCAGTTCATCTAGATGAAGAAACACTAAAATCACTTAAATTAATTTTTTTATATGAATTTATGTGTACACAACAACCTTAATGTTTGAACAATTGCAACAGGTATTTTTTTTTTGTATTTTAAAAATGGCCTGTTGCAAGTCCTTATACGTCATTGACCCAGGTACAAAGACTGTTTTGAAACACTAGCATTCCTTTCGCTAGTGAGGACCTGCAAATGATTGGGTTGTAGACACTCCCAAATAGGTGTCAGAAATGTCTAAATAAGCAAGGAGTGTTATGATGTAATCTGGGAAATATATGTGAAAGCATATTCTTGTATTTATACATATTTTTGTATTAAATTCCAGTTATATAACTATAAAAACGTTCTTAAAACAAGACAAATTTACTAGAGAAAAAACTGTGCATAAGGTATTAAAACATTTCAGAGAATTTATCTTTAATACGAGTATATTACTGCCCTACTAAACTGACATTTTTTTTTTCCATTTATTTTAAGTATAAACAAGTGAAAAAAATCTGCCAGTGTCAAAATATGTTATGATGTCTTAATATTTGATGCATTGTTGCTTCTCAGGTAAAGTTAACTTGTTATAATAATTTTTAGACATTTATACTGGAAAACAAATCAACACTTTGGCATTATGTTACTAAATGATTGCCACATTTACATGCAGTTATATGGTTCTCTGAGGTACTTGGTATTACTATGGTACTATATGTCCAAAATATTGCACTAATGTGGTACTTAGATTAGTGATATGATGGATGATTTTTAGAGGCCTACCAGATGATTTCCTGAAATGTTGACTTGCAGCATGGATCTCTGATATGATTTATAAATTCACTCACTAGGCTATATCCCCATTTACATGCCCAGTAATACTGGGCTTGTCTAAGCAGAAATGTAGTGTCCATCTGTGGCTTAGGTAGCCCTTCTCAAACAGAGTGAGCTAAACTGTCTAAGACAAGCTCTGGATACAGAAGTTTATTGCCACAGGGCAAATTTCAGCAATCACTAAAGATTTTTTTTATTCAGAGTCAGTTTTATTCTATGTCAAACACTTGAATTTGTCCCACTATACAGAATGTTTTCTCCTTCCTCCATTAGCCCTTTCATGTACTTTTGCAGAACTCTATGTGCTTTTCAGAGTCTCCCCTGATGCAGCGCAGCTGTGTCTGACCCTATTTCTAGACTCTATGCCTGGACGAAAGCTGGAGTAATCTCAATGGGTTACATTAGCATTTTCATTACAATCCTTTGAATATTTGCCTTCCATTTATGATACCACTGCACCAGATTTATCTGTAGGATTTGGTTAGAAGACGTCTAGCAGGATCTAGCCTCTACAGAAGATCAAACCCATTTTGTCATTTGTCAAACCAAATATCATTTTAGGCCCTAGGTGTGAAATATCAGGTGTAAACCAGACCTAGACCTATAAATATGAAGTTTACATGTCATATTTTCATATCATGGATGTAGTAGAGTCTCAGTTCTTCTCAGTGAGACCCTCATGAGGAAGACAAACATTGCTGGAGGTTCATTGAGGAAGTTAACCTGCCCATGATGGGTTATTGATTTCTTTGAATGTATTTCCCTCAGGTTATTTCACCCAAAGAAAACAGTTCACCAGACAGTCTTTTTGTGACAGGTCTCTAGTAATGTGTTTTCTTTTTCTCATATGTACTTTCAGTCTTCAGGCTAAGCTGTGTTGAAAACTTTCTGCGGATTTCATGTTGTAAACTTTTGTGTTGCATATTCACGCTTTTCTCATAATCAAACTTAAAAGCGGAAATCCGAGTTTTTAAATGCCCACAGACTCTGGCAGCCAGCTTGATGGCGTACAAAAGGCCAGTCACATGACACGGGACAGTTGCCAACTGGTGGTAGCTCATGTAATACTGCCTACTTAGAAGTCGGGTCATGGATAGGTTGTAGTGATGGTCTTTCATGTGAAGTGTATGGCTTTGTTTTGCAACAGAATTGTCTTTTGCTCTTGGAGTGACCGGAATGTTTTTTGGGGCGTCTCTTATTAAAAGAGTCATCACGATGGGTGAGGCACACTAGAGTGTTTGATTCTTCAAGTTTGGAAAAACTCCAATAAAGCTGGGATTGTTGGGGACCTGAAGTTGTTTTCGTTCTTGCCTTCACAGAGTTGCCCACACATCAACACTTTAATCTTTACAGAATTAAATACAATTCTAAAATAATTCTAATGAGTTTCTGTTTAAAAAATATACAAGTATAAAAGTGTAGGTCTAATTGCATAGGCAGGAAGTGTCTGTGTGCAAATTAATGTTAAAAATGGCACTCTCCATTGCAGAGCTCTGACATGTATAAGTGCATCCTACAATTCCTGACGCCCACTAATTCACAATGACAGAAAGCCTAAAGATGTAAACTCCCACTCACTTCCACAAATACATCAAACCACAAATACGTTGCTCTTAAGGTTACAGAGCTTTCCCGATTTAAACGGGATCTTTCGGTGGAGCATCCGTGGAGCTGGAGGGGCTGTTTTGCTTTCATTACAGTGTATAACACACATTAATATGTAAAGACTTATGCAGGGGTTTGGTATCAGACACTGCTTTTCTTGCATTAAGAGCACATAGGGAGCAGAGAATAGACATATAGAGTTCACTGATATCAGTGGAAGGTGCCTGAGGGAGTCATTAGTAGAATGGCTTGGCTGTTAGTGTCAGAGAAGATGCGCCTCTGAGGTCCAACTCAGTTGGGCCCAACAGGAACGCGGGTTATACACAGAGGATGACTAGTCTGTGAGACCTACGACTGGGTGTGGTATTCTGCTGATGAGTGGGGTGTTATAGTAAAAAGGTCTTGGAGATGAATTACTCACAGGCCATAGGGCTTTCACAACACGGCACTGCTTTGCAACCGCTCTTATCTCTTATATGGACACGGGAAAGAGTTCATATTGTAACTACATGTTCAAACTCAAGCTGTGAGCTGTAAACTGTGTGGAATAGATAATTTGTAAGACCTTTAAATGAAGAAAGAGGGACATGGAAGTTGGAAATTTCCATTTTCTTGGGTCATTCAGATGTTGACGCTCATTGGTGCTCTAATTACCGTAGCGTGAGTAGACGACAGCAGATTTAGGCTTGTGTGGAATAAAACACCCACTGGATGTCCAATCAGGTGAACATGAGGACAGTCAGTCCTTAGACGGAAGGGATGCACCTCACAGCCATCTTGTATTATTTACTGTGAGCTTTAGGGGCATCTGCAGCTTTCGTCGCGAAGCCTGATCCAGTTTTAACCTGCCTGTCAGAGATTTGCTGCAGTGCTCTTCAAAATGGCAGAGTTTTACACAGTTTAATGGCTAAAAGAAGTGGGAGATGGACATTTCCCTTTATCTCCTGGGTCAGGCCAAATTATCATCATTTTTCAAATCCGAGCTTGGAATAAAAAGGGACGTCACAGAATGAGGGGGGCAGATCCATCAAAAAGAACAGGTGTTTCATAGCCCTTAGACTCTTGTCTGGCAGATTATATTTACATGTGTTATGGCTGCTTATAGCAGGATGTAATCTAGCGTGATTGAATTTGAAGGCACGGATTGAGACAACAGATCAGGGAATTGGTTGTTTGTGGAAACTCAAAAGACCGTCCCCTTTGATCAGACAGCTGTGAAGTTCAAAGTACCCCTGCTTGTACGAAAGAGCACATGTGCTTTTGCACATGATTAGATAGCAGATGTATCGATAGAACATAAAGCTTATCATCGACATCAGATTTTCAAGTCCATTGACACAACATTTCTAAGATTTCACCTTGTCCCTTGAGGCTCTGGAGTTGTTGCTTTGAGTTATTTGTCTCTATTTGACTCAATCCAGCACTTATTCCTAATATGGTACTGTGTGAACTCCAAAGTCGTATGCACAGCGACCACACAGATCAGTGACATTGCTGTTTCAACAACACTGTTTGACTGTATAAACAAGTTTTCGGCACTGATCTCTTCCCCTCAGGCATTTCCCCCTACTTTTAACACTAACTTAATAGATAGTTTGCTTTTGCAGACAGAAGTGTATTTTTTACTAGATTAATGATTTTACTTAACCTTTAGCCTGTATTAATGGTCTAAATGGATTTTCAAAAAACTATTTGAGATTCATTTCGCACCTGTACAGAGAGGATAATGGCACTGAAGAGGCCAGGTTAGGCAAAGACTAGTGTAATACCTAGCGCTTATAACCCTGTGAACTGCCAGAGCTTAACCACTAAGCACTGGTTATCTCCTCATATTTGGTTAATCTTCCTTTACAACATCTATTTTGATTGATTCTTCTTGACCCTTTGCCCACTTTGCAAAGTTAGCCAAATAAGCATGCTTAAAGTCCATCCACTTTGTTTTTATACATTAATTGCATTGCATTGCATTCTATGCTGTGTTCACTTTGCTCCTCTGAAAATCCTCCTCGGTGGAAGTGTCGTCTGAGGTAAAGATGGGTTTGGCAGCCCTCCTCCCCTTCCCCCAGGAGTCCATGGTGCCATTAGCCTTAGGGAGCGCATCTCTCCGCATTTCTCTTTAATGAAAAGCCCCCAAATGTCAGGCGCAGCCACTGAAAATAAACAAATGCTGGTCGATCGCCATCGAGAATGGCACAACGGCCTCCTGAAACAGGCAGATTGTCAACCGTCGTGCTTCATTTCACCCGTTATCACTTAGATACAGACACTGCAAGCTGTGGCCAGGAATCATTGTGGCTGGGCTGGGAATCTTAGGGTTGTAACTCAAGTCGCAAGTGTGTAAATTATGTGTGAATTTGTTTACAAGTTGACCACATCCCCTGACCATTGAGGGTCTTAGGGTGAGCAGGAGGAAGTCTGTATTGTGGGCAGGTGGTGATTTACCAGGTTGAGATGATGAGTGCAGTACTAGCAGAGGTGAGTAATGACTTAGCGGCTCGTTGAAGATGTGTCACAGATTCATTTCTCAAGTTGTGTTTGGCTCCAAGGACATCTCTGCTGATTGTGCTGGCAGAAGCCCAGTTGGACGTCGGCAAGTAGATGGGGGGCTTGTGTTTGAGGGCTTGTCATTTGAGCACACTTTCAATTGAAACTGTGCGCAGTTTCAAGCTCAAATGACACAACAACACATTGTGATGAATGTTTGCGCCCAGCTCGCTTTTAAATAAAGTAAAATAGTGAAAGTTTAATGACTAAAAGTTTCAACATTGTTTTTATAGAAAACTATTAAAAGTTCTCACACAATATGTCTTTATATCATATATGAATTGTAGTCAGTAATTACATTTCCAGATAAAAAAATACTGGATTAAAACATGCTAGGATCCTCTAAAATGGCAGTTACAGGTTGTGAAGGATTAAATATAAGTCTCCTATAGTGTGTGAGTGACAGGATTCATTGTGGACAGGGGGTGTGAGTGTGGGCAGAGTCATAGCTTCTGTTGCGTGTCAGCGGACTGGACCTTGACAGGCATAAATAGCAAGCGCTCAGGAGGAAAAAACAGCATCTGTTATGACCTCGTGGCATTCATTGAACATGGCAGCCGCTGGATTTATTGCACACAAAGTATTTAACACTGTTCTTGACTTTAACTTTTAAATGATCTCATGACAAAGAAATTTCATATTGCCAAATATTTATTTATTTCAAGTAGTAAAAGAATAGTTAATGGAACCGTGAAGAAACTGAAATCATGAAGAGGAATCTGAACCGGCTCCTATCCCTACTTTTGTGTCTTGTGTTACAGTCTGTGTTATCTGCATCATAAGCCTCAAAGCCAGCCTTGTATTGTTAGAAAAAAACTGCTGACTTGTTTCTAATTATTGCTTTAGACTTTGAAGATGGATTTGATAGTGTCCAAAGGTCCCTAAGATAAAATGAACAAGGTTTAGAAAGTGAAAGCAAAAGAATACTCTGCTAACAGTGCTGATTTTTGCATTTTTATTAAAGGATCTGAAAACTCCTTAGATGACTGTTGACAGGGCCATCCCTTAACTGAGTGAATTACAGCTTGGGAACTGATGAAGTAATGAAGATCACCAGTGGCTTTTTAAGGGAAGTGGTCGTATGGCTGCAAGGGGATAGCTGCAGACCTCAGATGTCTGGAAGCGCACTTTGTTTAATTAAATGCTGTGATCTGTGATGGGTGTTCAAACCAACACAGAGGATATCTTGAGTAATTTGATCATAGCTTAATGTTTTATGCAGTTCATATTTCTACATTTCAGTCATTTATGGTTACGTTAATTACAGAGTCATTTGGTGCATTACCAGCTGCTCTAATGCATATTCTGACCTTAAGTTCTGTTTTCTTCTGTTAAAGGCTCTGCAGGCACTCTCCATCCATTTCACTGTCCAATTAACATAATTTTTCGGGTGTAACAATGTGTTAATATTCATTAAGTGACTTCCAATGGAGTAATTGATAATCATGATTGAGGACGAGATTAAAGAATGGCATCAACAAGGGATTTGTTTTGGCTTATATCCAGAGAAACTGGAAGAGTGGAAGAGGAGATGACGTGTTTGTGAGATCCTCAAAAAGGAATCTGGGCCGTACAAGTGCAATAGGTCTTTGGACAAGAGGAACACTTTGTCAAGACCTCTTACCAGACGGTGGAAGTACAGGTAATGCAGATCTGGCTGCCACACGACGGAGCACATAGCGTCCTTGCACTGAGTTTGCCCTCGTTGCTTCGCGAGCATCAGCAGAAATTCGTAGGTGATGTCCCACTTTGGGCTATGTGCCCAAAAGGGAATCTGGAGTCACCTCAGACGACAGCTGTCTGTTAGACACAAGTGCCGCAGATAGCAGCTCACAGACAGCTGCTGTGGTGCAGAAGAGTGAATAGGATTATAGATGTGGGGGAATAAGGAAAAGCAAGAGAGCAAGAGCAGTGAGCTGTGAAAGAACAAACGTGATGCACCTTGTAATGGTGCCGGGATATAGTGAAAGGCTGATAAGTGGAGGAAAAAATTGTCTATTGAAAGCATTCAAATTTTGCTTTAGCCTAATTGCTTCATTGTTTGCTGATGCTCTGATTTCTGTTTCCTTTTAACATTTGCTCTTTTAGCAATTCCCTCTGCCCCTCACTCCCTTGTACTTGTGCCTCACGCAGCTCTCACTTCAATCACGTGTACATGGGTCGGCCACAAGGACACAAGCGCCTCTAGCCTTTTTTATTCTCCTACATTGACACCAAAGCAGCTCAATCGAGTGACCGGGTAAGATGCAAAGGCAGGAGCTGATCACTAAAGGAATTAATCAATCAGTTATTCTACAAATCAATCGGTCAGATGGCAGTGGAAGGACTTGTACCCCTGTAGTCACTAGTTCCTCCATCTGTGACAGACAAATGGCCCGAACCAGGCCAAATAGTGTTTCACTTAGTAGTGTGTACTCGACAGCACTCAAATGATGTGAAGTGTTATCACTGCTCTGTGACAGCTAGGTATTTTTAGTTTGTTTTATAACCTGCGTGACATAACCTTATTTTTCATCTAACAGGCCTTGCACTTTTTTCATATGTAAAAGCCAATTCCGATGTCTGTTGTGAATTGAATGTTGAAGATCTGAATGGGTTGAGATTAATCACCTCCAAGAACCATTGTAGATTTATTTGTAAATCTGTTACCAGGCTTGGCCTTGTCCCACTTCAGTTTCTCAGCAACAAGTTTAGGCATCAGTAGCTAAACACACCAAACCTTATTGAATTACTAAGAGACAATGAATGGGTCAGAGCATTTTGGCACGATGAGCAAATCTCATAGTCAGTACCTCATCACACTACAAACTGAAGAGGTACCAAGGAAGTTCAAAGACCACAGTCTTTTACAGTCATAGTTAATTATAGGTTTTTTCTTTTACATTTGGTGGCCTTTGAGTGCTTGCTCCCTGACTTCACCAATGTTAGATCCTCAAAGATGAACAAGTTCCCTGTGTGTTTTCATGTTTCTTATCACAGCAACACAACAAAAGCTATGGAGGATTCTGGGGGAGAAAGTGAGGCCATGGATTACACAGTACAAACTAGCCTGTGCTGATTTAAAGCTCTTTGTCTTCCATTTGAGAGCCCAGACTGAGATCAGCTGAGCATTAGGAGCTATTAAAGGCTTTTATTATGTGCCTCAAGTGGTGCACAATACATTGTAGATTTTGCTGTTTGAAATAAAACTTGCATTCAGTGCCTGTTCTTCTAGTCTTTATTATTAATGTGTACTGCCAGAGGAGGAAATCACATTAATATGATACTGCCAAAGGTGGACTTTAAGATGTGGTTGGTGGGGTTTTGCGTTTAAAGTCAGGCATTGTTACCCTAATACTGGAATTTTTCTCCTGTCCGTGCCAGCAGATTTGGAGAGATCTGTTACTCATGTCATCCCAAGCTAGATGTCCTGATATTTGCACCAATAAGACCTGACCTTATCCAGGAGGAATGCTGAGACTAACACTGCGGGCTGTCAAGGGATATGGAGTACAAATCCGATGTACTCGCACTCACACTGAGGAAAGAGTGCAGGTAGCAGACCGGCAGTTTGGCTTCAGAATGAGACCTGACAGCTTTTGATAGACTAACAAACACCTAAAGCATTTAGCATATGAATCAGAGACTAAGGAACTCTAAAATTATACTCATTAACATAGTGTGTGGTTGATATGTCTATCCAAAAGATTTGGGTTTCCTGATTTGAAACAAATTTGGTCACTAAAGGATCGAATTGGATACAAGGAAGATAACATGAACTGCACAATGCTACACAAATGTCCATAGAAATGTGTTGGGAAGGTTTGTCTTGGTGGGCTGCCAAAAGGGGAATTAATAACAATTTGTCAAAGGGAACAATTTATTCACTCGGAATTAGTGTGGCTTTGAACAGTAATGGTTGAGTGCACATAGTGTAAATGCATGAGGGGGCCGCAGACCTTGCGCTACTCACATAGCCGCTCTTCCAAATAATGAGTTTCAAGGAATGAAAGGAAACAATATTGATACACTTCATATGCAGGCCACACAATAAAAAAATGCTTTTCTCTGGTGTTTCCATCATAAGATGTTGGACATGTCATAGTATATTTTCAGGCTAATTTTAGCCGTCACAAACATTCAATACCTGTTTAGAAATGTTTCTGCAACTCTTGTCTTCAGGAAAGAAAACAATGAAAGAGATGAAATTTCTCCCCTGAACTTCTCCAGGCGTGAACTGTCAGAACTGTTAGAACTGTTATCCTGTCTAGTACAGTATAGGGTTTGGAAAGCTTTTGTGAAACCGATTAACCTTAGACCACCAAATGGGTGTGGATAGTGAAATTGCCAATACACCTTGTAAGAATGCATCTAACAACAGGAAGGAGCCAGTGGTAATTCTATGGTATGATTCCTAGCGCTGCAGCCAACCTGTCACAACCTTGAATCCCCCCTCTGTTTGTGGGTTGAGCATAGCACATGTGTTATGCTGGTGTAATGTCCTTGACATGAAAGCTCCCTCACATTATCACAGAGGGAAACTGAAGTGGAAGAATCACCCCACCATTACCCTTAATAACCATAATACATAAAGTCCGAATTAGGGGTGGGAATCTCTAGGCACCTCACGATTCAATTCGATTACGATTCAGAGGGCTGCGATGCTAAAACGATTATCGATGCATCTTTTGTTTTTTGTGACTACTTGCTACTTGGTAAGCAAAGTATTTATAATGACCCATAGATCATTTACTTCCAATACTTCCTATATCAATTTTATTAATAAAACAAATGGAAGTGATTTGGCAAGTGAACTGTAGGTTACATTTGCCAGCATATGTCCCAACACTGCAAAGAACCAACAGGAAAATAAATGTGTGCCTGTACTAGCAGCATACTTGTAGTAAATTAATACAAACTTCATCATATTCTGAATCTCTAACATTTAATAATATACTTCTTACCAACATCCTCCTGTTATGTGCAATGAGCAATATAATCCTTCAGACAAAAAAAAACAAAAACAAATTAACATTTTGCTGTAGCAAAATCACAAAACAGCTTTCGTTCAAAAATATAGAATTATGAACAGCAGCTCTCATACAAAAATAATGCTTGTGGACTTACGCATATTCTGAATAACTAGTAACATACAAAGCCGCTCTTATACACAACTAAATAATAAAGAGTTATGACTTAAAAATGTAGCTGTATACCACAATCAAAAACAGATTATACAAAAAGAGTAAATGAACAGTCAAAATGTAACTTTTTGTGACTGGCATTTATGGAAGTAAAATATTGCCAAATGTTTTTGAAATAAAAAAGCCTGTTGAATTGTACTATTTGAAAAAAATATGCATTGCATTAACCATGCTTTTTAATGCATTAAATGTTTATGGGCTAAAATTCAACATGGTTGTATATTTAAGCTGTGAATATTTCAATTCAAAACATTTCAAACACATTTTCATTAATAAAAATTCAATAATCCATATTCACCTTTCATATTTCACTTCCAAAATATTCAAACTGTTTAAAAATACAGCCTATAATATTCAACAGGCAATTTTCGGTCCATTTTATTTCGCTTTACAAATTCAGTGCTTCAAATTCGACAGTAAATTCAACATTGACATCCAGGAACTGCAGGAAAAGCAGTAGATTACCGAGCATAATCTCCATCTGCTGTTAATCCACCTCACCAGTAAGTAGTGCAAGTGCTTTATTAAAGTTGGCTTCTGACATTGCACATTCGCGTACTTAGGGACTGTCTCTAAAGTTAAATACGACATTGGTATACACGTTTCTAACTTCAATAGCATTGGAAGATAATGACTTACAGTCATAAAACCAACTGTAAAGTGTTCATGTATGTGTCAGGCATGATGCACTCCTTTTACATTTTTTATATTTATTAAAATAAAGTTTGCTATTGAAGTTAGAAACGTACCAATGTCGTATGTAACTTCAGAGACGGTCCCTAAATGCGCAAATGTCCAACGTCAAGCCAACTTTATAACCAGTATATCATTGGGAAACGCTTAGCGTGAAACATAGCTCGTTAAGTTAATATTCTGAGTCCATCTGCTTGCCTGTAGCCCTATAATACAGCCTTCTCAATAAGGTGTGAGTTTGGTCTTTTATATCACTGTATTAGTCCATCAAGCTAAGCGTGTTATATGCCTAGCAATCCTGATATTGAGGGAAACCCCAGTACTGCAGCACATCGCCGCGATATAAAGTTAAGGCAACTAAACAACCAAGAGAAATATATGTCTACCTCAAATGTAACATTTGTTCTGTACATCAGCATCGCGGGAATTACATTATAATCTCGTTCACGGTAGAGACAGATGCATGTAGGCCACAAAGGGACCATGAAGACACTGAATTAAACATAAAACAGCCCTCATAATAATCACAAATACACTTACATTTCTATAAATCAGTTTTTATGAATGAATGGCTTGCTCTAACTGTTGCTCGGTCTTCGTCAACAACACGCGCTTGCAACCCCTGCTGGTGAAGTTGACGGAGACAGCAGATGGAGATTATTCTCGGTAATCTACTGCTTTTCCTACAGTTCCTGGATGTCAATGTTGAATTAACTGTCGAATTTGAACCACTGAATTTGTGGAAGCGAATTTGTAAATTGCGACCGAAAATTGCCTGTTGAATATTATAGGTTGTATTTTTAAACAGTTTGAATATTTTGGAAGTGAAATATGAAAGGTGAATATTATTGAATTTCTATTAATGAAAATGTGTTTGAAATGTTTTGAATTGAAATATTCACAGCTTAAATATACAACCATGTTGAATTTCACCCCATAAAAATGCAAGCCCTAAAAATACAATGCATTAAAATGCAAGCATGGTTAATGCAATGCATATTTTGTAGCAGTAGTGCAATTCAACAGGCTTTTTTATTTCAAAAACATTTGGCATTATTTTACTTCCATAGGCATTGCACTGATACACACTGTGATATGTGGAGGGCAGTACAGTAAACCTATGTATAACGTACGTATAACAGATCGGTTTACAGCATATTGATGTGAAAACTAAAGAATACAGAAAGTTAGCTCTTTCCATATGTTCCATACGTTATCTTTTAACAAAGAGGGTGCCATTTGAATTTCGTGCTCAGCCATCATGCATCTCTGTTATGTGCACGCCACAGACTGTCCGGGCACTGCACATCCTCGCTTCAGAGTTCCGCCTTTTTGCTTTCTGTCAATATTACATTATTAGAGAAAAAAATATATGTAGAAATTAGATTTTTGACATTTGTGAATCGTTTCAGAATCATCCACGTCCGCATCGCGATGCATCTAAGAATCGATTTCCCCCCCCACCCCTAATCCGAATGCAGCACCGCTAAACCTTTCCACTAGTTAAACACCTGCAATGATGTGAGCATCACTATCGGTTAGTTGGCAAGTGGTAAGCTCTGTTAAAAAAAATTTAATCACTATTTAATATTTGCTCAGATTCTGAGACGAGTAGCACGTAAAGACCAGGAAACAACACACTTAGCTTACAATTCATGTCAGAACATCGCACAGTAACAAACTCTGCTTGCTGCTAAAGCAATGGCTTAAAGATGATGGCTGGCAGATGGCTTTGCCTTCTGTTTGAGCATTAGGAATTCAGGGTGAGTCATCTTCCCGCTTCAGAGCTCACCCAGAAAGCCAGCGCAGAGATGTCCTGTGGACCACTCAATATTTGCCTGAAGACCACATGCAGCAGTGCTGACTCAGAAAGTCAGCGGCGAGTATTTTGGGAGAAGGTTAAGCCAGCTAAACTGCCTCATTTGATAGAAAAGTAAGAGCATACATCCAGTTGCCAGAGAGGTTTTCTATGGATGATCTTTTCTCAAAGGTCACTTGTTGATGGCACGGCAGGTATATTTTGCCTTTCTACGGCAGGGGTAGCCAACCCTGCTGCTATGGGATACCATCCTGAAGAGATTAGCTAATCAAGTTGTTCAGAATTACTTGCAAAATAACAGGCAGGTGTGTTGGAGCAGAGTTGGAACTGAGGTTTGCAGGAAGGTAGCCCTCGAGGGGCAAGTTTGGCTACCCCTTGTCTACGTCTTGTTTTGCAAACCTCCATCTCTTTCATATTTGAAGTCTAGGTGTACTTTAAAATACAAATTGCAAAATGGTACTTTGTTCAGGCAGATGTTTGTACTGTACATTCACATTCTCTTTAAAACACGAATTTTTTACTTGAATAGCCAAAACATTATTTTTCCATCATATATAGCCTCAGAGAGTCAGAGGTCATACATTTTACTTCTAACTAGATCTGTTTTTTTATTTTGTATCTCTTTTATATATGACCACTCACACCAGGGCACTGCCGCATAGCTTTGTGTGCGACTTGAACAGTTGTCTGAGCACTGTCCTTTCAACCATTGAATGCAAGAAGCAAATGTCAAATCTGCATTTTGGTCTATTCTTGGATTTCAAAACAATCCCTGTGTGACCCCCTAAAATAGAGATGGGAATATTCTTCACCTTGATTTCTTGGCCAGTAGCAAGAGAAACTGGAGATCAAGATTAATAGCTATAGCCATGACATTTTGCACGACAGTGTTTTTAGCACCAATGCTCTTAGCCTTGTTCTTTTGTCCCCTTTGAATAACCACCATGCTGTGCTTAGCCTGGTGGAATTCAGGAACTAATGTTTAACTCTCTCGCCTTTTTTCACTTTGCTGCATTAGAACATTCTCCTTAGGGACAGCTGGAGAGGAACCACTGGACCACAGCAGAGGATTTTTTTTTCCATATTTAGTCTTCGAGATGCACACTCCGCTATTGGTGCAGTCGAATGAAGAATCGGTGGTTCTAAATCTGAGGCAAAGTCCTACGGCTGAATGCCACTTATTATGAGCCATGGTTCTCTCCTTGACACTGCATGCAGGTTTATGTGCATGCTCTAAAATAGATACCAGGCATCTATATATAACTGCTATAAAGTGTTCTCAATCATGTCAAGGCACATGTTGTCTACATGGTTATGTGGAGGGACTGTTTACAGAGGACTTAAGAGGTTTTGACTGGCCCCTAGTGGTGGTCATGAGCTGTTATTGTTTGACCCAGACTCATGACCTTCGCAACAGATGGAAACAAGGGACTTGTAATCCTATTATCCCAATCTCTCTGCAAAACACCTATCAATGCAACATGCATTATCTATATTGTGTACGGTCACTGCAGAACTGCATGAAATGCTGCAGTAGTGTGTGTGATAAGGCTTTCCCACTGTGATTCCCAAATGAGGTTGGTGTTTTCTGGAGCAAATCTGTCTGTGAACACAGTGGAATATGAAACATGCATCATGGAGAACAATGCCAAGGACATCACAGCTTTAGGTTCCCGGCTTGCAGGGAATGGTCACTCTTGACTGCCCCTTATCCCGAACAGTGTCTTCTGCCTTTATGCTCAAGCGGAGTGAGCAAAAAAAGCATTTGGATTTAATTACAGCCACGCACATCGACTAAGAGCTCAGACACTGACTGCTCCCGGTGAATTAGAAACAAGTTGGGTTGATGCCATCTTCCTCAGGCATCATGATCTGTCTGTGGCCACCCAAGTCTGAAAAGACTCATTTTCAGCTCAGTCTCCCTGCATCTTCCTTCTTTTAACTTTCTCTCTCAGGTGTAATTGAACATATTCCCTTCATCCCGTTTGTGTCAGCTGGACAGATTGAACGCATTAGACACAATGAGAGCAGTTCTACCCGTAATCCAATGAGAGCAGTTCTACCCATAATCCAATGAGAGCATTTTACTTATTTTACTTTCACATCTTTATCAAACTCAGCTGGTAATTTGTAGTCAAGGTGAGTTTAATATTTCTCTCTGGCTGTTTAAATTACCTAAGATACTGTTGACTGGTTTCTGCCTGGAAACAGTGCTTGTATTGTCCTGAAGCCCCCCTCACCCACAGTCGTGACTGCAGGCAAACCTCAGTCTGAGGAGCGACGGACCGCCATTGTAGATAATGAGGGGTTGCTCACCTTCAGTCTTGTGACAAAGTCTCTGCATTGCGTTACACAGTTGTGCAGGAAAATGTGACACCAGTCAACAACCTTATACAAGGCTCTGAAACCTGAGACTAGTGCTCTCATTGTGTCAGTGAAATGGATCTAGGTTGGAAGCAGAGGAGAGAATTGCTGACTACCTTTTGAATCTCCTGATGATTTCTCAGTTTTTTTTAATGCACTGCAGACATGCATTGACTTCTAATGCATGCGCTGGTGCCTATATTTACATCAGTGCTGGGTATGCTTTCATGTTTGCTGTGGTATGCATATTGAACTGCGGGTGACCTTGAGAGCTTTGGTTTCACAGTGACTGAATGTCAAATATTTAAGCTGGAGATTATGTCGCTATTAGCAGCCATAGTTAAGACAAGAATATTATGTGCATATATACAGTTTAATGTATACTTATTATATGTATATAATTCTATTACATGAACTGAGGCAGAGAGGTGGATTTTCAGTCATGTGTTGCAGTAGATTCTCAGTACCAGAGTCTTTTTGATGGCATGTTATAAATAGCTTTCATGTATGATATAAACAAGCTAGCCATAACCCTATAAAACGTACTTATGCCTTTCAAGTTTTCTCACAGTGTTTTTCACCACAGCTACAAACAAGTGGGTATTTTGGATATCATTTTGGAGTCTTGGATTTTTTTTTCTGCATCTTGGCCTAAGGTATCTTCTCGTCCTCTGTCTTTTTAGTTAACATGTATAATAGGGATGTATGTCTTTGGTTATTGTTGCATCTTGTTTTTTTTTTTTTTTTTTTCTTGATCGCTACAGCTACCTGTTGTCTAGCTGTTTTTAAACACAAGAACTGTGGGTGAGATGAACCCAAATCCAGCCAAATAATGCAGGTCTTCCTTAAAACCGTTTAGTCAACTAGGGATTTACTCATCTAGTTGCTTTTATAAATATGTAGTTTTGCAAATCCATAATCTTTTTTTATTTATTTCAGGACTAGAGAACAAATTCTTCCTTGGACACTGACAGACACTGAGACACAATGATGATCTGGCATGATAAGAATAGCAAATTTCCTGAGCATGAGAGTAACTGCAAATTAATAACAGTTGCTGTGATTTTCTATTAAGTGCACAAGCATCCCTGTACCCCCTCCCCATGGTCACCCACTCTCTGAGATGACTTAATGGAAGAACGAAAGCTGGCAGCAGCATGTCCTATTAGGATCGTCTTCTAACCAAAACAACTATTTTTAGAACAGTGGGCGTGGATGAATTATACATCAGCGCTGATTTCAAGGCAGAAAATACCAATAAGTTATGAACTTATGGCCCCTTTACCAACTAGCAAATACATTCTTTTTCACCATTTCCCCACACACACATTATGCAATGTAGTGCTACATGTAGTGCCATTCTCCAGTCAAATGATTGGTCTGGTGCAGCATTACCATATAATGTCTTTTTGAATACATCTTCTCAGAGGATCATATTAAGAGGGTTATGATTGTTATGTTATCAATATATGATAAATGTGGCCCTATCATTCAACTAAAGTACATAACACCTGAGGTCCTCATGGAAAAAAAACACACGTTTTTCTTGACTTACAGGGGTAGCACTGGTCTTGACCAACTTTATAAACTGTGAGCCAGAGTGGCCTTATTAAATAGTTCTAACGAATAGGAGTTTTTTGTATTGCAGCCAAAAATCCAACTTTCTTCTTTTTTTTTAATTAACCCTTTTGATGTTTGTCTCTCTTAACTTCTAACTACATTTCTTGATTATTACACCTCTTAATCTTGTTAAGGACTTACAAACATGCCTTTAGTGTCTATGGGTTATCAAGTGATGTCAGTTAAGAATAATCAGGCTGAAATAATGACTGTCATGCCTTAGACATCAAATTTGACAGGAAGAACATATAGATCTGTGATAAATTCAGATGAAGAAAATAAAAAGAAGGATCAAAGGGTATAAACTTAATCCAATGCAATACATCTTGACTACCATGAACCATTGCTTGAATAATTTGTTTACGAGGGAGTTATTTCAAATGAAAAATAGATGCATTTATCTATAGTAATGCTAGAACTGGGCTTGGACATGAAGCTTTAAAAGATTTAAGCCTATTGTCCATTTCCCATGTGAATCCAAAGTCACAACTCAACTGGCAGTCTATCAAAGTCCTGTCTCTAAGCACAGAATCCGCTTTCTAATCAGATCTCATTACTGTCCTACCTGGCTGAAGTGGGGTTGAGTTCGAGGGCACTAGATTCTGCATAATAGCGTCTCACTCGGACCAGTGCAATGTCCTTGGTTCGCACTTGATACCTGTTTCAGCCTAGAAGATATAGACTGAGTTCCATGGCTAATCTGAAACAATTAAGTAGGATTAAAATTAGGCTCAATAGCTGTTAGGTTGCCTCTCAGAAAACTTCCAGTACCCAGCCTCAGACTTGTCAAAGTTAATGTTGAAATGTTTTTTTTTTTTTTTTTTTTTTTTTTTAGAGAATAACAGCTCAAGATGAAGGCTATACAGCAAGTGTTGATGCAGACTTACTGCAGATGTCTCCAATAAAAGTGGGCGGTTAATATGTCTTAACCAGTTATGAGAAAGTGGAATATCTTAAGGGAAATTTAGAAGATGTATAATCTAAATGGCCATGAATTGTCTAATACTGAATTATCTAATACATTTACTCAATAAGGTTAAGGGTGATAACATGGTGAAATTGTGGTAAAATGAGGCATTCATTGAATTTGTGCCATTTTTGATTACATCGAGCAATGTCTCAGCAGTTGATTGCGAAACTTAGACTGTTGGAAGTATTGAGAGAGTGTGTGAGGAAATTTACTACATGGGAATTGTTAGCAAAGGTCTGAAGGATGAATGGGTTCAACAGTCACTATATTTAAAGGGCTAGGCTGGTTTCAGAACAGACAAGATAAAGGTAGCCTGCTGGGATAGCAAGGTTATGTGCGCTGCAGACAGTTAATTCCTAGAGGGATATAAAAGAAAGGTTCTTGCCAAACCTGAGACTTGCCCAATGAGGTGTCATGAATCTGTCTTTTATCGGTCTCATTCAACTGTACACGAGTGTCCCAGATCTTCCTTTAACTGCCCTACTTCTATCGGTCCGCTGTTAATTTGAGTTTGCAGTAAAGGCCTTGGCGGAAATCTCCTCTAACTAAAGACTATATGCAAAGAGCTAATTTAATTGCTTCTGTTTCAGTTTAGCCACCAATTTGGGGTTTAGGAGAGTTGGGGTTTAACATCTTTATTTAATTTACCGTCACGTGAGCAAAGGTCAAACAGTAAGTGAGGATGTACAGGTCGACAAGATGTATTGTGCACTTCGGGAACCCGTTGCTTCTGCAGAAATGGCGCTACAAAATCCTTCCTGTTTGAGGCTGGCTAGCTACTACACCCAAGTTTTTTATGGATTGAGTCGTGAGAGAATCCATTTAACGGCCCAGGCAGGATGTGTCTCAAAGGGCTGCATGTGTGCATGTCTGTGTCTTTGTTTCTGGGGAGGGAGGCTTAGGAGAGAGCCACTAGTTCCATCTGCGTTTGGCATGGGCAGCATTTAAAGCCTGGCCCGTCACAAGCAGCTTGTGTAAGAGCCAGTCATGAGACTAAGGATAACAGCTATATATAACACATCTTAGATAAGAGTAGGCTCAGAGGGGACAGGGCACCCAGATAAGAGCCTATTAGCTCGTAAATGCAAGGATTCAATGAGTAACCTGCAGCTTTACTACAATAGCGGTGTAACTGAATTGCACTCAGATCAATCAGCCAATCAATCGGTCTATCTATACATCCATAACAGAAATCCCAGATAACCCGTTCTGTCTTAGATGCTGCATGTGATCGCCCTGCAGTAGGAAATGACAAACAAAGTAAAGGTCACACTTTGTCTTTTCTCTTTTTTTGCATACTTTGCCTCTAATTATCCTTAAATGTATTCATAAAATTCCCCAGATACCTTGAAAAGATGCCCAGGGACTGACAGTACACTGTCAACAGTGGGTCAACATCGTATGGTTGTGTTTTGAGGATCAAGTCCTCCTGCACCACATGGCTAGAGTTTTCGTAACATGCAGGGGGATGCTGTAAACTTATATGCTGTTAGTTGCTTGTTTTTGAGTTATCTTGGTGTGCCCTTGGACTCGGGCTTGCTATGCATATTCTTATACGTCAGATATGTACGGAAATAACCCCTCGCTGCCTGATTTTTATGTGTAATGACCTTTTTTGTTATGAGATTCATGGAACAGTTATATCTTTTTAAAGGAGAGTGAATAGAAAGGTCATTCTTGACTACACAGATCACTGATTAGTCCTTATCGCTTTTGCCTTGAGTAGGTCAGCTACGCTCATTAACTTTTGCTCATTTAATAGCATCAGTCCAGCACTAACTGGTGGGACTTTTTTTGTGCATTGGAAATGTGACTGCATTTTGTCGCCTCATAATAGCATGATCATGCTGTTAATGGGATGAACCGGAGGTTTTATCAGCGTGTGAGTTATGCAGACCCTTACAGCATGTGTGAACAGCACCTCTGCTGCTCTTTTTCATGGAACGTTTGCATCCGATAAGAGGTCACACATGCTGCTTCTCTGTAACATCAGCAGCCATGGAGCTCTTCTGTTTGCATTTGCATAGGGATGGGTGATATGACCCAGTTTTTATGGTAGAAATATCACAATATGTGTAATTTTACATTACTGTAACACATGTTGTTTGCATACTTGAAATTGATATGTAAATGTATATATTGATGGTCAAATGGATAGACCGACAGTATATCTGGAATACCAAAGTCATTTCTACTGTTTCGTGGTATATACCATCATACCGCCCAGCCCTACCATTGCAGCATTCATACTCACGCTTGTGACCTTAAACCTTCAGAGCCCAAGGAGATTTTTATTGATTGATATTGAGACTCTCCATAACACAGAAAAAGAGAGCAAGAGAGAATAAAAAGGTTGGGGAAAAAAGATTGATTAGCTGGAGCTCTTGTGCTCCTGGGGAGGGGGTCTCAAAGGACGGAGATGAGTCAGTGGCATGTGTGGGGGATGCGAAGAGAGTGCTAAGTGTGTGTGTTTGCATGTTCTGTGTGTGTGTGTGTGTGTGTGTTGGATGATGGGCCTTCATTACACTTGCATTCGTGCACATGCACAACACCTTCAGGGCATCTCAAGTAATCTCTTTAAAATGCTGCAAGTAGGAATGGATTTCCTGTTGTTTTTTTTTCCGCATTTGCAGAAGGCTTATTGCTGTGATTCCTTTTGACTGATGTAAACATGCATTCATTTTATAACCACATCTCACTGTATTATTAGAGGCAGATACATAATAGGCCTGACGATATTCAAACCTTTCTTCTAATCTAATCAGTTTTCTAATTACAAAATTTTTTATAAATTTGTGACCATTCAGATAGCATAACAACTTATAATGGCATATTATTATTATTATTATTATACACTACTGTTCAAAAAGTTTGCGCTCAGACAGTTTTTAAAAAAAATTAATTAATACTTTTGTTCAACAAGGACACATTAAATTGAAGGTAAAGACATTTATAATGTTACAAAAAAATGTATATTTCAAATAAATGCTGTTCTTTTTAACTTTCTAGTCATCAGAGAATCCTGAAAATAAAATGTGTAGAGGTTTTCACAAATTAAAAAATCAATTGAATAAAAATGCTATTAAAATAAAAAAGATTTAAATCAATATCATTATAAATCACTTAAATGGTACAGTAGGTGAATGTAATGGTATCATTCTCTCTCATTGTTTTCAACACCAGATTTCATCTGAAGAATTTTTCAACAATAGCTTAGGGGGAAGCAGATTAAAATGCTGCAGATATAATAAGATTGGGCTAAAACAGTGCAGAGGTATAGGCTACAGTATGTGACCTCATTTCATCAGAGCTCAGCAGCTGGTAATACAGTAGGTGCTTTAGAGACTCTCTGTAGAAAATCTTTGCTGTCTGATTCCATGTGATTTGCTGCATTTTAAAACAGCATTTTGGTGAACAGACATAAATGGCACCCGCTTGACCAGACCTAGAGTAAGGAAATAAAGGGAACTAAATAAGTGCAATCATCAGCTCTGTGAAACAGAGAGGGGAGACATTGTGCAAGCAGTCATCAAAAATGCATCGCAGCGGCCCTGTAGAATATTCATGCTACGGCCTCCTGTAAACCGAGGCAGCATCACACCAGGTGTCCTCCAGGTATCCTCTCTACAAACAGACAGGAACTAGCCAAATGATCCGAGTGCAGAATGCAAAGCTCCATCGCTCACATGGAGATATTAAGGCATGTGTGGTTTTCTGCTGTGCCCCTGGGGTTTAGGTCACTTCCCTTCTCACAGTACTTATTGACACAGACACACACACATATTTTTTTTGTATCTTTCTCGCTCTCTCACACACACGCCCACAGACATTTTCTCTCTCTTCACACATGTTGTGAATGTGCAAAACAGCTTAAAATCAACTAGCCTGTAAGTTGTCTGAACAATTGGTTAACTAATCTGTTTTAAAGAAGCCCTATTATTAAACTGGTTTGGGTTCACCTGACCCCAATAAGACGCATGTTCAAAAGCAGTTTGACGGAGCGCAGCATCATGGAACAGAAAGCAGGGGCCTTGAGAAAAGTGATTTCTTAACTATTTTTAGCATTAAACGCTCACTGGCTATAGCAGCGCTGCTTTAAAAGCACAATACCTGACAGAAGGTTTTACCATGAAAACTGTATAACAGCTAAAGCGAGCTGGTTAAATAAAGCCCAGCCACTCTAAAAAACAAAACAAAAAAACACTAGCGTGGTGTTGGGTGACTAGTAAGTCTACCATTGTGACTTATTCCTAACGTATGCACATTTAAAACATATATCTTAGCAATTCCCTCTCACAGCAAACCCAAAAAACCCATAGCTGTGGTTTTTAATTCAAGGATGTGCAACCATTGTTAAATCCAGGGTCAGCTTTTCGTCTTCTTTCGACTCTGTTCATTAGCCTTAATAAAGTTGTGCTGAAGATTAGTACTAATTCAGATGACTGTTATGAGCTCAGAATCTCCAGTCATGGCATGTCTATTGATTCCCCAGCGTTTACAGCGGAGTGCATTCTTTTCAGATGTCCTCTGATGTTGGCCTTTTGACCTATCATTTTTTTCTTTTTTTTATTCTCAGTATGGGGAAGAGGAGGTCTGCTCAGACCGCCTTGATGCTGACTTCCCTGACTTTGACCTCTCGCAGCTGGACGCCAGTGACTTTGACTCAGTGAACTGCCTCAGTGAGCTGCATTGGTGCAACGAGCACTCAGATCACTCCCCTGCATCCATACAGTACAGTGCTGGAGACCCAGAGCTATTTGAGGTGGGAACCATCATTTTAATCATTAAAAATCTAGTTAGCTCTATGCATTTTTGCCCTCTGATTGGTTGTTTTTAGATGGACAATAATCATGACAGTCCTCAGTTCCCTGTCCCAAATGGTGCACTTGATTTTGCAGTCTCATGGCGTTTGTGTGTTCAATACCCAACAAACGATTCAGAATTTCAAGTTTGGACTCAATTTGGGAAAGATTATAGGAAAAACATTAGTCTTAAAGGTTTAATTCACCACAAAATGAAATTTCAAAAATCACTTACCCTCATGTTGTTCCAAATCGATAAGACTATTTTTGATATTTTCTCATCATTTTTGTCCATCAATTGAAAGTCCACACAACCAAAACTTTCATGCTTCAAAAAGTTCAAAAAGACATTGTTCAAGTAGTCCATATGAGTTGAGAGGCATATGATCCAAGGCTTCAGAAGAGACACAGTTGCTTTATATGGAGAACAGATTTAATTATTTCAATGTGTTCACATATAAACATTGATCTATGTACACACATAGATCACATACAGTAAATGGAAGCTCAACCCGCACATCCTGATTTTGCCTAGTTAATATTTTTTTTTTATCCTGTAACAACATTCCTGTCTGAAAATGTAATCCCAACAATATCCCTACCCCTAATCCCAACCCTACCCATAAATTATCCCTAAAATCAGAGGGAAATTATATGTGAATAACCCTGATGTAGAAGCACCAAAGCCTGCTTGTTGACATTGATTTTAACTGTAAACTTGTCCCTCAAATCTGATTGGTTGATTAGAATGTTCTTCCAGGACCAACAAAGATGTTGATCCGGGAACAATTTGCACTTGGTGAAATCAGGTTCCACCTTGCTTGACACAAGAACAAACCTCATTTCTTCTCAGGCGTCAAGCAAGCAGGTTTGAGCTTCTGTTTACCATATTTGATGTGCTATATGTTCAGTATCTGTGCTGATCAATGGTTTATATGTGAATTAAAGCCTTGATCAATGTTTATTTGTGAATAAAAGCCTTTTACTTTTACGATGCCTTTTTGTACTTTTTGATACGTGAAAGTTTTGTTTCCGTAGAACTTCAATCAATGGAAACAATTATTAGAGTTTATTTAAAATATCTTCATTTGTGTTTCGAAAGGACAGAATTGCTTTGGGCGAATTAATCCTTTAAAGCCTAGATTAGTAAATCTTTTACTGAATGACAATGTTGCAAGATTAAAATATCACTGCTAGCCACATAGCCATAGCATAGTGGTTAGTGCATATATGCATTGTGATGACATTTTGAGCAATGATGCTCATGTGAAAGTTGCAGGTTTGAGTCTAGCCTGCAACATGTCCCAATCCTGATTTCCCCTCTTTTATGAATAACCTCTGTCATTTCAGGAAGAAAATGCGGCACTGCTCGCTGCCCTCACAGACAGCCTGGACGGCATTGTTGAGGACGGAGTCGGGGGTCTGTCTGTGTTCCCTTCCCTAGGGGACGACCCTGAGGAGGGCGAGGAGGAGGAAGATAATCTCCCTTTGGACAGTGAGCCCCTCCCTGGCTCCCTGAGCCCAGAGACGGAAGAACCATCTCTAGTAAGAACCCTTCCTTCCTGTTTAAGGTGGATTTGGATGGGCCTCAGACTACCCCACAGCATGGGTATGATAGGCAACACAGGTCTGAATTTTTCTCATTTTGGGCTTTTTGTTTCTTTTTAAGCAACCAATCTAACAAAGAATCCTCTTCACAGGCAGGGATGAGGAACATGGACACAGTTTATTTGGACTTTTTGGCTTTGACTTTTTCTCTGGCCTTTCATTTCCCCACACATCCCACTCCTCTTATCTTCCTCTCAGCCTTATAAGAAAGTACTGTGGTGGTATCAGGTGGCAATAACATGGATACCTGGCAACATACGTATATAGAAATAAATTGATAATAACAAGAAATGCTTCTTAAGCTCCAAATCAGCATATTAGAATGATTTCTGTTAGATCATGTGAAACTGAAGACTAGGGTAATGGAGTAATGAGTGCTTCTTATTTCACAATATTACTGTTTTTACTATATTTTTGATTAAAAAAATTGCAGTCTTGGCGAGCATAAGAGTTCTTTCAAAAACAGTTAACTTTTGAACTAGTGTACTTAAACAAATCCCAATACATTACCATCATGATAGTGTCCGAAAACATGGCAATACCATGGTACTTTTTTAGGGGAGTGCTTATGTCTACTTCCCAGATCTCTTAATCCTTCAGGAGATAAAATGGACTTCTACAGCAGCGCTCTTTCCTCCCTTTTCCCACCCTTTGTGAGAGGGCGCTACTCTCTCTTGCTCATCTCTTTCTTTAGACGCCACTTCCTGGAATAAGATGCTGCATTGTTATCTGTTCGTCTCAGCTCAAAACCCCCAGCAATTTAATCTGTGTACATTGTGAAACCAGTTATAACAGTTATTACCCGTTTGACTGCTTTTCTTTTGTACTCTCTTTCCCCCTCCCTTTTTCATTGTTTTGTCCTGTAATGCTGAACTGTTGGTTGGCATGGCCTGTATTGTAGCTTTTTTCCAGTTTGTCATGTGTGTTTTGTGATTTTTGCCATAGAGATTGGTAGTACTTACAGTAATGACCGTCTTACATTTCACTCAATACCTTTCACAATTCACATTGTTCTAGGACCACACTGTTTGGTTTCCATGAAAGGGCACCATCTGATTACTGAGATAATCATTACCTCTTTTTGGACTTGTTACAGAGTTACCAAAAAAAGGATAACTTGCAGGGTGTAGGACCAAATTATATAAGAGGTGTCTGAAGGAGGGACAAATTATTCCTAAATTGAGGAAAATGATGTGCATTTATCTGGAAATAAGACTAGTACTTTTATGGTGCCACTAGGACAAAACATTACCAGTAGCCTAATACAACCTGTTACTTAAAGGTTTGAGGTCAGTATGATTATTATAATATTTTTTTTTTTTAAGAAATCAAGACTTATTTAGCAAGGGTGCATTAAATTGAATCAAACTTTTGTATTGTTACAAAACATTATTTCAAGTATATGCTGTTCTTGTGAACTTGAGCAGAAAATCAGCATATTGGCATATATGTTAGAACTGCTATATAATATATATATATATATATATATATATATATATATATATATATAGTGTAGTGCTGTCAAATCTTTAAGTCGCGATTCATTTAAAGTTAAAAAATAAGAGTGTGTTTATATAAGTCTTTCTTTCTCTCTCTATATATGTGTGTGTGTGTATATATATATATATATATATATATATATTGGTGCTGTCAAATCGATTAATCGCAATTACACACAATTTAATAAGTAATATGGTGAAAAATCAGCTTTGCCATCACAGAAATAAATTACTTTTTAAAATATATTAAAATAGAAAACAGTGCAGTATTACTGTTGTTAATGTGTTTTTGATCACATAAATGCATCCTTGGTGAGCTTAAGAGACTTATGCACATTTGAAACATATCTTAGCAGTTCCCTCTCACAGCAAACCCAAAAAACCCATAGCTGTGGTTTTTAATTCAAGGATGTGCAACCATTGTTAAATCCAGGGTCAGCTTTTCGTCTTCTTTCAACTCTGTTCATTAGTCGTAATGAATAAGATAAAAAATCTTATAGACCCCAAACTTTTTAACAGTAGTGTATATAAAAAAAATATTATTAAACCAAGAGGTATTGTTATAGTTATTTTTTGTTTTACAACAAGGTTCAATTTGGTAACATTAGTTCTTGTCAGTTATTTAGTCTTTTTGTAAACTTTTCAGACACTTTTGATGCTAGAATCCTTATTAAAAATGCCTGAAATGTACAAGTCTAAACAGACGGATTTCCATGTAAGATGATTCAGTTCCAGTAGTTTAGCTTCCTCCTGAAGTCTTAAAGATTAGTCTGGGTGTTAGTGTCTTACCCAAGAGCTGAGAGCCCCCTCTGCTGGCAATGGTCACAGTTACACCTCAACCCCTAAATGAGGCCAGTCTGTGTGCGAAACAAGGGGTGCATTGAAGCACCAGGGACAGGGACAGTGGAGCACATGTATTCATGGCATAGATGGCCATTGCATGCCAAAACAGTTTGGTACACAAGCTGAAACCCTCAGCGCCCCTTCTGTTTCCTCAATGGACACTGAGAGCCATGGACAGACCTGCCAAGTTGGCACATTAACAATCGCTTAAGGGACTAAACAACACAGTGCTGCTGCTTCTTACTTTGCTTTCTCTGGTTGCACTGGTCATTTAGGACTGGCAGACTTCCATTTCAGATTTTCTTGAATATCCAGTAACTGTCTTGTTCTTTCAGTGGCTAGAGCACAGAACTGCTTTAAACTTTATACAGGAGTTATACTTGGTGTTGTGTTTAAATACTGAAAAACGAAATGCTTTTTTTGATAAGCAGATATCAGAGATTGATTCGGTTTGTACTACCTGTGTTTTAAATACATCTTGTGCCATCACATTTTAATCCCTCACCTCTCATTCCCCCACAGCTAAAAAAGCTCCTGTTGTCGCCTCCTAATGTCCCTGCGGGCCTCGAGTCGCACAAAGACGGCAGCGTGCATCGCCATAGCGGCAGGAACCAGCACGTCAAGCCTGTGAGGTCCGTGCTGAAGGTGAGAGGAAGTTCCAGCCTCTGTGATTGCAGGATAAACTCAAAACATGTGGAGAAAACAGAAGACTTCAGATAATAGGAAATAAGAGTTAACCACCTCAGTGTAAGCGCGCATACCATTCACTACCTGTTTACGCTGCAGCGTATTCCCACCGCAATGCTAATGCCTAATTAGCTTATGCCAGCCTTTAAAAACCACACTGAGGATTTGCTCTTCAAAGTTCTAAAGCCTGTGAAGCCTGTGGTTCCTCATTCACTCCCTACGCTTTGGCACATTGCACCATGGCTAAGGCCGCTGTCGCATTAGAGTTGAGTGCAGCCATCTGTCATGCCACAGCCTAAAGGGCAATGTTCACTGAGTTTGAGATTACTTAAAAAGAAACAGGCATAGTTCCTCAGATACCAAGAAAATATCTCGAAACTAACCTCGGCACATTTGTCAGAGTAACCTTAGAGCATAATACACTCTGAAATAGCCTCTAGGGGTTTCAGCTGCCCTGCGTAGCTCGCATGTTTGGCCATTTCGTAAGGGTGTTACAAAAGACAGCTCGTTACATTCCACATAGATGAGCAAATGCCTATCACTATAATGGTTTCGACTTATTACTTCTGTCATTATAGTACTGTTTTGGCATATGTGGATTGTTTTATTTTATGACAGCAAAACTGTGTAAAGGTGTAAAATAAATTAAAATCTGATTGGATTTCTGTAAAATCAGATTGAAGCCGATTTGTTTTGTTGTTGTGGTCAACAGTATTAGCAGTGATATAAATTCTTTGTTTTGCAAAGTTTGATGCTTCAGTATTTTTAGAATGTTTGATAATAGACAATGGTAAGCATTTCATAAGTTTTAAAGGGTTTTGTTTTATTGGCAAAAACATTCAATATATGCAGAGAGTCAATATTCACAGTGTTGACCCTTCTTCTTCATAACCTCTGCAATTCGCTCTGGCTTGCTGGATAACTGCTTCCAGGCCAAATCCTGACTTGTCGCTACATTCATGTCTTTTTATTGCTCGGAATTGATCACAATTTGTGGGCTTCTGCTTTTCCACTCGCCTTTGAGGGTTAACCTCAGTTCCTCCATGGGATTAAGATCCGGGCAGTTGCCTGGCCACAGATCCAACATTTCAGTGTAATAATCTCCGTGTCTCTTCATTGTCTTCATTGCCTTGTGACATGATGCACCGTCATGCTGGAAAATGCATGGATCCTCACCAAATTGCTCCTAGGTCGGTGGGAGAAGTACAGGACGTTTTGATACCATTCTTTAATCAGTGTTTTTGGGCAGAATTGCGAGAGAGCCACTACCTTGGATAATAGCAACCCTACATATGGTTGGCTTAAGGATGCTTCACTGTTGGCACGACAGGACTTATGGTAGTGTTCACCTTTTCTTCTCCAGACAATCGATTTTCCAGATGCCCCAATCAGTCGGAAGAGGCCTTCATCAGAAAATAACTTTGCACCAGTCATCTGCTGTCCAAATCCTTGTACTTCCTTCAGAATTTAAGTCTGTCCTTGATGTTTTTCTTGGAAATAAATGGCTTCTTTGCTGCCCTTCTGTACACTAGGCCACTGTCCAAAAGTTTTCTGCTCACTGTGCGTGCAGATGCACTCACACCCTTCTGCTGCCAATATTGAGCAAGCTCTGCACTGGTGGTGACACAATTTCATAGCCGACTCCTGAGGAGGAGGGATGTCCTGAAGCCTTTTTCACTGCAGTTGAGCTTCTCTCCTTGAAGTTCTTGATGATCTGTTAAATGGTTCTTTCAGGTGCAATTTCCTTTTATGTGAGGCCATTTTGATGTAACGCGATGATGGTTGCACATATTTCTTTGGAGGCCATAATCAGAATGATAGAGTGATTTCACCTACTTGTTCACACTTTCCCATGTGCTGATGATATGATTAGTGAAAGGATGTTAGTTGGTCATTTTGGGCCAAACAACTGTATATTCTATCCCCTAATGCTACCCTTAAACATACCCATTACAGAAAACTTTCAGCATTTTTACATTTTCAAAAAACATGCTGCTGCTTAAGAAGCATTTCTTATTATCAGTGTTGTGCTGCTTAATATTTTTGTGGAAACCGACCGTGATACATTTTTCCAGGATTCTTTGACTAATACTAAGTTCAAAAGAACAGCATGTATTTGAATTTTTTTTTTATAAGTTGTAATCCGCCATTCTGCATCACGCACTGAAAAACAGAATCTCTCAAGCATAATAAAATAATGCAATAGACAGCCTCTTGAGGCTCATTGCTTTATTTGATATTGTATTTAATATCAAAAGGTTAAATTAAATGTTGTGTCCTCCCTCCACAGAAGGGCAAATCAAGCACACAGGAGCGTAAGCCACGACCAGTGAGGCCCACCGGTCGTCTCTGCACTGAACTCCACCGCCACCTCACCACCCTACGGGAGGCCGAGGACACAGAGGAAGAGGAAGAGGAGGATGAAGAGGACAGTGACTCGGAGGAGGAAGAGGAAGAGTCATCCAGCAGTGAGAGTGAGAGCATGGTGTGCATTGAGCCAGCAAAGCCCCAGTTCTCCTCAGAGAAGGAACTGCACTCAGTAGTGGAGCTCATCAAATACATGCACACGTACTGCCTGCCGATACGCAAACAGGCCAGCTGGGATCGCAAAGAGCGTGAGGCTTTGGCACGAAAGACCAAGCCTGAGAGCTTGCAGGTCCCACGTGGCCTTCCTCAAAGCTCTCAGAGACCGGCTCCCCAGACCAGCTGTGGGACCAGGCCGAGGGTGCCCTTCACTCGCCGCAGGGAAACCAAAGCCCACTCCCTCCTCAAGGAGATGCTAGAGGCAGTCAGTTCCTTTGACGTAAGCAAGCCTTACAGAATGCACAGCCCCCCTTATATCCACTGCAGAGGGGCTGCGACTCGGCCCGGCACTGACGTTTCTTCCTCCCCTGCACGTCAGCCCAAAGCTGAAGCTAAAGACTCAGACTGTGAGAGCTCGCATAAGGCTGCAAAGCGCCCCAAAAGCCCAGAGCCAGAGGAAGGCTCCTTTTCAGTCAGGCGATCTCGCCGGCTAGCCTCCTTCCCCAGCCGATTCGCTAAGAAAGTCCGTGAGAACTGTGGGCGGTTGGAGCCTATTGCTGGGCAATCCAGGGAAGAGGAGAGCGTGGTCAAACATCCTCCCTCTGAGGCTGCTTCTGATAGCAGCAACAAGGCCTCTGAAGGCCATTTCCCATCCAGCAGAGACGGTAAGACATTTGTCACCTTAATACATACATGGGAAAAATGCCGCACGTTCACTCCTTAAACTATAGGTTCACATGAAAAGACACTTTTTTTTGTCTCTGAATCTGTTCATTAATTTTAAATAAGTAATTGTTCATTATGAACATGTTTTTAGTTGCTGAATTAAAGTGTAATAAAATATCAATTTAAATTTGATATTTATCTGTCTTGAGAATAAAAATTTAAAAAGAAATGGCTGAGAAAAGAAAATAATCAAATATACATAAATATTAAAATATTCATATTTAGAAAACTTTTGTCCACACTGTCAGTGTGATGTAGCGTGCAGGATTTTATATTTTGTTGTCACATGCAAGAAAAATTATAAAATAAGATAATATAAAATATATTAATTATTTATTATAAATAAATAAATAAAATACACACACATGTCTATGTATATATAATAAATAAATAATAATAGATAAATAGGTTAGTCAGGTCAATATAACACCCCAAAAACCTTGATATGTTTGAATCGTTTGAAAAGAAAAATATGGTATGCTTTTTCCTTTATCCTTTTAAATTCCTCAAAGAAAGTTTTTGCTCTGTAGTTCTTTAGAAAACCATTAATGTGCTTTAAAGAACCCAGAAATCAAACGCTTATCTGAAGAACCTATAATGTACCATTAAGCAAGTTTTTAATCTTCAGAAAGCCTACTGGTGTGCTGATCTCTAACAATGACACTGTCTGTTGTTCTGATTGTAGAGAAACGGTCCTGCCTCTGTCTGCCGCTGGCGTCCAAATCCAATGGGTATGTGTTCCATTCATATCTAATCTATTCTAGAGTCCTGGAACACTTCCAGGCCTGAAGTTTAAGACCACCATTGGACTCCATCCATCTTTAAAATTGCCTAAAGGAGGCTTGTAGAGTCGCTGTTTTTACGTAACAAAACACTCAGTCTCTCACAGTAAAACTTTTATATAAATAGCCCTGAGGTTCTTCACCAATTACAGTCATTTGTTGTTTTATGCATTTACATAGCTCAGACGTGATGTGGAGTAAAACAACCCAGATCAATCAAACCCTGCTACAAATAGAAAACTCTAAGCAGTAAATCTGATGCATTGTGTTGTTGAGACTCTATCCTTTTCTTGTCCATTTAAGTTTAATAGATTCCATATTCTCTCTCCATATTTTCCTGATCAGAGACACGCAGTATGCCAACAAGCCCTTTGAGCAGACTCTCTGTGTGGAATTGTGTGGCACAGCAGGTAATATTATGCACTTAGTCAGGAGTATTTTTATAAGTGTGCCATTTTTGGCATTGTGTGAGCAATTAGCACTTGATTCACCTCATATGTTCTCACGCATGCTAGTAGCTTGCCAGTATTTGCACAGGATTTTGAATGTAGGTAATGACGTTTGTAGATTAGGCTAGTGAATGTCTCAATTAACTGAATGGTAAAGGGCTTAGTGCTATTACTGAACCCTGTCAAATCAAATGTTCAAGTCTGTACCATCTACATAGCAAATAATATAGTATTCTCTATATTTACGCTACCTTTCAAAACTTTGGGGTCAGTAGAATTTTTAAAAATATTTTGGAACATTGCTTACCAAGGCTGCATTTATTTTTATTTGATCAAAAATAGTGACATTATGAAAAATTATTACAATTTAAAATAACTGTTTTCTATTTTAATATATTTTAAACTGTAATTTATTCCTGTGATGATGGCAAAGCTGAATTTTCATTCTAATATGCTGATTTGCTGCTATCAATGTTGAAAACGTTTTTTTTCAGGATTCTTTGATTAATAGAAAGTTCAAAATAACAGCATTTATTTGAAATATAAATCTTTTGTAACATTAAACATGTCTTTACTCTAAATTTAGATCAATTCAATGTGTCTTTGCTGAATAAAAGTTTTAATTTCTTTTAAAAAATTGTACTTTTACAATTTTATACACATTGCTGAACTTAGTTTTAGACGTTTGTATGAGCAATAGCAATGGTGATAATTGGCTGAGATACCACTAAAAACAATAACCATGCTAAATATTGTGTGTGACTCTTTATTAATTATGTTCATTGAATGCTTGCTGTGCACTGTGACTAATAATAGAATGTTTGGTGATATTCTAGAGCATTTGGTTGTGGCGCTCAAGTGCGTGTCGTAGTGATTAATGAGCGTGTGTTTTCCAGGCCTGACTCCCCCCACCACCCCCCCTCATAAACCAGTGGAGGATGAGCTCTTTAAACCAGATGGAAAAGCTGAGCTCACCACCAAGAGCTCGTGCCTGGCGCGGGCGCACATACGCAAGCTCCCAGAGCAGACAGAACTGTACGCCCAGCTGCGCAGGATGGGCCAAACGGGCGACACAGACTCTAATGGTGGGATGCAACGTGCGTACGGGGACCACGATTACTGCCTATTGGGCCTGGGAGAGAGTCGCAAGAAAATGTCTGCGGCACTTGGCTCTCAGTGCCATGTGGAAGTGGGGGAGAAGGAGGAGGATGAGATGGATTTGAAGAACTGGGAGATTGAGGGACAGGAGGAGAGGCTCTTAACGAACGTCCCTGACTACCAGCAAACAACTGAGGACGAATCGACCACTGCGTTGTTCACGCCCAGTCCAGAGCAGACCAGTGAACCCTTACCTGTCCATTCTCCCACCCCAGAGCTGGATGCCCAGTCCCCAGTTTCCTGTTCGCCCCCCTCACCCAGCTGCAAACTCCCCTTCAGGTACTGAATACTCTGGGGGCTTTTCTATTGCTGTGTTTTGTTGAACTTTCTGACTGCCGACTTCGAAAAGTGCAATATATCGCCAGTTGAGGTCCAAATGCATGTGTACGATGTCACACAAACATAGCAGCACTCAGGGAAATAAAATGCCTTGATGAAAGTTTGTTCATTCCATGTCGGAATTATTAATGATGGGATTTCGACTTCTAAAAAGCATTCACGACCATGTAGAAGTGTTGAGAGTTCTGAAGACTCTGAAATGCTCAAAATGGCAGAGGCTGCAGTAAAATGTAGTTAAGCTGTTATCTTGTAATAATTTAATAATTCCTATAATTTACTATTGTTAGTGTCTTAATGATGCAAGATTCATCTAAAAATAAACAAAAGACATACCATACATGTAGCTAGCACAGAATTGGATAACTGATGTCTAATGTCCTGTTAAATAAACATTTATTAACAAGCATTTATTGATTAACAAGGCATTTACATAATGACTGTTTATTTATTAATAAGGCATTTGCATAAAGAGTGTTACTTGTTTCAAGACACGTTCACAGTAAGGACAATATCAATAACTATAAAGTTTTAATAATTATTCTAATTTATAATAGGGAAATCCACATCACAGCTATAACGGTAACAACACAGAGGAATGATATCGATGGAATCCCTGTCAGAACCAGCATTATATAAGAAAAAAAGTTTGCCAGTGATACATTTATAAAAAGAAAAGTTAACCTGGCTTCAGAACATCATTTATCATTTGCTAAGACTGTTTGTTGACAGTCAAACAACTGCTAAGCTAATGTTAGCATTTCCATTTTCTTTCTTTATATGTCATCATTTGAGTGTCAGGGAGTAAAACACCTTTATGTTTGGAAGTCAGGGATCCCTTACGAAAATAAACAATGGTTTCACTACAAATAAAACCAAAAAAACATGGTTACTGTAGTTCCAACATGGTAACCACAAATGAACCATGTTTTTGCAACACTAACCATAGTTTAATCGTGGTATTTGTAGCCAAAAATCATGAACTTTTACTATATTAAAACCATGATTAATTTTAATTATATCAGATAGGAATATCCTACATCAGTCTTTAATGAAATGCTGCATAAATCCCAGCGCAGCTTGCTATTAGCAAGACGCTAGCTACTTTCTTTTGCCATTTTGAATAACTCAGCCCTGTTATCCTTCTTTCAGCGATGAGAGCTCAGAGACATGCCATGAAGCAACTGAAAAAAGGAGCAAGACAAAGTGTGGACAAGAGAATGATGTGGTAGGTTGAGTTTTCAAGCCAACTTGGAGCACTAACCTTATTATCAAAGGCAAACATGCATCTGAAATCTTGTTCATTTCCTTTAAGTGCTGTGGAGCGTATTTGTTCTAATAAGCTGTGCATTTTCAGAACAAGTGCCAAGTGATCTACATTCACAACCTTCCGAGCAGCGTCACTCAGTCCATGCTGCGCAAGCGCTTCGAGGCCTTCGGCCTTCCAGAGGACTGTAAAGTGGTCATCAAAACCGAGTGGGTTCCATTTCCGTCTAGTTTCCTGACCTTATCATGCCCTCAGCAGTAAGTGGGAGAAAGGAGTGCTGATGTTTCTCTGTGTTTGTGTGCCTGTGTAGGGAGCGTTGTGGAGTGATCACACTGAGGCCCACTCAGAACGGCCAGACCTCACGGCACAGGTGGGACTCGCTTGGTCTGAGCGGAGGGAACGGCAGCCGGCGGTTTGGCAGGAAGCGTTACATTGATCTGGGTAAGAGAACAGAGCGCTTTCTGTCTCTTTGATGTTCTCTTTATATCAGACGTCTGGTGCTCTGTTCTGAGTCAGAGGAAGGTGTCTTCTCATTTCTAAGCTAATAAACGGCCTAATTCACCTTCATTTGCATTTAAATAGGAAGAAAAATACTTTTTGATTCTTGGTTGGCCCACTTGAAAAAGCAGGGTGCCGTTTTAATTATAGTCAGGCCAGTACACTGCAGTGCTTTGCTATAACATCAAGTCGAGGGACTAAACAACGTGTGAAGTCAGTTCCAGACAATGACAATGATAATGAAAAAGCAGCTTGCTTGATTTGTTCAATTTTAAATTTAACTCATCCAATCTAATGTGCTGAGTCACACTATAACTAGCCTATATCAAAGTTTGGTGGGGTATAAAGATGACAAAAATACTGTCCTCGTAGGGTTCAATATATATGAGATAGATGGAAGCATGGAAGCATGGAAGGATGGATGGATGGATGGATGGAAGGATGGATGGATGGATAAAAAACACTGGGCCAAATATTGTATAAGTAATAACCGTATTATCAAGCAGGGTAGTTGTTATTATCTAAAATAAAACTATTAAAACTTGTTTTATGAGGAAAAACTTAAATTACTACTAAAATCACTACACTAACATTCAAATAAACATTACATTAAGGCTACATCGAAAAAAAAAAGTTTTAGAACGTTTTAAAAAGCTCATAAAACACTTACTAAAACAAACTAAAATGTGAAAATAAAAACTGATTCAAACACCAACCAAAAAATACGGGAAGCATTTTCTCCTTTTTTAAAGTTTTCTTGCTATTATGTTTATGCACAATTATAGCATTTGTTGCATTTTATTACTCAATATAATAAACATAATATAATAATATGTAGAATGAATTTAATATTTACATTTTTTCATTTGTAACCAAATATAATTTTTAATTGATATTGGCAGATTTCTTTAGTGTTACAAACTAACTGAGTGTTTTGCTGTTCAGATGAGGCGGGTCCAGGTCCGGTGAAGAGCAAGTATGATGCACTGGACTTTGACGCTCTGCTGAAAGAGGCTCAGAGAAGCCTGCATCGCTGACACGCCTTACCACGCCTCCAGCGTCACGCCCCGTCCGAGACTCGCCTCAGCACCTCAACCAAGGCACTTCTTCATGTTTACATTTTGAACATTGGATTAAAAAAATAGACCTTGTCACTTCTAACTGAGGAATCGGAGGACATTGGGGCGGGAGGATTACAAATGAACAGAAACTGCTCTGAGACACCGGGCACAAGTGCTGCTTCTCGTGTGTGTTTGATGCCATTCATGACCTCGCGAGCGGCTCGGGCTTCATAGCAAACCGCACTCTTTTCCATTGGTAGTTGTGACGTGCGTGTGATTTTTTTTTTTCTTTTTTTTTTTTTTTTTTCTTTCGTACCCCTTTTGTCTTGTCTTCTCTTCATAGACCTGCAAGGTGCTTTCACCATTTTGTCGTACAAATATATAAACAATAACTGCTTTGTATTAGCAAAACTTTGTGGATGTTCAACTCTGTGTGTGTGTGTGCGTGCGTGCGTGTGTGCGTGCGTGTGTTATGATGAAAAGTGGAAAAAACGACAAACAAAAAAATCCTACAAGGTAGAGTTTACAAATCAAAAAGTCAAGAAAAAAGTAGTCTTTTTGTAATTTTAGTGCTTCCTTGATTTCATCTATGCACTCAAACGAGGTAGTGCTTCTTTGGTCTGGCCTCTACCCTCCTCTGCTGTGGGAGGGGCTTTTGCTGAGTTCAAGCCCGACTGTACTACCTGAAAGCTCATTTTTTTACATTAAAATACTCTCTCCTATCCAATGAAGAGATTCAAGTTAACACAAATCCTGCAAAGTGTATCAAAATATCGCTCAGTTTGTTTGAGCAGCCTGACACAGCCAATGGTGTGAGTTTGGGGGCGGGGCTATCTATTTGGCTGACCAATTGTTAACCGGTTTCCATTTTTTGACGCGGAAATTACTCTTCACCTTTAACTTACCAGTCAGTTTCTATTACTGTTTTAGTTGCCAGAACGCGACCCAATCCAGTGGTTGACAGAAAGGTTTTGATTGTTTCCCGAGAAATGAAATGTACCCATCACAAATGCGATTGTAATGCCCATACTATTGGTCTTGATTTGAAAGTACAGTTGAGTGGTTGGACTCTGCCAGTAGCATAGCCCTGACCAGCATCCAGGCGGTTGACTCATTAGAGCGCTCCTGTCATCGGTTGAGAGAAGGGTGGCGGTAAAATAGGAGGAAGATCTTTCCAGAGCTCAATCTCATTAGAGATACGGTCGTATCTCTGCTTTGTTTACATGTCACTCTCTCATACTCTTTCTCTCTCTAAGCTCAAACACTCTTTTTTTACTCTCCTTTCTGACAGGGGAAAATCTGCGGGTTTTTTCTAGCTCTTACCTTGTGGCTACTTCTCTATTTGTCCTTTGTGTGTGTTTTTTGAAGTCTAAACGTGTACCAGTGTATATCTGCGTGTCGTCCGTGTCTTTTATGGGGTCTAGGGATGGGTCTCTGTCCCTTATTATATGCTGGGGCCCGTTGCTTTTACTCTGTGGGGGTCTCCTCGAACCCTCGACCTGTGGATCTAGTGCAGTTGTGAGCGAGTGTGCGCATGTATGTGCGTGCTGGTTTAGGGAGGGCCGTCCATCGGCCTCTCCCCTTTATCCCGAAACACACCCCCACCTCCCAAACCTGAATGTTTACATGACTGAATTCTCTTTCGACTTTTACTAGAGCGCACACTAAGTACAGAACGCCTTATTCAGTGTTAAAGTACCCTATCAGGAGGTGCCTTCCGGCTTTCCCTTTTACGGTACTGAGCTGTTACTTGGACACGGCCTCTGAATATTACAGACCAATTCGCTCAATAAGATCTTGAGAAAACAAACTGAATGAGTGTTTGTGCTTAGTATGTATGCTAAGTGAGAGATGTGCTGGTTTACATGATTATATATATAAATAGGAGAAGTATATAATGTGTATATAGCACTGTGTCTTGTGTAAACATGAGATGTATGGTTATGTGCTGTACAGCGATGTGGTAAACGTGTGGTTTTAAATGGTCAGTCCGTTAGGTTGTTGGTGAACCCGATGATGCGGTGTTAAGCAATACAGGGAGATCCAGAAGGGAATTTTCATTGATATGGCTTCATAAGTCAAACACTGTTGTATAAAGTGTCCCTTTAGAAATGGTTCTTTTTAATTACTTTAACAGGTTTTTCTTTTTTATGCAATTGAGATGCAATATCGCTAAGAAAGCCTTTCTCATTGAAGAGATGAGAGGTTGTTTTAGGGTTATAGGGGAAATCGGATCTTGTACTGTATGTTGTAGGCCGCTCAGATTGTTCACAAAGAAGGTCGACGTTTAAGGACCTTTTTCAAGGAAAATACACAGACGGCCCAATCTCACAAGGAGAGCCTTAAACCTTAGTGGAAAACAAAGCTATCAGTCCTATCTGATCTCCTTTACAATCCAATGTGTTTTCTTTACTAAAGTAAGTAAACTTTTTCAATACAGCCATATTATAAAAGGTATATACATATATATAATTAAATATACATATATATTTGTGTGTTTGTGTAGATAAATATATAGATGATATAATTTGTTATAGATCATTTTATTCAGTGTTTCAGAACACTTCAATACATTTCAACACTGTCAATCTAGAATGTACAGATCCAAATTAAAAATAAAATAAAAAATGTTTAAAAAAAAACTTCCAAAGGGAACCTTCTTCAATGCAATACATTTTTTCCAGCCCTCATTTTAGCAATCGCTAGACAAGTTGACCAAAAAGTACATTTGATGTTTGGATACAGAAGCGCGGTATCACATCAAATCACGAATGTCATGATCGTTTGGCTTGGCCCTATGAGTGTGTGTGTGTGCGCACATCTGATTTCTTCCACTCTTTTTTTTTTTTTTGGTTGTTCATACAAAAACGTTCAAAAACGTCACTTTTAATTCACTACATCTATGGCCCTGCAATTTGTTGTTCACAGAGTATATGCTCTTGCGAGATTGGAGAGAATTTTCCAATTGAATCGGCAGATTATATTTGGGGAAAGTTTATATAGTCTGTGTTAAACCTTGGATCATTTTTATCAAGAAGGGGATAAAATTTGTCATTATGGTGCCAAGGCATCAGATAATGAATCGCACATCCATGTTGCATTGTTTTGGCTGCTTCAAGACCTTGTCTTTTGTGGAAACAAAATTTTAGTCAAAGGGCATCTTTTTTTTTATTGTATTGTTTTAATGATTTTTTTGACTATTTACATCTAATGACTATCAAATTCACTATGATTTTTCTTTTTTAACGTAGTTTTTGGTAAATACTGCTAGTAAGATTTTATATTTTTACACATTTGTTTCATTTTTATTTATATGCCACTCCAGGTTGCATATTTGTCCAGGTTTGGATGTCTTGAAATGTTGGTTTTATTTTTCAACTTTTTTTTTCTCTCGGCATTGTGTGATTTTCATACATCTTGAGAATGTGGAGACAAATGCATTTCAGTATTTTTAAATTGTTAAAATCTAGTTTCCTAGATCAAATCTATATAGTGGAATTATTTGATGTCATAAATTATATTTTAATTCATGTAAATAGTTTTAAAAAAAAAGCAAATGATGGCTTCCTTTTAAACTGAACACATTTCTCTTCCGAGATTGTTTACATTATTAAACTGTAGAAAGAAACTGATCCTCCTATACTGTAAAGAAAAGTACATATATCCATTGTTTTGCCTCCAAAAAAATAAAATCCATAATAAACAACATTCAGCTTTGTAATTCATTCATGCACTGCATTACTATCTGTAAGTCAGAAACTAAACATTGCATGCTGCAGTAAACCGCATTAATACCTTCCACGGAAATCAACACTATTCTTAGAACGAATGCTGAACAGCAACTTCAAAAGAGGATTTTGAACCCCCCAGTAAACAGAATAGCTCAGCTGGAAACAGTCTGATTGGTTACTGCATTGAAATGGCAGCCAATAGCAAGCGGTGTTCTGTGTTGTATCCACGCAGACTGCCTAGAATTGAAGGTAATTGTGCCGGTTCCTTTCACTGAGGGTATCTAGTAGAACATGCTGAATGAGACCACTGTTAATGCAGCCATTCGGAGAGCTGGTGGCAATTTGCCGCTCTGCTGGTTTGTGATTCGGGTGTCAGAATAATCATTCCCTAAGGCATTGCGTGTGTGTACGTGGGGGATGCACATCTATCTGAAAAGGCGTGTGTGTATTTGCTGTCACGTCAGAGCTTATTTTAGCTTTTGCAGTGGTTGCAGATTTTCTTGACTCCACCTCTTTGCTGTGGGAGTGGGGTAAATGTAGCAGAAGACGTGACATCATAGTCGCTGACGTGCAGTGACTGCGTCTGACATGACGTAAATGCTAGCGTTGAGTCCGCCTCTATTTGCTGTACTGCCAATCGGCTCTCATCCTTCGCAGTCGATTAGGCCAACACCCCCTAGGTGTTATCCAATGCTTTTGTAAGACTGTTATGTGTGTCCCAGTGGGACAGTTAGTACTAGCGCGCGCGCGCGCACACACACACGCACGCACGCACGCACGCACTCACACACACACACACACACACACACACACACACACAAAGTGCAACCGAGCATACTGCATCCTAGGGGCAGAAGTCTTATTTTGCACAGCAACACAGTTACAAAGCTTTAAAAAAAAAAAAAAAAAAAAAAAAAAAAACGAGGCTAGGCTCAACAATTCCTCACTTTTATTTATACATTTCTACATCTAAATAATAATAATAATAATAAAAATTGTTTATGTGGACTTTCAAAGTGTATTCATACTGTGCTCTCTAAAATTTTATTTAGTATGTCCGAATTCTATTCTATTCACTAAAATTTTTATAATTAGAGCTTTAAGAAAATGATCTGTTGATGACATAAACCTGGTTTGGGAAATGTTGCAATAGTCTGTTACTTAACACACTAAAGGGCGTCCTTTACTTTTAAGCTCAAGACTAGTGTAAATAATTGACAAAGGAATATCCTGCAGAGAGAAATAATAAAAGTGGCCCAAATTATGGGTACATTGTCATACATTCTTATCGTCTGTTTTTGCACAGTTTGATGTCTAGGAAATGACACAGGTCTTGGACTGAGATGAGGATTGGCCCACGCTTCCTGTGAGGAGAGAATGTGGATATGGAAAAATGACAATTGTCAGTTGTTTGTAAAAGTTGTTTTAACAAAAATGTTACCCTTAAGTTGTTTCAAACCCATAAAAAGCTTTTTTCATCAGTGGAACATAAAAGGAGAAATTTGGAAGAATGTTCATGTTGCTTTTTTCCTTACATTGAATGCAAAAAAGCACCAAAGTCATATGATAGCTTTGTGGGGGTGGGGCTTGGGGGGTAATTTTGCGCTCACTTTATGTAAAAGATCAGTATAAACATTCTTTAAAACATCTTATTTTGTGTTCCACAGAAGGAACAAAATAATACAGGTTTGAAACATGTAAATGAGCAAAAAGGAATAGTTCATCCCAAAATGACAATAAAGAAACATTGAGACACTATTTACCTTGTCTGGCAGCTGATGCAGCAGCATCTGCTTCCTCTTTAGCTTTCTTGGCCTCTTCCAGCTTTGCTAACTTGGCCTCGTGTATTTCCTTCAGAGCGTTCCACTCCTTCCTGTTGTTCAGCAGACGATCTAGCATGGGCGTGATCTCCACATGGAAGCGAGAGAACTCCTGCAAGAGGGATGGGACATGAGTAAAGGGGGAGTGTTGGAGGTGGGTAAAATTGTTGATTAATAAAGAAACTTCTACATCATTCAAGATCTTGTTATCCTAACTATCCATATCATAAAAACACGAGAATGATCCTAATTGGTTCTTGCTGAAGCTCAAACGTGCTGCGCAACACAAGAATGAACCTCATTGGTTCTTGCGGAAGCTCAAACGTGCTGCGCAACACAAGAATGAACCTCATTGGTTCTCGCACGTCAAGCGTTCATACTTGAGCTTCCGTTTACAACAACTAATGTGTGAGTTGATGAATGTTTATATGTGTAGAGAAGCCTAAACTCAATCTGTTCATCATATAAAGCGATCGTGTCTCTCCAGAAAACTTGGACTAAACCGCTCAATTCAATCGTTTTACAATCTCTTTATGAATTTTTTCAAGCATCAAAGTAGTAGTTGCGCAGCTGTCAAAATAGAGGGACAGACATCTAAGATTTTTAATCAAAGAGATTAGAAGACATTCTAACTGCATTCAAATAAGCTACATCACACTGAAAAAATGCAGTCAAGACTTATATTTGAAATTTTTGAAATCCAACTAACATTGAAATTTGTAAAGGATTTGAATCGGTAGTAGATTGAATCACGATTCATATGTAAAGCAATTTCCCCCGACCCCTACTTCTGTGACTCTTTACTTTACAATCTCTAATTCCAGCAGGCCTGCATTCTGACGTTCACAGTCAATAAAAGTCGAGCATACAGACATCTGATCAAGACCATCACCGTGCATTTATGCTGATGATTATGTATCTGCTTCCTGATGGACTCTCGTCTGGATCCTGTGAACATTTAGAAGTGTAGATCAATGAATTCCCATTTGTCGTTTTGTTTACTAATCGAAATGGAGGACCTCACCTTGTAAACAAAAGCACAGACGAAATCAATGAAACCACACTGCAGTTTGGGAAGATCTTCCGCTTTGTTCCGGTCCATCATGGGCTGTAGATGAAACAGCATGTGCTTAATTTGTATCAAAATGAAACCCCACAACATATTGATACAAACTGAATACAAAGTGGTGGTGAAGATCCATTCGACTAAAGTAGAAAGTTCAGTGGCACTTTTCCCAAAGTTGACATTATATTCCTGCATTTCCAATCACAGCTAAAGAAAATGGGGACTTTGGAAGCAGTCTGTTTGACTGGGCCTTTGTGACCGCTCTTTCTGATTCACTGCACCGCATAATAGGCAGTACATCACGACATGACCCATGGGAACTTTTCATTCTTATTCCTTTTCTCTCAGCCCACCCCTCCCTTCATTCCAGGCACTCTCTCACAATGGGTTGCTGCTCCAGCACTGTCCTCTCCAGGTCACCCTGCTCCCAGAATTCTGCAGCAACAGACAGCGCAACCTGCAGGACAGAGAGCAAGTAGCCACGGTCAGTATTAAGCTTAGATTTATGGTCATTGTAGATGCATTTGGAGAGAACCAAATATAGACTTTGTGTAAAATATATTAACTGTGCTTTAGAGACCAGTAATGACTTAAAGAAGAAGCAGAAATCACTCCATAACAATGTCCACTGAAACAGACCTGGCACATGTCCCATTTGCAACTATGAAATCTAGATCTATCATCATTGTTCTTGGATCTACTTCATGAATATAATAATAGCATTACCAAAAAAAAAACATCTTAAAGAAGCAATATTCATTTAAAAAAAAAAAAGCTCAATATAATCTCACGCATGTGAGATGATCTACAGTGCCGTCTGCTGCGAATTGCATATAATAATGAGTGTTAAACAATGAATGTAAACAACCCATCCATGGATACATTAACATATGAATAGTGTTTCAGACTCATTATGCCGGCTGAGAGCCTAGCGATTTCATTTTCCTACGCAGTCACACCCTTGGCTGCCCTAGATTTTTGAATACATTGCTGTAGTATTAGGCCTTGCATGTGACATTGCATTATACATAAGGAATATCTAACCTTGCTCTGAATCTCCCATGGCTTAGCAATGGCTGACAAATCACAGGCAGTCATCATCATAGCCCTGCGGTGAGGAAAACCAAAATACCATGCTGTGAATTCATATTTATGAACCCTAAATGGCACCAAATTCAAGCTGCAGCATATTTTCTTTTGCAAGTATATAAATCAGCTTATTTGCCAAACAGATATTATGGTTGATTTTAGATTTGTACACAATTATTTTCTCACAGCACTTACATGACAATCTCTTTCCGAGTTGTTTCTAACATCATGTATTTGGTCCAATTGTCCCAGCTCTCGTAGGTCTTGGACTGATCCACAATCTTCTGAAACATGGTCCTTTTCCTGTGGAGGCGCATCATGATTAAATTCATGTTAATCATATTATGCAGCTCTGACAGACTCTAGCTGCAAGACTTAAGGCCCGTTCACACCAAGGACGATAACTATATTAGTGTCCACACCAAGACACAATATCCTTCTGTTTATTCTAAGCACAGGCTGCAGTTATGGCGTCTAGCACTTAAAATGCTCAAAATCTTTAAGCCTCAAATGCATATCTGGGGTCTTTAGTGACCCGGGACGTCAGTCAATACCATCCTCCTCATTAATTTTTTTATAGTTAGACATCAAACTTCTTAGTATTCCTCAATAAATTCATTATAAACAATGTAACAAGATATATATATATATATATATATATATATATATATATATATATATATATATATATATATATATATATATAAAAGAATGCCTGTTTTCCCATACATTTGTTTGTAAAAAAAAAAAAAAAATTTCTGCACAACAATAATTGAATCTTTGATGACTAAAGTGGAATTCACCTTTTATTCTTCTGTAATTCTTATTCTAATATCAGGAGAGTTATATTTTTATTTATTTGCATTTAAGGGTTAAAGCAGGATGGATTCTGATTAAATGTCAATGTTTTATCATACATCAGCTGGAAAAAATCTTTCTGAAACTGATTCCAACAATATTGTTTCTTAGAGCCATTATTGTTATAAGTGTAGTGTGGACTCTGCTATTCTTTTATATTTAGAATGATTTTTGGAACTATATCTTTATCATTATAGTTAAAGTCCTTAGTCTGAACGGGGCTTAACTCTAAATAATTCACAAAGTATATCCCACAGGGCTGAAATATAAATGTCTTACTTGAAATACAAGGCCAAGTCTGTTGCGATGATAGCGATGTCCATCAAATGGATGACGTTTTCGTGCTGTCTTCGGTTCAGATTCTGGTAGATATTTAAGGCCTTGGAAAACAAATTATTTCAGTGAGGAAACTGCTGGCTGTGAGTGAGGGGGCAGTTATTTATGGAGCTTATCAACTAGATGTACATTCTCAATGGTCTGTAGAGTTCAGAATTGTAATGATGGCTCAAGCCTTCTGAAAAATGTCTAAAAATATATAATTAATTTTCAGCATTACATCATCTCTAAGCAGGGTTTTTCCAAAGTCCAGATGGTGCCTCTCGAGAATGGAGGAACCATACAGTTTTGCCAGTGGATTCCCAGACCTGGCAAAATCATCACAGAAAATAATGCTCAAGACCCAGAAGGTCACAGACTTATAAGCATAATGCAATCTGAGATTTCAGCTTGCAAAATTTAGCATGATTAAAATCAATAAAATCTAAAACTGTTCAAACTGAACCCTTCCAATGTTGCCTTTTGACATACATGAAATATATATTCTACATCCCTTAATCCTACACAATTCCTACCCAATACCTTAACTTAAAGCTGCAGTCTGTAACTTTATTGTGTTCAAAATTTTCAAAATGTATATAATAAGCGAGTCCATTTATGAATCCATTTTCCAAACCGTGTTCTTATCTTATCCGTAATCACTACGCTACACCTATAATAAGTGTTTATATTCGATTTTAGACCATTAGCTGTTTATTAACTGCTTGAGCGCCAAAGGTTACAGACTGCAGCTTTAACAACTTTTACCTTACTAACTAGTAATAAGCAGCAAGTATTAGTTAATAGTGAGAATTGGACCATAATCTAAAATGTGACCGTCTTGTTAAATGTAGTCATGTCTTATCCTGCATAGATAATGTCACCCATGACTTCCACAGGTGTCCCCTCAAAAAAAAAAACAGGTGATTTAAAAGAGAGAAAGTCTTCAAACAGTATTTCTGAATATTGTTATAGATACACATTTTTGTTTGATAAGAGCAGTGGTACGTTGACAGTAATGAGTACATACTTCATCTGGTAGAGATTGTTAGTACCGCGGTGGTCAATATCATGACAGAGCCCAGCGGTCACCATCGCCATCGCCTCCAGGTCCGTATAGTAGCGCTTCAGGTCACCTGTCTGAGAAACATGAGAACCGGTTTAATGGGCTTGAAGGCGGAGCCTCCTTAAGACACTCTTGTAGGGCAAGACCCTGACTAGTGAGGGCTCATTAGGCACGGGGAAGTATGGGAGTAGTGGTGAGAAAGGCTCATTAGCAGCCTGGCCTGCATTTCTTCCAGCACTCCAATACTCCGTCCTTCCTGATGAACGGATAGTTCACTGTGATTACACATGACTTTCCCAGGAGCAGGTTTACACTTGGATGATTAATTAGATGGGTCTGCCATTTCAAAGGATATGTGTTGGAGGTGGGCCGTATCATTAAACATATTACCTAAAAAAAGGCCCACGATTCTAGCACCCACCAAACAGAGAGGCAAATTTACCAAATGCTTAGTTACAAGGGTAACAGGACTGGTTTGTTTGTTAAGGAAAGTAGGGTTTCTCTAGCAAGATGACCACTTGTAACTTAGGCGAGCACAGATTTTAAGGGGACTGAGATGAGATTTAGGGCCCTCTTAATAAGGTCTAGAACTGAAATGTATTATTCTGAGAGAGTTTTCTCTTACCATGAGCAGTGTAAACATGGTCTGGCCAACATTGAAGCCATGCCTCCAGTTGTGGTAGGTGATCTTCCTATAACCTTTACTGACTGAGTACACAAAGCGCACCAGGGTCTAGAGATAAAGCAATGTCAGCTTTCAGTCTTACAAGGCACTGGAAATATTGTATTTACAATATGCAATAAAGTATCTTGGAACTCAGTATCTCTTTAATGACTTGTAGCAGCAATAGTTGGGTACTCTATATTACCCAAGCAATATCTAGAGACCAGGGGGTTGATTCATGAAAATCTTCCTAAATAAGTAGTTAAGGAATTTCCAAAGTTAAATTCTGAGAAGTTCAATTACAAGTACAATTCTTGAAATATTTCTTAGACGTTCTCAAATATTTGTATTAGTAGTGTTATCTGACTATATGGTGGTTCTTGCTGAAGACTGATCAAATCAATGAAAAACACCTCAAAGGCCATCTTTTTGTGCTGCCTGCAGTTTAGTGTAAAACCATAATAAGCTGCCACAATGTTCATTGTGACTAGCTTGATGGGAGTTCAGTACTCTGTGTCATATTGTGCCATATATTACTTAAAGAGAAGGACCATAAATGGAGTGATCTGTTGCATTCATTTGTGCCTCAGAGTTGTTACTGAGTTTCAAATTTAAAAGTGCAAAATCATGACTGATAATTTTTTACATTATCGATTGTACCTTATCGACATTATCGACATTGGTGTTTTCCTTCAGAGTACTTCTGCAAATCCCTAGTAATATTAATATGTATGTAGCTAGTGTTGTGTTGTAATGCTTAATATATGAAACAACCCAATAAATTAATTAAAAATTGTACCTTTTGGGATTTATGACAGCTGGAGGTTATTCTAACTTGAATCATGACTCACCTCACGTGGAATATGGAACTTGTCTACCACACCCAGCTCATAGTACATCTTGATGCCACACTTCACTAGGTCCAGCTCAGTGAACTCAAAGTCACAGAAGTGAAACTCAAAGATCCCTGACACCTTTGAGTCTGGCAGTACGTCAACCTGTAGAGAACAACAGCATGAAGAAACACAGCTATAAAACAACAAGACTTTAAACCACGTATGATTTTTTTGTGTTTTACCAGAATATTCTCCAGCTGGTCCTCTTCACATTCATCAGGCTCTTTCCCGTACAACTCACGTGTGTTCTGAACACACACAAAAACACAGTCAGTTTCACACTGCTGATATTCCAAGATGATTATTTTATGCTCATACAACCCCACTTAATAAGACCATCAATCATAGTGTCATATATGACAGCACTGCTCCTCCACATGATCAAGTTAATTCATACCGTACAAATAGGATATACTGCTATTACCAGCATTACCAATGCACTGTAATTTATTTTAATTAGTGCATACTAGGGAATAAGCCCTGTCAAGTTGGAGAAACCCACCAAGACATTCTGAATCTCATCCTTTCTGCACTTGATATGGTACATGACCATGTCCTGAAAGATGTCCTTGCGATTTTCCAGCTTGTTCATCCTGTCATAAGTGTCTGTATTCAGCACTGACCAGCCCAGGAACTGAGTGAGTGACTGAAATAGATACAGATTGGGGTTTAGATTACATTTACATTCAGGCTCACATTTAGGTTGAGAGTCATGTTCAGATTCACATTCAGGTTTAGATTCACATTTACAGTCAGGTTCATATTTACCGTAGGTTGAGATTCAGGTTTAGATAAAACATTTCCTTCAGATTCACATTTACTGTAGGTTGAGATTCAGGTTCAGATTCACTTTCTCATTCAGATTCACATTTATTGTTGGTTGAGATTCAGGTTCACTTTCAGATTTAGGTTTAGATTTACATTTAAATTCAAGCTCACGTTTAGGTTGAGATTCAGGTTCACATTCAGATTCAGGTTTAGATTCACTTTTGTATTCAGGTTCACATGTTTAGGTTGAGATTCAGGTTCAGATTCAAATTTAATTCAGGGGCACTTTTACCGTAGGTTGAGATTGAGTTTCAGATTCAAGTTTAGGGGCCATTTACACGACACCGTTTTCAACTAAAAACGTAAAACTTTTTATGCGTTTAAGCCGTTCGTTTACACGACAACAGGTTTTGGGTGCCTGAAGACGCAAAGTTTTGAAAACGGGTTTCAATGTGCAAGTTTTGAAAACGGTCTCCGTGTAAAAAAACAAAACGCAAATCTCTGGAGACGATCGTCATGCACATGCATATTACGTTTTCAGTTTATAGTGTTTCATCGCCATCTAATGGCCTGGCAGCAGAATACAGGGGTTCTTATTCGTTTTCGCGGATCCGTGTGAATGGGGATGGGTTTGACAATGGTGTCGTCTTGTACACGGAAAACTCAAAGGAAAAACTTCTCGGTTTTAAGCATTTCATTGTCGTGTAAAGATACACTTTCTCATTCACATTTACTGTAGATTGAGATTCAGGTTCACATTCAGATTCAGGTTTAGGTTTAGATTCACATTTTTATTCATGTTCAAATTTAGGTTGAGATTCAGATTCAGGTTCATATTTACTGAAGGTTGAGATTCAGGTTCAGATTCAAATTCAGATTCGGGTTTAGATTTACAATTTCATTTCAGATTCACATTGAGATAAAGTATGAATCCCGACAGAAATCTGACAATAAGATAAAAAACATTAGACAGATCAGACAGAAATGAATATGAAAACTACAAAAAAGGTCACGTGCCCACAAAGAATGGTTGAACTAAATTAAAATGCTTTCTGTGGACTGTAGCTCAAAGAGACATTAAGTACTTGTTTGTAGTCTTTAGAGCTTAGGTTTAGCTTTCAAGGGGGAAAACACACTATGGATAAATAATGCAGAGTCTGCTGATTCATCCATTATTGTATATATTTAGCTATGACACAATACTGGTCTATACTGTGGCCTCAAATACCTCCATTAGTGTTTCATCCTGTTCGTCAAAAGGCTTTCCATCTTTCCTGTTATAGAATGTGGCCACGCCAACGATTTCCTCTTTCTTGTTCACGATGGGCAAAGAGAGCACATTCTTTATTGTCCATCCAGATTCATCCAGAGGTTCTTTCTGGCAGGACAAAAATAAACTTTAATCAAAATATATTTCAGGAACATATTTAGTTTAGTAGATTTACAAAAAGGTAAGATATACAGCTTTTGGAAGACTGTTCAATTAATTTAATTGATTTTGTAGGAAGCATAAGTTAAGGTGATCTCACTTGAAAGTCAAAGAGCTCGTCTTGAGCAGCGTTCATGATATTACAGATCTGTAAGACAGAGTGAAGGGAAAGCAGCAGTCACGCTCATTGAGAAGGGGTATTGCTTGCTGATTAATTACTGTTCACAAAATTACAATTATCCATCATTTCAGTGTGGGAGCACATTCTATTCCCCCTCACTGTGCACATGACAGGAGCATTATAAACCATAATAGCTTTCAAATTGTCTGACTACTGTGGCGTCAGTGGAGGAGGATGGAGGTCTGGACTCTCACCAGGCCGTTCTCTGCAACGTAGGTGGGAAGCCCACTTACTAATGCCCAGTGGTCAGCAGTAGGGTTACTGTAACGACAACGAATATGCGTCTGACCAGAACAATACAAAACTTTCCTATTATAAAGCCCATCTTTTATTTTCTAGGTGGTCTAGAAAAATCAAAAATATACACTGCTGTTCAAAAGGTGGGTGTCTGTAAGATTTTTTAAATGTTTCTGAAAGAAGTCTCATGCACCAAGACTGCATTTATTTCATAACAATAATGTGAAATATTATTACAATTTAAAATAAGTGGTTTCTATTTGAATATATTTTCAAATGTAATTCATTCATGTGATGACAATACTGAAATTTTTAGCATATGCTGATTTGCTGCTCAAGAAACATTTCTTTATTACCAATGTTGAAAACAGTTGTGCTGCTTAATACTTTTCTGGTAACCGTGATACATTTTTTTTTATACAGGCTTATTTGATGAAATGCAGTTCAAAAGAACAGAATTGATTTGAAATGGAAATCTTTTGTAACATTATAAATGACACAAAAGTGTCTCTTTTGACATTTAATGCATTGTTACTGAATTAAAGTAATAATTAATTTTAAATATAAATAAATGGTAGAGTATATGTGTTATGAACATAATGAGTTCTCTCAAAAATAATAAAACCTCAGACCTGGCTCCACAGCAAACACCCATAACTGTCCGGCCAGCTTGCATCTTGCTATTTCTTATTATGTTTATAAGGTACATTTAAAGTGCATGTAATGTAGAATGATGCATGATAAAGCATATGGGCTTAGTTAAATGCCAAGTGGTAGCACACAGTCAAATTTAACAGGCAATAAAAATGTATTAACTTACGGAATTACTTTGATGTCCTCCTTTCCATGCAATATGTAATCAATCACTTTGTAGAAAATCACTTCCTGAAGCAGAATTAATAGCGCAAGTCAAACACAACAGATGTGACAGCAAGTAAGAACTCATAACGATTCATTCAAGGAAGTTTTGTGTTTCTCTGACATGATTGACTGAATACACGTTTCCTATTTATAGAATGTGTATCACTCACTCTGCCATCAGGTGTCTTTGGTCCGCTATACGGGGGCACCTCTCCCATTAGTACGGGCCAAAGATCAAAGAACTCCTACAGGTAAAAGAAAATATTTCAAAATGCTTCAACTGGCAAATATACATGCGAATAAAAACTCAAATTTACAGTCCCACTTTATTTTAAGTGTCTTTCACTACAATATAGTAACATGTAAACTAGCACTAAACTTTGATGTTAGCTTGACAAAGCCAAGTCTGAAAGTTAACTTAACTTTGAACAGCTCTAAGTTTGAAGGTTTTAATGTTGCTAGCATGATTTAACATGTTGCTAGCATGAATTAGCATGTTGTTAGCCTTTTTTGCACATTGCTAACATTAATTAGCATGTTGCTGAAGGATTACAAATTTATTAAATGTTTTAGTTTAGTTTAAACAGTATTTAAACTGAGAAAGTGCACACAGTGTTTACCATTTTGAATATTTAGGAAGATTAAGTCAAGCAATTCAGGTGTCTGACCTTAGCTTTTGTCTGTATGCACTTCCTGGCCATTAAGATGGGTGATACAGTCGGGCAGATTACTGAAACTCTCACCCTTTGTTCTAATGGCTCTCGGAGCCACTGTCCCAGTCGGTAAAGAGTCTGGTTGATTGGATTAGGATATTTACATTTGAATCATACTGTTATGCTGACGAGATCAGGGCTGTGTAACTTCCGATAAAGTGCTGACTCTGTACTTCATTTACATGCTTTGTTTAGATTGTCTTCACCTCTGTGTAACTCCTCCCCCTTTCAAGGTATAAAATACAGACTGTATTTGGCCTTAGTTAGACTAGTTTGGGACTACAGCTGCCTACAGCTCGTTTCTCAATAAAGAATCTTGCTGAAAGATATCCCAACGTCTCCTGGTCTGCACTTCTGTGTTTTCCTACACTTGAGAAGAAAAAAGGTTTTCAACATTGCTAACATGTTTTAGCACATTGACATTTTAACTAGGGTTGCCACCTTCAGTGTGGCAAAATAAGGGACACCCATTCACGGCCCCAAATCACAATGATGTATGGTCACTCTGACCCTGCTTAGAAAATGGACTAAATTAATTTGATTCTAATCATAATGTAAAATTATTGTGAAATTGATTTCTTTATATTTGCTATTAGTATTATCCATACTGCAAAATCCTTTTTTGTAGAACAAAAAAGTTTTTATTCAACTATGTGTGGCAGTGTGGGCATTATGTAAAATACGGGACAAATCGCATCCCTTATTGATTTGATACAGGACGCATTATTTTACTTGTAAATACAGGATGATTCCGTATTTTAAGGGACGGGTGGCAACCTTATAAGTTATTAATTAGTATGTTTTAGCACATTGCTAACATGAATTAGCATATTGCTAGTATGTTTTACCACATTGGTTACATTATTTAACGCTTTACTAACATTAATAAACATTTTGCTAACATGAATGAACAGATTTCAACAAATTGCTAACATTAAATTATCATGTTGCTAACATGTTTTAGCACATTGTTATCATTAATTTGCATGCTGTTAACTTGAATTAGAATGTTGCTGACATGTTTTATCATGTTACTAACATGAATTAACATGTTTCTATCATGTCTCATGATCATCACATTGTTAACATGAATTAACATGTTGTTAGAATGTTTTATCACATTACTAGCATGTTAGATAAAATTGATAGCATGAATTAGCATGTTGCTAGTATGATTTAACACGTTGCTAGCATGATTTAGCATTTTGCTAACATGTCCTAAGCTTTACTAGTGATAGATATGTAGTGGATGAAGCTTAAATACTAAAGTTTTGACCCCCTCAATGAAAGTCTATGGAACTTTTCGTTGTTTTGATCATCCGTTTAACGAAAATCGTAAGTTAGATAAGTTCAAAAAGATATAGCAGACCGAGTCAGAACAGTCTAAAGGTCTGACCCGAGTTATGTTTGTCAAGCCAAAATATTTAATAATTTGATACAATGCCCTTATTGCATATAGATGTTTATAAATTATAGCTAATATTTATATAATATAATTACAATCACATAGTTGACCAAACCAACCCATACCACCAAACCTTACCCGTATCCCACAACAATAGCAGCAAAAGTGAAGTACCTACATTTTTTATGCAAGTACACTAAAGTGTGACCCAAACTATTTACAAAGAGTTACAAACTCAAGTTACAAATCCAGCTGCATAGTTCATAAATAGTTCAAATTATAAATAAATAAATAGATAGATAAACAATCACTTTAGTTTTGGTCATGTCGAGGAGGCCCACAGAGTAGCGGTCACAGTTGAGGAAGGCTCGGACTGTATAGAGGGCCTTGTGGAACTGTCTCTCAATGTCAGTCAACTCCTCAAACACTTTGCTGGCAGACCAGAGCAACACCTTCAATGAAGATATGAGAGAAAATGACAAAAGACTTTGTTGAAAAAGTGGCAGTGTTTTTTGATAAATGTCTTAAAGTCTCGTTAATGGTTAATGCCTTGAAGAAATCCTACCTGTCCCCTTCTGGTTTCACAGTTGTGCAGGTAGCTCAGGTGAAACACTCGAAGCACAAGATTGGCAAAGCTGAGATATTTCTTCAGCGTCTACAAGAAAGAGAGCTTGATTCACTTCAATAGAGCATTTAATCTGTTCTGTAGAAGTCAGTTTGATCAAAGTGCTTTCACAGTATTAATATTAATCGAAAAGTTGCTTCCTTAAATTTTTAAGTACAATCAAGTAATTTCAACTTAAATTACATTAATCTGACAATGAAGCTTGAATGAATCTTGCTTAACTTATTTTGAGGAGTTAAATCAATGTAAAAAAAACCTTTTGTCATAACTTTTGAGATTGAGATTAAAAATATGTGTGGTGAGAACAATGCATATAATTATTATTTTCTGCATTGTTTACATTTCAAATTGGCATCCTGTCTGAGACTTATTAATGAGTTTAAACACAAAGCGCTGTACTCACTAGTATTACAGAGGATAATATGAGTGAATACTACCTCTTCATCCTGAGCAGTGAAATGTGGAGCACCGATCTTGTTGACCGCCATCATGACGGCCACCATGTCTTTGCCGTTCATAATGGGAGTCGCGAGCACATTCTTGGTCTGGTACTCTGTCAGGATGTCTACAAAGTCACTGAAGTGACTGTCCTGGAGATGGAAGCACATTTATTCATGGTGAGCATGTTAATGTTAAATCACTGTTAACCTAAAACGTCACTGATGCGCACAATTACATCATTTAATTTACCTTTGAATACAAGTTTGGAGGATTTATTGCTGAGTTAAATAATATTAAAAGATACAACTTTTGTATTAGTACATTTTTAAATTAACATTAACCTAGATTAATGAATGCTTTAGAAGTATTTTTTTTATTGTTAGTTCATGTTAACTAATAGCATTTAACTAATGTTAACAAATGGACCTTATTGTAGAGTGTTACCAAATAATTTTACACTGCAAAAAAATATATTTTCTTACTCACTATTTTTGTTTCCCATTCTTAAATCAAGATAACACGGTAACACTTTATTTTACAGTGTCCTTGTTGCATATGTTACATGTACTTACTGTATAACAGTAAATTATGCAGAATTACATGCAATTAACCCTCAGTCAAAGGGGGAATTTTTTTTTTTCACGAAACTGGCATATATTTGTTTTTGTTGTAAGCCAGAAATAAAAAGAAAATACATTTTTACTTAAAATCTTATGCCACTTTGCATCTCAAGCACTTGTCTTTATCTTGATTTAAGAATTGTACTGGAAAACAAGACAAAAATAATAGATAAGAATTTTTTTTTTGCAGTGTATTTAATGAAATGCATTTAAATATTGGGAAACACTTTAAATCATGCACAATTACATGCAACTAACCCTAAACCATACCCTAATCCTATAGTGAGTACATCATGTTAATATTACTCAGTATTTACATGCATAATTACATACCTTAACATAAAGTGAAACCAATTTCTTTCTATTGGCCAATATCAGACAAAAATATAATTCTAGATAATATTTGAATAACTGATATTAATAAACACACAGGTTCCTTTGAAACATTACATTCTCCAGATTCTGTTCCACATCAACAATAGAAATGGAATGTTAAATGTAGAGTTTAATGTGAGCACTGATATTCTGCTGACGTGTGGAACATGGCGTTAGGCACTGACCTTTAGATTTAATCCAGGAATGCTCTAATTCAACTCAGATTAAAGACTTTTATCCCCTCCAGACCTGGTAACAGACTGAGGAAGAGCGCTGACCTGCTCTAATCCACCAGCATTAGCATTGCATATTAATAACTGAGCTACAGTGCCATTCGCATAAACATTGAAAAAATATGATTCTCAGAATGTAGCCAACAAAAATCACACTCTGTCCAATGTGTTGTGCTTCAAAAGAGGGCAACACTTTTCGCATATGTGCTTGCTTACAAATATCAGCATATCTGTGGACAGTTGTGGTTACTCAGCAGTCTGGCAGGCAGACATCTTAAACTGAGATAGGATGCTGTCGCCACCTTGAGGGTTTCAAATAGGCTTACTTGGTATCTCAGTCACATAACGCCTTTGTCAAAGATTGAGAAACCACATTTTTTTAAGTGATTATGAGCAGTACAGAGGAAAGTATATTGCTGTCTGAGAAGCAGTGAAGCACATTGTGTGCCAAAGAAAACGTAATTAAAAATCAAACAGAGAGGGAGATTTCATGGCCGTCTCTGCACAACACATTTAGACATACATATCTGTCTGTGCAACATCATCTCCTGCACATTTCTCAAATGTATCAGCAAAGGCCCTTTATAATTAGCATAAAATCCTATTTTAGAGATAAAGAATGTCTGTTGGCCTATTTCATTTTGTTTTCTTTTAATGCCAGAAAATTGTTTTATTTAAACGGTCGGTTCATACATGATTCAATAAAAACAGGAAGGACAAAACTATAATTTATTCTGCTAATAAAAATGAAATTTTGAATAGTCACGCAGTCATTAAACTTATATTTTGGTCTGTCTGATCATAACTGATGAAAAAATGACTATAAAATGTTAGCATTGCATTGCTCTCTACTGGTAATAATGGGAATTGCACTCTAATATTAATAACTCACAGGACCTAGATACACTGCTGCTGCCTTAAATTTTGAAGTACAATCAACTTGGATGTTTAAGTCATTTCAACTTAAATTACATTAAACTGACATTAAAATGAGTTGAATCTTGCATAGCTTATAAACAAAGATGGCAATTGCTTATTTTGATGAGTTTAAGCAATGTAAAAACATATGCTGTAATACTTTTGTATTTATGGTATAACTGGTTAACTAGGAATGGCTAGTTATCCTATTCCTAAAAATGAAAGCTTGTTTCCATACACTGCATAATAAAACAATAAAAAGGTATCAGCAACTTTTTCCTCCCAATCCTGAATTATGAGTTTATATATCACAATATACATATTGTTTTATCTCAGAATTGGAAGTTTGTCACAAATCTGAGAAAAAAGTCAGAATTATGAGACATCAACTTGCAATTACGAGAAAACAAATCAGAATAAATATAAAAGGTTGCAGTTACCTCTTTTTCTTTTTTTTATCTTTAGCAGAAACAAGTTTCCATAATCCTACCTGTGTGACATCAGGAATATTGATGGTCTTCTTGGCAGTGGCCACATGGCCCACAATGCCTGTGTCCAGCGGGTACACAATCTCACTGTCCGGTGGCACCAGACACTCCTCCAGTGTGGCATCTTTATGGACATTGAAGATTCGCGTGGCCAGTTCAGCTATGCCGTTCCTCTGGCGGTACATGAAGAGACTCATGCGGTCAGCTCGTATCATGAAGGAGAGATGCCGCATGAGGTTGAACACGGCCCTCTCCATCTGCAGGTTTTCCTGCATGTCCCGCACCATATCGAAAATGATCTCGCACTCCTCAATAGAGCTCAGCTCATGGTAAGAGCTGGTGTCCAGTTCTGTTTTCTTGGTGGTCGACAGAAGGTCGGAGATGACCTTCGCCCGGAACCTGGAGTCATAGTACTGCTTGGCAAATGTTGGATTACTGTCCAAAAACTTCTCAGCCACATCCTTGTCCACTGCAGCCATTTTATCTTAGCTGTCAGTGAAGTATTACACTTTTCTAAATTGCGTTATAGTTGTCCTATGAAACCTGGCAGCAGGACGCAGAGAAACCTTTGGGATTACTGGAGATTGTTTTAAAGAAGCGTCTACGTGTGCTCATAATCCTGTCCAATTGTAATAAGGATTATGACATTCACCTGACAGCAGCCACAGCCATTATGCATAAACATTTGTTGACAATTAGAACATCTGAAAAATGTCTAACTTTAGTTTTAGGATTAAGGTTGTATAGAGACACCAAGACTGTCTTTCAGTAAAGTACAAGAGGGTCTGCATAAATTGTATCCCTACTCTAAAATGCAAACACACCTTTCAAAAGTTTGGGGTTGTTAAGAATATTTTTTAAATAATTAACTTTTATTTAGGATGCATTAAATTTTATACAATATAATGTTATGTTTACATATTATTTTTCAAATAAATGCTGTCCTTTTGAACTTTCTATTCATCAAAAAATTCTGAAAAAAAAATGTATCATGGTTTCCACAAAAATACGAAGTATTTTTGTTTTCAACATTGATGATAGTAAGAAATATTTTTGAGCACCAAATCAGCATATTTGGAGTAGAAAAAAGACTGGAGCAATGGCTGCTGAAAATTCAGCTTTGCGACAAAAAATAAATAAATAAATAAATAAAATATATGAAAATATAAACCAGCTATTTTAATATTAATATTCTTAGTAATATTATTACAATTTAAAATAACAGTTTTCTATTTTTATATATTTTAAAATATAATTTATTCCTGTGATCAAAGCTGAATTTTCAGCATCATTACTCCAGTCTTCAGTGTCACATGATCCTTCAGAAATCAGTCTTAAAATTAAGACTGATTAAAATTAAGACTAAATTAAGACTAAATTAAAATATATTTAAATAAATAAATATATAAAACAGTTATAAAACAGACCGAAAAAACACAAGTCCACATCTGAAAAGATTCTCAGAAATATCCGGATTGCCAAGGGTATTGACCATAAAGATCTGCAGGGAAAAAAATCTAAGGCATCTAAAGGCGATAAGAAACGAGTTACCACGGGTGGAAACCGGAGACATTTTCTGTCTTTTATTAAATTATCTTAATATTTCACAATATTAAATTGTTTTTGGTATTATTAATCAAATAAATGCAGCTTTGGTGTGCGTAAGAGATTTCCTTAAAAAACATACAAAAAAAAAACATTAAAAATCTTACAGATTACAAACTTTTGAACGGCAGAGTAAATATATGTGTGTGTGTGTGTAAATGTATGACAGCAATGGTTTCACTTTACCATTTAATAATGGCAATCTTTATATTTACATAATTTGTTTTTAAAGCAAACCATCTTCTACATTTAAGGCGCTTTTTATATATATTAGAAAAAGTGTACATATGAAATGTCTGTTTTATGAAACATACATGTTTTGACAGCAGTCAGTCTGAAAGACTGCATCTTTTTCTCTTCAGTGATTTCATCCTGACATCAAAAAAGCAGATGGACTTAATAAATGTTGGCCCTGAAAGAGAGTGAAAAAATACTGGGTATAAATATCAAGTATTCAAAAAGAAACCTTGTATATTAATAGGTAAGTTAGCTAATACCTTGAGAATTATGTTGCAAAAATTGTTTCTCTAAATTCCCACTTCTTATATCTATTCTAATCCATCTATCTGTCTCTGTATAATGAGTATGTCTCTTTAATATCATAGGATAAATGTTTAAAAAATACAAAAACAGTGACCTTGAAAAAATAGAGATCATCATCATTCCCAGAACCAGCTCAAAACTGTAAAAGCAGAGCAGCACAGCATTGAGTACAAACTCAAGGCGTAAAACAAAGGTCTGAAGCAGCAGGAAGTAGACGCTCAGCACTGCACAGGGCACCAGAACACCAACACTCACACACAGAGCCAGAGAGCGCTGACACAGGTTCCCCTTCCAGCCTGAAAGTCACATTTCACACGCCATTATTTCATTTGCTACATGGATCAATGCACTTTCACCAATACAAAATGTGCACAGCAAAAAGGGTAATCGATCTTTGTTATCAAGCTGTCATGACAATCATCCACTCATCGACAAAGCAGGGTTGCATTCAGAGCTGAGCAGAGAATGTCAGAATTCAATTCCAGAATTCTAACTGAACTTAAACTGATGCTGCACACAGAATGTAGAATTGCAAATCGAATTCAAATGGTAGGCCCTCGAAAAAAAGAAAAGAAAAAAAAATTGTAAACCAAGCAGGTTTAAAATATTTTCCATTTTCATATGAATTATTACTCTATTGTTATTTGCATTTCATTAATGTTTCATTATAGTTAGTTATAGTACATTTATTTTAAGGACAATGGAAAAAACAATTTTCCAGAATGCAATCATTTATGTCTTCAAAATCAAGCCAAACAATATAAATTTAAACTAATTAAACAGAACTGAATTTAGTTTCCGATAACACTGTATTTTAAGGTGACGTGGTTAGATTGTACTTAGATAAGTACTGAGCAATATTGATGAACTACAAGTAGTTTCTATAGAGTTACGGTCAGGGTTTGGTTTAAGGGTTAGGCTAGTTATTTGTAATTATGCATAATTTACTGTCATTACTATAGTAAGTACATGTCGTAACATGTAACTATGTCACCTTATATTAAAGCGTTCCCTAGTTTTCACTCTCACTTTTTACTTTAAATTCCAGTACGAGGAATGTATTGCATTCCAATTCTAAGAAATATAATATTCACACAACAGAGGAATTAGTCTTACAAAAGTTTTGCACAATAACTACTACATTATTCAATTTAACTATTTATGGCTTTTTATGCCTTGATATCTACGTTGTATAATATATATTTCTGATTAACTAATAAAAAATACAGCATAAAATAGTCTTTTATGATTACGAAGACTGAATTTTGAAATAATATTATTGCCATTCAAAATAACCTCTATCAATATATTTAAAAAAATAATTGTGACCTGTGACCTGAATAAACTGTGACCCCCCCCCCCCCCCCAAAAAAAAAGAACAGCATTTATTTGAAAAAGAAATGTTTTGTAACATTATAAATATCTTTACTGCTGCTTTTGATCAATTTAATGCATCCTCCTTACTGAATAAAAATATTAATTACTTTCCCCTAAACACTTGAAAAAAAAGTGTCTAATCAGTTAATACGAGAAAAAATGTATTGTACATATCGAAGAATCGAAGAATAAATAAGCAATTAGTGAAAATGAAGTGTAATTATTAATATTATTATTTTGCAAAACTTTTATAAGAGTACTACATCTGTTGTGTGACTATTTTATTTCTTTGAACAGCAATACAGTAAATTGCTCTTCCTGGCATTTCCAGTTTTGCCCAACCCTGCTCCCCAATGAGGGCTTCTGAACGAGGATCATTTCAGTCCTCTGATTGACATAAAGATCAGTTCTACAGCTGCTACTTGTGCAAAGCACCACTCACAAAACAACATTTTAAAACACCGACCATAGAAGAGCCTGAGGGTCTCAAGGCCCAAGAAGAGGAGCAGCAGGACGACATCCAATATCAGGTTAGCTTGTGGGTAAGGGAGTATCACCCCTACAAAAGCCAGAGCAAACAGTGATTACATCACACATATATATACATACATACATACATACATACATATATAAAATTCAACCGTTAGACCCTTTAATGAGTCCACACCTCACCTTTATAGATAAACATAAGAATCTCAGTGATGAAGAATGCTGCAAAATACCAGCCGTTCAAATGAAACAGGATCTGCAGTGGTGTGGAGGACAACTGAGAGACTTTGTTAAGAAACATAAACAGAATAAGCAAAGATATACCTGTAATTAATAAGGAAACTGTCATGTGAAGGGATGCAAGACCTGAAAGGATACAACAGGTTGTATTCCTGCAAAAGTTAAAAATATTGAATTAATGAACATAACGTAGGTCTGGAGGGACTGGGGAAGGGATTTTATATTTGTTTTTAGCAAGCTTTAAGAAATTATGTTGAATACATGAAAATACCTCGGTAATCTTTAACATTAAACATTTGGTTATCAATATTTTTCAGTCTCATGAATTTCTTCTCTTTTTTTTCCTAACAGTAATTTTTTTTAATTACACAACAACGAAAAAATCCTAGCTGGTTGCGTTGATTTACCTTTTTTTTATTTTTTGTCAAAACTCAGTTTCACTAGCGAAACGACAACGCCTTGGAAGTCTTCTCAGACAGCGAGAATCATCCTCATATATATAAATTAAAATAAACGTTCAGCTCATAAGAAATTGTGATTCATAGACAACAGATAATTCAAAACAGTAATCATTTCTTTCCTTTGCATACCATGAGAACAAAGTAACTTAAGTGTTGTGAATGGCTAACATTAGCTAGACGATGCTTCCTCTCCATCCGATACAAAAGATCACTATTTGACTGCTTGCTTTTTCACAAAACATTTTATTTAGTTTCATTAAAGACACGTGCTGTATTCACAATAAAACAGATTAATGCGAGACGACATTGAGTTAAAATCAAGTCGTTACAATAAAATCCCACACATCAGCGTCCTACTTACCGTGTGCGGCCATGTTGGATCGCCATGGAAACTGCATACTGAGGGAGGAGACAAACATCATCCGTCCAATCAAAGCCCTCATCAAGAAAACAAGCGCGCGTATTGGACAGCAGTGGACATTACTTTATTTGAGCAGAACCGATATTACTGTATTCTGTTTTACATATGTTTAATACAGTACACTGTAAGAATAGATGCCTTTAACAACAACATGACTGTTTTTGTAGATTACTATAAAAAAATCTAGACTACTAATAAAATCATTGATGAAAGAAAAACAACACAATAAACAGGGTGAAATTAAAACGAAAATGCATTTGAATTGGAACACTAAATCACAACACGTATAACATATGTGAATTAAAGGGTTGGTTCACCCAAAAAAATTCAAATTCTCCTTTTTTTCCCTGTCAAACACAAAAGAATATTTTGAAGAAAGTTGGTAACCAGACAGTTGACAGTAGCAATTGACTTCTATAGTATTTTTTCTCCTCCCCTACTATGGAAATCAATGGCTACCATCAACTGTCTTACCAACATTCTTCAAAAGCTCTTTTTAGTTCAACAGAAGAAAAAACTCATACAGGTTTGGAACAACTCAAGAGTGAGTAAATGATGACAATTTAAATTTGAAGGATTTCTGGATTGGCTTGATTCTAGTCAAGGTTTATGATGAACTGTTTCACTCCTTGTGCTCCTAAGAAAGAGAATAAGGACATATTCAAGTCCTGTAGATTTTGTTTTTACCACATTACAGATAAAATATCAAATATGATACACATGCACACAGATATCTATATATGTAAAATATTTATGCCTTCAGCTTTTGATGATGCAAGGGGGTCCTGCAGTGGTTATCCTTGGCCTCTTCCTCACTGGCATAGATGGCATTGCATAAACTGCAGAAGTAACCCACCACAGGTCGAATAAACTCTGTCCCTGTTGGTAAAGTGCAACAGATCAGTTGTGCGTGCAGAGGCAGAGCTGGATTATGCAAATAGACATGAGTGCCTTTCTGCTTTTCTTATATGGTAGCTAATACCAGCTACATACACACACATTTTCATTAAAGGAATAGTTCACCCAAAAAATATCCCATAATTGACTTGCTCTCAAGCCATCCTAGGTGTAAATGAATTTCTTCTTTCAGCCGAACACAATCAGAGATATATTAAATAATATCCTGGCTCTTCCCAGCTTTGTAATTGCATTGAATGGTGCCCGAGTTTATGAAGCACCAAAAAGTACATTCATCATAAAAGTAATCCATACGACTCCAGTGGGTTATTAAATGCCTTCTGAAGCGAAGGGTTTTTGTGAGAAAAATATACATTTTTAAAACTTCATAAACGATAATCACTGTCTACCGGCAATAGCCGTATGCGCATTCACGAGAGAGTGGAGTTCTGGCTGAAGGGTGACCTCTGAAACGCTGTGTGGCGTTCATGTGGTTTGGCAATTTTCCTTAAAACTTCTCAACCGACGTTTTTTTTTTTCCCTATCCTCTGCGCTTCTGCGTTTGTCAATTCTCACCTAACTTTACGCTTCATCTACATCATACGCCATGTGTCGGGTCAGTGGTCACCCCTCCGCCGGAACTCGACTCTCTTCTGAACGCTTTCAGCAAAGGCCGTACGTGCCAGTTTCAGAAGGCATTTATTAAAAGACTGGAGTCGTATGGATTACTATTATAATGAATGCACTTTTTGGAGCTTCATAAACTCGGGCAATATTCAATGCCATTACAAAGCTGGGAGGAGCCAGGATATTATTTAATATATCTCTGATTGCGTTCGGCTGAAAAAATAAACAAATTTACACCGAGGATGGCTTGAGGATGAGTTTTTGGGTTAAATATTCCTTTAAATGCATTGAAGCTATATAGATATTTCCATCACTATCTATTTCCAGGGCAGCTTAATGTCTGGAAATCATCATTTTAAAATGCATTATATCCAGGTTTGTGGAGCCCTACACAGATCTTTCCGGGTTGGGCTTGTAACATCAGCTTCTAACGAGTGTGCAGTGAAACATGCTCTTACCCACTGGATCCATAATGGGTGTTTGTGCCTCTGACAAACTGTCTGAATTTTTAGCCTCCATTCCATTTCCACCATCAACGTCAGAAACCTGCTTCTCATCTTCCTTTGAGTCGACATCCTGATTATCACTCCAAAACTCCTAAGACCAGTGTAATTCATCATTAAACACACAGTATCAGTGGGTATACCGCAGAGCAGCAGCTAAAAGCTTACAAAACAGATTTGACAGGTGTTTAAATTGCAAAATAATATAGTGATAATAATTGACCTCAACATTCACTAATGTTTGGATAGATGGCTGCTCAAAAAAAGAAAAGAAAACAGTTTTGTGTTTTGGATTCATCATTTACCTTCTCCACCTCAGTAGATGTTTGTATAGAACCATCACTAAGTCCATGTAGAAAGTACCTAGCAAACAATACAAAACAGAAAGATGCAAAATCAGCATAGTGATGCAATGATTTATTATTTTCAGAATTGTAGGTCTTTTATGAAAAAACACACTGTTTTCCTTCAAACTAGGTGCACATTGTAGGCCAAAAAGCAAAAAATGAATAAACAGAATGCTATAACACGAAATTAAGTGTTTTTCCAGTTTTCAATCAGAAGAAATGACTTTATATTTACTGTGTATATATTTATATACTGTGATTGTAAGAGACTTTTATATACCGGTTAGATCTAGGATTTAATTAAACCTACATTTAACGTCCAACAAATATTTAATTAGAATAATTTCAGTAACTAACTTTTTTTTCCGTTGCACTTAGCTCTTAGTAACATCTAATGGTGACTTTTTGTTGGGTTGGGCACTTTTTCCAAAGCAGCTTTTTTCAAATAGAAATGCATCTTTCATTACTGTAAAGTGTCATCACGTGACTAATTGATAATTAAATTAATTGTTGACTATAACCATTTTTTGCATCCCTGACTCTTAGTTAGAGATTCTCCGCATGGGTTCAAAGTTCTGAATGTGCATTTTTAATAACAAACTCCCATGAACAGTCAAGTGCATTAAGTACATAAATTCAATTCACCTTTTATTTAAATGGGCATGTTTGGAAGACACTGAAACCTTGGGATGTTTTCCAGCAACTGTAATTTTATTCATATTGGCCGCAGATACAACCTTCTCAGCATCACAGCCATTTTCCATTTCAATCAATCCCTGGGGAAAAAAAGAGAGAATTGTAAGATCTCATTGATGAATCCACAGAATATGTTAGAAATATACATGGCAGTTATATTTACTAACTGTTCGATGGAGGCGAAACATCCAATGACGTTTTACTTTCCCATATGGTTCTGCGATGCTCAGAAAATCTGCATCACTGTATTCATCAGGCATTGGAAGATTTCTGATCCGGAGGACTCTACCATACTCTTCCTGAAGTATTGGAAAAAGAATGATACTGCAATGCTTAAACATGTTTTGTGGACCCCAGAAAGACAATTTTATTATATTAGAGATTCATTTTAGACCCAGAGTTAAATTATTTCTTGATTTTACCTCCTCATCACTGGACGTTTGCATGACTGCATCCGTGCTGGTCTCAGCAGCTTCTTCAGAGGTCTCCGTCTCGGCCATCACTACTGTACTCTCCTCACTGGACGTCAATAAGCATGAGGGCTCCTTATTTTTCTCTTCAACATGATCCTGGCCATCCGATCCCCCAGAGTCAACACTTTTCCTGAAACAGAACCAAACATTATCTGTTGTGATTCTCATATGACTAGGCACATCAGAACACCCAAGCACAATAAAGCAATAGGAAAAGCAATAGAAGCAATAGAAATTTCAAGTTACCCTTCATTTACTTGGCTGTACGTCTTTGACACAGTTAACCTCAATATTTTGCCACCTAGTCTAATGCGCTGCCTTTTAGACTCAACTTCAAGTTTTGCAGCATCAGCAGCATTCACCATCTCAATTAATGCCTTCTCCACCTGCAATGAAAACATGATATAACCACCATGAGAATCTTCTGAAATTGATTCATTTATATAAATTGTTTTTGGCAATAATTTCACAAAGATTGTATCATTTGACTTCTTTATTTTTGGACTTGTGACTGTTATGACAGAAGTATTTGATAACATCGATTGAAACTTGTACACTGGTACATCCATTTCTTTTCTGCGAATTTCAAAGAGGCGCACATTTAATATGCATGCAAGTATGTTTTAAAACGAAATATAAGAATTATAGACTGCGTATGAACAGTTTGACGATTTGCATATACCTTTTCCTTCTATTCAATGTTGAATTTAATCACTTTACCTTTCGATTGCAGCGAACCAAACAGCAGCCTGCCACATCTCCGTATTTTCCCCCAATTTTCAGCAAATCATTTTTACTGTATTTTTTTGCCACTGGAAAACCTGACACCTCAAGAACTTTGCCATAATTTTCCTAAAGAAATTAAGCAAATTATACAGAACTCAAAATATCCATGCCTGTAATTTTTTCCCATATATATATATATATATATATATATATATATATATCTGTATATATATATAAACTAACCTTAGTGCTTGAAGCGGAGATCTCCATTTTATCACCTAAAACAGAATAAGCAAACTTCCTCAATTATCTATGAAATCTCCGAAATGAATAAAGAAAAAACTAAACAAGCAAAACTTTGTTGAATTATTGAATAACTGTGCAAAATAAATACCTTGTTTTGTCATCACTTCCTCCGTACATTCATCTGGGGTGGGCAAGTTTTCTAGATTCCCTGTAAAAAGTGTTGCCTTCTACACAAACAGAATAAACCAGATTTGTTTCTTTATATTTTTAAATATAGAATGCAATTAATAACTGTGTATCACTACCAAATCAACTGAAATACACTGCCCAGTCAAAACAATTTAAAAAAAAGTCGCTGTGTGGACTTAAATAGGCAAATGCTGTCTATGATTGGATCATTATTGCAGTGATTATAATGTTTCTAGCATGTTATATGTTTGGCAACAGTTCTTCTAACCCGTTTAATTGATGGAGTGTGTAGCTTTTCATTTCTTAAACAACCATGTAGGAAGACACATCATGGCAATATTCCAGGATGACAATGTCAGGATTCATCAGGCTCAAATGGTGAACGAATGGTTGGGATGGAGCATGAAGAATCATTTTCACACATGAATTGGCACCTCTGAGTCCAGACCTTAAATTCATGGGAAGTCCTTGGGATGTGCTGGAGGAGACTTTACAGAGTGCTCGAGTCTAGCATTACAATCCAATACAAGATCTTGACCAAAAATGTATGCACTTCTTGATGGAAATAATATCACAACATTTATTTCCATCAAGAGGTGTATACATTTTTGGTCAAGATCTTGATTACAGTATTTCCAAGTGAAAGGGAATATTGAATAGAGGGCAGAGATTTTACTTTAGCGCACCTCCTCTCCACCCCTCACTCACAGCAGACTGATGGTTGGTATGACAATTTTATGATTTGTTTCCCTAGCTGCTGAACTTCACAATGTATGTAACTGTTACTCTCAGTTGTGTTTACCTCTTCCATTTCCACTGTTTCATCTTTTTGCTCTTCTTGTTGAAGCTCTTTTTGCTCTCCATGAAGGTCTTCTTGCTCTCCTTGTTGAAGCTCTTTTTGCTCTCCTTGTTGAAGCTCTTTTTGCTCTTCTTGTTGAAGCTCTTTTTGCTCTTCTTGTTGAAGCTCTTTTTGCTCTTCTTGTTGAAGCTCTTTTTGCTCTTCTTGTTGAAGCTCTTTTTGCTCTTCTTGTTGAAGCTCTTTTTGCTCTTCTTGTTGAAGCTCTTTTTGCTCTTCTTGTTGAAGCTCCTTTTGCTCTCCTTGTTGAAGATCCTGGGCTTCCTTACAATCACTTGATCTATCTGAAGTTGTAGCAGTTAGTACACACTCTGATGTCTCTGACTGTACGTTCGATGTGTCCATATCTGAAGGTTTAGTCTCATCATTTGACTCTTTCACAGTTTGGACGTCTTCAAGTGCATCCTGTTCTGTCAGAGAATCTGTGATATCATATTCCTCATCATCTAGCTCATCATCTACTGTGAGCTCATCTTCTGAATTTAGTTCTTCACCATCATCTGCTATAACTGCCACTCCTTCAAGATCACTATCATCCCCCATAATGTCAGACTGATCGTTGTCTTGTTCAACCATCTCCTCCACACTCTCTTCTGTTGTTGTTTTCGGTTTCTGGTCTTTTGAAGGAGAGCTTATTTTGGAATGGGATTTAGATGAGCTGTCCCGTCTAGAGCTCTCCTTGGTTTTCTCCCGAGAGCGTTGACTTTCTTCTCGTTTCTTAGAATCGCGACTCCTGCGAGGCCTGGACCTCTCTTCAGAGGCTCTTCGTTTGGGGCTGGGAGAGTCTCTTCGGGAACTACGGGATCTCCTTTTTGGGCTGCTATTCCTCCTCCTCCTGCTGCTATAAGGTACTGGTGATTTTTCTTTGTCAACACCACTGGACCATGGAGTGAAATAACAAACATGTTAACATTTTAGAAGCGGAATGTTTTTTTTTTTTTTTTTTTTTACATAAAATTAAGTCCATAATATCACTAGCATAGTAATATCCAAATGCAAAAAAAAGGTGTCTTCACAAGTCAGCATAAAATCAGCAGAATGGGTTTACCTCAGCGTCTGGTACTCAGCTGAGAAGCAAACGTTAATGGGTTTTCCTTTTAATTTGAGTGAATTAGTTGAATAGTGCTCCACCAATTTGTTGGCCTCTTCCACATTGGCCATCTCCACATATCCCTGTACAAATACAAAGAGTCTTTACACTATATAGGTAACTGAAGAGACCATGGCATAAGAATAAGTGAATATAAATATTTGTACAATAATGAGTTACCCGGCTTGGCAGAAACAGCGAATGTTTTACTGATCCGAAACGCTTAGCAATGGCCGTCAACTCGGAGCTTATGCCCTCTCCAGAAGGTAATGGTGAAAAGCTCACAACAAGAGAACTCTGTGAAACAAAGGAAATAATTAAATCACCATTAGCGCAGAATCTCTAAACTAAAACAAACCAGGTGGACGCAAGTCACTTGGAAAATATCCCTGACACCTTCCAGATATAACTGAATTATGTGCCTTAGACTGGAAACAAGAAGCTGAGCAAATTAAGTTGAAGTGAATCATTCAATGTAATCATCATATCCAGCTTTATATGCAGTTAAAATTTTAGGAAGAGGGTAATCATATTTGGTGGTCTGGTCTATAGCACCGTCAATCTTTCAACAGATAAGCATTTAATTCCAATGATCACAATTCACCTGTAGGAAACTGAATGCTGCAGACAGAGAAAATTGTATCATTTCTCCTCTGATCCACAAGGGGTTGTGTAAGAAATATTTTACTATATCCTCTGCCTGGCCTGCTGTTCCCATCTCCACAAAAGCCTACAAAAATTAAATATGTATTGACAAATTACAAGAACAATTATTAAAGCTCATTTAAGCATAAAACAGATTCAAATAAATGTGTAAAAGGAGTTATATGGGCCATTCTACAAAAATGGTGCAAACTGCTGTCCACAACCAAAAACCACATTTAAAAAGCAGTATGTCAGTAAGCTTTATATATATATATATATATATAAAAACATAATTTATCAGGTACTTTCAATTGAGAGGTGGGTGTCCCGAACCCTAACCCGTAAAATTTCAACTTGTGAAAATAATATTGAAATAATACATCTCATCATTTTGAGGTAAATGTGTTCAAAAGTCTGAAAATCTGTGTAACTTTAAGGAACGTCACTACCAAACACCTTTTTCTGCAAGTAAGCAAACTTTTTTGGGGTGTAGTTCCATAAAATGCTATTTTTATTGTTACTGGTCTACCTGTGAAACCTTTTTAATAAAATAGCAAAATAAATATTTACAAGGTAGAAGATATAAAGATCATCTTAATAGGTCAATATAACCCTTCTTATTAAATGATATATTTTTGTGTTTTGGTAGTGACTAATTTGGGGAGAAGAAAAATATTCCAAACCTTTCTGAAAATACAATATAAGAATTAACTGCACAATTAATAGAAATGTGTACCTGGGATATTGTACAATTTGTAAACATACATATTTTTCGTGATATTTTTTTTCAAGATGTTTCCAACTCTGACTTTGAACCAATTCTGTAGTATGGCCCATATATAAATGAAAAATAAAATGCCATACCAATTTAGGAAACATGATAATTTTGACAATGGCTCCAAACTGGCCAAGCAATTTTTTCAGGTAAGCTTCGTCCACTTCATTCACTTCGAACTTTACACACACCACTTTGCACTGTATTAAAATAATGTCAAAACATTATAACATTTACAGCAGCAAACGCCATGTTTTAGAGCCATAACAGCTTCTGTGGCTATTTTCATGGCGAGAAAGATTTATGGTAAAACTATATCAGGTGTTTACAATTCATTTTTGCTAACAGCAAATGAAACAGAACATCAAAAACAAAAACCCACCTTTGTTGTGGCTTGGGTTTTATCCAGGTTTTTACTGCTTGATGATCCAATTTTACTGCCTGACGATCCATTTCTACTGCTTGAGGTTCCACCTGAAAAAAACAAAACACGATCAAAATAAAAGAGCACATCTTAAAGATGATCAAATGACTATCGGGAAAAGGCTTTACCTCGTTCCTGCGTCGATCTGGACTTTGAACTCTCAGAACGGGACTCAATTCTGTTGAAGTGTTAAACGTTTAGCATGTTAACCAACAAATTTCTGGAATTGTGCTGTGTTTTACGAAAGATATAAGGAATAACTCTACCTTCGAGCAGATTGGATTGTCTGATCCCACTCTGGATATCTAATGGTCCACAAAGAGGTTAAACCACATTATAAAACAATATATAAATACAAAATATTATTACTCCTTTATAAAATATTGCAAAGAATTGCACATCCTTTATTTGTACATTGACTTATGTTTCATGTTAAATTGTTACCATCCTCACTCTAAATGTGTTTCTTAAACAACTTGACATTGTGTTGGCCAGAAATGAATATCTAGCGACAACAAAGTTGAAGATAACTTACTTTTCCACAAGACTGAGTTGACTATTAGCATGTTGGGGTCCTTTTACATGCACAGACCAGTCCTAAAACACAAGTAACATCTCTCAATATTCAATTATAACTCACCATAATTTAAAATATAACAAAGTAAATGTATAGACTTTCTGTGTCCATACAGATTATGGATGTATTTTAAATGAAAGCATTTATAAATGTCATGCATACTGTTTGTGCTGATTTCACAGTGATTAATCTCAAGCCCTCCAACTGAATATTAAATCATATTCAACTACAGATTTTGAATTTTGGGTGTTCTATTTATTAACAGAATAAGTCAAACAAAAGCACAATGACCAGTAAGTCAATTATCCAGTAATTATTCTGTGAAAATTTTACATTCCAACCATATTTCTAAAATCTCATTCCTGCAGGTGCATGCGTCACACCCTGTGTATGGCATCAGTGACATCAAACTTCATTGTTTCTGGGCATGTCTTGTGACCGGTCATGATGCAGCAAATTCACATATATGTGAAAGCGGGAATGAGATTTAAGGACAATGGCAGATGGACAACGACTTTAGTCTAGCTTTAGGCTTCTGAAGAGTTGACATACAGCACGCAGGGTGACTGCTTTTATGTTACTTTTGTCTTTATCGTGTTCGGTACATGAGGATAAATAAATGACATATTTTTGGATTCAACTATGCCTTTAATGCTTTGCTTACTACATGGATAATAAACATGCTACTTGGACTTACCTCATTTGCCCAGGTACGCTCATGTGTATTTTGCCTGAAATTGTCTGGTAAATAGCTGGTAATCTAGAATCTGAGAGCAAAAAGGCTACTTACCTTGTTGGAGAGGACAGTGATTTCGCAGAGTACGCATGCATAGGGAAACACTGGTGGAGTTTTCCCATGGAAATCTGACGCCTCCTTCCTTGTAGGCACTATATGAATCACCAGTTTCTTCCGTTGATGTGAAGATTGACTGGCATCTCTGCTGGGCAGGCGTGACGGTGGAGCAAGGTCTCTAATGGAAAGGAGCGAGGGTAGACCAACGTCTCTGCTGGGCAAGAACGAAGGTGGGCCAATGTCTCTGCTGGACAGGTTTGAAGGGGGAACGATGTCTCTTCTGGACATGAGTGAGTGTGAACCGATGCCTCGGCTGGAAAAAACTGAGGGCGGACCGACATCTCTGCTGGACAGGAGTGACGGAAGACCAACATCCCTGCTTGACAGATGCGAGGACTGACTGATGTCTCTACTGGACAGATGCGAGGACAGACTGACGTCTCTGCTAGAGCGCTGTGAGGATTGATTGATATCTCTACTGGGCAGGAGTGACGGAAGACCAACGTCCCTGCTTGACAGATGTGAGGACTGAGTGACGTCTCTGCCTGAGCGATGTGAGGATTGACTGATGTCCCTACTGGGCAGATGTGAGGATTGATCGACGTCTCTGTTGTAGTTAGCGTAAGACTGCGAGACAACTGACTTTTTTTGCCTGGATGGTTCTGTAGCATAAGGCGACGCATTATCAAAATAAGTCTTTTTGTCTTTCAGATGGTTGTACTCGACCACGTAGTTTGGCTCCGAACTGGTGTATGTGCGTGTTTGAGAGCTTGTTTGTTGGACATCTCCCCAGCGGTCATCCCAGGTTGGAACCTGCTCTCGATTAAAGGAATACGACTGACGCACAGGCAAATCTAATGGATACTCAACCGACTGAGTGTGGCTCCTATCATCCCATGAGCGAGTTGATGTACTGGGTTGGAGCGCACTGGACCTAGATGAAGAAGTGCTTGAGATTTTCTTCTTTTTGATCTCTGCAAGAAGGTCAGGAAGAGCATCGGCTGTGATGAGATGCTCAGGAAGCTCGGCCAGAGTTTTCAGGTCTTCAGCATCCAGTCCACAGCTATGCAGAAAGGATAAAGCCTTACCGGGTGGGAAGATCGACATTTCTGATGAAGATAGAGATGTCTGCTCTTGAGATGTGTTCCTAATTCTTGACATGTAAGAGTTAGACTCACGGTGATGAATTCGTTGCGAGTCTTGGTACTTGTCATTGTTTGCGCTGAAATCATCTGGTGGGTTTCGATATGGATGATTGTAAGACATGTCTCAAAATCAAAGTTCCACGTGGTCAAATGAGTGTAGGACCCTTCAGGTACTGCTAAAAAAAAGCAACTCTTGCAGTGATGGCTGCTGCTCACCTGTTAAAAAGATGTCAATAAGGAGAATCTCCTTACTGATATTAAAATGTTGTAGAGGTCAGCTCCAGGTGGAAGATCTGCCGGTGAATCCAGTGAGGTGCATCACCTGTTTCAGTCTTACCTTGAGATGAAAAATCAAATCATTCACACTGTGTGGATGTCACTGGATTTGCTCTTTAAAACTTCAGCTGTATCAAGCCAGTACTATGACAATTAGTAAAGTAAATAACCTTGGTACATCAATAAACTGATAGACATATGTCCATAAACTTTTCTTATTTCATTAATATTTTAGGCTAAATTGTATAGCTACACATCGATAAGGAAAAGCAACTTAAACTGGATAGATTTACCTTTAAATTTGTTTTCCCCCACAACAAAACAATTAACTTTTGCTTTCATTTCACATGATTTTACAAAGTACTGTTGTGTAGTCTCCCCAAAACTTTTAATCACTTTTGTTTTCATTTCAACAGGATTTTTGCAAGGCACTTTTGTGTAGTCTTTGTATGTAGTAACATGAAGTTACAATAAATATATTAAAACGGCATTTAATAAATAAATAAATAATTAAATAAAAAGACAAATTGCATTTGCAAACTACCTCAATGGGGGAGTCGTGCGTGGAGTTTGTTTATCCAACATAAAGATAAAGCACAATTTAGGATTGTTTAGCATGAACGCTGAATCGTTTGCGTCTGGGCCTGATGTTAAGCGCCACATTTCCGCTAATGCAACGATATGACGCATCACCAAATATAACGTACAGATATTAGGTACGAACTAAAAATGTAGTCTTAGCCATTTATGTAAACTCACCAACACAAGATGGAATAAATGATCAGTGAAGGTCTGTAAAGCAGCAGTTCTGATGAAGGCTGTTCTAGTCTCGTTTTTTTTTTTTTTTTTTTACCGGAAACACAATATTTACAAAAATAAAAGTCACCACAGACCAGTCAGTTCATAAAATTTTATTTAGAAATAAAAAAACAAAACAAAAGCTGTGATAACTTGGCATTCAGCACCAATGTAATGAAATGTCTGTCAATATTTACCTATGGTAACTGGTGATGTTGCAGTAGTAACAATAACATTAACTAAAGTAATGCAGAGAAAACTGCCATGATTAAACCATAGACTGGTAAAAGGGTAAAGCCCTTTTTTTTTTTTTACTTTCCAAAAATCCCTGTAAATATTTTAGGTTTTATACCAAAAACAGAGAGACCGATTTACGTACAAGGGAGAACCAAGTCCAGAATTGATATTGTCTGGACATTTAGTGTTTCTGTATTACAAAGCCTTGAAGTATAGCATTGTCAAATGGTGGCAAGTAAAAATAAAATATGCAAAAACAACTTTTAAGGGGTTTACAAAATAATTTGATTTTTTAACTTACCCACGTGATCTGGACAAGACTGATTAATTACATTATAACAATTAAGAAATTAGTTCACATATTATATCTCCTTTCACAAAACACACACACACACACACACACACACACACACACACACACACACACACACACACACACACACAATGAATGCTGCAAGTTTAATAAAAGAATAGAAAAACACAAACAGTAGTAGTAGTAGCAATTAAGGCATTAAATGTGTTAAACTTCACATCTAAATAGACAGAACAGCTCGGAATTGCTTATGAATGCACCAAATTCCATCACTGCATTAAAAGAAGCAACCCCTCAGTTATTTTAAGAAGAATATGGACATATGAAGAGAAGCTCATGAGTTCATTTCTTTACTCCATTGCTCTGTGCTCTGGCTTCCTCCTCTTCCAAATATTTCAGATGAGAAAAAAAGAAGGAACATTTGTTTCAGTGACGTTTATGTACAATTACAATGTCACAGTGATGTCAAAACTACTTCGATTCTGCATTCTCACGAATCCTCTCATAGTATGGAATTACGATTGTGTCAATAATAATGAATGTAACTTTATAAAACTGAAAGTAACTTTTTCAGAAACTATCAAAAATATTCCATTACAAAAGAAGAAAAACAATTAAAATGAAAAAAATGAACTCAGTCGAACGAATTTAACAGGCTCTTCAAATACGCTTCATTTTTTGTTAATGTTTTTCAAATCTTCGTTTTCGCAAATCGTGCATTCCGAATACATTGCCACAGATTTCGCTTACGCTTCGCAGTTTTTCGTTTGCTGTTTTGAGACAAACCTCTCGTGGGGGTGGGCTTAACAGTGATCTACTCTGATTGGATAGTAAGCTTTTGATGGACAGGTTATCTCTGACCCGGATGTACAGACGTCACTCAGTGGGGTCTTAGAAGTGGCGCTCATATTGGAAAGCTCTCGCGGTGATTTGTAGTTCTGCAATACGTGCTTTGTTGTATTACTTACGAACAATATGTAACTTATAATTATATAATTTAATATTATATGAGACCTTCGATCGTCTAATGATCGTCTTCGATCAGTCTGTAAAGATGAGCTCTCAGGAGAGATACGGAGCGGCATCATCTTCCACCTCCTCCTCTTGTTCTTTGAAGGAGGAGGAAGATGATGCCGCTCCGTGTCTCTTCTGAGAGCTCATCTTTAAGTAATACAGTAATAAGTAATACAGCTAAGCACGACGTATTGCATGTCTTCAAATCACCGCGAGAGCTTTCCAATATGCGCGCCACTGAGTGACGTCTCTACATCCGGGTATTTTTTTAAAGTTACATTCATTATTATTGACACAATTGTAATTTGTAACAACAAAGTGTAGACCATGTTATTAAGATATTCGTTGTAATAACACTTCGATCATAACTAATTTTCGAGAGAGCACAGAACTCAGTGAGTTCATGCTACTGAAGTGATACACACCTGTGAATATAAAGGGAGTTTTATTTGCTTGCTTTTTTTTACTGCATTTTTTTGAACAAATTATTTTTTTACACCATGTTCTTTGTCAGGATAGGCTGTGAAATCAGATGTACGGATTTGTGAAACAATTTATTAGCAAAAACCAAGCCATCTTACCAAATGAGACATTATCAAGAGCAGCATGGCTTGTTTCAAGCTTTATTACACGTGGTGCAGGTGAAGTTCCCTTTTCTCCAGTTTTCACAATCTTCTCTGATAAAACAGGTGGAGGAATAACAGCCTCTTCATCTTCACCCTCCTGCTCAAAAGACAGCAAAGACAAGTGGATAAATCTTTGTCTACTCCTTGAGGAACCTGTCCAGGCTAAATGTGTATGACATATCGGCCACCACATCGGTATCAGCCGATGTTCATTTATAATGTTCTTATCGGCCCAATAATAAAATTTGGCCGCTATATTAAAACCGATTAATAATGGATTATTTCCTTCAGCTGAGACACTTCAGCACTTTCACCATGATGGTTTTTAATTGTTTGAAATATGATTGGGATCACTTCAAAAAAGGAAAATACAGTTATAAGTGCAACATGTCCTTTTGATGGTGAGACTTCTGTTTTTGTAATCAGACTCTCAAAAATATATAAATATTTGTACTTCGATTTATCGCCCAATATCAGTTATCGGCTTTCAAATATAAAGAATGATCTGTTATCGTATCGGCCAAAAGTTTCATATCGGTGCATCCCTACAAAATTCACTGTCTCCCTTAAAACAACCCATCATGCTGTTTGACAGGTTGAAAAACAGATATAGTGCACTGTCATAAAATGCACTAGCCTACTCAACAAATAATAAAGTTCTATTAGTAATGTTTTAACCCTTCCAGTTTCTGTGGAATAACAAATTAATTAGCTGGTGTCTTATTAAAGGGTTAATGTATATATATATATATATATATATATATATATATATATATATATATATATTATTGTGGCCTCGTACTCTTTAAAGAAAATACTTAATTCCGATTCATCGCGACTTATATTTTGTTGTTATCCCCAGAAGAAAGTAAAGTCATACAGTTTGAGAAAAACGGAGCAGGTTTCGTTTTCATCCGAATTTCCATTTTCTCCTCACATACCTTAATTTTTAAAAACAACACAGGCACAGCTGTTGATTTCAGATATCGTCGTACATTTCCCTCGTCTGATTTGAAATCGTCTCGTGAGAAATGTTCACTGCACAGCCTCAAAACTTCGAGAGACTGAATGGGTAAAGTGGTATCCCGTTGAACCGCGAGCAGCCAGAGCCTCAGTCGCTCAGGATCATTGAGTGGGAATCTGTGGAAAGTCAGCCTTTCCCCTGGAGATAACGCCCGCGGACGTAATCTCACTGCTTTCTGTCTGTTGAAGCATCCAGGAAAAGCACACATACGCACCATTTTGAAAAAGAAACAAATGCAGTCCTGAATCACATTTAAATTGGAGCATAACCCATTAAGTTTGTGTCTCCTGTTGTAAATAGCGCTCCCGGGTGTATTGTCATCACGTCAGCCCTGTCGTAAAACGCGGATGTGTCAAGATTCATTCATGAACTTTCAACTTCAGTTTTATACCCTTCTCTCGGCCCCCAAAACAATACTCCTAATGCAACGGCTATTAAAACGATTGTCCCTAATGCTAACTATGTAATTTAGTCACGATATAGGTCAGTCCAGGCGAACTTGACCTAAAGGTGAAGCGAGGCGGGGTTTACTGTTTACAGAAGCTGAGCGGCAATTCAAGCGTGGCCGTGGCAGATTATAATGATTGAAGAATGCCAGATAAGTAACTGAACTATACAATGTCAAACGAACACAATCAGGGATGTGACCTAGTATCATTCTAATCCTTGATCATCAAAACATAGGGGTAGACAATCATTTCTGTTTTAATTACTGATTCAGGAGGTATGATACAAAATACAGTTTTGTTATGGCGGAAAGTAAAATGGTTGCCATGGTTACCACAAGGCGTTTTTGTATTCAGTGCCATTTGAGTCCACTCCCCATGATATAAATGTGGTATATTTTGGGCCAGTTAACCCCCCCCCCCCCCCCCTCCCCCCTCTACCACAGGACAGAATATATACCCAGGATTAATTAAAATAATTAAAAGGATTTTAGTGCAAGTTTTTCCATATTGGTGTATTCCTTACCAAAATATATTGTTTTACTAATACATTTTAAATGCTTAAAGTCTTTTAAATATGTTGTGTCCCTAAATTGAATGTCTGTTACTCTAACTGTACGTTCACACCGCCTCCAGCGCCTTGAGCGTCAAAGAAGCTCTGGCCGCTTTGTCAAGGACGGGGAAGCTCGATCGTTGACGCTTTGGACGCTCTGACGTAGCAGGGAGAAGAGAAGTGTCACAACATGAAATGTAATAAACAGAAAAAACTAAAAATACATTGAAGAAAACTTTTATAATGACAACATTTTTTTATAACCGTTTTGGTCACATTTGGTCGGGGGGAAAATAATAGTTAGCTATTATTATTTGCATTAGTGCAATTGGTCAAATCGTTGTCACCGTGAGCAAATGAATTGCATTCCCGCTTAAAACGAGCGTTCGAAAATATTTCAAATAAAAGTTGCGCTCATTCTCAAATGTGTATCACTGGATCATTATGGAAAATCGCGAAGTTGTTGTGTTTGGTGCTGCTTTACTGTATTTGCGGAGAAGACGTCGGACGTCAACTATCCCAGCTATTATCCCATGCCTCGTTCTTTTGTAACTGGTCCCTGTAAGCAAACAACGTCATATCATATATGACAGGAAACCCAGCAACAGCGATTATCAGCTACTCCTCCTTTTTCTGAGGACTAATGTTTTGGTAGGAACGAAAGTTCACATCGTATGTTTCTCCGGAATTAGCCAGAGTGAAGGACGTCTTTATTCTGATTGGTTGCTGGCGTTTTGCCGCGGAACCGCGTCATAGCTCATTACCATAAAGTTGAGCTGCCTTCAACTTTCTGATTGACGCTCAAAACGCGACGCCGATGGATTTGACGCTCCTTGCAGCTGAGAGAAGCCAGCTTCCATTGAAGGAAGTAATGGAAAGTCATTCTGAACACACCCCTCTAATCACATGGCTCTCAGGAAGTAAAATACTTGTGGGAATCTATTTACAAGCTGAGTAAATATCACTCCTTAATTCACCCTTTTTTCAATGTTTTAGAATGAATCATTTATGTGGTAAAGCATAACATATCCACATTTATAATGGAAACTGATAATTGTTTGTAATTTTGAAAATATGGTTAATAAACAGGTTAAAAATCGCACTAGCTTGTTCATCACATCAACTGGTTTGCATGCATTTGTCTGGAAATTGCTCCGTTGTCTGCTGCAGAAAAGCACCAACGCTACAGGGCCCGTCGTGATGCAGACCCTGAAATAAGGTAGATATACCTCAATAAAGAGAAGGAGAGGATGATAAGGACAGATATGAAGGAAGAAAAACATTATTGTAGAAACTAGCTAAGGAAATTAAGCTGTGGCCCCCTTTTAGTTTCTGTCCGCCCCTGACTGGGATGCCTTATGTTTGAATAAATTCTAAATAGAACAATTGACTATTATCTCGAAATAATGTTGTTTTAATTTGCCCCAAAGCAGAAGCAAACCCATACACGTGTAGAATAGTACATGGAAAAAAAGAAAAAAAAAACCCTCCATGGTGGGTCAGAAGTTATCAGAGGTTTGGGGCATTTAAATTTAAACCCAATGCACAGGGTCCATCAATAGCGGACATTCACTCATATTTGTGCAGTTTTACTTTAAAATGCTAGGTAACACTGATTAAATACATTAAACAAAGGGGTCATGAATATATTCTCCTTTCACAGAATACAAAATAAACAGAAGAATCATTAAAAACAGTCAGGCAGAGTATGAGGAATGCTGGAAGTTTAATAAAAGAAAGGAAAAACAAAAACAGTAATGTAGCAATTAAGGCGTAAAATGTGTTAAACTTCACATCTAAATCGCTATGACTGAACAGCTAGGAATTGCTTATGAATGTACCAGCTTTCATAACTACATTAAAAGAAGCAATGCCTCAGTCTAATAACTTTTTAGAAAAAAGTAAACATACTTTAAAAAAGAAAACGCAATCACAGGAACAATTAACAGATGTTCCAGCCTCAATGGTTCATTTCTTCGTCCCGTTACTCTGTGCTTTGGCTTTCTCCTTTTCCAAATATTTCTGATAAGAAGAAAACAACACGTATGTTTCAAAAACATATACCGAACAACAACAAAAATGTCAGTGTAATAATGCTAATATTTACTAATAAAAAAAAAAGTGTATCCTCCAAATGTAATGCATAAAGATCTCAATCCTGCTCTGACATCATTGATCAAGGACAGATAAAGGAAAAAAATAAAATATCACCTTAAGTTTATCGTAGTGTGCTTGGCTACTGCAGTGAATTTTCTTAGCAGTGTCCTCATTAGAGTAAAACAGGAAGCAGATTCTGCAGTAGTACCCCATCTTCACAAACTCCACACCTGAAACAGGACAAATGAGATTCATTCATGCGGCTTCCTACAATAATGAAATATTTCCTTAGTCGGGGTCCAACGCTTTTTATAATACATTTATGGTTTGGTTTAAAGCATTTCATAGCAAGCCAAACTGATTTAATGCCATATTTGTCCAAAAAGCTGAAGAAAAATCATAAAAAACACTAAATTAATAGCTTGGTTATGTCAAACTTCTTATTTCTTAGCAAAAAACAAAGTCATCTTACCCACTGGGACATTAGGATCATATGGCTCTAGAGTAGAATGGCTAGTTTCAGGCTTTATTTCAGATGGTGCTGTTGCAAAGGTCTTTTCCTCAGTCCTCACACTCTTCTCTGAAGCAACAGTTTCTTCATCTTCAGCCTCCTGGTCAAAGGGTACATCAAGCAAAGCAGTGGTTCGATCAAGCATATCCTGTTAGCAGTGAGAAAGCATTTTTTTTATGTTTTAAAAAGTAAAATCTTTTGTCTACTGCTTGCGGAACTTGTCTGGGCTGAATTCACTTTGCTACGTTCAGAATGCAGGTAAATCCTGCCCAAATCTTACTTTGCTCACATGTGACTCAGATGCGTTTCTCATGACAGTGTGAACAGCACAAACCACATGGAATCTTATATTTTCAATAACGATTTATGCCACTTCCATATGTGGTACTTGTGGTATCGGAATTCACGATCGGTACGATGGTGCGATCGTAGAGGAGAATTGTGAAGAGCTCCACAATGGATATGACCTCCTCTGGAATGATTTTTGGAGCCTTTGACAGAGCAATGAAGGCCTGTGTTGCCATGTCATCTGCATTCCAGGTGTCCCATGCTGTCTTCTTTCCCCTGGTTGCAGATGCAGAGACTGTCACAGCCAGTGAAGGCATGGGACACAGGAAGAGCCTTGGATTTGTCAGGACCCAGAGACTTGGCAATCTTATAGGCAGGTATGTATCTGAAGTTCTTGCCAGTGCCAAATGCCACCCACAACTCCTCAATGTCCAGCTCTGGCACATGTGCAATGGCTAGAACCACAAAAGTTGGTCCACAGTGTGTAGGGTGATCTTTTTAAATCCTTTTCTTGCAGCATCCGCAGCATGGAGAGGCATCCTTGTATGTGCCTCTTCATGTGTGCAAGGGGCAATCTGATCTGATTCTTGTGGGTGAGATGATTGGGTCTGCATGTCTAAACAACTTGTTTGGTAGTCGGCATTTCCACATTTCCTGACCAGAAAGTAAAAGAGCTCGGTTTTGTTTTTATCCACTCTTGTTCTTGTCCCCTTTCCTCTTTTCGGGGACTTTAAGCAGTTAATTTCATAGCAGTCACATACAATCTGTTGACCCGTTCAAGTTATTCTTTATTTTAAAGGTATGAAGATCTTCCTGGAAACGTCATTGAAGGTTTTAGCTATGCCTGGTTTCAGCATGTTGATGACTGCTGACCCATCTATAGTAGTATTTAGACCTCACTGTCTGGGGCACTGTTTCGTGAGGCACTGTCTAGAGCACTGCTCATACTGTTTTCTAGTCAGATCAGCCTTGTTTCTCAAGCGTAGTCCACCATGAAGTGAGAGTGATGGAGCCTAGGCCTGATTTTCATTTTTGAATAAGTTTTCTAGGTTCCCATCACAGGTCTGACAGGCAATATAGTCTGGAAAACAGTGCAAAGTCATTTTTCACTGAGTTTTTTTCTTGGTCTGTCCTCTTATCTGAGCCGTTTTAAAAAGAGGGAGCTTGTTCCTCTTCAAAGGGGCGGTGATGGGTTTTGTGCCCTGCATCCTCTCTGCAACAAAGAATTTGTACTGGCCTTGCCCATCCTCTCTGCAACCCAAACAGCATCCACAACAGCTTGGTCTGCTAATTCTCTTGAGTTTAGCTTCAGAAGGTTGTTGCTGTCCTCTGCGGACCAATTTCTCCCCTTCCGACATGCTAGATAAAGTCCAGATTATCTTCTTAGATTTTCCTGTGGTGTAAGGTGTGTTAAGAGTGACTGAATCTGCTTGGAAGAACTTCAGAACCACCATCAAGCTTTGCGTTATTTCAGGCAGGCCACGTCAGCCAAGCTCACATCAGCTGATAGCCAGCTGTTCCCGACGTGTACCAATACAGATTAGACTAGGGATGTGCCGGTTTCAGAATTGGTGATGGCGGTTATGCCGTGAGTCAAATGTGGCGGTTCGTAACATAACTGCCGCCGCCGGGGGGAGGGGGGGATTGCACAGCAGACACTGATTAGTTACTTGCTCTACGTTTATTTAAAATTAACAGCAAGAAAACTAGCAGTGAATGTGCTTTCCATTAAATGAAATCACACACAGTAAACAAATCCTTAACAAAAAAAAAAAAACAGGCCTATAATGTTTCTCTCAAGTATATATGTGTGTGTGTGTGTGTGTGTGTGTGTGTGTGTGTGTGTGTGGGGTGGGGTGATGCGGTGGTGACGCGTTCATGTAAGGGTGGCGCTGCCAATAAAGCACCTAAAATCGGTCACAAAGAACTGGCAGAAGTAATGATTATGAATATGTAAAATATAGCAAGGAGAGATTTTAATTGTTTATTAATAAACAAGTGTTTTCTGTCAGTGTCGGCTGCAAAGATGAAGCTGACGATGCTGACTGGCGATCTTCGCAGTAGTGAACGCGCCAGAGAGAAATGCACATTTCATACGGATTACATAAGCAGAGAGCAGTCTGTAGTCTGTTTTCTTTCGTTTTGAATTGTTCTGTTTAAAAGTAGACATGTCTGTGAGGCAAGTAGGCTACCTTATACGCTGAGTTTCGGATCATTTATGAGACGAGCTCCAGATCACGCGCCGGTGCCTCGTTTTCGTGATTATCTATCGTCTGCTATATTTACTTCTTATTTATTAAATCCAGGCAATTGGTTGATGAAACATTGATTACAATTAAGATACAATTAATACAAAACGAAATTCACTTTAAAGAAAGGTTTTGTGCTTTCTGTTTGATGTCTCAGTGAAAGTTTTAAAGCATTTTCTAGTGCCGCTTCCAGAGCGGTCACGTCCGTAAAACATTGTTTTTTCCTCATAAATACGAACACGAAAAATAAAATAAAATGAATATTTTATGTTCTATGGAGACCACAGTTACTCATAATTTGTATTCTGAATACGTGACGCCGGTACATGTATTCCGTTACTCCCCAACACTGATATTAGTAGCCTATATAACCTTACCTGCAAGATATTTTAATAACACGGTTTTGCCGGTTATAGAGTTCTAATGACGGTGTTCAACTATAACCGTTGGTCTCACGGTTATATAATAGCCGTCACACCCCTAAATTAGACATCTATCACAATGGCCCATTTAAATTCCCATTTCTTCAGCATCTTCTCTATCGCATTGCTGCTCGCAATCAAACTCCTTCCTTCAACCCCAACTCAACCCAACCCACCTTGTAATAAATCTGACATAGTTTTTTCCATACAGTTCACTACATCGCAAGCATTTTTTATCATGTATTTTTATTTCCACAACTCATGTAATTGTGAATTGCAATTTTGTATGCATATAGGCCTACTGGTTCTGTTCTGTACCCCATGGGGATTTGACTTGCTGCTCAGGCATATATGCATGAACATAACCATACCGCCAACTCTAACTGTGTGCTAAAATTGTAATCAATTATATACTTGACAAAGTGGTCCTGACTGAACCGATCTCGAATCGAATGAGAAATCCTGTTGTGCACGCTCTGGCGATTATCACGTGAAACAAAACTACACCCAATCAGAAAGCCAGCTGATGGAAGACTCACCTTCAGCTCATGCTGTAACATGTAAAGTTCATGTTCACATCATCTCCACGATTTCATCTAACATTTTTCTTTTTTTTATGTAAGGGTAGGAGCATGCCAAAGAACGAGCGCTAATGAAAGCCGACTGTTGACTAGAGACAATGGTGCGGAACACACCGGAAAAACTAAGTCATCCGACACTCAAAAACTGCCTGACGGCCAACCGCCGGTGTGTCCCTGGCTTAAAAAGCAGTCCATACACAGTAAGAACCATTTCTTCTTGCCGTTCGTCTGCCATGTTGGTTTACTTTAAAGTCACGTTTGATGCGAGATATTTTACGAGATTGTGTTCACAGGTTGGACTGGAATGGAATCTGTTAGTGTGTGGTGTGCTTTCCTGGTCACATCGAGGAACAAGATGTATCAATTTATGATTTTTTTTTTTTTCATCATCATGTTTGTGGTCTCACATTTTGAAAATATAAGATTTTAAAAATCTTTTAATGTGGCCCCAGCTTCAGATGATATTCTCAGATACTGCGATTTCATTGTAATCCTTACGTCGTCACTGATTTCACCATTAACTATTCACCTGAACAGTTTATGATGTTGTATATGGTATCATTGTAATCCTTGACCATCAACACATGGGGTAGACATCACATTTTCCATGTTATCATGTTTGGCTCAGGAGATCTAACACAAAATACATAATTCAGTTATGAATTAGTTTTAGCGTACTTTAGCGCATACGGGTCAGTCCAGGGCCATGATCTGTTCACACTGTAATCTGATATTGGCCTCATTTAAACAATGTGAACAGCTCTACAAAAGAAAAAAAAGGATCTGAGCAATAAATAGGAATTGGGCATTAAGGCTCACAGTGTGACATTTTTAATCTCCAAAAACAACTTAACATGTTGTTTGACAAGTTGTAATCAGATATAAGGCACACTACACTCATAACGTAACAAGAGTGACGTGGTTCTAAAACATTCCATCTTGAAGACTCAATAGAATATCAAATTAATTTATACGTTTCTCCACCACATTCCTCTCGGTCTGTGGAGCTTCTGTAGCGCAAACATTTGTGCCAGAGAGCACTGGAGCTGTCACTAGAAACAACTTTCCACACCCTTATATCTGGACAACTATCTTTTCTACTGAAAATAAAGATAAAATGTCTTTTGTGTTCTAAAAAAAAACAAATCATAAAGGTTTGAAAGAACATAAATATGAAAGTCTACCATCACTTACTCACCCTTAAGTAAATGAGAGAATGGGAATTTTTCTTCGAAAAAATGCTTAGAATCAGAAGTTGAAATCATTTTGGAAAATTCTGATATTTGTTTTGTTTCAAAATGGCAGTGTTGTTTTGAAACAAACCAATGTTGCTAACAATACTAATGTAAGCATGCTACCCTCATCCAATTCATATGAAACAAAAATAAAGAAGTCACTCACAGGTTCAGTCTCCATATTCTGGAGCTCTGATGCGTCTTCGCTTTGCTTCTCCTCTGACTCTTTCTTCTCCTCAGGAACAATTTCTGCTGAAACATTTTGGCTTTCCTTCTCTTCATGACTCTCCATCTCCTTAGCTTTATCAGCGACAGGCTCATCCACTTTGATCTTCTTGACAGAAGGCTCTTCCTCTTTTTTGTCTTTACTTTTTCCAGAGGAGTTCCTCTGGGCCTCATCCTCTCCAGAGCGTTCTCTCTTGAGTGTCCGTTTATCCTCGGTCTCTGGGCTAGGAGGTCTTTGTCTGTGAGAAGATAATATTATCAAACAGATTCCATGTAACATTCTTTGGAAAACCATTTTATTATTTCCCAAGGAAAAAAAAAATCGTAAATGTCCAACTGACCCACGTTTGAGCTGCTTATATTTCCTGCTCACGTAGACAACCAGTCGTTTGCCTTCAAATTTAGGTCGATTTTCTTTGTAGGCCTCTGCCATTTTCTCAGCATCTTCCCCTCTTTCCATCTCAATGAAGCACTGAGCAAACATACAAATATCATTTATTTTGTCCTTGTAAATCCAATAGAAAGTTCCATTTTTACAATTACCTCATTGCGCAATGGATTCAGAAAATATCTTCTGATGTTTCCAAATGGTTCTGCGATTTTCAGAAGTGATGCATCCGAGCCTTTGAAGGGTGGAACATTACCAACGTAGATGACTCTGCCGCTCTGTAGATGTTGCACAGATATAGACATTAGATTTTGTTTCTTATAGATTAACATTTTATTCATGGTGAGTTAATAAGCCCAAGTCTTACCTGGATGGTTGCATAGGTGTGTGAATGAAAAACCTTGACAGGTTTTCCACACACAGATGGTAAGACATTTCCACTGTAGAAACTAACCATTGCTCTTGCCTCTTGTTCATTGGAGAACTCCAGAAATGCCTAACACAGAGCACAACCACAGCACTTTAAGGATTAAGAATTTCTGATTTACAACAGACAGAATGCCACATAGACATGTTCTCTCCAGCTAAATGGCAATAAAATAAATGCAGCTTGTCAATGGATAATAAACATTGTATAATGTATAACATTCTTAAATGGTCTAGCATAGGGTTGGGTATTGTTTAAATTTTAATGATTATTGATTCAGACTCTAATTGACTCCTAATTTGGATTCCAATAAGGTAACAATGTGTTTATATCATTTGGCTGAATACCATGAACAAAACTCAACAGGCTAAAGAGCACTTACACAAGGAACCAAATTAATATAAATTGCAAGCGTTATTAAAGACAAGTAAACACTCAGTAATTTAAAAAGAAAAAAAAAACAACAATTGCACAAATAAAAACAACTGAACAAAGATACAATTGAAATAAACGTAAGGTTTTCAGGTATAGAAACTGTAATCAAGTGTAAAGTAACTGCACTTTATGAATAAAATATACAGTATGCATTACAAATATAGTTACAAATGTTATTCAGTCTTTTGTTGTTTGATTAATGTTATTATAGAGAAGGCAGCAGCAATATTAGGCTGCTATCACTTTAAGAGCTGCAAAGGTCCAATATACTGTTACACATGCGTTTTAATTGTGTTTACGAGGATATTTTAACAGCACAGAAAACAGTATGGAATAGTTTAAAATCACTTTTTCTGTGCAGCACAGAAGAAAAGTGCAACGGTCTTCTTGCTCGTAAATGGTTTAAAATCACAATAAATTCCCTTTTTCTGTGAGCGTGCTTAGGATGTGTGTGCAGCACAGAAAACAGTGAGTCTTTGCGCATGTATGGTCAATCTAAAGTCATTTTCAAATGCACACAAAGGAGTCGATAAGAGGAATCGAAATTTTATAACAAGTATCCAATTCCTGACCATAAGTATTCATTCCAGAATTGGAATAGATTTTTGATTCCCAACCCTAGTCTAGCATCAGAAATCTGTATGGATAGCTACAGTAAAGCTGCAGTGAGTGAAGCGGTCTGAACTACCAAGTACAGAATATCTGAGAGCTGTTACCTCAGGCCTCACGTCTAAGACCAGGTGCCGCACCACTTTACCAAATGGCTTGGCAAGATTAAGGATTTCATCTAGATAACCGTAGCCACGTTTAAATCCAACGACATTCACAACTCTCAATCCCTACAATTTCAAAACACACATTCATATTTGATATAATCAATAAATCAATGCACAGAGATTAGTTGTTAACTATTTTCAAACATTTTAAAGTGCCAAAGTAATAAGTTACTTACTCCACTATCCTTGGAGCTTCCTGAAACATTAAAGATGAAATAAGTCATTAATAAATTGACTGATTGTGGTTAAAAAAAGCCAGAGAGCACTGACATAGTAGTTTTCATCAACAATATGATTATAATCTTTTATTATTATTTAACAATGTCGACTCAGTCCAAAGAAGGATCACTGCTAAAGCCATTGACATTGCTCAAGGGCCTTACCTGATGTGTATGTAGCTTTGGACTTTGAGTCTTGTCTCTCGCCATCCTCCTCCTCTCCTAGCTCATCAAGAGTAACAAACTCATCCATATTCTCAGGAAAGTCAGTTTCATTTTGACTGTCCTAGAAGCAGATACAGATAGTCAGCAGATCTGCATGTGAAAATGGTGAACATTCAATTTATATTAAAGGAGTAGTTAGAAGTAGCTCAAAAGATGACAAAAGAACACCAGAAAAGTATTCCATACAATTGTACAGATTCAGAAGACTTGGAATATAGCATCTTATGGAATATAAAAAAGTTACAAAATATTATTTAAATGAAAAAAAAAAAAAAAAAAAGGTTTGTAACATACACAGTGACAAATTGTAAATTGTCATTTTACTTTAAAACAGTATACTGTAAAACTTAAAATAATAGCCCGGGCTTTTAAATTCCCAAATTCCTCATGAACTGAGAATATCATTATACCTCGAGTTGGCATATGGTGTGTGACAGCCATGGGCTGAACAATACAAGTTACCGGTAATAGCCATCGAGCCTATGAACTTGTTGCCCAAAACACATCAACAAGAAAGAATGAAGACCCTATTCATCACTATCATCATCACCGCGATCCTCAACTACAAGTTCACTGGCGAATTCCTCCTCCTCGTCGCTCTCCTCCACCACTAACTCTGCCTGCCTCGCTTGCGCTAACAGCTCCCGCCCAGATGCACAGGGCTCTCTTGCATGCGCAATCTGCACCCTAGAACTGGCTTAAAGAGATGATCTGACGGGTTTTGGAAGATTAAATACAACCCGAAACTAAAAAAAAAACCAGACCAGGCCTCTATTTGAGACCGGCCTTTATTTATCCAAACCTGTCGCCACACCAGGCGTGTAAAAGAGACAGGCGTCTATTTGGGACTCGGCTATTATTTGAAGTTTTACGGTATTACGGATTACGGGGCAGTCGTTCTCTGAGCTCACCCTAGCTCTACAGCGCCCTACAAATTTCCAATGTAAATCTGTGGTGAAAACTGGAACTGCAGTGCACTCTCATAGAGAGTCATTGGGCCAGATTTCTGGCTGCCCCGCTTATTTTCACGTGACCTTACGTAACCCTTGCTCCAGACCAAGACGCTATGAGTCCGCTTCAGCTATGTGTCTGCATCAGGTCAGTAACTAGTTGGCATGTCTGTTCTTATGTGGTGTAGAAGATCAACTTCATTAAAGTATAATCCCTTTAGTTTAAACGTGCTCATGTGAATATATTTTATTTACAGTAGTTTTGTTGTGTTTGTATTTATGTTTGTTCTGAGAATAGACATGACTTTGTTTTCCTCAATGGAATCTAACTGCCTCCAGAGGTAGCCGAAAACGCATTCAAGTGGATTGCTTTGTAGTGTAGACCCTCATGGTCAGTAGGTGGTCTTTTGTGGCTGTTTGAACATATTCGACCACACATGCGTAAACATTACGGGAAGCACACTAGCTAGGCGGGATTTAAACTGTCGGCTGGAGACCCAGGTTTGTTTTGAAGACATAAAAAGTACCAAGAACATTGTGAGTGTGTTAGAAATCAGGAATGGTGCAGAACAGTGTTCAGTGTGGTCTTGCGGCTGTCAGAGCAGAAACAAAATCTGCTGCTCTCCGTATTTTTTTCTGTATTCTCCGATCGTGTTAATATGTAAATTGTGTGACCTTATTTCGTCAATTAGATCAAAAGATCAGAAAAATGTCATACATTTACATGGTAAAAGTACACTGTTAAAATACAATGTTGTTAGGAATAGTTTAGTTCATAGACCTATTTATTTCGGTGATCGGTATAAGTGATCGGCCAATACTGCTTCCAGTGATTTGTAATCGGTGATCGCCTGATCGGAGCACCCTTAGAAAGGTTTGAGCAGAGGCATTTCAGATGATGTGCTAATGTGAAAAAGATCCTACCTGCTCTTCATTGTCCTCTTCAGCACCCTCATCTTCAGGTTGGTCATCATTCTGTTCCTCAAGGTCTTTAGGAAGCTCATCTGTGTTGTCCTGCTCAGCCTCAGATGTCACAGTTTCCTCCAGTTGAGTCTCTTCCTGTTTTTCACCAGAGTCGTTTTGGTTTTCTGTGGTCTCATCGCTGGAAGCATTTCTGGGTTGCTGCGCTTCAGGGTCCTCCTCATCCTCTATGTTGGTGTCATCAATATCTTGTGCTTGTTCACTGGTTTGCTCTGGATCACATGATAGGTCGACATCATCAGCAGAGGGATCTTCATCAAAACCCTCTTCGTCTCCATCACGTGCTTCCATAACATCAGCTTCATCTCCAGCCCCGTCTCCCAGGGCCTCAACTTCCTCCGGCTTTGGTTCCTCTTCTTTCTCATCAGAGCTCTCTCTGGCTTTGGAAGTAGAGGACCTTTGATTCTTTGATGAATGTTTGTCACCAGTTCTGCTGGTGGCACTGCTGCTACCGCTGCTCTTACGGGCTGGTTCTTCCCTTCCTTGGTCGCCCTTTCCTGGTGGGACCCTGGAACAACATGTAAAGCACATTTGGTTTTGTTTTGTTACTAAAGATATCTTTGGTCTCTCTGGATAGAAAGGACAACTTACGTTAGAGTCTTATACTTCGTGCAGATGTTCAGTCGAATAGATCTTCCATTGATAGTCAAAGGATTGACAGTGTAGTACTTCACCAACATCTCTGCATCCTCAGCATTGCCCATTTGAACAAAAGCCTGTTTTAAAAATGGTCAAAACATACAATTTAAAAATGTATGTCCTGGAAATTAATGTTCTGGAAATTGCTGCATATGTAACTTGCCTCATCATTTAGAAAGAGATGTTTCTCAACAGTGCCAAATCTACGAGATACTGTGAGGAGCTCCATTTTCTTGTCACTGCCTCGTGGTAAATTGGAGAAAAACACCACCTGGCTGACTCCTCTCTTCACAGGCCTAATGTCTCTGCCTGGCCTTCCACTTTTCTGTATTGATAAAGCAAATATGCTTAATTGAGCCATTTTAACTTTTTTATACTCTTACCTCATGAGATGAATTATTTTTAATCTTACCTCAATTGCCATCAGTTCCTTTGACAAATAAATGTGTATCTCTTTCCCATGCAAAATGGCTGGTTTTCGCTGGTAATAATTAGCCATGGCCAAAGCCTCCTCATGAGTCTGCAGCTCCAGGAAAGCCTTTGAGAGAGAGAGAGAGAGAGAGAGAGAGAGAGAGAGAGAGAGAGAGAGAGAGAGAGAGAGAGAGAGAGAGAGAGAGAGAGAGAGAGAGAGAGAGAGAGAGAGAGAGAGAGAGAGAGAGAGAGAGAGAGAGAGAGAGAGAGAGAGAGAGAGAGAGAGAGATATTTACTCAATTACATTGTCATGACTTTTGATCTTGAATGACTGTTCATACATGCAGACACTACCTTGTTTTTCAGTATTAGATGCTCACAGATGGTGCCAAAGGGTTTTGCCAAGTCAAACAGGCTGTTTGTTGACATAGGTTTTCTTTCGTATTTTGCCACGACCACCCTACTTCTTATCTAAAAAAAAATATATTTATGAGTGCAAGCACCAAGATAGCCATCCATTCAAACAAAAGATCCCATACTGAAAAGTATTATCATAAATATAAAAAATAAATAATAATATTTTAATTGCAGAACTGCAATTTGAACAAAAACAGATAACGCATTCAATGCATTATTACCTTGGGTGCCGCTGCATATGATGTCATTTTACTTGTCATTCCCACACTGGAATCAGAGGCTAAAAAAGTTGTTTAAAAATTGTGTGACTGATTTAAATTAAGCAGCTTAACAATGAGACACAGGAAACTAACAGTGTTAAGGTTTCAAGGTTCTTCAATTATGAAACAAATACAATTTCAGCTGTAAAGCAGTTCTAAAAAGATTCATTATTCAGCTCAATTTAGTTCAATAACACTTTTCTTGTGAAGTCTGCAACATTGACAGTGTTCGTCATCTTCAAGTTACTTGTACAAGTTTACACAGAGCACCTTTAAAGATTACAGAAACTCTTCTTAGGATACTGGATTAACTGGAATCTTTATTCATCATATATGACTATTATTTATTGCTTTAGGGGTAAAACTTATTTTACAGGGGAAAATGTTACTTAGTGCACCTTTAACCAAAGTCACTAGTAAAACCAAACATTCAAACAAAAGATCAACTTGTAGAAAGAAAGCAGACCAGACTACATCCTCTCACAGATTTATTACCCCAGCTGGAGCTCATCCCTGTTCTCTGTAGACCACCACCAATTGGAGCTGGTCCCAGCAATCCATCCGAACGACTCTTTGTGTCCAGGGAAAGGGATGTCGACCTGAGAGGAATTAATTTTTAACATGCTTTTCTAGACATATGCTTGTAATAAGCAGGATGTATCATACTTATGAAAGCCCTATTTAAAAAAAACAAACAAACAAAAAAAACTAGTAACATACATGCGACTAGAGGGCATTTGAGGATCCCAGTCCGGGTACCTATAAAACAACAGGAATGAGTTTTCAGTTGTTTTTGAATGACTGAGCACTAAATGATACTTGAATGAAAAATTCAATTTCAAAGACTGCAACAACACAAATTAGCAACCATGTCTAGAATAGTACATTTGTAATGCACTAGGATTACAGGCTGTCAAATACTATAATCAGATGAGGTTAACATTAAGTCAAATTAGTCATATTCTTTATTTTCGCTTTTCAACTGAACTTTCATGTTAGCAATAAAGACTACATTTAAACACCTAAAAGGTTCATAAAAAAATAAAAGGTAAATTAGCTTTATGGACCCTTTTCACATTTCTGGGGTTCTCAGAAGCGGAAGTTGTCATATTTGGGTAAAATTCTATAGTGGTGGATGGGAGACGACAGCATGCAATCCATTTTTGTATTCCGATTCGCTACAACAGAAAAAGAGAAAAATCCATGACAGCTGTGGCGAGCAGGACCAGGACGAGGGCCGTGAGAGAATAGTGCGAGGCCGGCGGCGTGATTCCTAATGAGCGACACCTGCGCGACGCACCGGTCTCGTATCTCTCAGGGAGCGTAAGCATAAAAGGAGGAGCGGCGACAGTGGAGATCGAGAGAGGTTTGTTTATGTTTTATTATGTGACAGCAGTCATTCGTGAGGGGCTGCTGTCTTTACTTTCGTGTTGTATTTGTTTATTTATTAAAGTTTGTGAAATGTTCACCGGTTCCCACCTCCTTCCCATAACATCTGAACTGCGTTACAATAGCGTTTCCACAACTTTCCACAAAGGGTAAAAATATTGAGATATTGATTACATTGATCAGAAGAGAGCAAGATGTCAAAATTTCTGTTAATCCTTCAACCACTGTATTAGAAACACTATTGTAGCAGCGTTAATTCATTTTCTGACATTTACTGCCAAGATAATTTAACAAAGTATAGCATTATAAATGTGTATTAAATAATAATAATATATATTTTTTTAATTATATATATATATATATATATATATATATATATATATATATATAGTTAACTGTGGAAACACGTCATCGCAGTCTGTGAAAAGGGTCCATTAAACCACTATAAATTATTTTGAGGGCTCCACTTTGATTGTTTCATGGTGATAATCAGGATTTCTTCTTCATTTTTTAACTAAAAGGTTTTGTTCACCCAAAAATGTATTGTCATAATTTTGTTGGTGGAATGCTGTCACTCCAATAAAAGTGAATATGCAAAAGAACAAATGAGCTTTTACATATGCTCCATAATATCTGTGTGAGGAATTTGTGCTGCCGCTTCACGCTGGTATCTGTTTGTCTGCTGTTCTACATCTGTTTTTTGGATATGTTTTTTCTTGGAATTGATCTTCTTGGATTATTCACTGAACCTTCTTACACAATCAACACTTGGATTATTCACTGGACTATTTACACACTCAGAAGTTTCATGATCCTGTCACACTGATCGGCTACGAGCCCTCTCCACCATTTCCCTCGTGACATCTGATACTGTGAGTGTCCCCCTCTCTTTATCATTTTGTGGTGTCAATCCTTGGTATGGTTGGGTAGCCTCCCCTTCTGTGGATTGTGGGTCTGATACGGTTCTGGCTAACGTAGTTAAACCGATAAATTGGTTGTGCAGGTCGTCGCATTGGACATTACTGGTCATGTCATCACGTATCGGATTGCAGGTTTTGTTTTTTGCTCTTTTTTGGTTAGTGCTATCTTTGAATGAGGGTAATCTTGTTCTCCAGAGATGGCATTACAATTTTCTGCAGCCCATCTCAGAACATACAAAGGATCGTTCCGTTTGGCTTCGGACATCCATAAATGGTGTAAACAACTTGGAGTGTTACGCCGACCGCGCTATATACACTGGTCGCGGAAGAAACTTCGGAACTATCACTGCTCGTCTTTTAATAGCATTCCGGTTGTCTGTACAAACACCCGTGCGTCGGATATAACACAGTTGGGAAATCGATCCATTAACTTTGGAAATCTGAGATCATTGCGTTTCGAACCTGAACTCGGAGCCTGCAGACGCAAACCCTCTCTAAACTGATAAAGCCTCAGTGTTGAATGACAATCACTGACACAAACCTGGACATGCTACTGTTGACCGAAACCTGGCAGGTTCCTAATGACCTTTTCAACCTGAACCTCCTAACTCCACCTGGGTACATCTACTTCTCTCAACCACGTCTTCATCGTAGAGGTGGAGGGCTGGCTGTAGTTTGCCGTGAAACTATTAAAACTTCCAGGATCGAGTTTCACGATGTTTCAGCATTTGAATACCTAGCGCTGAAAATGACTGGCCAAACACCACTGGCTGTAATCTTAATTTACCGACCTCCTAAATGCCACTCTGGCTTTTTCTCTGAGATTAGTGCATTACTTACTCTTGTCTGTGGTAGCTATCCATCTGTTATTCTGATTGGTGACATTAATATACATGAAAACACTGCACAATGCAATGAATTGATGTCTACACTGGACTGTTTCAACCTAACTCAACATGTAGCTTTTGCTACCCACTCCAGGGGTCATATACTGGATCTCATATGTACATCTGGCTTAAATAATATCGGTGTTATTGGTTCGGACTTTGCTTTCTCTGATCATAAATTCATAAGCTTCAGTTGTAGTTTTCCAGTAGCTATATCACCACTGAAGAAAACAGTGACTTATCGTAAAATCAACTCTGTGAATCCATCTTTTTCTGCTTCAATAAGGGATTCTACCTTGTCTTTATGTCTACGATCTAACTGTCCATCAGAGATCTGCTGTATATACAACAATGCTTTGTCTCAAATACTTGATAGGCATGCTCCTGTTAAAACTAGACTGGCTCCATCTACTCGTGCTTCACCTTGGTTCACTCCTGAACTACGAACGTTAAAAACTGAGGGTCGCCGCCTGGAAAGACTATACAGGAGAACTGGACTTCCCGTGCACTATTTGGCTTTCAAAGAACACTTGCTCAGGTACCGTACAGCCCTAATGATGCAAGATCTTCTTATTTCACCTCAACCATTAGAAATTCCAAATGCAGGCCCAGATCACTATTTGCATTGATTAACAAACTCACAAATCCACCACAACATGTTATTTCGGGCTCTGTGGGGCTTGTAAATAGCTTTTCTAAATTTTCTCTGATAAATTTAAGTCAATCACTACATCCATTACCAAAAAAATACAAGTGTTTCCTCATTCAAGTGACTCAAATGTTCATTTAAGGTTAGCTGGTTCCGCTCACTTGACAAACTCCCTTTCTGCTTTCACTCTAACTACTCCTGCTGCCATAAGTTATCTAATTGTGAAGTCAAATTCCACATCCTGCCGGCTTGATCCTACCCCTACTGTTTTGCTTAAGTTGTGTGTGCCCGAAGTTGCTCCCTTCATAACACATATGACAAACTGTAGTTTAGCGTCTGGCGTTGTTCCAGCCGAATTAAAAATGGCTGCGGTTACCCCGATTCTTAAAAAAAACAGGCCTTGACCACCTAAATATGGATAACTACAGACCAATATCCAATTTAACATTCATGAGCAAAGTCCTTGAAAGGGTTGTTGCTTCACATTTACGAACACATTTGGATGCTAATGGTCTTTTTGAACCTTTTCAATCTGGATTTCACCCATCACATAGCACTGAAACTGCCCTTCTCCGGGTGGTCAACGATATTCTTTTGTCCATGGATTCAGGACTGATAAACACTGTGATGCTCCTTGATTTAAGCGCTGCTTTTGATTCAGTTTGCCATGAAATATTGATCTCTAGGCTTTCTGATATTGGCATCACTGGCTCTGCTCTATCCTGGCTCATTTCATACAACAGTGACAGAAAGTATTATATCAATATACAAGGGTTTAGATCTGCCACTGCCTCACTTACACAGGGTGTTCCTCAAGGTTCGGTTCTTGGCCCACTATTGTTCATCATTTACATCTATCCACTCGGTGACATCATACGCAGGCATGGACTTAAATTCCACTGCTATGCTGATGATATTCAAATATATCTCACCACCAGCTCTGATAGGCCATCTCTGCCTGACTCACTCACTGCATGTATCAGGGACATCAAGCATTGGATGTCACTGAATTTCCTCAAATTAAATGATAAGAAAACCGAGATATTAATGATTGGCTCTATTGCCTCAGTCAAAAGGATGGACCAGTCCTTCGATATTGATGGAATTTACATTAAGCCTTCGTTATCGATTCACAACCTTGGTGTCTTATTTGATCAAACTCTATGCTTTGGCTCTCATATTTCTTCTCTTGTTAAAAACTCCTTTTTCCATCTTTGCAGTATTGCTCACTTACGATCTTCTCTCACCTTAGCTGATGCTGAAACCTTAATTTATGCATTAATCACATCAAGCCTCGACTATTGCAATGCCTTATTTCTTGGTCTTCCCAAAAAACGTATTGCAAGATTACAGTACGTTCAAAACTCTGCAGCGAGAGTTCTCACCTCTACTACACGTTCTACTCACATTACTCCTCTACTTTATGAACTTCACTGGCTACCTGTGGCATCACATATCCACTTTAAGGTACTGCTTCTAATGTTCAAAGCATTAAATGGTCTTGCTCCACAATATCTGTCTGACCTACTCCCCCCTTAATGTCCTACACAGTCTCTCAGATTAGCTGAACTTGGTTTACTGTCAGTCCCTCGTTTCCGGTTGTCTACTGTAGGAGGAAGGTCTTTCAGTACTAATGCTCCTCAATTATGGAATTCGCTACCTCTTACACTATGCAATACCTCTTCAGTGGCTACATTCAAGACCCAGTTAAAAACATATCTTTTTAACACGCATTTTGGATAATGTGATTATATGTATCCTATCCTATGTGACTAATATATATGTGGGTGTCTAAATGTATTTTATGTACAATGTAAAGCGACCTTGAGCTTCTGGAAAGGCGCTATATAAATAAAACTACTTCTATGATGCTGCTTTTTCAAGCTAGACAGCAGTAGTAAATGTTTCTGGTTATCACCATGAACTGAGCGGTCTACACTGGATAATGTTTGATCCAAAAGATCTACTATTCATCTCACAATTCTAACTTTTGTCTAGACTTTTTTCACAGAATTGCATGATATAAACTCGTAATTGTGAGTTACAAGGTCAGAATTGCGCGATATACAATTGCGAGTATATATCTCTCAGTTGCGAGTAAGTAAATAAAAAGTAGCATTTATCTTTAATTTTTTTTATTCCGTGGTGGAAACAAGCTTTCATAGTTTAACATCTGAACAAACAGTTCACCAGTTTTCACAAAGCAGTCTACTTACATTTGCAGAAGGAGTTTGCGGTTTTCAGAATGACGAATCCCAGTCGTGTGTTGAGTCCATTCCTTAAACACAAGGAAGGGTGAAAAAAATATCCTTAATAAATATACATGACCTTTATGTAACAGTAATTAGCTGTGAAATCTAAAGCAATTCAAAGCCTTGACATACTGGATCAGAGCTAACTTGACAAGCTACCCTTCCTGGCTATAAATGCAATCTACAAATTAGTACTGTAATGGATCTATATATATATATAAATAAATAAAATAAGTTCTAGATAATAACTGTCCTAACTGGAACCAAGCATAAAGAACAGCAGTGTATACTATAAGTGTCCAATAAGATTTAGAGCCAAAAGTTTAGAGACAAAATTGATAGAGCAAAACTAAGAGGTGCTGATTTAAATGCAACAAATGATGTTTAAAGATGGTCTTCTGAACAAGTAGGACTCAAGCAAAGGAAGTGTGTGTGCAGGAGCCAACCAGCTTGAATTACTCACCATGACAGAGTGCACATCAAAATCACAAAGGGAGCACACATGAGGAAACATGAGGGGCATGACTCCCAAGAAATCCTGCACTTTTCTCTGAGACGGGGAGCCCATTCTTCTCTGCATGAACATGTCGTCAGATGCTGATGATGTTGACATGCCAAGGCTGCGGTAGGAGTCACGGGAAAGCTCAGAATATTGGCGGTCTCTGCTGCTACCGCTCCTGTAATCTAACATGTCATACCCTCGACCAGATGTTTCTTGCATGGAAGTATAACCAAAGTCACCTTGTGAGCGGCTTTGAGCCTGCCCACTGGGACGGTCCAACCTTCCGCCCTGCATGTCACCCCAATCGTCTCGGCCGCCTCTGTACGAAGCTTCTGAAGAAAGTGTCGGCAGATCGCTAGCAATGTGGCGGCCGGCTTCCATCTTGCGGTTCTTAAGTTGCATGATAAGATGGGGCAAGGTCTCCACGCTGATGTTCTCCTCTGGAACCTGTGCTAGTGCGTCCAGATCAGTCGGCGACAGACCTAGGCTGGCGAACAGTTTCATGGTATTGCTAATGTGGCTACCTGCTCGGCGGTGCAGCTGAGAGTCGTGGTCTTTTCCCTCCCCTCCAACCAGACCAGACATGCCACTATGTGACTGGGAAGACGAGCTGTAGGGGTCCGAGTGCGTATCACCCATACTAAAGTTCAAAGTCTCAGCGGCAGCCAAAAGCCCACGGCCAACAGCAAAGCCTTTCTGAGCATCAGAACCGGTCAATTTCTGGGACATGTCTTTAAAATGGTGGAGCTTTGGGCGAGTGGAAGAAGAGAAGAACAAAGTGAATCAAAAAGTCCCCAGAAAAACAATCCGTCAATTTAAGGCTGGATCGAGAAAAAGAAGCTCCTCCAGAACGAAACAGCTCTGCAGAAACACAATGGAGCAATGATTTCTAGCATGCTCACAAAATGGTTAGCAGTGGCATATGAAAGCAAGACAGTGAGCTCCACAAATCCATACAATGCAAGTAATAGAAGTAAAACTTATTTACAATGACCAGAGGTACAAATGGTACGTTGACCAAATAGACCATAAAATGAAGATTTACAAGTACCATGAAGAGCAATAAGTATAATTTAATAAGAAAGTTCAATAGAGCTTTGAAGGGGGGGGGGGGGGGGGGGGGGACGTCAATCAAATTTAGATCCTTAAATGTGTATGGGAAAGACAGGGAACGGATTGCAGTTTCTTGGTCAGGAGGAAACCAAAGAGAGATAGTGTTCATGTCTTTAAATTGTACTGTATTACCAAAAAAAAAAAAAAAAAAAACCTGAAATCAATGAGCAAAAAATTAAGCGAAATAAAGCTAATCAAATTTAATGCTTTTAACTGCAAAAATAATTTGGCATCAAGACGTCTTGACAACAGACAAACCAATAGTCGGGCTCAAGTGAAACATAAGGGTGCAAAGAGAGCACATGGTTATCTGAACAAGATTTGCATCTTCATCCAAAGAAAAGTGAAATTTTAATTAACTGTGACTTGAAACTGTGGTGGTCAATGGAAAAGACTATATCAAAATGGTCAAAAATAGAGAGAATATAGACAATCGTCACACTTGACAGGCTACTAATTTTTACTATTTTATTCAGATGGAAACAAATGATGCAAAAGTTTGTCATCGCTGTTTTTGGATAATATTGTTTTCGGAAAGCTGAAATGACGTTCTAAAAAAAGTGTATAAAATGGGCTGACATGCAGACCGTGCCAGTGCCAAGTAAAAAAACAAAACAAAAAGAAAAACATTTAAAAGTTATCAAATATGAAAATATATAATAAATGTATATAAAAGTAAAAAATAAAAACCGAATCCATTAACATAGAAAAGTTTTGATGGACATTATGAACAAGTTTCACAAGGACAGGAACCATCAAAATAGTAGGCACTATATTGGTAAAAAAAAATATAAAAACAAACTACTTAGAACAGAATTTAACATACCTTTAAACCGAAGTCACTAATGCAAAACGCAACCTTTAATAGAAATAATTATATGTTTTACTCCTAATTATAAAAAGCAATACAGTTCCAGCCATATATCACTGCATAGTACCGACTGAAGACTTGTTTTTTTTGCATAATGTTTTTATCTTCAAATTGAACAACATCACATAAATGCAAATAACAAAGACTTTAAATAATTTTTAAAAAAAATCCCTAAAGGAAAAAATGCTTCTGGAACTAAGGCCGCTGAAAAATTCCACATTCCAAAATTGAAAAGTGGAAAGAGTCCATTGTACAAGTGGGTCTAGTCGTCATGTCTACGAACTGTTGGATGAACTTGGCACACAAAAAAGGGAAACACTTCAGGAGTTTAGTCGTCATCTGATTGGTTGAATTCTACAGGATTTCCAGGAGACTTGTGTTGCGTTCTTTCATGGTGAAAACAAAGCCATTGTTACGCCAAGCTCCCTCAAGGAAGAAGAAAGCCTTAATGTTTACAACTGTGACAATGAGCGCTTATCAGGATCAACTAAACGCTGGATTTTCAGAAGTATGTGAAGTTCATGGCATAGACTCTTTAAAAGACATCCAAGAGTTTGAGGCACTTAGTTGAAAGGAAGAGATATTTTAACTCGTTTGCCGATGGGATATGGGAAGAGTATTATTTTCCAAGCCTGATTTGAAATTGTCAGAACAAAGTCTACAGACGATTCCAACCTACTTTTTCAAACAGGTATCTTGATGAGCCATTTGGACAGTAAATTTGAACAAAGTTCTTGAAAGAATGATTTATTGGTCACATGCTGGTCTGTTATTGTAGGAACATCAACTTTCCATTTTCACACCCCTAAACATGACGCAGAACCAAACAAACTGTAATTGGTTGCTTCTTACATGTCCGTCAGGCCTCTCGGTTGGTCTTTGGCCGATGAAAGTTGCAAAGTCCCTTTCAAGGAAAGTCTGTTCATTTGGCAGCCATATTTGCAAAGCCACCGACATTGCAGTTTCTACCATTCAAAAGTAATATGAGTGAATAGTCTTTCTAAATCTATAGTCTTTGATGGAGTCCAGACCTTCTGTCGTCAGTCTGAAGGTTTGGCTGTGTGAGACTAACTTACATTTATCCGTAAGTTTAAAGCATTCTGAGCAGTACTGAAATACAAATTAATGTCAAGACCAGAAAGGATGGTGGAGGAGTATAAACACTATAATGCAAAGCATTAATGTAACAACAGCAAATACAGTTTGAATGTTTTATGGCATAACTTGCAGAATGACAACACTGTATCGACTGATTAAGTTAGTTTGAAATTATATGCATACTTTATATGCATTAGTAAAGGAAATATGAATGTAACACCATAAAAAATGTAGAAAATTCAGGAAATATATTAATAACATAAGTCTTCCAAATGCTTAAGAAACATCCCACATCACATAAACATGATTTTTTTTTTTTTTTTACAGCTTTAAATAAGGTAAGTGTCCGCTGAGCGTGAATCCGAACATTCATCTCACTTACGAACAATCAGATTAACGTTACGTTAATTGCAAATTGGTGTAAAACTATTTTTAGGCGAACATTTATGACACAGGGGCGATTAAATCCAAGAAAATAGCCGCTTTAAACGCAACACGCGTGACGAAGTGTGATGAAATTAACTAAGAAAAACCCACGGGACTAAATGTGCACAAGAACAAGGCCTAAACAGAAACCGTTATCTAAAATTCTACTGCCTGGGTTTACTATAGTCAGTAAGTTAGCCTACTTAAAACAAGTGATATAACATTATATACTTTATTCGAATGCAACGAGTTGATACTTACATTTTTTTTCTTCTTCTCAACCTTCGGGATGAAGTCCTTTACGTCGCACGAAGTAAAATGAGACCAAGCGCTCTGGCAACCAAGCACGTGAAATAGGAAACGATTACAAAAGAAAATTCCACTTCCGAGGTGAATTTCAAAATAAAAGCACTAATAATAACCCTTTCAATTCTTTTACTGTCTATGATTGACTTGCGCCTGAAGGAAAACAAGCTCTTATATGGTTCACACTTGCAAATAATACATTCTACAAAACAGGTAAAAATAAATCCCAAAATGAAAACCCGTGTTGGAAAAACAGATGTCTAAGATAACCTACTGCCAAAATGGCATACTGTGGGGAGGATTTGTTTTTTCAAAGCCATATAGCTTTGAAAAAATGCTTGCTTTTTTATTTTTAATTTACTTTATTTTGGGGGGTTTAATTTATAGGCATATTGCTATAAATTATGATATTATGATACTAAAATCACCCTATTGTTTTATTGTTGAGGAATGAAGCTCTGACCTGTTTAAAAAAAAATTACAGAGTTGTACAATATTCTGAGCAAAGCTGTCAGTTTATACATTTATTATTATTATTATTATTATTATTATTTTGTATTTAACCTTTATTTAACCAGGGAAGAATATCACATTGAGATAGGCATCTCATTTACAAGTGAGCCCTGGCCAAGGTAGCAGCACATAATAAACATAATACAAACAAACAAAGTATGAATTAAGTTAAATTAAGAGCAGGTGCAGACAGATTGGAATGTTTGATTAAGATATAGCTTAAACTCATTGACTGAGATAAATACAGTACGTTTCAATGATCTTTGAATCTCATTCCAAGCAGTTGATGCACTATAAATAAAAGCAGTTTTTTCCAAACTCTGTCTTCATTAAGGGAACATTTAAAAGAATACATTTACTTGAACGCAAACTATACAATGTCCTACAATTGGTTTTCAGGAGAGGATAACAGTCAAACAAGAGACCAGGGGTCATTGCTTGTGAATTTGGACCAGATGTGACCAAATAAGAGCTGCATACAGTATTCATCCCATTCGACCTCATCCTGTTCAAGAGTGCCAAGATAGAAAAAAATAACACCAACCTGTCTCGTTATAGTTTTGTTAACACCTTCGAACATCGCCGTGATGCAGAAAATGTCCGGGCTCTGAATTATTCTGATCTCAACCAGTGGCATTATGAGGGGCCAATTAAGATCCAAGCAAGGAGCAAAAAAATAAAATAAAAAAAGCAGCTACCATGACAGCCATGTTGAAGAAATAGCAGGACGGAACCTATCGAGAGCCAGGAGAAAGAAGGCTTGCAAATATTGTGAAATGTTTTTTGCAACAATTTTGAGCAGCCCAGAAGCCTTGGTTGGCATCGGCCTGTTGGCTCCAGCATGCAGCAAAGGTTTTTCTAAAGGCCTATATAGCATACAAAGAATGCAACTCCCAGCACAATACATTAATGACACGTCAACCAGGTAATTGTGCTCTTATAAATTATATTCACTCAAACATTCTGGGAAAACGTTTGTAGATAAAAACTGAGAGAGTTGTCGGAAGCTCAGTGATGGTATAACGTTGAAGTTGTGGGACTGTGGTGTAGGACTTCGTTTATAACCTTTAGCTTTTAACTTCTGGCGACTGCATTTCGACTTCAAAATGAGTTCATCTGTGATTATTATATTGCAAGTATCATAAACTTTTGTTGATCACAGAGCTTGTTTTTAGTTATAATCCTAAAGCCTATGGAAAATCCTATTGGGTTTTTCTCGAGGGAACCAGCGTGATGCAAACTGCCGGTTGGCCTACAAAGTGACGTCATACCTGGACCGTGACATTAGAACAAAATATATGGATATGAGAACATGTACGGTATGCGTACAACTAAATTAACAATGTCTTAAATATTTACTAATTTCTCTAAACATTTTCATTTTCGTAAACATTTGTATTGAACATGGATCTATACGTTCAAACTGGGTGCCGGTGTGAGGACACGTTCATGCTCAGCTACATTCGCCTCGAAGTCGTGCGTCTTCGGAATCGAAGACGTGCGGAAAGTTACAAAAAAAAGGCTGTGCACCTATGGAAGCATATGGGTAGCAATATTCAATTTGAAATGTAATATGCAAAATGAAAATGCAATATGTAAAATGGCATTGCATTCTGTATTTAAATTTACATTTTACTTTACCATTCTAGCAACGTTTGGTGCAAAATGAAGTCACATAATTTACATTTCCCATTTTATACACTAGTTTTAATATGCATATTTGAAACGCTTTATAAGTTGCAAAATTAAAATGCATTGCATAAATGATTAGATGTGTAACATGTTCAAGCAAAAACTGTGGCAAAATGATCATTCAAATTTTATTTTTCTTAATTGCATTTACACTCACAGTCAAGACACTTGCGATAGCATTTTCATGAAATGTCCCGCAATGAATGTAGCAAAATTTAATGTGCACATTGAAAATGCATTCCGAGCCGATCACGCCCCCTCCTGCCCTGTCAATCAATGCATCTTGACTGTAAGTGTAAATGCAATTAAGAAAAATAACATTTGAATGATCATTTTGCCACAGTTTTTGCTTGAACATGTTACACATATCTAATCATTTCTGTAATGCATTTTCATTTTGCAACTTATAAAGCGTTTCAATATGAATATTAAAACTAGTGTATGAAATGGCAAATGTAAATTATGTAATTTCATTTTCATTTTGCACCAAATGTTGCTAGAACGGTAAAGTAAAACGTAAATTTAAATACAGAATGCAAAGCCATTTTACATATTGCATTGTCATTTTGCATATTACATTTCAAACTGAATATTGCTATCCATATGCTTCCATACATGGGGGCCGCCATTGTAGCAGATCTTCACCTGCTGTTAGCATTCCATTGACACAATCACAACAGAAAACTCGCTAGCACAAAGGCAGCACGATCCTCCTAATATGGCATCTAAACAAGTTACCCAGAACTCAACACGGCATGACGTCAGCTTCACAGTCTCTATTGAGAAAAAAGTTAAATGAATAATGAATGTTTGTGTGATGGTTTTTATATTGTGGAACAGAATAGTGTTGTGCAATCCAACCAAAACAGTCATTTAGTACTAAATGATTTTCAGGCTTTTGTGCATTGCCACATTTCATTTATTACCACCGCATATTAAGGCACTGCACAAGAGTCTGAAAATTATGGCCAATGTTTTGCTGCTAAGCTATTAGTTTGATAGAATTTTCACATGCCATCCGAAAAAAAAAAAAAAAAAAAATTGGATGGGACCCAAGTGACCAAGGGTTTAGGGGGCATTTAAATGCACATTGTGTCAATAGCGGACATTCACGCACCATAAGCAATGGCATTAAAATAGTAGCTAAAAGAAACTCACAATATGCCAAAATCACATTGTGTCAAAGGGCCTTGTAGAATTGTATGGTATCTTACATTATAGGGCAGAGAAATTGATTTGGACAAAACTCAAATTTGTGCAGTTTTACTGTAAAATGCTAGGTAACACTGATTAATTACATTAAACAAAGGGGTCATGAATATATTCTTCCACAAAATACAAAATAAAAAGAGAATAATTATTAAAAACAGTCAGGCAGAGTATGAGGAATGCTGGAAGTTTAATAAAAAAAAGGAAAAAACAAAAACAGTAATGTAGCAATTTAGGTGTAAAATGTGTTAAACTTCACATCTAAATCGCTATGACTGAACAGCTAGGAATTGCTAATGAATGCACCAGCTTTCATAACTACATTAAAAGAAGCAATACCTCAATTTAATATATTTTTTTTTTTTAGGAAAAAATTAAACATACTGAACAAAAGAGCTGAACACAAGAAAACAAAAAAGACAGGGAAATAATGGACATATTAACAGATGTTCCAGCCTCAATGGTTCATTTCTTCGTCCCGTTACTCTGTGCTTTGGCTTTCTCCTTTTCCAAATATTTCTGATAAGAAGAAAACAACATGTATGTTTCAAAAACATATACCGAACAACAACAAAAATGTCAATGTAATAATGCTAATATTTACTAATAAAAAAAAAGTGTATCCTCCAAATGTAATGCATAAAGATCTCAATCCTGCTCTGACATCATTGATCAAGGACAGATAAAGGAAAAAAAATAAAATATCACCTTAAGTTTATCGTAGTGTGCTTGGCTACTGCAGTGAATTTTCTTAGCAGTGTCCTCATTAGAGTAAAACAGGAAGCAGATTCTGCAGTAGTACCCCATCTTCACAAACTCCACACCTGAAACAGGACAAATGAGATTCATTCATGCGGCTTCTTACAATAATGAAATATTTCCTTAGTCGGGGTCCATCGCTTTTTATAATACATTTATGGTTTGGTTTAAAGCATTTCATAGCAAGCCAAACTGATTTAATGCCATATTTGTCCAAAAAGCTGAAGAAACATCATAAAAAAACACTAAATTCATAGCTTGGTTATGTCAAACTTCTTATTTCTTAGCAAAAAACAAAGTCATCTTACCCACTGGGACATTAGGATCATATGGCTCTAGAGTAGAATGGCTAGTTTCAGGCTTTATTTCAGATGGTGCTGTTGCAAAGGTCTTTTCCTCAGTCCTCACACTCTTCTCTGAAGCAACAGTTTCTTCATCTTCAGCCTCCTGGTCAAAGTATACATCAAGCAAAGCAGTGGTTCGATCAAGCATATCCTGTTAGCAGTGAGAAAGCATTTAAAAAAAAAAAAAAAAAAAAGTATAATATTTTGTCTACTGCTTGGGGAACTTGTCTGGGCTGAATTCACTCTGATTCTACTAAAACAACCTACCATATCATTTGACAAGTTTTAATCAGATAAAATGCGCACAGTCATAATGTAACAAGAGTGACGTAGTTCTAAAACACTCCATCTTGAAGAATTCATAGAATATCAAATTAACTTATACGTTTGTATCTCCCATGAATTTTCTCCATCACATTTCTCTCACTGTGGTTTGTACGTCGCAAATCACAATTTTCATAAACACCTAGAAGAGCTGAATGAAAAGTTAACTTATTCACTGTTTGCTGGGTTGTGAATGGCACACATATCATAATTTGGATGCTGACGTACTTATTACTTTTGCCAGAGAGCCTTGAAGCTGTAGTCAGAAACAACCTTTCATGCGCTTCTATACGGACAACTTTCTTTTCTACTGAAGACAAAAGAAGATAAAATACCTTCTTTTGTGTTTCACGGAAGAAAATGTCATGCCGGTATGGAAGAACATGAGGGTGAAGATATGACAATAGTTTTTCAGTGAATGATGGAACTGGATTTTTTTCTTCTGAAAATTTCCTGGAATCATCAGTTAAAATTAGGGATGCACCAATTAAAAGTATTGGCCCGATACTGTGCCCGTGTACTCGTACTCATTAAAATGCTCCAATACCAAAAACTGATACCACGCAGTGTTTGTGTCTAGACAAAGTAACACAGAAAACAGAACAAACAGAGATATGAAGATTAAAGATGCCTATGAAGTAAATATATCTGATAGAATATTAAGCATAAATTCAATATTTAGTCCTGTATAGCTGCTAGGGTTGGGCTTCGGGCGATGGACGACAGACATCACAATGTTTAGCCGGCATTGTGGATTATTATGCGTAAAATAGCAAAAATATCTTTCATTTATGCACAACGGCGATTTAAACCTAATTCACTTCAATAAAGATAACTGCTGAGCGGTATACCGGTTCATACTGAATACCGGTGTTTATTTTTGTTTTGATATTAATTTTGAATATAGCGTTAGCGCAATACCGGTGTATACGTTGAGAATGCACCGCGACACTGTTTGATAGGGTCATTTCACTGTTGCACTGATGATGCACAGCTGTTACTGAGCGTGACAGTGAAGATGGATAGGTTCAACTATAATTGATAGCTATCAAATTATATTACAGTGTTTCCCATACATTGGCTTTGACATCATTGTATAAACATGAGCACTGCACGTTTCAAAGTCAAAACGCGGCGCAGGTGTTTTTATATGAATGTATCTGAAGTGAACTGACTGTCTTTAGAAGTTTCGATGTTATTTCGATTGAATCTTTCCTGATAAAGAAGCGTTTATGAGCTCTGCTTTGTATACAGCCGTTACCATGGAAACCGCTGTTTCTGCCGCTCTACAGCGCCTCCTGTTGGACCTCTTTGTAAACACTGCAAACCTGTATTAATTCTTGTGTGGAACTAAAATATTCTCTAAATAACTAACTCAAATATTCACTCATGACAGTAAAAAAGGGCATTCTAAGTCAATCTACTGCAGCATTTCCTCTCTCAATCAGTGAACCGGTATAATTTAGAAAAATACCGTGATATGGATTTTTGGTCATACCGCCCCAGCACTATAATTATGCATGCTATTCTTGCCATGAGCATCAAGGTGTGGTGGCGCTGCGGTGCAAATTCCAATCATGTTTTGTACATTAACTCAGTAAAAGTAAAAAAATATAAACGTTGGAGGCCATTGATCTGCACGCGAAGTCCTTTGAAATCCATTCTGTTTTAAGGTAAGGCATGTTATTCTGTGTTGTGGCTGGGTTGTTAGGTCTGCGTGACTCTCGTTGTCTTAGGCCTAATTGATCAGAGGAATTAAGGTATTCTTCTGTAGCCAGACGAGTAATTTAACCCTTGTTCAAGTGAACTCAAAGACAGCTTATTTATTATTCATTCACTGCAATGAAGCGATTCTAAATGTGTACTGTAGATGAAATATGATGTGAAATATGAGCAATAGAATGAACAGAATAGTAACAGAAGCACATTTAACTTACACATTTTGTAAGATTTTTGGAGCAAAATATCCAAAAAACACTAGAACAATGTTATATATTTTTTGATTTGTGTACTTACTAGGGATGGCCTTTTTTTTTTTTAAATATTGCATTTGAATATTCGGGCTCATAAAAATCGAATTATTAATTTCTTTAAATTAAGTTTAACGAGAATGATGTTATTTTTAGTCACCATTTCTGAACAAGCCTAAGATTTGGCTATATACACAACAATCTTACTATATATCTTAAGGTTTTCTTTTAGTTGAAAACATTAAACTTTAACTATCTAATTGTTGTTATGTTTGTTCAGACTATACCAGCCGCTAGGGGGCGAACAAGGGGACTTGGAGAGAAAGAGCCAGGAAGTAAGAGTGGAATGAACGGGGAATGTGACAGTGTTTGCGGACTAAAGGGAAATAGAGACCCTGTTGGGCCAGTTCAAAGAATACGGACTCATGTTTTATATGGAATTACCACACTTTAACATGGTGGCAGCGGCACTGGATTTTTGCCCAAGTTCTTAGTGGTTTGCGGCGGAGGCGCTGGCGAAGTCCGAAGACGGTAAAGTGCTAACGTTAACGTGTAGCGTGGATTGGCATCGAAGCAAACAAGCTAACGCTATCGGCATGGACGGAATTAGACCCCCACAGACGTTGTGTCTGGACTCCAGCAACCGGTCTAAAACGTGGAAGTCTTGGAGAGACGAGTTTGAACTGTACATCAGATTAACGGTTGCCGAGAACGACGAGAAAAAAAAGGTCAGGCTTTTCAGTTATCTGGTCGGTGAGAGTGGCAGGGATACGTTAATGGGAGACACAGCAAAGTCGGACTGGACGATTAAGGACGTCATTGAAAAGTTTGATAACTACTGCAGTCCTAAAGTGAACGAGACCGTGGAGCGGTACAAATTCTTCACAAGAAATCAGGGTACCAGCGAATCCATAGATGGCTATGTTACTGAACTCAAGTTGTTAGCAAAAACATGCAATTTCGGGACATTACGAGACTCCCTCATCCGTGACAGGATTGTGTGCGGGATTAACAGCAGCAACATGCGAGAGAGACTATTACGAGAGAAAGACATGACACTGGACACTTGCATTCAACTTTGTAGAGCTGCTGAGTGGTCGCGGGAAAACTGCAAGGCCATAGCGGGACACACAGTGGAGGAAGTTCACATAGTGCAAGGAGCTTCACGACTACAACAGAAAGAAAGCACCGTGGATTGCAAGTTTTGCGGCAAGACACATTAGAGGAGCAAACAGAACTGTCCAGCATTTGGAAAGAAATGCACAAAGTGTGTTAAGGAAAACCACTTTGCGGTTAAGTGTAAAGTCCGCATTGAACCAAAGAAGATGAAATCGGTGCGTAAGGTTGCGGAATGTGAAAGTGAATATGAGGACATACTGTGTGTTAGAGATGTAGCAGAAAGTGAAAATATGAATGCTGTTGACTAACAAAAGTAATGACTCCCAGTTGTTTGAAGGCATGCTCCTAGGAAAATATATTATAAGATTTCAGATCGATTGTGGAGCCACATGTAATGTCTAGCCTATTAACATGCTGAACACAGATGCTAAGCTGGAGGATACAAATTCTGTGTTAGTGATGTACACTAGAAGCAAAGTGAGACCACTGGGTCGATGTAAAGTGAAATTAAGAAACCCTAGAAACAAAAAACTGTACCAGCTAGAGTTTCAGGTTGTGGACAAAGGTTGTACTGTACCCCTGATTGGTAAGAGAGCCAGTGAGGCTATGAAACTCATAAAAGTAAGCTATGAGAACATTATGGCTATTGACAGTATTGTGACAACAGGGATAGACCCAAACAGACAATGGACATTGGAACAAATACAGACAGATTTTGCAGATGTGTTCACAGGAGACGGCTGTCTGGAAGGAGAATACAAAATGGAAGTAGATGAGAGTGTGAAACCTGTGCAACTCCCAAAGCGACGTGTTCCGGTCGCCATGATGAAACCGCTGAAAGAGGAACTTCAGGATCTTGAGCACAGAGGTATTATCACACCAGTAGACTGTAGCACGGACTGGATCAGTAGCGTGGTGGTGGTACAAAAGCAAAACGGTAAACCTAGAGTATGCATTGATCCAAAGCCCCTCAACAAGGCACTCAAGCGCAGCCACTTCCCACTACAAACTTTTGAGGATGTACTCCCAGATATGTCTAAAGCTAAAGTTTTCACGGTGTGTGACGTCAAAAGCGGGTTTTGGCATGTCAACCTTGAAGAGAAATCCAGTTATCTGACTACGTTTTCCACCCCATTTGGCCGTTTCAGATGGCTAAGGATGCCCATGGTAATAAGTCCGGCACCGGAAGTTTTCCAGTGAAAACTGACCCAAGCACTGGACGGGTTACTGGGCCTATACATTATTGCGGATGATGTGCTCATTACAGGTCAGGGAGAGACGCAGGAAGCGGCAGAAGGAGACCATGATGTGAAGCTGAAACTGTTCCTGGAGCGGTGCAGGCAAAAGAACATCAAACTGAACCCAGACAAATTCAAGCTGAGGAAGAGGGAGTGTACATACATTGGGCACCGCCTGACAGCAAACGGACTGAAAGTGGATCCAGACAAGGTTCGTGCTATTGAACACATGCCGAGACCCACAGATTTGAAGGCAGTACAGAGACTGTTAGGTATGATAAACTACTTGGCTAAGTTTTGCCCACACCTTTCAGACCAGTGTGCCGTGTTGCGGCAGTTGACAGACATAGACACAGACTAGGACTGGTCGGAGCAGCATGAGAATGCTTTTGTGCAACTAAAAAAGTCTATTGCCGATGCTCCTATACTGAAGAACTACTGCCCAGAGGAAGACCTTGTAGTGCAATGTGATGCATCGGACACAGGTTTGGGAGCAGCACTCATGCAAAAGGGTAAGCCCATCGCCTATGCAAGCAGAGCACTCTCACAGACGGAGCGGGGTTATGCCCAGATTGAGAAAGAGTTTCTAGCCATGGTGTTCAGTGTACAGAAATTTCATCAGTACACGTATGGTCGCAAAGTTACGGTCCAATCTGACCATAAGCCATTAGAGTCCATAGTTAGGAAACCTCTTTTGAGTGCGCCCAAGAGGCTGCAAAGAATGATGCTACGTATTCAGACATACAACCTGACTGTAGTGTATGTTCCTGGCAAAGACATGTTACTTGCAGACACCTTAAGCAGAGCATATCTCCCAGAATGCCCATCTCTGAGCTCTGTAGAAGCTGAAATAGAGACCGTTAATATGGTGCAACACTTACCCATTTCAGGTGACAGTCTAAGCCAGATGGATGGCTACAAAGGATGACAAAACGCTTCAAACTGTGATCCGACTGATGAAGCAGGGTTGGCCATCGGACAAAAGGGCCGTGCCTCAGGAAATTAAACCCTACTCCTCATTCCAGGAGGAATTAAGTTATCAGGACGGCATTGTGTTTCGAGGTGAACGTGCTGTTATTCCAGTATCACTGCAGAAAGACATCACCCGCCGCCTGCACTCCTCACATCTCGGAGCAGAAGGATGTCTCCGAAGGGCCAGAGAATGAGTCTACTGGATTGGCATGAACGACCACATAAAGACACACATAGCTCGCTGTGACATCTGCAGGTCAGTGGATGACAAACAGCACGGAGAAACGCTCAACCCACACAATGTAACAGTCTACTACTATTCCAAGTTTTGGGAAATTGATTTTTTGCCAGACACAAAAGCTACTACAGTGATAAAGCTAAAAGCACAGTTTGCTAAATACGGCATTCCCACCACAGTAGTCTCAGACAACGGACCGCAATATTCATCTCTAGAGTTCCAAAGATTCAGCCAACTGTGGGAATTTGACCACAAAACCTCATCGCCAGGTTACCCACAGAGTAACGGCAAGGCAGAGTCTGCCGTTAAAACTGCAAAGAGACTGTTACACAAAGCCAAAGCTTCGGGAAAAGACCCATATCTCACGCTCTTGGACCATCGTAACACACCGTCACAAGGACTGGAGAGCAGCCCAGCTCAAAGACTGCTGAACCGTCGAACGAGATCTCTGTTACCGGCGAAAAACAGCCTTCTCCAGCCTAAAGTGGTTCAAGCAGAGCAGGCACTGTTTAACAACCAACAGCGTCAATGTGTTTACTACAACCGATCAGCCAGGGATCTAGATGCCCTACGACCAGGTGACACGGTCAGAGTGCAGCCATTTGAGCCTCACACCAAATGGAAGCTGGGCAAGGTGAAAAGACCAGTTGACCCTAGATCCTATGAGGTTGAAATGGATTCGGGTGCAGTTCTCAGGAGGAACCGTAGACACCTCAGACGTGCCCATGTTGTTCCTCAAACAGAGGTTGTTGACAGAGACAATAAACTCTTCGGGAACCCATATAGACACTGTACTATCCCAGCAGAGCCCTCAAACTCAAAGCGATACCAGTGACAGGGATGTGCCGAAGACGACTAGATGTGGTGGAGTTGTTCGTCAGCCTCAACGCTACAAGGACTTTACTACTTAAACTGTCATTTAGGTGACTTAAAAAAAAAAAAAAAATAATAAAAAAAAAATGTTTTGAGATGTTAAAGCCATTTTGTTAGTTTGGGTAATGGCATGTGTTTAAGCTGTTCTTACATTTGAAAGTACATTCTTATGTGCATGTAATGTTTGCATGTGTTTCAGGGAAAAGAAAAACTTTCTAAAAGAGAAAGGATGTAACACTATCTAATTGTTCTAATGTTTGTTCAGACTATACCAGCCGCTAGGGGGCGAACAAGGGGACTCGGGGAGAAAGAGCCAGGAAGTAAGAGTGTAATGAACGGGGAATGTGACAGTGTTTGCGGACTAAAGGAAAATAAATAGAGACCCTGTTGGGCCAGTTCAAAAAATACGGACTCGTGTTTTATATGGAAATACCACACTTTAACAAACAATATGTGTAAACAAAAAATATAAAGAACAAAAGCATTTAAGCTCAAGTAGCGCGATTGCAAAAAAAACGCTAATAAAGCGGACTGTGCAGTTATTGTACAGAACGTACAAATACACTCGAGTCAGCATATGGTTATCGTTTTTATATTGTTTCACATTCATGTTGACAAAAACAATATCCACATGCTCAAGTGAGAAAACACACTGCACTGACAGACGTTGCAGAGACAGAGATAACGGTGTGACTTAAAGGAAGCATAAATAAGCAAACTAAAGGAAGCATGTCTCAAAATCAGTTTGCTATCAGAAGTTATCTCGGATCACGATTCCCTCAGATTACAGCTGCGCTTACCTGCAGTCGTTAATGCAGTGATTGACAGCTGTATTTCCTCAGTCGTTTGGATTTTTTCATGTGATTTCTCATTGTGGTGGTGATATTATAACTCAGTTTCATTAATTAATTGTATTAAAAGTCCATTTTGTAATATTTTCAGAGTAATTCCAAACTTCGCAAGGCAGACGACGACATTGTGATCAAATACAATAAATTTGTTAACACGCCCCACAGCGCCACCCAGTGCATTAAATTAGAACTTCGAGTTAGTGCTTGGGATTTATCATGGATTCACTGCATTAACAGCCAGCTAAAGCAACGTAGTAAAATTCGATTAGTATTTTCTTTTTCGAATAATAATTACAGAACGAATATTCGAATGCACATCCCTAGTACTTAGATTATCCCAAATGTTTCTAAAAATGTTTAAATCCAGAGAAATAAGCACTTTTATCCAGGACACGGACCATGTCCGTGCGTCTCCTATCAATGACATCATACCCGCGTTACCCTCGATTTCCTGTTTTATTTTGTAGAAACCATGGAAACACCAAAGACCCTTTAATATATTGTGTTTTACTAGACAGGTGAGCAACTGTTTGGATACATTAATCAACAGAAAACGAATTATTGTTATACATCTCAACACAGTTAGTCTTATTGTTTAAATCTCATTTTCTTGATTTAGCGCAAGTACCATATTTACCATGCCTAATATCGATCTAGCTCACTGCAGTGTGCAACAAGTGTCTCATATAGTAGCTGCCGAACGAACGCGCAGAGTTGCATTATAACAACTTTCATCACACTCAAATGTAGCTAATATGATAAAACAGAGTGATAACCCACACTCATGACCGGAAGCGGAAGCAGCGTCTGCCGCATAATAAAAGCTCCACTGCCTTCGAGGCGTGTCTCATGTTTGTCTCTCATTAGCCATCGCTAACCATGAATATGATTTCTGTACGAGTCCTGTCGTATTCTCCACCGGCTGTAGAGGTGAAGACAACAACTCCCATTATATTCCGCGAAATCAAGGCAGCATCAAGCTATGCCTTTGTTTTAAATAAGCGACCTCTAGTGGCTAAAAATTACATCGTTTGCCTTAACCAGGCATAAAAAGAATAGTTCACCCAAAAGTTAAAATCGTCATTCTAAACCCATGAGACTTATGTTCATCTCCGGGACACAAATTAAGACCTTATTGATGAACTATGAGAACTTTCTATCCCTTAATTGACAGCTACGCAACTGACACTTTGACACTTCAAAACGTTCATAAAGATATCGTAAAACTAATCCATATGAATTTAGAGGTTTAGCTTGAACATTTTCTGAAGAGAAACGATGCGCACATCTACGATCCCAATTTGACATTGTGACTATTGCAGATGCACACGTCACAATGTCGATGCTGAAACGATATATAACGTGTTGCCCTACATATGAAAAAAAATAAAGTAGTCACTCACAGGTTCAGTCTCCATATTCTGGAGCTCTGATGCGTCTTCGCTTTGCTTCTCCTCTGACTCTTTCTTCTCCTCAGGAACAATTTCTGCTGAAACATTTTGGCTTTCCTTCTCTTCATGACTCTCCATCTCCTTAGCTTTATTAGCGACAGGCTCATCCACTTTGATCTTCTTGACAGAAGGCTCTTCCTCTTTTTTGTCTTTACTTTTTCCAGAGGAGTTCCTCTGGGCCTCATCCTCTCCAGAGCGTTCTCTCTTGAGTGTCCGTTTATCCTCGGTCTCTGGGCTAGGAGGTCTTTGTCTGTGAGAAGATAATATTATCAAACAGATTCCATGTAACATTCTTTGGAAAACCTTATTTTCCCAAGAAAAAAATAATCTTAAATATCCAACTGACCCACGTTTGAGCTGCTTAAATTTCCTGCTCACGTAGACAACCAGTCGTTTGCCTTCAAATTTAGGTCGCTTTTCCTTGTAGGCCTCTGCCATTTTCTCAGCATCTTCCCCTCTTTCCATCTCGATGTAGCACTGAGCAAACATACAACTATCATAAACACCAAATATTTTATTATTGCCTTGTTAATCCATCGGAAATGGTTCTATTTTTACAATTACCTCATTGCGTAATCGATTCAGATAATATCTCCTGATTTTTCCGAATGGTTCTGCGATTTGCAGAAGTGATGCATCTGAGCCTTTGAAGGTTGGAACATTACCAACGTAGATGACTCTGCCGCTCTGTAGATTTTGCACAGATATAGGCGTTAGATTCTGCTTATTTTAGATTCACATACATTTTATTCATGGTAAGTTAATAAGCCCAAGTCTTACCTGGATGGTTGGATAGGTGTGTGAATGATAAACTCTCACAGGTTTTCCACACACAGATGGCAAGGCATTCCTGGTGTAGAAACTAACCATTGCTCTTGCCTCTTTTTCTTTGGAGAACTGCAGAAAGGCCTAAAACAGAGCACAACACATTTAAGGGAAAAAAAAATATTTTTTAAAATTCAATCTGTATTGGATAGCTACAGTAAAGCTGCAGTGAGTGAAGCGGTCTGAACTACCAAGTACAGAATATCTGAGAGCTGTTACCTCAGGCCTCACGTCTAAGACCAGGTGCCGCACCACTTTACCAAATGGCTTGGCAAGATTAAGGATTTCATCAATATAACCGTAGCCACGTTTAAATCCAACGACATTTACAACTCTAAATCCCTATAATTAGAAAACACATAATTATTCAATACAATCAATAAATCAATGAACAGAAATTAGTTGTAAACTATTTGAATACGTTTTAAAGTGCCCAAGAAGTTAGAGACTTACTCTACTATCCTTGGAGCTTCCTGAAACATACAAGATGAAAGAAGTCATTTTAACACACTGACTTGAGGGGGGTGGGTGGGCTATTTAGAGACTACAAAACCATTTAAAAGTTTGGGTCTGTAGGATTTTTTGGTGTTTTGACAGAAGTCTCATTCTCTGCATTTATTTTTATCAAAAATACAGTAAAAATAGTAATTTTGTGAAATAGTCATAATGTGTTGTCCTGCAGAGTTTAGCTCCAACCCTAAAAAATAAAAAAATAAAATAAAAACTCTCCTGCCTGTAGCCTTAGGCCCCGTTTACACGTACATGGTTATTTTGAAAAATTTCCCTTTGTTTGTGCCCTTCGTTTACACGTAAACGGAGAATACGCCTTGCTTAGAGTTTTTAGAAAGAATCGTTTTCAGAGTGTAGATTTTGGAAAATTTTATTTGCACGTTTGCATGTAAACTGAGAAAAACAGTTTTAGGCAGCCGACGTCACAGTATGCGACAGAACTTGCACCAGCGTCAAAAGTGCGACCTATGTATACATTTTCATTAGGCTATGGTGAACAGATGCATTCAGAGTAGCAGTCGCATCCATGTTGAAGCAAACCCTTTTTGTCTGTTTGCATTGGCAAATACAGCTGCTCTATCATGTGGATGAGCTGTTGTTGCTATTTTTGGGATTCTGATTAGCTAACATGGGCTTGAGCATGGGCTTACACTGTCACCTACAGGTTTGGCATGCTCTTGACGGCATATATACACAGATTCGTGTAAAACACATTTCTGAAAACTGACAGGTGTGCACGATGTTATTTTTGAAAACGGAGAGGGTGAAATGTCAGTTTATGAAAATGGCCGGCTATGTGTAAACTTAGCCTTAGTGATCCTGAAGACATTGATTAGCTAGTTCAGGTGTGTTTGATTAGGGTTGGAACTAAACTCTGCAGGACAGCAGACCTCCAGGACCGACATTCCCCATCCCTGCTATAGATTATTTTTTTAATTGAGAATCAAATAAATATACGTTTTACAGTGAAATTTTAATAGCCCTTTAAAAATAGGGCTTATGCAAAACACTATCCATTTTAGGATACTCTGGCTTATTAAAAGAGCCTACAAGATTTAATGTCAAACTGAACATAATTACAAGCCATAAGGTGTAGTTAAACATTGTCCAATATGTGTCTGGGGACAAAAACAAATAGAAACACTGCAACTCCTAAATGAACAAAATGAGTAGTCTGATTAAATTATCAGGAATATTATCAAGCATGTGCTGAGCATGTATCAAGCATTGGGTCCTTCCTTCTTACGTCCTACTTAAGTAGGTAAGGCAGGATTCTCTTTATAAATTCCAGCTTTTCTGCATTTTAGGGGGATAGTCTATTCCTTTTTTCATTCAAAACATATGCGGGTGTGCTGAATAGATGCTCACCATTAACACTCCAGCACTTAACATCAAGCACCAGAAATAAAAATACAAATATTTAAGTACAAAGTAAAAAGAAACTCGCAAAGATGGACATATTGACCGTGTATTTGACCGTTCAAGCCCAGTAAGATAAGTACAGCAGATAAGCAGATTTATGTGCTTGGGTTCCAGGTGTGTGCTGACAGCGCTCAGAAGCACGTGCACATATCGAGTGAGCACTGAGCAGTGGTTTCAAATCACTTGTTCTTACATCACGCACTGAAGTCTGACGTCATAAATTTGCGATCGGTTGGTGAAATCAGCCTATTTTAGTGACTCCCAATTGAGTCATAGAATGTGCTAATCGGCCGATCAATCGGAGCATCCCTAGTAACATCATATCACAACATATGGTAATGCAAAATTTGATTAATTTTAGGGTGTCATCTGTTCTTGTTACAGTTATAGATATCAAAACCAGAGGGAATAGTAGTTTTCACACACAATAACTGTAACCTTTTATTATTATTTAACACTGTCGACGGAATCCAAAGAAGAGAGGCTTGTCATTGATCACATTGCTCAATGGCATTACCTGATGTGTATTTAGCTTCGGACTTTGAGTCTTTTCTCTTAGTGTCTTCCTCCTCCACTAGCTCATCAAGAGTAACAAACTCATCCATGTTCTCAGGAAAGTCGGTTTCAGTTTGACCCTCCTAGAAGAAGATACAGATAGGCAAAAGACCTACAGGTCAAAAATAGTGAACATGTAATTTACAGTTGCAATCGAAATTATTCAACCCCCATTGCAAATCAGGTTTATTAGCAAAATTTACAGACGTTTTGCTGTTTGCAATGAACAAACCAAACAAAATGAATTGGGGTAGTTCAGCAAAACTAATGTTTCAAGTGGTTTTCCTAAATTCAACTGAAAACTCTACTTTTAATGACTTCTACAGTCTCAAAATTATTCAACCCCCTGAAAAGAATCCCTCACAACAGCACAAATGTGCTAAAAAGGTGTTGTCTCAAACACACCTGATGCAACTGATCAAGGGCTTCATTAGTTGCACCAGGTTTGCTTGAACTAGAACACATGAAATACCTGAACTGGCTAGGTTCGTTGAGTGTCACATTTGACTGAATGTTAGAAATATGGATTAGTCAAAAGAATAGTCCAAAAAGTTAAGAGAAGATATCACTTCCCTTCACAAAGAAGGAACAGGATACAAAAAGATAGTAAAGGCACTAAAAGTTCCTAGAGACACCGTTGTAAGTTCAATGTTAAAGGAACTGTGGTTACACTACCTGGACGGGGCAGAAAAAGGAAGCTATCAATGGCTGCAAACAGATTTCTGAGAAAGCAGGTTCAGAAAAACCCTTGAGTGACTGCAAAAGACCTGAAGCAAGACTTGGTGGCAACAGACACTAAGGTTTCAGCTTGCAAAGTAAGGCTTGTATCAAACGCATGCCAGAACTCCAAGACGTACACCATTACTGAATCAAAAGCACAAGAAAAGTCAGTTTGCTCCAATTTGCTCAAAATCAAATAAATAAGCCACATACATTTTGGGATTATGTTCTGTGGAGCGATGAAACAAAACTTTTTGAAAAGAACACTGTCAACAGTTAAGCATGGAGGGACTCGGTGATGCTCTGGGGCTGTTTTGCATGCTCTGGCACTGGAAACCTGCAGCTTATGGAAGGCAAGATGGATTCATTGAAGTATCGGGAAAACCTAGGAGAAAATGTCATGCCATCAGTGAAGAAGCTAAAGCTTGAGCATCATTGGACCTTCCAACAGGACAATGATCCCAAGCATATCTCAAATTCCACCAAGGCTTGGTTGCAGAAGAAATCCTGGAAGATTCTACAGTGACATCACAGTCACCTGACATAAACCCCATAAAAAAAAATCTTTTGTGGAATTTAAAGATGGTTGCAGCACATAAACCCGGAAAAAAAAAAATATTACTGAACTGGAGGCCATTGCTCATGAGGAATGGGCTAAGATTCCTCAGAAACGCTGCCAGAAGCTTGTGTCTGGTTATACAGCTTGTTTGCAGTAGGTCATAACAGCAAAAGGGTGTTCTACTAAGTACCAAAGATTAATGCAATGACTTAGATTTTCCCATGCTGTTGGGCACATCGGGGTCTCTCCACCTTAGAAAGTTCTCTGCCAGCACTTCAGCTTTGTCCCAGGATACGCTGGCAAGCTTGAGAACATTGATAAAAGTTTGATGCCAAGCGGTGTGGGGTCAACCCTGGCCATGCTTGGCCCCCGGGAGGCACCAGTTTGTTGCCATCCGGGGAATGTGATGTCGCTGCATTCGTAGAATATTCCATGGCTAGCCTGAGTCGTCCTTGCGTGATTGTGACTTGAAAGCTGTTGGAATTTCTGTGCCGCAAGACTTCTTCATTGGTGATACGACTGATGTGCCGGATCTTGAGAATTTGCCGTGGACATTATTGGCGGAATGCATTTATCCTCCAGACAGTGTTCGCCGTTAGCTTCCACGTTTTGCATACGTAGATTAGTCGGGACGACAAGAGAGGTGTATAGTAGTAACTTGATCTTGAGGGAGATTGAAGTTTAAGTCGAGATGTGCTGGAGGCGACGGAACACGGCCGAAGCTCTACCAATTTGGCAGCAGACATCTGTCTCGGTGTCACCATTGTGACAAACAATGCTACCCAACTAGGTGAATTTTTTTTTCGCTGTCTCCAGTCGTGTCGCTTCAACGACTTTGTTAGCTGGCACACCTGCAGGTCCGATCTTCGTGATTTTTCTGTGCTGATACACAGGCCGATTTTTAGAGGTCCGACCGATAGTGGATTTTACGATACCGATATTTAGGTTTGACCGTACATGCCGATAGCAGATTCAACCGATATTTTTTTTAATGGATACTGGGATTAAAAACAAACATAATACTCCAAGAAAAGCAGTGCTAAATGAAATAAATATATAAATATGAATATATTAAAATGATAAGTTGCACAGAATAAACTCTACAGAAAATAATTTAAATATTACAGGTCAAATATGTGGGGTTTTTTTTTAGCTATAACCTAGAAACATAGCCTATGTAAATTTCATAGGTAACACTTTGCAGGTCCCATTTGTTAACAAGGATGTATTAGCTAGTTTTTACTGCATGTATGAATATTTGAGCAATACAATTGTACCTTGATCATTCTTGTTAGTTCATAGTAGCCTACATCAAGGTAATAACAGATCAAATAAAAATAAACTCAATTTAAAACGTAAGTAAATGTTGAAATTAAAAAACTAACAATGAATTCTACAACATTTATTAACCATATTTAATGCACTGAACTGAAATCGATTGCGTTTCTGATTTGTTTATGTTTCTGTCGGCTGCATATGAACATATCAATGTTGAGAAAGCAATCACGTCAGCTTTAAATGTACAACTTCGCCAGCTAATGAATGCATAAAAGTGACCAGCTGGATATAAACAAATGCAAATAGATAGTAACAATTGCGACATAAAACATTTGGGTCAGGTCTGCGTGTGTTTTTGTCACTTTGCTTTAATCGCTTGAGGTAGCCATTACTGTTATTCCTCTCAGACTCGACGGCAAACTTCTGTTCTTTCTCTACTGATGCAGCATCTAGTCAACAAATTAATTACTTTATAATGATATGGCAATATGTACTTTAGTGTTCTGTATTCATACCGTTTCGCTGCCTGTGTTTTAAATGCGCATCTGAAGTGTCAGCGCTCTCCGTGCAGCTTGTAACTGCGCGCTGCCTCACGTGTTAACAAACAACTCAGCCAGTGATAGTTTGTTATTTGTCCTCTAGAGGCCGCTCTCGCTCTGTATAATGCCAGCAGTCTCTAGAGCGCCTCGTACTGTGTAATGACTGTGCACACTTCTCAGCCGCTCCAGCAACGGCATCGGTGTGGATTTTTGCCAATAACGATAGTTCCACCAATCAACTATCGGCAAAACCGATAAATCGGTTGACCTCTACCGATTTTACTGGCTTCGTGGCTAAGTCTCTCAGTTGCGTCTTGGAGCCAAGTTTCATCTTCGGCGAGCAGCGCAATGCCGTTGGCAAAATCTAGATATGTTAGGTGATCTTGGTCCGTCCAAGGGATGGCTGCTCCAATATGCGCAGTTGCCTTCATGACAAAGTCAAAAATTGGTTGAATTGCCATGAAGGGGATAAATAATTTTAAGACGGCAGAAGTCATTAAAAGTTGAATTTTCAGTTGGATTCGGGGATGCCACTTTAAACATTTGTTGTGTTGAGCCATTTAAATTACTCTTGTTTGATTTTGTTAATTGGAAACACCTCAAAGTGTGTTAATTTTGCCAATAAACCTGATTTACAATATGGGTTGAATAATTTTGATTACAACTGTATATCAAAGCTCTAAAGAGGGCAAAACAGCACCAGAAAAGTAGTCTGAGATTGTACTTTTGTACGGCTTATGAAATATAAAAAAATGTTACATAAAATATTATATAATTGGTAAAATTAATTCTACAGTAAAAAATTTAATTGGTTAATTCCAAGTTAGCGTACCGGGAACAGTGGAAAAACCTTTACATATATTCTATTAGCAGACACTTTTATCCAAAGTGACTTAGAATTGAGCAATGCGACAGGCGATTTATCTAAAGAGGCAATAAACATGAGAAGTGCTATTAACAAAAAGTTTTATGCTTTCATAATGTGGAAAATGTCTGCATGCACATTCTTCAAAATATCTCCTCCTGTGTTCATCAGGGGTGAGTAAATGTTAACAGAATATACTTTTTTTTAGTGAACTATTCCTTTATGAAAGGACTGTTCAGTGGCATTTCAGATTATGTGCAAAAGATCCTACCTGCTCTTCATTGTCCTCTTCAGCACCCTCATCTTCAGGTTGGTCATCATTCTGTTCCTCAAGGTCTTTAGGAAGCTCATCTGTGTTGTCCTGCTCAGCCTCAGATGTCACAGTTTCCTCCAGTTGAGTCTCTTCCTGTTTTTCACCAGAGTCGTTTTGGTTTTCTGTGGTCTCATCGCTGGAAGCATTTCTGGGTTGCTGCGCTTCAGGGTCCTCCTCATCCTCTATGTTGGTGTCATCAATATCTTGTGCTTGTTCACTGGTTTGCTCTGGATCACATGATAGGTCGACATCATCAGCAGAGGGATCTTCATCAAAACCCTCTTCGTCTCCATCACGTGCTTCCATAACATCAGCTTCATCTCCAGCCCCGTCTCCCAGGGCCTCAACTTCCTCCGGCTTTGGTTCCTCTTCTTTTTTATCAGAGCTCTCTCTGGCTTTGGAAGTAGAGGACCTTCGATTCTTTGATGAATGTTTGTCACCAGTTCTGCTGGTGGCACTGCTGCTACCGCTGCTCTTACGGGCTGGTTCTTCCCTTCCTTGGTCGCCCTTTCCTGGTGGGACCCTGGAACAACAACATGTAAAGCACATTTGGTTTTGTTTTCTTTCTAAATATATCATCGGTTTCTCTGGATAGAAAGGACAACTTACGTTAGAGTGTTATACTTTGTGCAGATGTTCAGTCGAATAGATTTTCCATTGATAGTCAAAGGATTGACAGTGTAGTACTTCACCAACATCTCTGCATCCTCAGCATTGCCCATTTGAACATATGCCTGTTTTTTTTTTTTTTTTAAAGAGAAGAAATGAGCGGTCAAATATCTGCAATATATTTGAGCCGTCTATAGACTGTGTAATTTGATTAGTTATTTGATAATCCCTCCATTTACAGCAATTTTCAAGTATATTAGATTTTAATAGCATCCCCTTTTGAAACTTCACTAGGGTTTGTAAGCTTGATTAAATTATCAGCTTAAATTTTCAATTAATCATTTCAACATTCTGATTTGTTAGCATCACCCAAAATAAGTTCATAAAAGTCTCTGCATGACAAAAGCAAAAACAAATGGTAGATTACTGCCATCTATTATAATATACTGTTATATTGGCACATTAATAAAGTATTATTATTTACATATTATTCTTTCTCTTCACCAAACAAAGAGCAGTGAACAAAACAGCATGGAAAATGCCTGGATTACTTCTAACTAGATATTTACTGTATTTTATGATTCCTGTAGCTCAAACAGTAGAGTGAGGCCGTAAAATGATGTTTCCTTAGATATAAAAATAGTGTAGATTAGATAATAATTTAAAAAAAAAAAATCATATTAGTTAAAAAAAATCATATATTGTGATTTCTGGATATTTTTTTTTCCGATTATGTCTCTCACAGTGGACATGCACCTACGATGACAATTTCAGACCCCTCCATGATTTCTAAGTGGGAGAACTTGCAAAATAGCAGGGTGTTCAAATACTTATTTTCCTCACTATATATATATAAAATAATACTAATAATAATAATTCACCCTTTAGACCATTGAAGATTTTTTTTATTATTATTGAGATAATGTAATAAAAAGAGATCCATGAAACATGACATTTTAATAAAGCATGTTCTGAAAATTGCTGCATATGTAACTTACCCCTTTATCTACAAAGAAATGTTTCTCAACAGTGCCAAATCTACGAGCTATTTTGAGGAGCTCCATTTTCTTGTCACTTTCCCGTGGCAAATGATAGAAAAACACCACCTGGCTGACATCTTTCTTCTCTCTGGTTCTAGTGTCTTTGACCGGCCTTCCACTTTTCTGTATTGATATAGCAAATAAGCTTAATTGATCATATTGCTTGATTTGCTTTTTTCTTCACTTAAACAAAAAAAAAGGTGGCAATTAATCTGACCTTAATTGCAATTAGCTCCTTTGACAAATAAACTTTTATCTCTTTCCCATGCAAAATGGCTGGTTTTCGCTGGTAATAATTAGCCATGGCCAAAGCCTCCTCATGAGTCTGCAGCTCCAGGAAAGCCTTTGAAAAAAATTAAACAAATAATGAGTAAAAAAAAAACACTTAATGGCATGATTTACTCAAAATATACCAATTATGGGCATTTTTATTCCAAATTGCAAATGGCTCCTCATACATGTACAGGCAATACCTTGTTCATGTTCTTCAGAACTAGATGCTTACAGATGGTGCCAAAGGGTTTTGCCAAATCAAACAGGCTGTTTGTTAACTTCGGTTTCCTTTCGTATTTTAACACGATCACCCTACTTTTTATCTAAGAAAAAAAAAAAAAAAAAAAAAAAGTGCTAACACCAAGATATAGCCATCCACTCAAACAAAACATCACATACTGAAAAGGACATCCTGATTATAAAAAATTAAACAAATATTTTAATTGAGGGTGCATTTTCAATGCAACAGAACTGATGGAGCATTTAAAACACAAACAGATAACTTTCAGTGCATTATTACCTTGGGTGCCGTTGAATATGATGCCTTTTTACTTGTCATTCCCACACTGGAATCAGACCCTAAAAAAGTTGTTTAAAATTTGTGTGACCGATTTAAATTAGCCAATGCGTAGTCAAGTGAATCACATTTATTTATATAGCGCTATACAACACAGATTGTTGGAAAGCAGCTTCACAGTAAGAAACGGAAAAATAACATTGTTAATGTAGCGAAGTTCTTCATTATGGAACTAATACAATTTAAAAAGACTGTACGTCATTATACAGATCAATTTAGTTGAATGCTGATTCAATTTAGGTTAATCACACTGTCAATGTCACAAGAAAAGTGTTTGTCATCTTCAAGTTACCTGTACAAGTTCTTTGTTAACACAGTGCACCTTTAAAGAAACGTATTAGGATAATGGAATCTACATATTTAAAAAAAAAAAAAAAAAAAAAAAAAAAAAAATATATATAAAAATATAATAAAAATAAAAAAAAAAATAATAATATATATATATATATATATATATATATATATATATATATATATATAGTGAGGAAAATAAGTATTTGAACACCCTGCTATTTTGCAAGTTCTCCCACTTAGAAATCATGGAGGGGTCTGAAATTGTCATCGTAGGTGCATGTCCACTGTGAGAGATATAATCTAAAAAAATATATATGTATATACAATATATGATTTTTTAACTATTTATTTGTATGATACAGCTGCAAATAAGTATTTGAACACCTGTCTATCAGCTAGAATTCTGACCCTCAAAGACCTGTCAGTCTGCCTTTAAAATGTCCACCTCCACCTCCATTTATTATCCTGAATTAGATGCACCGGTTTGAGGTCGTTAGCTGCATAAAGACACCTGTCCACCCCATACAATCAGTAAGAATCCAACTACTAACATGGCCAAGACCAAAAAGCTGTCCAAAGACACTAGAGACAAAATTGTACACCTCCACAAGGCTGGAAAGGGCTACGGGGAAATTGCCAAGAATCTTGGTGAAAAAAGGTCCACTGTTGGAGCAATAATTATAAAATGGAAGAAGCTAAACATGACTGTCAATCTCCCTCGGACTGGGGCTCCATGCAAGTTCTCACCTCGTGGGGTCTCAATGATCCTAAGGTGAGAAATCAGGCCAGAACTACACGGGGGGAGCTGGTCAATGACCTGAAAAGAGCTGGGACCACCGTTTCCAAGGTTACTGTTGGCAATACACTAAGACGTCGTGGTTTGAAATCATGCATGCCACGGAAGGTTCCCCTGCTTAAACCAGCACATCAAGGCCCGTCTTAAGTTTGCCAATGACCATTTGGATGATCCAGAGGAGTCATGGGAGAAAGTCATGTGGTCAGATGAGACCAAAATAGAACTTTTTGTTAATAATTCCACTCGCGGTGTTTGGAGGAAGAAGAATGATGAGTACCATCCCAAGAACACCATCCCTACTGTGAAGCATGGGGGTGGTAGCATCATGCTTTGGGGGTGTTTTTCTGCACATGGGACAGGGCGACTGCACTGTATTAAGGAGAGGATGACCGGGGCCATGTATTGCGAGATTTTGGGGAACAACCTCCTTCCCTCAGTCAGAGCATTGAAGATGGGTCGAGGCTGGGTCTTCCAACATGACAATGACCTGAAGCACACAGCCAGGATAACCAGGGAGTGGCTCTGTAAGAAGTATATTAAGGTTCTGGTGTGGCCTAGACCTAAACCCAATAGAGAATCTTTGGAGGGAGCTCAAACTCCGTGTTTCTCAGCGATAGCCCAGAAACCTGACTGATCTAGAGAAGATCTGTGTGGAGGAGTGGGCCAAAATCCCTCCTGCAGTGTGTGCAAACCTGGTGAAAAACTACAGGAAACGTTTGACCTCTGTAATTGCAAACAAAGGCTACTGTACCAAATATTAGGTGTTCAAATACTTATTTGCAGCTGTATCATACAAATAAATAGTTAAAAAATCCTACATTGTGATTTCTGGATTTTTTTTTTTTTTAGATTCTCTCACAGTGGACATGCACCTACGATGACAATTTCAGACCCCTCCATGATTTCTAAGTGGGAGAACTTGCAAAATAGAATGGTGTTCAAATACTTATTTTCCTCACTGTATTTGACTGAACGTCGAAGCCTTAAATAAATAAAAAAGAAAAATGTTACTTAATGCAACTTTAAACAAAGAATTGACCAAACCAGTGAAACCCACAGGAAGATAAATGCATTAACAAGACATAGTTCAGCTGTTCCATGAAAGTGGATTACTGCTTCAACAAAAATATCAACTTGTAGAAGAAAGCAGACCAGACTACCTCTCACAGATTTATTACCCCAGCTGGAGCTCATCCCTGTTCTCTGTAGACCACCACCAATTGAATCTGGTCCCAGAAATCTATCCGAACGACTCTTTGTGTCCGTGGAAAGGGATGTCGACCTAAGGAGTACATTTTTTTTTTTTTATGTGCTTTTCTATACAGATACTTGTAAAAAAAAAAAAAAAGTAGGATGTATCATACTTATAAAAGCAGTATTTAAAAAAAACAACTAGTAACATACATGCGACTAGAGGGCATTTGAGGATCCCAGTCCGGGTACCTATAAAACAACAGGAATGAGTTTTCACGTTTTTAAATGACAGAAATGTAAATGTTGAACACTTGCACAACAAATTCATTTTTCAAACAGCTTAATTATTTTTGCTTTTCAACTGAACCATGTTAGAAATAGGTTAAAGACTGTTTAAACTATTTAACCTTTTAGAACACCTAAAGGTTCATAAAAGAATAGCCTAGATTCATTAGCTTTATGGACCCTTTTCACATTTCTGGGGTTCTCAGAAGCAGAAGTTGTCATATTTGGGTAAACTTCTATAGTGGTGAATGGGAGACGACAGCAATCAAAATGTTTCTATTCCCATTTGCTCTAACAGCAACCCCCCCCCCCCACCCCCCCCCCCCAACAAAAGAAAACATCATCATAGCATTTTGACGACTTTTCAAAAGAGGTAAACATGAGATAGATTACGTAATATGACAAGATACAAGATGTCAAATTTGCTGTCAATCCTTCAGCCGTTGTATTAGAAAACATTGTAGCAGCGTTAATTCATTTTTTGCCATTTACTGCCAACGTAATTTTACAAAAAGTATTGCATTAAATGTGTATTAATAAAAAAAGAAAAAGATTTAGATTTTTACTAGATTTGCAATATTGATAACTATTAAAACTGGAAACACATCATCGCAGTCTGTGAAAAGGGTCCATTAAACCACTATGAATACTTCTCATAGGAGGGCTCCACTTTGAATGTTTCATGGTTATAATCTGGATTTCTTCATATTTTCTTATAACGAAAAAGTATATTTTTTTAAATATTATTAATAAAATTCTGTCATCATTTTGATAGTGGAATGCTGTCACTCCAATAAAAGTGAATATGCAGAAAAACAAATTAGATTTTACAAAAATTCCTCTCACACAGCTATTATGCAGCTTAAGAAGATATCTAATATATTGCACAAGTCATAGGCCAATTTGTGATGCTGCTTTTTCAAGCTAGACAGCAGTAGTAAATGCTTCTGGTTATCACCACAAACTGAGCGGTCTACACTAGATGATCCAAAAGATCCATAGTGGAACTGTGCCTACTGGAGGCCAAGTTTAGGCTTGTTTCTAAATGACTATCAGAGGGTTTTCAACATCTGAACAAACAATTCACAGTCTACTTACATTTGCAGAAGGAGTCTGCGGTTTTCGGAGTGACGAATCCCAACCGTGTGTTGAGTCCATTCCTATACAAACACAGGGAAGGGTGAAAAATATCCTTAATAAAAAAAAATAAAAAAAAATCCTGTATTTTACAGTGAAATCTAAAGCAATTTAAAGCCTTGACATACTGGATCAGAGCTAACTTGACAAGCTACCCTTCCTAGCTATGAATGCAATCTGCAAATGAGTACTGTAATGAGTTCTAGAAAACTGTCCTAACTGGAACCAAGCATAAAGAACAAGTCAGAAATACAGCTAACAACGGTGTATACTATAAGCGTAGGGCCATTTTATCTTTTAGGGCCATTATCAGATTTAATACTATGCAAAACTAAGGTGTTGATTTAAATGCAAAAAAATGATGTTTAAAGAGGTTCTTCTTCAATGAGCAGGATTCAAGAAGAGGGAGTAAAGTGTGTGTGCAGGAGGCAACCAGCTTGAATTACTCACCATGACAGAGTGCACATCAAAATCACAAAGAGAGCACACATGGGGAAACATGAGGGGCATGACTCCCAAGAAATCCTGCACTTTTCTCTGAGACGGGGAGCCCATTCTTCTCGGCATTAACATATCGTCAGATGGCGATGACGCTGACATGCCAAGGCTGCGGTAGGAGTCACGGGAAAGCTCAGAATATTGGTGGTCTCTGCCGCTACCGCTGCCATAATCTAACATGTCGTACCCTCGACCAGATGTTTCTTGCATGGAAGTATAACTGAAGTCACCTTGTGAGCGGCTTTGAGCCTGCCCACTGGAACAGTCCAATCTTCCGCCCTGCATGTCACCCCAGCTTGCTTCCATCTTGCGGTTCTTAAGCAGCATGAGAAGATGGGGCAAGGTCTCCATGCATAAGTTCTCCTCTGGAACCTGTGCCAGTGCATCCAGATCAGTCGATGACAGACCTAGGCTGGCGAACAGTTGAATGGTACTGATGTGGCTGCCCGCTTGGCGGTGCAGCGGAGAGTCATGGTCTTTTCCCTCCCCTCCAACCAGACCAGACCGGGACCGGGATCGGGACCGGGACGACGAGCTGTAGGGGTCCGAGTGCGTCTCACCCATACTAAAGTTCAAAGTCTCAGCGCCAGCCAAAAGCCCACGGCCAACAGCAAAGACTTTCTGAGCATTAGCACCAGTCCGTTTCTGGGACATGGCCTTGAAATGGTGGCGCTCTAGGCGAGTGGAAAAAGAGAGGAACAAAGCGAATCAAAAAGTCCCCAAAAAGACAATCCGTCAATTTAAGGCTGGATTGAGAAAAAGAAGCTCCTCCAGAATGAAACCGCTCTGCAGAAACACAATGGAGCAATGATTTCTAGGATGCTCACAAAATGGTTAGCAGTGGCATAGGAAAGCAAGACAGTGAGCTCCACAAATCCATACAATGCAAGTAATAGAATAAAAATTATTTACAATGACAGAGGTACAAATGGTACGCTGACCAAATAGACCATAAAATGCAGATTTACAAGTACCATGGAGAGAAATAAGTATATGTTAATGGGGGAAATGAAAATCAGTTTTAGATCTATCTATCTATCTATCTATCTATCTATCTATCTATCTATATATGCAGGAAAGAGAGGGAAAGCATTGCAGTATCTTGTTCAGGAACATTCAGTTTTTTGTTCAGGAGAGAACCAGGGAGAGATATTATTCATGACTCCAAGTTGTATTATATGCCCAGTGCTAAATTTGTAAATGATTAATTGCCGGATCAAAAACAGCAATTAAAAGGCGCTGTGACCGACACAGACAATATAACTTCAGTTTACCCAGAACATACAATAATGTCACTAAACGGTGACAGCACAACTGTAAGAGCATCGTTCACAAGTTTCTGCATGGCCCTAACTACAGCCTAGTGTATTATTCTGTCAAGTCACGTAGGCTATATCGCTACGCTGAGATAAATCATTCAGTTGATCTGTGATATTCTCTCACCACTAAGGTCGGTGCCTTTTCCTTTAAATCGAATTTCAGATTCTGACTGATCTCGTTGCTTGTGTCTCCTGCTATCCTTATAATTAGTATTAGCAATTCCACATTCGGGATTTCTTTTGATTAGAAACACCATCAGCTTTACTTGTGGATATCATGGAAAATGAAAATATGAATAATTCATCAGGTATACACTCACTCCAAACTTTATGCTACTCTCCAAACTTTGCGCTTTAGTGCGTGCAAAACAATTAGTAGTAAGAACCAACAGCCAACACCAGCTGATCAAAAATATATAGCAAATAGCAAAACATAACCTCAAAATACACCTGCATTAACTCGCTAGGTCTCTCACATGCACACACTGTCATCATGAAATGCAATCGTGTATGCTGGATCGTTTAAACCCAAATGCCGGAACGCAAAAATCCAAAATCGGACATTTTCTGGAACAGTCAAATTAAGCACTGTATATGCCCAAAAACTAAAAATCTGTAACTAGTTTTTTATATACACACAAGTATTATCTGTTGTGAAGATATTTACACATCTTTATAATCTTAGGTTAGAGTTGAACAAATGTGGGTGCTTTCTAATCTCCTGGAGATCTCCAAACAGGGGTAGGAACTCCAAAACAGGGAGGGAGCTACAAAATAGAATGCTACAAATGCTACAACAAATTGCAACCCATAGACATACCCTACACCTAGTCTCAGTTCAGACTGACGGCAGAAGGTCTGGACTCTATCGCAGATTTTCTTGGCCAAGGACTGCCCAAACAGACGTTTGACTGACATGTAACGCAACCAATCACAGTTTGTTTTGTTTTGCGTCATGTTTAGGGGCGTGAAAATAATGTCTGTCTCTACAATAACAGACCAGCGTGCATCTAATAAATTATTAATTGAAGAACGTGCAAGTTTACTGCAACAATGGAGCAGCAAACTTTACATACTTTTCAAAATCCAGCGTTTAGTTGATCCTAGTAAGCGCTCATTGTCAAGTTGTAAACAACAGCGTTCTTCTTCCACGAGGGGTTTTGGCGTCACGCAGCATTTGTTTCCAGGCGGACTGTTAAAGCACGCGACACACACGTCTGTAGAATTCAACCAATCAGATCGCGACTTCTAAACTCCTGAAGTGTTTCCAGAAAAGTGTGCCATATGCATCAGACGTTCAGCCAACGGTCCGTGGGTGTGACGTCTGAGACTACCCTAAACCTGACCTTAACCAGTGAAATAGACTGCATGGCAGTTAAAAAGATTATAGGGGTGGGTAATCTGTCTGATTTCCCGATTCGATTCCGATTATTGAAGTCCCGATTCGATTACAGTCGATTTTCGATTATTAACGATTATTGATTTTCCATTTCACAACAGTAAACGAAAATACACTAGACCAACATATTAGCAGCAACATTTTGGTATTAATTGCACTTTTTATTTGTTTGATATTCAATGAAAATGTAATGATGTTTAGTGAGGACATGCAAACATGCTTGTTGTCTACTACTTAGGCAACCCATTATCTTAAAAAAATTTTTTTTTTTAAAGCAATTGAGTTGCATTATAATGCAAAGGCACCTGGTTCTATTAATTGGCATTAAAAGGCATTTTGTGATTTCCTTCAATTTAAAACCTTTGAAGCAAGTTTGGGGGACTTGAAGGGCACCCAATTCAGAGAATCACACAGAAATTCAAAAGAACAGCATTTATCTGAAATAGAAAGCTTTTGTAACATTAAACAATACCGTTCAAAAGTCGGTAAGAATTTGTATGAAATTTTTTGGGCGAAAGAAGAAAGAAATTACTTTTATTCATCAAGGATAAATTAAATTGATCAAAAGTTACAGTGAAGACATTTGTAATGTTACAAATCGATTATCTGAATCTTTTGTGTGTGTGTGTGACTATAAATACTTTGCTTTAAAAGTACAAAGTAATGACCCATAAAGAATTAACGTACAATATATTGTATTAACATTGCAAAGAACCAACAAGAAAATAAATGTGTGCCTGAACCAGGGGCGTAGCCAGAATTTTATTTTTGGGGGGTCCCGTCTTTAAATGAGGGGGCGATATATATATATATATAGCCAGAATTTTATATACAGGCTTATTCTGGTGGGTGCGGTGATGCGGTGGCGACTCGTGTAACATGTAAGGGTGGTGCTGCCAATAAAGCACCTAAAAGCTGTCACAAAGAACTGGCAGAAGTAATGATTATGAATATGTAAAATATAGCAAAGAGATATTTTAATTGTTTATTAATAAACAAGTGTTTTCTTTGTCGCTAAGATGAAGTTGACGATGCTGACTCGCGATCTTCAGTGGGCCTATAGTGAACGCGCCAGAGAGAAATGCACATTTCGTAAGGATCACATAAGCAGAGAGCAGTCTGTAGTCTGTTTTCTATTCAAATAAAATGAATATTTTATGTACTGTGGAGACTGAGTGCCAACCTTTCTTCATCCGGTGGGTAGTATTACTTTGGTTTGCGCAGTGTAATTCACATAATCACTAAATAAATATTTTGCCTCCTGAAGTTTTTTTTTTTTTTTTTTTAAGCAATCAGAAATCTGAGGGGGCCGGACATGTAAATGAGGGGGCCTAGGTCCACCCAGGCCCCCTCGTGGGTACGCCACTGGCCTGAACTAGGAGCATACTTGTAGTAAATTAGTATTATAACGACTGTTATAACGACGTACAGCCGAGTGTTTTTCCTCCTCTGGCTGGAAACGTGTCATTTGGCTTCTCATATTTGTCGTGTTTACGTTGTTTGTTTTATTCTACAAAGCTTACAACTAGGGTGGCTCTTGTCCAGCTCCTTTCCCCCTTCAGCTTCAGAAGCTAAAATATTTCCACATGTCAGCTTTTAACCTAACAAGGAGGGTATTTGGATTTAGCGCGCTCAGCCATTGCGTCTCCTTTATGAGCACGCCACAGACGGTCCGGCCACTGCACTTCCGCGCTTCAGTGTTCCGTCTTTCGCGTTCGGTCAATATTACGTTATTATAAATAATTTTTTTTTGTTTTTTTTTTTTGGAAAATCGATTTTTTGACATTTGTGAATCGATTCAGAATCGTCCACGTCCGCATCGCGATGCATCTAAGAATCGATTTTTTCCCCCACCCCATAAGATTATGCGATATGAGATCACCGAGCATATCCGTAACTCCCCAAACGGACAATGGGACCTTTTTAGTTGCACTCAGCATCACTACCCCCCCCATCTCTGCGAACCTCGAGCCCCAGGACACCCCCGTTGCTTCGAACACAACTTTTATCTGGTAGCGATTGCCGCTGCTTACTAATGGCTGCCGTACGGATGTAAACCTTAGTCGACGAGAACGAGCATGAGGTCACATTTTGTGAATTTTCTCACCAATTCGGACCCGAATCCTCCACACACAATTGAGCCTACAGGCTGATAGAGGCAACCGTGGAGGACAGTCAAGGTGTCATTATTTCTATTACATTATGGTTGGCTCATAAATATACAAATGAAAACTCTATCTTAAATTTTTTTTTAAGTAGAAACCTACATATAGCCCCTTTAATGGGATAGTTCACCCAAAGAGGAAAATTATGTCATCATTTATTCACCCTTAGGTGATTTTTCTTTCTTCATTTCTTTCTTCTACTGAACACAAAATATTTTCAAACAGAAACTTCTAATTTTGGGGGAACTATATCTTTAAAGCAGCCGGTGGCCACACAAAATACTAACTGCTCCTTTTGACATTGACCCCCCATTTGTTCACAGACCCATTATTTCATTTAAGTTCATCAAATGTCTGTGAAATTTGTTCAGTTTATGTCTCTCAACGGCTGATACAGAAAGTGGATGATGGGTGGGCCACACTTTTACATTGAAGAATGTACGATAGTTTATGTTAAAATACATTATCTTAACCCAGTTTATTTTTCACGGAGTACTATTAGTATGTCATTCATAGGTTTCTCTCCCCCAAAAGTGTAAGCATTGAGGATGCCAGGCACTATAAAGGCATTGAAAGCAGTCAGGTCTGCCAATCCATTTCCAACTAAGCACAGGCTATAGCGAGAGTTTGAAGCGTGGCTAGAGTGGTGGGTGGAGCCAGAGTGTGATTAGCCGGTGTGAGACCATGACTGTTGCGTTACATGAAAAAAAAGACATTCAGCTTCGTTTACAGAAGTGAAGCCAACATTAGCTGCTTTTAGACCAATGGTTAAACAGGTCATGATCATTTCAAAGCAAATTGGGTGTTGCGATGCAACGCGCTACAATGAACGCTTCAATACAACATCATCATGATGCACCCATTCAGAAAAACAAATAAAAGTTTATAATGTTTCCTATGATGTGTCCCAGTGTGAACAGCCTCAAACAGTTGTGGTGAATGTCACCTCAAAATATGTGCCGGTGCACATCCGTTTGATGGGTTTATTATAAGCAAGACGATCGCTTTCGCTGTGTCAGTTGCTAACTTATGGCAACACATCTAAAAGTATTCCTCATATGTTAAACCTTTTATTGAAAAGTAATTTTTACCCGGTGAGACATGTTTCTCAAGCACTTGTAAGAGCTGTGTTTGTGATGTTTGAGTAAGGGGAGCGTTTGCAAGGTTGCTTCATTTTTTTAAATTCCGCTAGTTTCGCAAAAATCATACTTTACCTTTAAAAACGAAAACATCTGCTCTGATTGCGCGGTCCGAGACGAGTAAAAATGAAAACAAAACAGGAGAGAACATAAAGAGAAGGGGTTCAATCTTCAACTGGCTGGCAGGACCTGCCAGGAGCCGCCAGTGGCAGGAAACCATTTATAAAAGTTTAAAACGTGTTATACTCGCAGTAAAACCCACGGCTGGCTGGATTGAGCGTCAGTAAGCAACCAGTCGTGATCAGGGCCAGTTGACTGCTTTAATTGGGATAACCAGCCCCAAAACAACAATCATACAAAAGAACAATCTTATAAACATGCATAGCTTATTACATGAGCTAGTGAAGGAGGAACAGAAAACACAAAACTGCCAAAAATAAAGGGTTTCTGAAACTTGCCAAGGCAGCCAAGCAGATGCCAGCCAGTGGCACGTGACCTGCCAGTTGCTGGCTCCTGCCAGCCAGCTGAAGATTGAACCCCTACAAGATATAAAACCCGAGTCCTGACAACCACTAGCCTATATCACAAAATGTCAGAGTCCTGTATCTACAACCTATGGAGCCCAGAAAGTCACCTGTAGGTGGGGGAAAAAACAAGACCTGCAAATCCGTGACCACAGTTTTACAATTCGTTCACACTGATTAATAAACACGACTTCCCACCACTTACGTACAAACTTCCTAGGAGAACTTGGAAGCACCAAAACTAAAACCACCCAATCAATTGCCCAGTGACAAAAAAAAGAGGAAAAAAAGTTCACCCTCCACTTTTTCTTGCTACATAGGCCGTTTCAGCCGGATCTACGTCACGGGAAGAAAACACTATCGCAACTTCCGTTTTGGAGCATTCTGCGCAGTAACTTTAAATAAATACAAATGACAATCACAAAGGATGGTGAAAGGATATAACGCGGAACATATATTGGAAAGAAACCTTCCAAATGCTTAAGAAATATCCCACATATCATAAACACGAAGTTTTTTGGTTTACAGCCTTAAATAATGAAAGTGTCCGCTCAGCGTGAATCCGAGGTTAACTGATACGATAACATTCCTCTCACTTACGGACATTCAGATTACATTAATCGCAAATTGGTGTAACGTTACTTATGCGAACATTAAGAACGTTCTTACAATCTAAGAAAACAGACACGTTAAACGCAACACATGGACGAAGGTTGATGAAAAAACAAGGCAAGCCACGGGCCTAAATGCGACCGACAATGCTAAGAATTATTATAGTCTGTACTTACAACACAAGTGATATAAATGTATATATTATTATAATGCAGTGTGTTGCTGCTTACATTTTCTTCTTTTTCTTTTTCCCGGTCCAAAACTTCGGGGTTAAGTCCTTTACGTCGCACGAAATGAAACGCTCAGTCAACAGCTCACGTGAAGGTGGAAACGACTACAAAATAGGATTTTACTTCCTACAACGAGATGAATTTCAAAATAAAAGCACCAATAATAATCCAGAGCTGTGTCCTAGGGCATTATTTGAGAGGACAGCCATTTGTATTGGTGTCCAAAACCATACTACGGTATAAGTAGACTTTATCAAGTGCGCTCATTCAATAATGCACTGCTAACGAGCGTACAACCGATGTGGCTCGACAAAAACCCAATAAGATTTTTCCATAGGCTTTTGGATTATCGCAACAACAAAAACTCTGTGATCAACAAAAGTTTATGATACTTACACGTTTTGTCCACCAAAATCATTTTCACAGATGAACATAACGAGCTGTTAAAGCGGACTGAGTCTGAGTTTACCTGTTCGGCGTGATGACGTTTAATCTCCTCGACAGCCAAGTACAAAAAAACCACTTGATAGCAACCGACCCATAACGGTGAAGTTAATTAGGTTTGGTGTTTGTTTGGAAAACAAATAGTTTGATTTTGTTATTTATTTCTTGTTATGTTTTGGAAAGTTTTTCATTCGTAAATGCAGATGGTTTAAATCTAAACCAAATTTTAATCAGTGGATGAATGAGCTTAAACTCTTGTGCGAAAAATCAGAAAGCCCTTAAATTGATTTATCTTTTGGATACGTTTAGATTAATTAAAAAAAAAACTTTTGATTTAATTTAAATTTAATTTTGTATTGATTTTTATTTAATTATGTGTTTGTTCTATTGTGATTATTCTGTTTTTCTACTGATCAACCTAAGGCTGAACAATATAGCGGTTATTCAGAGATTTGATAATGTACCTTGTTTGTTTGTCGTTGAAGGATAAAGAAAAATAAAATAAAAAACTTGATAGCAACCGCCTTTTTCAAGATTTTAAAAAAATCACGAGTGGGGTAATACTGATGTATTTTATGTAATTGGATAAACGTGTCTTGGTGAACTGGTGTCTTGACAAGTCGGGATCCCCAAACTTGTCTGTAAATGATTATCCTAACGAATGATATTAATTTAAAATATGCATAACTTACCTTACCATAATGCATAAGATACATGTGCATAACCAATTTAACGTAATTTCTTGATGAACTGTTCATTAATAATAATAGTCTATAAAGTGAATAACTTAACATCATTAATTTCTTTTATATATAACTGAAATATTTGGACGTTTAACACTTAATTTAACACATCATTACATTAAAGATGATTGAGAATATATGTAGGGTAAATTCGTGTAAAAATAAAGCTACCAGGCAATTGCTTATCTATTTGCTGCTAGTACATAAGCTAACTAATACAGACATTAAATGGACATGTTAACGTAGATGAAACAGCATTTATCATAAGTAATCAGGCGCTAAAGAGAGTATTTTGAACCAATGGGATCGCTTGGGGTCCTAAAGGAGACCCGATTTCAGGGGGGAGCCATTGTCACTACACCGGAAGTGCTAAAATGCTAAATCGTTTCCTTGTTTTGGCCTACAAAGTGATGTCATCCATGCACCACTCTATACCCATAATGCATTGTGATCAGATGATGGCGCCCACAGCTAAATCATCCATCCAGTCATTTTCCAAACCGTTGATCAGGCTACAGTGTAATATCACAGAGGCATAAATTCATTTTTAATTGATTATTAAATTGTTTAATTAAGGTTTATACATAGTTTCCATGACAGATTTAAAGATACATCTTTTTATTTTACCACTGGAGCTGTCAGTTTGCCTAGTTTAATGATAATTAAACAGCAAGCACAAACGTAGCAGCCCTTTGCCAAATTCACTCACTCGTTTTCATTCACTCATTCTAGTGAACGATATATAGGCCTATTAGTGGACTAAAGTAGCCTAGGTGTTTGTCAATGCTCTTGGGTGATGCAAACAGTCTTGACCTGCCCCTGAATAAAACAAGTATGGTTCACACTTGCAAATAATACAATTTTCCAAAACTGGGAAAATAAATCCCAATATGAAAACCAATATGAGTTGGAACAACAGATATGCTTAAACTAATATCTTGTTTTAGCCTTTTATTTATGCATGTTATTTATTAGGGTTTAATTTATATTGCTATAATTTATGATTTTATGATACTAAAATCACCCTAAATTGTTATGATATTGAGGAGTGAAACTGACCTGTGATGATGTCATCAGAATTGTACAATATTCTGAGCAAACCTGTCAGTATATACGATTAGCTTGATCGGACTGAGGCATCCACACAGCAGTTGTGCTCTGTACTGAGAGCTTTTTGAGAATAATTTTCTTTGAAGGACAATCGAAATGACAGCATCCTACAATTGGTTTTCAGGTGAGGATATCAGTCAACCAAGAGACCAGGGGTTGCTTGTAAATAATTTGCACCCAGATGTGACCGAACCAGTGTTGCATACAATATACCACCCATTTGCATAACTTTCTTTGAAAGTGTGCAGAGATACAATAACCAACAGGTCTTGTGGATATGGTTGTGTAACCTTTGAACAACGTGATACAGAAAATGCCCTGGGCTAGAGGCTCTGGAATGTTCTGATCTCATGGGCAAACCAGTGCGCATCATGAGGGGCCAATATGTGACTAATAAGATCCTAGCAAGGGGCAAAGAAAGCAGCTCCCATCACAAATATGTTGAAGAAATAGACTGGGCCAAACTAATTGAGCAAATCACAGGGAAGAAGGCTTGCAAATACTAGTACAATACTTAGTCAATTTAATTGATTTAATTTTCACAGGACAAGAGTTTTATTTTAACACCACTAATCTGTGAAACATTTTTTCTTGTTCTAAAATCATGCTCGGTTTCCATGCTTCAGTTTATTGATCATCAACATCTACATCATAAACCCATTCATATATCCCATCCTCGTCTACACAAGACTCATGGTAGCAGGCCTTACAGTTGCTGCATCGGATCCATGCTTCAGAAGCTTTCGGATCATCATCTGCGCCGTGTTTTATGAGGCAGCCCCTGCAGGAAATAGTTTTAAAAGGTTTTTGTTTTAAACGTTCATTATAAAGAATGTGTTCTGTGTCTCTGTGGACATGTGGTATTGTCTTGGCTCTGGATGTCTTCGTACCCCTGCTAAATTTTTGTATGACCACAAAGTCTTTGAATGATGTCACTTCAGCAGCTGAAGGCTCACCAGAGCCACTTTCTGTGCTGCAATGTGCAGCGTCTTCAGTGAGCGCCGTGTTACTTTCCAAACGAGACAGGTTGGCAGAAGGAGGCTTGTGCTCAATGAAGGCCAACTCATTCAATGGGAACATCCCTGTTGTCCTGAACCCATCCTGGGCTCTTTCCACAGTTGCAGTTGTCTTCCACGCTTCCGTGAAAACAGAGCAATAATGTGCTCTGGGCAACTTCATTACTGCACATTGCTGATTCCACTTGCGACTCACTTCACACCAGTTGTGTTTGAGACTCCTAAACAGAGCTCTGTTTTCCAGTTGCAGTGCAGGATAGCATATGACTTCCACGTTGTTCTGGTTCATTAGATGGAAAAAGTCAAGGTTGAATACGTGGCTGCTTTGGCTATCGAGGAGCAGAAGGTGGGGTCTGGCGTCATCTTTTGGGAGCTGTGCCACAAACATTTCGCCCCACTCAACAAACAGCTCTGCTGTTATCCAGCCATTATTCGATGCTCTAATGCAAACGTTTTCCATGGATTCGTTCAGCCGCTCACTTCTCACCCCATTTTCTTTTAAAATGATAAGCGGAGGAGCAAATTTACCACTGGCATTGAATGCTGCTAGTACCGTGGTGGCAGTTTTCTCTTCCTCCTCAGCTCTGATCTGAAAGCAGGGCTCTTCTCCTTCCCCGACATATTGCTGAGAGGAGAAGTTATCTTGTTGTTCTGATAAATCACACTTCCAAATATGTGAGGGGACGTCTTTAATTCCCGAGGCATCAAGGGTGATTTTGTACATTGTAAACCATTTCCCCAGCTCTTCTTCATTCATCCTTGTCGCTGGTGATATGGCCCCTGGTTTCTTTATTTTCAGCCCTGGGTTTCGCTTTATAAAGCCCTCGTACCAGTGATAGCCAGCCTTTTGCTTCTCTTCTGAAAATCCTCGGATGCCATTTATCTTGGCAAACTCAAAAGCAAGAGACTGAACATCAGTCCTCCTCAACGGGAAGCCTCTCTGTGAAAGCAAGGTGAGAAGACGCACTAACTCCTGCTCAGATTCAACAGGGATGAATGGCTTTCTTCCAGACGCATGCTCCGATCCCTCAACAAGCCCTTTCACGCGTCTTTGAAGGGTTGTTTTTGGCACGTTCCACTTCCTTGCGAGCAAACGCAGCACAGGCCTCCCTGACTCGACCTGCTCTTTATATTCCTCTATTGCAGCTTTCATTTGGTCCTCTCTCCACTGATTCATCCTCAGCCCTTTTCTTCCTTTATGCTCTCCTTCATCTTGCTGTTTTCTCTGCAGTTTTCCTGACTTCTTTGCGTTACGTGCCATTTTTCTATAAAAAAAAAAAACAAGTCAGAATGTTGTTGAATTAGTTTTAATATTCTGGTCCGACTACTCCAATTAATTATTCATTAGCATATAAAGTATATATAAAGGCCTATATATATATATATATTTTCAGAAGAGAAGCAAAAGGCTGGCTATCACTGGTACGAGGGCTTTATAAAGCGAAACCCAGGGCTGAAAATAAAGAAACCAGGGGCCATATCACCAGCGACAAGGATGAATGAAGAAGAGCTGGGGAAATGGTTTACAATGTACAAAATCACCCTTGATGCCTCGGGAATTAAAGACGTCCCCTCACATATTTGGAAGTGTGAAGTGTGATTTATCAGAACTACATATATATATATATATATATATATGCAATACAAAATATTTAACGCAACCAATGCAGCATCCGTTAATTTTTGTCATCCTTTGGCTAGCTTTACATTATGTGCCCCTCTTATTCATGCAAATGCTTTTAATCCATTCAAGCGCAACAAGACAAAAGAGACCACGCTGCCTATGAATGTCTTGTCTATGTGACACACACGTACACGCGCCAGGATTGTGCGCACAGACAGCGCGCCAGAATACAGTTATCTTTCACGCTTGAGTGAACAATTCCAAACCATATTAATCTTAATAACTACTAATAATTTTGTATTTAATCATTTATAAGTGATATATAATTGTTCATGAAGGCTGGAAATGAAAAACACCTTATATTCAGGTGTGCAGAATTATTAGGCAAGTTTTCTTTTACAGATAAAACAAGCCAAAAAAGAGATTTAACTAAGACTGATAAGTCAAACATTATAAAATGCCCTTGTGAAGGATGCAACACTAATGAAATACTAGAGATTGCAGTTAAGGCATGACCATTGGACAGTGAAATGCTCATTGGGTCAGCAGGGTCAGACAAAAACAGGTGGAGAAGAAAATACACATGTTAACTGCAAAAGAATTAAGTTGAAGAATTCATCAGGAGCCGTTAAGTCTTCAGCGCCACCATTT